>OX376305.1:34541646-35793385 GCA_947369205.1 Cantharis rufa
CCTCAGAAAACATGCCAGGATCCATACTGAAAATAAACCGTTTGTGTGCGAACTGTGCGGTTACAATTGTTTGCGAAAACGAAATTTGAGACTTCACTTAAGAACGCACACTGGCGAAAAGCCATTTGGTTGTGAAATTTGCAGCTTCAAATGTGCACGAAGAGATTATTTGACAATTCATATAAGAAACCATACTGGCAAAAAACCTTTTTTATGCGAAATTTGTGACTATAAATGTGCACGAAAGGCAGCATTGCAGGTTCATTTGAGGACTCATACCGGCGAGAAACCGTTTAAGTGTGAAATTTGTGAGTATAAATGTTCGCATAGAAGACTTTTACAAACGCATTATTTAAGGATTCACACGGGTGAGAAACCATATGTCTGTGAAATTTGTGACTTCAAGTGTTTCCGTAAAGACGGTTTGATTATTCACTTAAGTAAGCATACTGGCGAGAAGCCATTCGCATGTGAGCTGTGCGACTATAAAGGTGCACACAAAAAACATTTCCAAGATCATTTGACAATTCACGGCGAAAAATCTTACGTCTGTCAAGTTTGCAACTATAAATGTTCACAGAAGAGGCAATTAACTGCCCATATAAGAACTCACACCGGCGAGAAACCTTTTGCTTGCGAATTGTGTAGTTTTAAAAGTTCACGAAAAGAATCTTTAAAATTTCACTTAAGAATTCATACCGGCGAAAAACCGTTTGCGTGTGATATTTGTGGCGTTCAATTTACACGGAAAGGAAATTTGACCTCTCACCTAAAACGTCATTCCGGCGATAAACCTTTTGCATGCGAAATTTGCGAGATTAAATTTACACGAAAAGGTCATTTAAATCGTCACTTAAAAAAGCATACTGGACCCATAGCCATAGGAATATGATTGGTAAAATATGTAATTTTTAACACTAACAATTCATCCGCCGTACGCGATTGTCACATGTTTTAAACGTAACCGATTCCGCCGATCTGAAAAATTATTTAAAATTAAAATATTATATTACAAGTAAATTGAGATAGTAATTTTTGTAAATAATTGTTTGCTACTAACGATTACACAGTAAAAACGTGTATTGTGCTATGTAAATTTACTTTGTAAATATGATCCGACGAATAAAATATTAATCAAAATACCAGTTTTAATTTTTTTTAAATTTTTATTTAACTTTATTTGGTTGTAATAATGTTTTCATTACTTCTAGATGAGTAATAGTTCTGCAATTTGGCATATTTGTGTATTTCCGATGACATTACAATAATCAGTCTTTTTTTTACTAAAATAAGCATTTTAGAATTTCTTGCAAAATTAATAATTATTGGTGAAACACCGGCAATAGAGTTCTATCCGATATATAAAAGTTGCATTTAGTTAATTAATATAAATTGCACATAATATTATGTATTTTAAATGAAATCTGTTCATTTCAGCATCTACTATGATCTTTATTATAAAATGCTCATAGGTTACTTTCCCTTGATGTAAACATTTTAGAATTTCGTTTTCGTATTTGTTTTAAAATATTTACGAATTTTTATAAGACTAAAAATATAAAAAAAGATATTCTTTTAATCTTCTTTTTATATTCTCAACATTCAAATAAAATTAAAATTTTAAATTGAAAACTGAACTTTGTTTATTTCTCTTTTGAAATGATCTGGCCAAACTATTTATCGCAATAGCAATATTGTTATTTGATATAGCTAACGTATCCATGCAATTTTGGTGATATGTGGGATATGCACCTAAATCTTGTATGGTGGTGGATGTGGTTTCCAATTTTATTTCCTGATCATGTTGTTCACTAAAGCTTCTCTGAGCAGTGGCTGATTGTGACGTGTTTTCCATTGCTTCAAAGTCGTCAATGATCTAAAAATACAAAATTATCAATTCAGGTAGTAACAGCGACGACAATTAAATATATCTCCCTAGGTTGATGATTGCCGCCATCAACTACTAAAAACAGTTTTCTTTCAGAGAAAAAGCTACAGAAGAATTCAAATGGTAGAAGACTTTCTTGGACCGTGGACAGAAGAAACCGAACCGGTTGTGGTCAATCCTGTGCACGACAAGAGACGTCGTAAACCTAGTTAATAAATTTAACCAAAAGATTCAAGACGGTGTTCGAACTTTCGCCATCTATAAGAAAGTCTGCACTGGAGGCCGATTTGTGGAACGATGACGTCGAAAGAACCTGGAAAGCCTATTTTGAAAAGAAAACTATACAGGTTAGGTTAGGTTAGGTAAAATAGTAAAAGGCTGAACCTATATAACCTGTTTTTTTCTTGTTTGTCATACTGTTGTATGATTTTATATCGAGTTATTAACAATAATTAAAAAATAATATACCAAGTATTGGGTATCTTGAGACGCGGAAAAAAATCTCTTTAATTTGATTTTTTTTTATTCTTGTCCGTTATTTGTTATTTCCCTATATTCAATGTTCGGCTAGTCGCCCGGTATAGATCCCTTAAGAAGGGTTCCGTTTAAACTAATGGATAAATTAAAGCAAGAAGTGGAGAAAATGGAAACACAAAATGTAATAACAAAAGTTACTGAACCAACCGAATGGGTAAACTCCCTGACACTAGTAAACAAGCCGTCAGGTGAACTTCGAGCGTTTAGATCCAAGAAAATTAAATGAAGATCTAAAACAACCCATTATCAATTTTAATAAATTTATTTTAATAATAGATTAATTTTGATTGGGAAATTGATTTAAGAGAACAAAGTCTTAACTCTTAACAAAATAGGTGCATAAATTTAGACGCAAAATTATTTTTGCTGCCACAAGTCAATATGGTTTGCACAAACGTGGTGAAACTTCTAACTGGGCTCCAGCGAAAATATAGAGTCAGCTATGATGTGGACCTTCATTGGAAGGAAAGTCAAGAAAAATGAATAAATAAAGATACAAGAAACAAGATAGCGGCGCCGCTGGCGCTGCTAACAAAAAAAATCGGTTATTAGAAACAACAACACGAAGTCAAAGAAGAATCAAGACAAGAGTATTTAAATTTCGAAGAATGACCATGAAAAACAAGGTAAAAGAGGGGGTGCTAAAGTAAAATACCAGTATTAAAATAGTTATTTTTGTATCTAGGGTGTCAATGTCAAGTGTTAGTTTTTGGCCCACGGAGTGAATTTAGCCGAAGGCGCGTGCTAAAAGCACAAAAATTTTTTTTAATTTTACGAATTTGCCCGCTCGGACAAAACTATCTTTAAAAAAGAGTAAAAAATAAGCAAAAGAAAAAAATATAAAAGAGGGGTAAAAGAATAGCCGCAAAACTGTCATTTAAGAAACAAAATTACGATATAAAAAGAAGGGGTTAAAGTAAAATTAGTCTTAGGGAGCGCTCATTAACTATGTAAAGAAGTTCTTTGAAATTTTAAACTCCCACCCCATGTGATAATTCATAAAGTATTGGTCTTTCAGATATGTTACCTGTCAGGGTAGATGTTAACGATGATGATAAGTAACAGATGTTACCCATCAGAGTAACATCTCTGGGTCTTTTGTAAAGATTTTGTCCCTTTATCTATTTGTAAGGATTAAAATTTGTAACCCGCTCCTGCCCCCCAAAATTAAAAATTATTTAAAAAAAAAAGCTTTTTTTCATTTTCTTCTATAATTTTGTTTTTACAATAAAAATAAACTTAAATATTAATTTTCCACAAAAATAAAAATAATAAAATTTTTTATATATTTTAAATTTAATTTTTATTTATTATCTTAAAATAAAAATTTTATTTTTGTGGATCATCCATTGTGGTCCATGTGGAAGTTAGCCATTCTGAAAAACCATTACATAAGGAACATTTAGCACCCTTTCCCCCAACGTAAATAGTAAAATTTAACAATATCCCTCCTAAAAACTTAACGTAATTAATGGACGGTCCCCGCAAAAATGTCTTTTAAAAAATCGTAAAAAGGGTGATGGAAAATGATAGTTGGTAGAATAGTCTAAGGAAAAATAGTCTAGAGGTAAAAAAGTCTAGGTGAAATGGTCTAGGTGAAATGGTCTAGGTAAAAAAGTCTAGATCAGGGGTGCTCAGACTTACAGTGCCGGCGATCTACCACAATATATTTAGGTGAAAAGCGATCGACCAACTTAATGTTACTAAAAAAAAAAAAAAACATACCTACGCTTGCAAGAATATGATTTATTGCACTTGAAAACAAAACATGCAAAACTAGAGCTAATTGTAATTCAAAGGCGCAGAGTGGTTTGCCTCGCGATCGACTCGGAAAGTTTACGCGATTAACTGTTTGAGCACCCCTGGTCTAGGTGAAATGGTCTAGGTAAAATAGTCTACAGAAAAGTTCAATATTTCTTGAAATAAATTTTTAATAAAAAGTTTCGCTTACACCACTCAGTTACCATGCAGTTACAATTCAGACACAAAAATTTTAGTTTTAGAATCTACTTAATCTATTCATGAATTATTCCGCGTGGATCCGCATTTGGGAAAATATAGTCACACGTTTAAAACAAAAAATCTATATTATTAAAAATTATTGTTTATTAATTAAAAAATTCACTACTTAAACCTTAAATATCCATTATATCTACTTAAATAGATAGTATGACCAACAGCGTGAATAAATTCGATTGTAGTTTTATAGTACGAGTACCATCCCAATAGATGGAAATATAGACTTTTTTACCCAGACTATTTCACCTAGACTTTTTATACTCGTAGGCTTTTTTTCCGTAGACCTTTTTACCTACACCAATTTACCGTAGACTATTTTACCTAGAATCATGGAAAATAAGGCGCAAGAGGTTAGGTTAGGAAAAATTCGCTTTTTGTTTCAACATTTCAAAAACACTTGTATAAAAAAACGTAAAAAAGCTTTTCTAGATAGAAAGGGGTATACCATACTGCGTACTCTGTGTTACACTAGAAATCTCCCTCTCGGCTTCCCCAACGTGGAAAAATTAAATGGCACCATACACTTTGTGACATTTCAAATTACAGATTTTTTAAAACATTTTAATTTAATAAATTGATTTTAATAATAAATTAATATCAATTGATTTAAGAAAAATCTTTTTTTTACTCAATTGGGAAAATAGAGGGGTGGCAAATGTAGGGTTTGCCCCGGGTACCAAAAAAACACACTACGCCACTGCTTTAAAATGTTAACGCTTGAATATGTATGGACGGCAGCGTTTTGTACGGCGGCGGCGCAAAGCTGATTTGGTGCCGAGTCAACCAATACCAATTTGATTTAGTGCTGAATTGGTTTTGAATATTTTTATAATAACATAATTATTAAGAACTAAAACCAATATTATTTTGCATTCGAATACAAATTTTTGTATTTTGTAATTGTAATTCTTCTTAAATCTCATGAGTTATGATCAATTCTGATTATTTCTTCAAATTTTGACCAATGAAAATCGATATTTCTATTTTAGCTCCGCCTTAAAAATAAAACTTTAGATTTCGATTGGTAAATTGTATTAAAATTAAAGTTTCAAGATATTTAAACTTTAAGAACAAATGAAACTCATGATTTATTTTAGCTTCGCCTAAATAAATAAAACTTTAAATTTTGATCGGTTAGTTAAAAATGTTTAAAAAATGTTATTGGGATGCTTTCCGTTACCTGCTTACAATTAACACTTAGGTAGATTTTCGAATACTGTTCTTTGTATATGCAATAATAAAAGCGAATCATAAGTACAATGAAAACTTACATCGTCTTGAAAATTTTCAACGTTTTCCGTTGTACTGCCTGCTGCTTCGGGTATGCACTTCACACGAGTTACAACAATGCTTGACAACAAAGACAAAAGTCTCTGTTCCGAGTCGCTAAAAATGACATCTTTTTTGGGAACTCCTCTAGTTCCTTTCGCTTGTCGAGCTTTACGTTTAACATTCGATTTAAATTCATTCAACGCCTGCAATAATTTTAAAATATAAAACTTCTGCTCTTCTTTTTCTTGCTACGCTGCTATACTTACATCTTTCCATTGCTTAATAGATTTTTTTGCCCCTTCCAAGCTATTTAAAATTTCAACTAGAGTTAACCACTTTGTATTAATTTTTTCAATGTCAAAAGTAGAATGTTTTATGTCAAGAAGATCTCGATTATTTACCAAATAATTAACAAGAACTTCTTTTTGCAGTTTTGTCATTCTAGAAGATCTCGAAGTCATACTATTGTTCTTAATCACTAATTTAATAATTGGAAAATATCGAGTAGAACCTGGATTCAAATAAAATGAATACTATGGCAACCAAACAAAATTTTAAACTTCGGAATTACATGTGGCAGATTCACAACGATTTTAACGGGATAAGTTAAAATAATTCAATTTTAAAGAATACGTTATTTTTGTATGTTTACAGAATACCTATTTGACAACTGACATCGGGAGGTTCCAAACAAAATATTAAGGGTACGATTCCGTAGCAATAAAACCAGTGGCGGCTCGTGACTTTTTTCAAAGAGAGTTGCTGACATATAAATTCTTCTACGATTAGTTTTAAAACTTTTCAAACTGTTATAATCAGGTCTATTTTGTATCACAACTTTTAAAAATAACAGTCAACCTTGATGTTATAATCAAGTTTCAAAACAGCGTAAAGCGAGAAACATTATTATAGCTAACATGTGTCAGAAAGAGAAAGTAATATTTCTATTTTTGGATCAAAACGCGGTTCATCAATTTTTTATTTCATAATAATAGCGTTTTTGATACATAATAGGCCTGATTATGACGGTATTTTTTAAGTCAAAATTTTTCAATTTCAAATATTTTAATTTTTCTCTTCTCAGCTCAAATGTACTTGAAGGATAAGCGAGAGTCTTGACTCCTGAATTACCTCAGGATGCCATCATGCAGGATAAATAACAATACAAACTATTCTATCGTATATAACGATTTAAATTTAAATTGAACTGCAGTAAATACATACTTTCGTGACGAAAAAATTTAAAAACTAATCTCTCGCATATATTTCATTACTTCATTCATTTATTGTTTTACCTTCAATCAAAAAAAAATTTTTTTTGAGGTAAGGTAGTAATGTAAAAAAAATTTCAATTTTTTTTTACTTTTTCGAGATCACCGTGCTGAGAAACGTAAAGATCTGCAAAAAATAAAAGAACTTTTTCTGTGTCGGTCTGTCGTCAAATTTTGTTTCTCGATTTTTTCCGGAACCGTCCAACCAATCACGACCAAATTTGATATCGTAGTAAGGTTTATGGTAGAAACGTGAAAATAACGTTTTCGTCGCGATCTGTCTATCAGGAGCAGTGGCGGATTTCCGAACAGGCGCAAGAGGCGCGCGCCTGGGGCCTCATAAATCCAAGGGGCCTCAAAATTTAGCTCTCAAAATAAAATAAAATAAAGTAATTTTATCTAACTTTCTTTATAATGAAAATAATTAAAAATTATCACAGCGTATTTCATAATTCATAAATTTTGCTCTCTATTAATTTGATGTCATCATTTTATAAGTTCTTTACTACTAGAATCTACCTAAAAGCACGTAATGCGTTGTTAACAAACTATTAAATATTAAAAGCACAATACATGCGTGATAGGTATATCACGGACTCTGACAATTAGGCGAGTGCCACTGGGCAACGCGACGTATAACTGGGCGACGGATAACTGCAGTTGCCCAAGGGCTAAAAATTTATAAATTTTATTATTTTTATTATTTTATCGAGAATGTATAAAACTTTTTCAGAAACTCTACATTAAAGAATGCAATAAGCATATTCTAAAAACCTCTACCCCGAGAGAATCTAACTCTCAAGACACTCCCAACCTCCCCACACCATATCAGCCAAGGATTTTATTTCTCAAGATAATCTCCTACCACCAGCGGTAAAAGAGCCGCAAATCAAAACCCGAAGCCCGATCTCCTCGTTAACAGGAGAATAAAACCCCTCTTCCAAAAAAAACCAATCCAAACCCGTCAGAACTTCCTCTTCAAGGAACCGCAATATCTGCTGCGCATTTGAACAATGCTGATTTCCCCACCATTCCTGTATCAAGGATAATCCAATCCGAGGTTTTTGTTGCTCCTGTATCAGAAACCTAAAATCTCCCTAACTTCCCAGGCAAAGTTCCAGAGACCTTTTTCGTCCCCTACACCCAGGGCTGGGCAGTATCTCAATTACATGTATTTTAAATACAAATGTATTTCTTTACATGTATTTTCGATGAATTTCTAAATGTATTTTTGTAATTGCATTTAAAATACAATAAAAATGTATTTTGTATTTAAAATACTTTAGTCAATTACATTTTTAAATTTTTTAAATCACCGCCGAATCTGCACATTTTAAAATGTATTTGAAAACATGGCGCAGAGCGCAGGTTAGTTGTTTTAGTACTTTCCAACACACAATTCGAGAGATTAGTTTTTTTTTATGAGAATAACAATTATGTTAAATAAATAAGTGTAAATAAATAAATAAATAAAATAATTTGTGTATAATCATAATGTATTTTATCTACGACTGTCAAGCAATAGTATCATTATATTTATGATACTTGCTGCTTGCAATTTTTATTTGTTTTCCTTATAAATGACAAATGGCAACTTGATTCGATAGTTGAAAATTAATAAACACGATACAACTTAAAGTTAAATAATTATATAATGCAGTCTTAATTATTATTGTTTAACAGTCGTAGATAAAGAATCGTATTAAATTCGTGTAATATGGCCTTCATTATACACTCATTAAATAATATACTATTAATAAAGTATTTTAAATACAAATGTATTTGAAATACAAATGTATTTTGATACTGTAATGTATTCACACAATAAAATAACTATATACATTAACTTTATTAATTAAATTACAATTTCTATTTACAACGTAACCTAAAAGAGGTACAATAATACTTTAACACGTTTTACCTAAACGAAGCACCTGGTACACTTCAACTACTACTCGTAGGATTTCATCTGTCGTACCTGTAACATCCTGTATGATGTCGTCGTAGTACGCAGGACCGCTTAGACAAAAGTCACTGGATGACGGCCGAACCGCGGCAGTAGCAAACGCATACTCAGGGCGCAACGACGTAGTTGTGTAACATATAGGTAAATAAAGATTATTGCGGATATAAGACTTTTATTGACAAGCCCTATATTACATGGTGGCAGCGGTAAATAAACTACCAAAAAGCGTAGCGTGTGAAAATTTACAAAGTACAAGGCAAAATGCAAGATACGAGTGTAAAAATTCCAGCGGAGATGAGTTTCGACGGCAACGTAGCCGCAAACTGGGAGAAGTTTAAGAAAAAATTTGATTTTTATCTAGAAGCTGCAGAGAAAATGGACAAACCCGACAAACAGAAAATAGCGATTCTCATGAACATAATGGGAGAAGAGGCTGTTGATGTTTTGGAAACGTTCGAATACAATGCAGGTGAAAGTGCAGAAAGTTACCAAGACGTGATAAATAAGTTTGATAATTACTGCAAGCCTCGCAAGAACATTGTATTTGACAGGTTCAGATTCTTCTCAAGATCCCAGGAAAAAGACGAAACAATTGACAAGTACGTCACAGAACTGAAAAAGTTAGCAGCACCTTGCAATTTTGGAGACCAAACTGAACATTTGATTCGTGACAGAGTCGTACTAGGAATAGCAGACAAGCATGTACAAGAAAGATTGCTGAGAGATCCGGATTTGAAATTGTCTAAAGCATTGGATCATTGTAGATCAAGTGAAGCGAGTAGAAAACAAATCATCGAGATCACAGGAGCAACGGGTACAAGTGAAGTTAGTGTTGTGAACGCACGGAAATCAAAGTCGGGGTTCCAAAGACAAAGTGAAAAGAACAAAGAAACACACAAGTGTAATAAGTGTAGTTTTAAACACAGTGGAAAAAACTGTCCAGCAGAAGGTAAGAAGTGCAGAAAATGCTTAAAGGAGGGTCACTTCGCCAGCGTCTGCAAAAATAAGAAGAGCATCAAGGAAGTACTTGAAGAGAGCTCGTCAAACGAATCAACGGACGACGAGCAGCATCGAGAAGACATCCTAGCAGTAACCAAATTAAAGCAGTACCAGGTCAACAGTATAGCATGGAAAGAAGCGTTAAAAGTTTGTGGTAAGAAAGTTTATGTTAAAGTAGATACGGGATCCGAAGCCAACATAATATCGGAAAATATTTATGATTCACTACCTAACAAAAAACCGCGAATTAAGCCCACCAAAACGAGATTAACGTCATATTCGGGGCATGCGATAACGACCAAAGGTAAATGCGCGTTAAAATGTGAACTAAAAGGGACACTAAGAGACGTAAAATTTTATGTAGCGGGAAAAAATTGCAAATCAATTCTAGGGCTGAGAGATGCGGCTAGATTCGGGTTAATACCAAATCGGGTAAACGCGATAAAAGACAACTCGGAGGTCGACATCATAAACGAATTCAAAGATGTATTCGATAAAAAGGCGTCGCGAATGAATTGCAAACCGTATCACATTACATTAAAAGAAAACGCAATACCAACGATTTCACCAGCGAGACGGGTTCCGTTGTCTTTAAAAAGCAAATTAAAGCAAGAACTTAAAAAGATGGTAGAAAACAAGGTATTGGTACCAGTAGAGGAGCCTACTGAATGGGTCCACCCGATCACGATAGTAAGAAAATCAAACGACTGCATTCGAGTATGCATGGACCCGAGACCGTTGAACAAATTTATAAAACGCGAGCACTATGCCATGCCAACAATTGATAGTGTGTTATCTGAACTTAACGGGGCAAAATACTTCACGGTACTAGATGCACAGTCAGCGTTCCTCCAAGTACCTATCGACGAGGAAAGTTCAAAATTATGCACAATCGCAACACCCTTCGGAAGGTACAAATATTTGACCATGCCATACGGGGTAAGCAGCGCGAGCGAGGTGTACCAAAAGAAAATAAACCAGGTAATGGAAGACCTGGAGGGTGTTATACCCTATGTAGACGACGTTCTGATATTTGGAAGAACAAAAACAGAACATGACGAAAGACTGAGGCAGGTACTGACAAGAGCGCGAAAACATAACGTTAAATTCAGCAAATCAAAAATGCAACTGGCGCAATCTGAGGTCAAGTTCGTAGGACACAAAATCTCAGAAAAAGGTATCTCGGTCGAAAATTCAAAAATCGAGGCGATCAAAGTTCTAAAAAGTCCCGAAAACAAAAAGGAACTTCAACGAGTTTTAGGGGTATGCAACTTCCTAAGAAAATTTATACCAAATTTATCTGGAAAAACTAGCACATTGAGAGCATTGTTAAGCGACAAAACAGAATTTATCTGGGGAAGCAATGAAGAAAAATGTTTCCAGGAATTAAAAAAACTAATTTCCGAAGCACCAGTATTAAAATTCTATGACCCAAAAAAAGAACTTTGTATTTCAGTTGACGCGAGTGGAAAAGGATTAGGAGCGGTCATATTACAAGACAACCAACCAGTGGGTTATTCGTCATCAGCATTAACTCCGACCCAGCAAAATTATGCGTCGCTAGAAAGAGAACTTTTAGCAGTATTGCACGGGCTGACAAGATTCCATTTATATACATATGGAAGAGACGTGGTAATACAAACCGATCATAAACCGTTGGTAAAGCAAGTAAATTCAAAAAATGCTAACACAATAACTACAATAATCGAAGAAACATTTTCATATTTTGGAATACCACAAGAAATTGTAAGTGATAACGGACCACCGTTCAATTCTCAAAGTTTTGCAGAATTTGTAAAATCTTACGACACAAAACACACAACATCATCACCAACGTACCCCAAGTCTAACGGACTAGCCGAAAGAGCGGTTCAAACCGTAAAAGGGTTGATTATAAAGACAGTGGCAACAAAAGGCAGCATTCCCAGTGCTATTTTAAATTACAACACTACGCCAAAAAACAAGTTGTTACCGTCACCTTCAGAATTATTACAAGGAAGGAAATTACGATCAGATTTATTGATGCCAAAAAGCGCGTTAGTTCCGAAATACGATTGTACCGGACCACACGAACAAATAAAAGAAAACCAAAGGAAACAAAAGAGGTACCACGACAAAATTTCGCAAGAATTATCAGAACTGGACGATGACCAAAACATCTGGGTGCAAAAAGACAAACGAAATTGGATACCAGCGAAAGTTTTAAATAAAGCAGCGGAGCCCGAATCCTATGAAATCGTAACGGAAAATGGAAACGTTTTAAGACGGAACCGAATTCATTTAAAAACAATGAGATCAGATAAAACCGAAAATGACAAAATAATAAACGCTAAAAATAAAGACGCGTCAAAGATAAACGAGTGCGATTTAAACACGAGCGACCGTAATAATATAATAAACAATAGTGACCGCGAACCGGAAGTGATAAGAGCAGAGTACAGTGAAAGCAAATCGATACCGGAAAATGACAATTTAAATACAAGTGTAGATAAGGAAATAATTGTAATTAGTCCTAAGAAACCTACAGTTATTGTAAATGCCAGGCCAAAAAGAGCGACATCGAAACCGGCATTTTTAAAAGATTATGTTACAAAATAAAGAAGCATTATTATGCTTGCATCTTTGAAATGAGCTTTATCTTCAAAGAATTTAATTCAAGTTTTGTAATTATATCACAATACTTTAGTTGTAATTTGTTCAAGTTCAATGTTCAATTGTTTAATTAGCTTTAAGTTCACTTCTGTTAAAAAAAAAAAAAAAAAAAAAGGGGCATGTAACATCCTGTATGATGTCGTCGTAGTACGCAGGACCGCTTAGACAAAAGTCACTGGATGACGGCCGAACCGCGGCAGTAGCAAACGCATACTCAGGGCGCAACGACGTAGTTGTGTAACATATAGGTAAATAAAGATTATTGCGGATATAAGACTTTTATTGACAAGCCCTATATTACAGTACCCTTCATGTAAACTTCTACGGTTGGTAGTATTTGCACTAACGTAGCCAACCGTAGCGGTAACAATTTAAATTTAAATACATATATTACACTCTTCCCCCCTTAGTCTTGATTACTTCCTCAGTCCCGATATCGCATTGGTTTCTTAATCTTCAATCTTCTAGGCCTTTCGATTGATACTGCTATTTCTGTAATTTCCCGGGGTTTTACAACCTCTGCCCTTTCTTCAGGTTCTACTACCTCTTGCGTTTCTTCGGGTTCTTTTACCTTTTTCGTCTCTTCAGGTTCTACTACTTCTTCCGTTTCTTCGGGTTCTACTACCTTTTTCGTCTTTTCGGGTTCTTTGTTTCGTGTTTCTTCTGTCAGCTCCGTTAAAACAGGTCTTGAAACTTCTTCGTTTACTAGCACTTCTTGTAACTTGCCAGCTTTTCGAGCTTCGTTTTCCACCCTGCTTCCCAAAACAACTCTGCAATATGTCCTCGCTTTGTTTTGGAAACTTCTTTTTTGTTCTTCTACCATAATACCAGAGTTTTCTTTATTTGTTTCTATCTTTTGAGGTTCCAAAACATCGGTATTTGAAAATTTGTGCGTTGTTTTAAAAATCTGATCTAAATGTCTTTTCCATAATATTTGATGTCCTTGTACTCTACATAAATAGGTCCTGCTGCCTAAAACCATCTCGATTTTTGCACTTGTCCATTTAGTTTTTTTATTTCGGTCCCTGTAATCTCGTACATAGACTTCATCACCAACACAAAATGATTCTTCTCTACCAGTCTTCGTCACTACTTGACTGTCTTTGTTTTTGTCCCCGCAGGTTGGTTTTAGCATATCGAATCTAGTTCGAAATTCCCTGTTAAACATGCGATAAGCTGGTGTAATTTTGGTTGTACAATGCTCTGTAGTACGATAACGTAAAAGATATCTAGCTATAATACCATCTATTGACACTTGGCTGTTCCTTTGGTCTTCTAAACATTTTTGTATTGCTGTTTTTACCGATTTGACAGTATTTTCCGCTGCCCCATTAGAAGCTGGATGATACGGTGGACTTAAACTATGTTTTATGCCATTTGCCCTGCAAAATAATTTAAAATTTTTCGCTACAAATTGTGGACCATTATCTGAAACAATTTGCTTTGGTATTCCAAATCTTGAAAAAATCCTTCTTAACGCATCGATTGTATTGCTTGTTGTTGTGCTTCCCATCTCTATCACTTCGGGCCACTTGCTGTAAGCATCCACCAAAACCAAATACATTTTACCTTTGACTGGGCCAAAAAAATCAATATGCACTCTTTCAAAAACTTCAGTAGTACTGTTGAACTGTAAAACTGTTGACTGGGGTGGACTAGGACGGTTTCGGTTGCATATTTCGCATGATTTTGCAAACTTTTCAATTTCTGCATCTAAATTTGGCCACCAAAAATATGACCTGGCCTTGCTTTTCATCTTTACTATTCCGCTATGTGTCTCATGTAGTTCCTGCAATAATTTATTCCGAAATTGTTTCGGTATTACTACCTTGTGTCCCCACATTATCACATCTCCTTCCAATGATAGTTCATCTTTCCGAATCCTTCTGGATTGAATAATCTCTCCATCCGTTTTTGATTTCCTCCAATACCTTTGATAGCACAACGTCTTCTTTTATTTCGTTCCGAATCATTTCTGCTGTAACCAGATATTCACTATTCTCTTCGATGAAATTTAAATAATTGTACTGTTTCGTTTCTTCCACATAATCTTCAGTCGGCAACCTTGACAATCCATCTGCATTTGCATTTTCTTCTCCTCGAACATATTTGATTTCAAAATTAAAACCACTTAAAAATACTGCCCATCGTTGTAGTCTTCCCGCTGCCATCGTAGGAATACCTTTCTTACTACCAAACAAATATATCAAAGGTTGATGATATGTAGTCAGCGTAAATTTGTGCCCTACCAAATATTGTGCAAATTTCTTAACCGTAAAGAAAATTGCCAAAGCTTCTTTATCCAACATCGAATAATTTTTTTCACTGGTGCTTAACGTGCGCGATGCATAACAAATAGGCTTTTCTGTGCCGTTTTCAAAAATATGTGATAATACCCCTGCTATTCCATATGAGCTAGCGTCGCAGCTGACTTTTAATGGTAATTTTGGGTTAAAGTGCACCAATACGTTATCGGATGCCATATCTTCTTTCGCTTTCTCAAAAGCTTTTTGGCATTTCTCATTCCACCGAATTTCTTGTTTTTTTGAACAATTTTTTAACAAATCATATAATGGACTTAACAAGTCTGTAATATTCGCAATAAATTTCGAATAGTAATTTATCATCCCCAGAAATGATTTTAGTTCGGTTAACGTTGTTGGTGTTTTACAATTCAAAATAGCCCTTAGATTTGCTTGATTTTTCCGCAAACCTTGTTTGTCGATCACGTGACCCAAGTAATTAATTTCGTTTTGGAAAAACACACATTTCTCTTTCTTCAGTTTAAATCCTGCTTCCGACAGTTTGCTAAAAACCTTACTAAAATTTCTTAAATGTTCCTGTTCATCTTTTCCCGTCACCACAATATCATCTACAAAAACTACTGTTCCTTCACATTTTTGCAAAATCTTCTCCATTATTCTTTGAAACTTTGAGACTGCTGGTTTCGTTCCAAAAGGTAAACGTCTATTTTATAAATTCCTTTGTGCGTACTCCATGCCAATAGTAATTTTGAAGATTCTTCCAACTCAACTTGGTTATAAGCATGACTAAGATCTAACTTTGTAAATTACTCTCCTCCTTGCAGTGTCACAAATAACTCGTTAATGGTTGGTATTGGATATGGATCATCTTCTAAAACTGGATTTACAGTGACCTTGTAATCAGCACATAAACGGATAGACCCATCCGATTTTAAAACTGGAACCAACGGTGTACCCCATTCCGAATTTGTTATCGGCGTAATAACTCCTTTTTTTTCTAATCGTTCCAATTCTGCACTCATCTTTTCTTTATAAGCAAAAGGTAACGACCTTGGTTTACAAAATTTTGGGGAGACCTTTTCCGTTAATTTTAATTTAATTTTTTCGTATTTGTACAAACCTAATTTTTCTTCAAAAAGGGAACTATACATTTTACAGAGATCTTGTAATTGTTGCGGTTTCTGACAGTCTTCGCTTTGGATGTTGTTTAATCCCGAACCTCTTAAAACGTTATTAAATTTTTCATCAATTTTGAACATTCTGATAATGTCTCTTCCCAAGAGCGGTGGCGCATTGTTTCCTTTTATTACCAAAATTTCCACATGTACCAACAATTGCTCTCAAATTATTGCCACAATGCCACTTGCTTAACCGTAGATGTAATTACACGTGTTAGCTAGCTGTGTTACTTAAAACGCAGTTCTCGAGAAGCGGGGTGTTTCGAAAAACCTCGTGGATTCGCAACTATGTACTCAGATATTTTATCAGCTAAATGAAAAACCTGATGTTAAGTGGACGCCAGTCAATACTAATAAAACCTGAAGAAACGAAGAGTCGTCTTATCGTAGAAACACAAATAGAAAGAAAGATGTTGGCGACAATGTTTAATTAATCTACTACTCTTACATAAAACGTACACATAATGATCAAGATAAGCTGGTATATAATTGAAGATTATAATAACAGTAAACAAAATAAAATAAAAAAATGCAAGGTAAAATACTGACATCCACCTGAGGGGTAAATTCAGTTAGTAAGCAAAAATACAATTGATCATCCCTGAGGAGGATAAATCAACAAAACGAAGTTATGCTCTAGCAGAAATTAAATTGCACACCGGAATTCATTATCTCGGCTATTACTGATATCAAAATAGAACCTGGCATACAGCATCATTAATAAATAAGTAAATGTATCTCCAAGAGACTTACCCTGAATGCAATGTTACCAATTTCACGACTAGGCAAGTGTATCTCCTTCGAATTCAATATCCTTACTTCATCATTACGTTGGTCCACCATCCAGGAATAAGATCTACAACTCAGAAAACACAAAATACTTATTATAAAATCAACATGCTTGCCATTTCAAAACTCATCAATCGAGAAAGTGTGACTGCAAATTCAAATTAATTTCTACTGTCGCATCTTCATAAACCAAACATCTGCTGAAAGTCGAAGTCTCGCATCCCAACAAAACATAATTCTGTGTCCAGGATCGAACGTACACGCAACAACCAAAGTCCACGAAGTCTGACTTTTCAATTTCACAATAATCTCGATCCTTAGGCGCAAACGAATTCATAAGGAAAAGCCTCTTACAAATTTTACAAAAATCCAACCATCGGCATCGAAACCAAAATAATAAAGCTAATCATTCTTCGGGAAATTGCTACTACTTATTTCATCCACTTCACATCTTCCAACAGATGGTTATTCAAAACTTAAGCCATCGCAACTTTAACAACAAATGTTGAATACAGAAAAGATTTCCACATATGATAACATGACATCTGCGACGACCATATTTATATTTCCAATAACGAATAATTATAATTAAAATGAATTAACCCGTAATCTGGGTGCTAAAAATAATTTGTTAACACAAATTAACTAGTCGGAAAAATTATATTTACCCGCTAAACGGCAAAACTAAATTATAACACATACATAACGAAATTAAAATGAACTCGAACGATTGCACGCAAATCCTTCAAGAAATCTACGCGCAATGGCGTTCCCATTGATAACTCCGTAGTTACCAACCATAAACACTAAAAAAACACAGTGGCGTTTCAGTCGGGAAGCTCGTAAAAGAAATGTAACTGACAAAATGCATTTTGTCATGTTACACACATTCCTCTCCAGGTTTCCCAACTTCAATGTTACTTTAATTTTACCTGCCGGTTTGAAAACTGACCCGTCGTATGTTTTTAATCTTGCCGCTGTGTATATTAAAGGAATATTCCTAAATGTATTCCAAAACATAGGCCAGCAAATAGCAGAAATTGCCGAACCCGTATCAATTTCCATTTTAATTTGTATTCCATTTATCTAAATATCAATAAAAAATTCGTGTTCTACAAAATTGATTAAATTAACATTGTACATTTCAAAATCTTTTATTTTAATATTGTTTACACTGTTGTTTGGGACTTCAGACAAATAATTATTATTTTCCTGACAAGCTGCTGCAATATGTCCCAACTTGTCACACTTCCTACAACGAAACTTTTTAAAACGGCAGTAACTAAAATTGTGATTTTCTTTGCCACATGCATTACATTTAAAACTCGTTTTTGATTTCACATTTTCGGAGTTCTTTGGCGTGTTCCTGTTTAGTTTATAAACTTCATTTGTACTTTCCTCTACTTTTTTTCTAAATGAATTTAACGAAACCTCTTTCTTTAATGCCAGATCATATATCTTTTCCAAATTTGATGTTTCGGCATCCTCTTCACAAATACGTTTTAAAATTTCACCACTTCTTAAACCAACCACAAACTTGTCTTTCAGTGTTTCTTCTAAACGGACACCAAATTTGCAACTAACCGCTAACTTTTTAACTCCTGCATACCAATCTGCTATGCCTTCTCCTTCTTCTTGTTTAGCTTCGTAAAATTTAACACGTTCACTGAAACTTATTGAAACGGTAACACTAAAATGCTTCTCTAATATACTCCATAATTCCGCTAAAGTTTTCTTATCCGGTTCAACCGGGTCACATACAGTGGCTCCAACAATTATTAATACACCTCTATGTTAACCATGTAAATTGCACATTTTGAAACCGTTTTTTGACATACGAAACTTGCTTTTACAGCAAAACTTTTCAGATATTTTTTATTGAAAATTTTAATCTCTTCAGTTTTGTTTCTATACATTTTTTCATTTTCTTTTGCCGTTTATGAGTTACAGCGACTTAAAGAAAACTAAGTAAAAAAGTTAATAAAATTAACATTGCTCTTATGGGAGTTTTTTACAGAGTTTTCTTCAAGTCGCTGTAACTCGTAAACGGCAAAAGAAAATAAAAAAATGTATAGAAAAAAAAATGAAGGGATTAAAATTTGCAATAAAAAATATCTGAAAAGTTTTGCTGTAAAAGCGAGTTTCATATGTCAAAAAACGGTTTCAAAATGTGCAATTTACATGGTTAACATAGGGGTGTATTAATAATTGTTGGAGCCACTGTAAATCATAAAGTGTTTCGTAAACCGAAGTATCTAAACACGTTAATACTATAGCGATTTTCTTCTCTTCTTTTATTTCATTTGCTGAAAAATACTGGGTCAACTTGGCTTTGAATATTTTCACATTTCCGGCTGAGAAAAACACAGGTATGATCCCAAAATATGCCATTTCGACATTTGCGTAAGATTGTTTAACCTCAAAATTCTTTCCAATTTATTCTCGTCGCCAGTGTAATGTATTCACACAATAAAATAACTATATACATTAACTTTATTAATTAAATTACAATTTCTATTTACAACGTAACCTAAAAGAGGTACAATAATACTTTAACACGTTTTACCTAAACGAGGCACCTGGTACACTTCAACTACTACTCGTAGGATTTCGTCTGTCGTACCCTTCATGTAAACTTCTACGGTTGGTAGTGTTTGCACTAACGTAGCCAACCGTAGCGGTAACAATTTAAATTTAAATACATATATTACAGATACATTTTTCAAATGTATTTTGTATTTGTATTTAAAATACTTGACTTTCGAGTATTTTGTATTTGTATTTCAAATACAAAAAAATGTATTTTGCCCAGCCCTGCCTACACCTCCCATTAACTCCCAACTTATCATCGCCCCACAACCAACTCTCCAACCAGCATCCCCTCCCATCAAAATAATCGATCAAATGATTATTCTTCCTATTTGAATATTTGTACTTAGAGTTCGTGCCAAATAGAAATAGAACCGTCAATCATAATAGTTGGTAACGTTATTTTTAAAAGGCGAGATAGGCATTTCTCTGAATGCATACATAAGTAAGCGAGAGTTGCATTTCCGCTTAAAATACCAGGGTGCGAAGAATGCAAAGAAACACCCATAAAGTCGACCGGTTCGTTAGTCGCGAATATGTGATACATATTATATGTTTTAAATTCATAAGGTCAATTGCTTTCAAAAAATATCGTCACTCTCTGCCGCAATACCTCCAATCACCAGCACACCAAATTTTGTCCGGAGATACGATGACATAATATTCATTTTTGTTTTCTATTGTGGTAGCCTTAACAAAGATATCGGTAGCCATTGTCCGCTAAACATTGTCCGAAAGAGTCGCTGAAGAATCATGGATGGGAATGAACGTTCCTCCCAAGAAAAGACCCCGAAAGTCATATTTAGAACCTCATTCAGAAATGACTGTTGTCGATTGGACGAGAAAAATAAATATAACGACAATTGGACTCCTGCGGAATGGTAATATAGTTCATTTGATACCACTAAAAATCTTCAAACAATTGGTAACGTTAAGAAACACTTGCGGACTAGATGCATTAATTCAAATATTTTGTATTGGATATTGTGATTCGTTTGTTATCAAGGAATATATGGAATCAATGAAAGACAGTAATAGGTTCGCAAAATTAGTAGTCCAAGTTGTGAATAAAGGTGTGAACATTCATACCTACAGAACTCGAGCAGAACTACTATACGAACATTTTCCAAAACATACCTTGCCAGAAAAACTTATAGAAATTAACTGTGAAGATAGTATCACCAATATAGCCAAACTAACTTTAGAAAGTTTTAGAATAGGAATGCAAACTGACGAATGCAACAATTGCAAGAATATTCAACACGCTGAACTAAAATGGTTATCGGTAGAACTGAATACTATTGAAGAACTGCAGAGGAAATTAGAGACTCACATATCCGAACATGTATTCAGTAAAACGTGCAATGAATGTGGAAACAATCGGTTCTTGCGAAAGATAACTTTAGATCGAATATTTATTGCAATAGAACCAATTGCAACAAGTAATATGCTTTTAGAATTGACCACAAATTTGGAAGATATACCACCACATTTTTCAATAAATGGCGATAAATATGTACTACATGGTATAGTAGCATTTCAAGGAACTTCGCAACATACGCCAAATTGTATGGGACATTTTTTGACATATGGAAGACGACACAATGGTAAATGGGAAATATATAATGACTTGTTAAAAACTAAAGAAGATGTTTCACCAAGTCAAATAGTCAGGTGTCATTTCCTTATTTACATCAGCATATAAAACAAAATCGTAATGTATTAATGTTCATATTTTTTTAAACAAATTTATTTTATCGGAAAACATAACGAAAGCGATGCTTTCCGAGTGTCCACCCGGCAGCTAAAACGAAGCATTCCTAGTCAGCTCACAAATCGACTAATAATGTAAATTCGACCATTAATGTGTTTTTATTAATGGTCGATTCTGTTACTTCTGCAAGTCAATTCATTTATATTATAAAAAAATTCTATTATAAAAATTTGTCCGACGTGGGATTCGAACTGGCGATCGCCAAACGATTTAATTATGATTCAATCGCTTATTGCACTTCGCCATAGAGGGTTGATCTAATGTCATTGTTTAAATTTGTCATATCTGTCACAATTTGTAATTTAAACAATATTTTTTAATATTTGATATAATTTATAATTTTATGTTTTCCGATAAAAAAGTATACTCACCTCGCCTCGAAATATGATCCGTTACTGGGCTTACAGCTTTAAAAAGCTCGCTACGCTCACTTTTTAATATAGCTGCGCGCCCAGTAACGGATCATTTTCTATGCTTGGCCAGTAATATACTATTATTTTTTATGATTTATTTAATTGGTGTATTATAAACTTATAACGTTATTAGTGGAATGCAGCGAAACAGTATCAACGCACAAAATGATATAGTAATATTACATATGTTAATTAAGGTTGTATGTGACTTTTTCTTTCTGTTCTTAAATAAATTACATAATGTAGTTAACAATAAGCCCTACTCTGTTAAAAAATTATTAGTCAAGTTTAGAATGGGCGGAGCGAGTGGAATATATCGTGGATCATGCGCAGTGGAATGAAGCATTTAGACATTTTTATGAAATACTAATTTGTGAAAAAACCATAATGGTGCTAGCTCTAATATTTGGGTGCTAGCTGGTGCTAGCTATGTAGATTAGGGAGCTAGCTTTTGGAACCAAAATATTAACTGGGGGGGGGGCTAGCGTTACTTTAGCCCCCCTCCAGTTTCAATGTGGATTTGTGAAAAAACTGTAATGGTGCTAGCTCTAATATTTGGGTGCTAGCTCTAATATTTGGGTGCTAGCTCTAATATTTGGGTGCTAGCTGGTGCTAGCTATGTAGAATCGGGAGCTAGCTTTTTGGCCAAAAATATTAACTGGGGGGGGGGGGGCTAGCGTTACTTTAGCCCCCCCTCCCCCTCAGTTTCAATATGGATTTTGTACCAACAATTGCTCTCAAATTATTGCCACAATGCCACTTGCTTAACCGTAGATGTAATTACACGTGTTAGCTAGCTGTGTTACTTAAAACGCAGTTCTCGAGAAGCGGGGTGTTTCGAAAAACCTCGTGGATTCGCAACCATGTACTCAGATATTTTATCAGCTAAATGAAAAACTTGATGTTAAGTGGACGCCAGTCAATACTAATAAAACCTGAAGAAACGAAAGGTCGTCTTATCGTAGAAACACAAATAGAAAGAAAGATGTTGGCGACAATGTTTAATTAATTCACTACTCTTACATAAAACGTACACATAATGATCAAGATAAGCTGGTATATAATTGAAGATTATAATAACAGTAAACAAAATAAAATATAAAAGGCAAGGTAAAATACTGGCATCCACCGGAGGGGCAAATTCAGTTAGGTAGCAAAAATACAATTGATCATCCCTGAGGAGGATAAATCAACAAAACGAAGTTATGCTCTAGCAGAAATTAAATTGCACACCGGAATTCATTATCCCGGTTATAATTGATATTAAAAATAGAACCTGGCATACAGCATCATTAATAAATAAGTAAATGCATCTCTAAGAGACTTACCCTGAATGCAATGTCACCAATTTCACGACTAGGCAAGTGTCTCTCCTTCGAATTCAATATCCTTACTTCATCATTACGTTGGTCCATCATTCAGGTATAAAATCTACAAATAGAGCCCACAAAATACTTATTATAAAATCAACATGTTTGCCATTTCAAAACACATCAATCGAGAAAGTGTGACTGCAAATTCAAATTAATTTCTACTGTCGCATCTTCATAAACCAAACATCTGCTGAAAGTCGAAGTCTCGCATCCCAACAAAACATAATTCCGTGTCCAGGATCGAACGTACACGCAACAACCAAAGTCCACGAAGTCTGACTCTTCAATTTCACAATAATCTCGATCCTTAGGCACAAACGAATTCATAAGGAAAAGCCTCTTACGAATTTTACAAAAAAATCTAACCATCGGCATCGAAACCAAAATAACAAAGCTAATCATTCCTCGGGAAATTGCTACCAATTATTTCATCCACTTCACATCTTCCAACAGATGGTTATTCAAAACTTAAGCCATCGCAACTTTAACAACAAATGTTGAATACAGAAAAGATTTCCACATATGATAACATGACATCTGCGACGACCATATTTATATTTCCAATAACGAATAATTATAATTAAAATGAATTAACCCGTAACCTGGGTGCTAAAAGTAATTTGTTACTACAAATTAATTAGTCGGAAAAATTATATTTACCCGTTAAACGGCAAAACTAAATTATAACACATACATGAAGAACTAAAATCAGACCCACCACGATTATACGTCAATCTCTGAAGAAATTTACCGCATAATGGCGTTCCTATTGATAACTTCTACAAGTTACCAACTGCAAACAATAAAAAAACACAGTGGCGTTTCAGTCGGGAAGCTTGTAATAGAAATGTAAATGACAAAATGCATTTTGTCATGTTACAATTTGTGAAAAAACTGTAATGATGCTAGCTTTCATATTTGGGTGCTAGCCGGTGCTAGCTATGTAGAATCGGGAGCTAGCTTTTGAGCCAAAAATTTTAACTGGGGGGGGGGGCAAAGTAACGGACCCTTGTTGTACCAATCTTGGAGAAATTTTATTTGTGACTTCTTACGGTATTATGTGACGTATATAAAAATTTTGGAAAAAATTCAGTGGCGTACAAAAATAAAAAATTTTGTTCATTTTGGATTTTGTTAAAAAAACTTTTTTTATAGATAGATTTAGGGTAGGGGGTGATACATATAGATATTTTTGCCAGGGCTACCGATATCTTTGTTAATGCTACCACAATAGAAAATAAAAATGAATATTATGTCATCGTATCTCCGGACAAAATTTGGTGTGCTGGTGATTGGAGGTATTGCGGCAGAGAGTGACGATATTTTATATCTGATATAATAGACTTTTTCATTCAGCTGTCATTAAACCAATGGAATGAAAAAACAACGAAACATTCAGCCAATAGCAATCGAATTGCAGCGATAATTCTACTCGTGTATAAAACAATGCATAAGAAACGTCAAACTTGACAGTTTGCTAGCGGATAAAAATTGTACTTAGGAAGGAACAGAAATGCAAGTAGATATTTTTTGCGGATATTTTTTTGTTTACCTTTTTTAAAATGACAACCAAAGTGAATTTTGAAGTTTAAATAGTTTTATGATTATTTATGGACCATACGAGTTTTATTTAATATATGTAATATTTTAAATTTAAATTTCATCATTTACTCGCAGAATTATCTAATTAAATACCACGCTAGCTTTGATTTCTATCCTGATAATTTTTAATTTCTGAACACTCATACGTGGTTTTAAAATTTGGCTCGAAAAAACTGTTGGTCAGACAAAATCACTCAAGCGATCTCGCTAACGCTCGATCGCTCTCGTGATTTTAGTCGACCCAGTTTTCTCTCGCTAAATTGCTAATCACGTATTCGTTGAAATTAAAAATTATCCGGATAAATCAAAGCTCTTGTGGTATTGCTTGCGACAATTTTTTTTATTAACTGCAACATTTAAATAATACATAAAATATTGATTAATTTTTAATGTCAATGTATCAACGATACATTGATTTTTACTTTTTATTAATTTTTATTTATATTAACCCCTCATATTTTATTCGTGAAATAGTCTAAATAAATATCCTCTCGTGCATTTCAAATTAGTACACAATTTTTTTTCGCTTTTCACTTATGCATTTGTTGCCTTGGGGCAATTTTCCCTCCTCTTCGAGTCGGGAAAATTTCAAAAGCAACAAACGCATTCGTGAGCTCAAAAAATTGTCGACAATTTGATGCACTTGGAATATTGCATATCCAAAATTTGCCATCACTCCAGCACTACACAATTTTCCAATGTACACTTTTTTTATCAGAGCTGGAAAGTACGGTTGTAACTGTCACATCATCTACCTCAGAGAGGGAAAGATTAAGGAGTAGATTAAACGTGCGTTAACCTGGCTCCCCTTTTATCAAAAAATTAATTTTTTTTCTTGTTCTCGATTGTTCTTCATTTGTTCTCTATTGTTCTGATATTTTTTTTCGATTTTACCAAAGGATATAAAAAAAATCGCAAAAAACTTTTTTTTCTGCCAGCTCCCCCTTTTTCAAAATTAAAATTTTTTTTGATTGTTCTTGATTTGTTCTCAATTGTTCAATAACTTAATAATAACTTGTAATAACTTACAAAAAGTAGTTATTAACAGTTTAATACGTATAATTGGTCGTTGGGGTAAATATTTAATTAAAGACTTTTTTTTAGATTTAGTTATCATTCCTGTTATTAATTTTAATTAGTTAGCTTTAATTTTATGACATTTATTGGATTCAACAACAATAAATTAAATTCTTTTTTGTATGGTATTTCTTTAGATATTTTAAACCCTTTAAATCACACCTCGGCTGAGATCAAATAAATAGTCTTTTTAGCCGGAGCAACACTTGAATACAGAAGAAATACCATTGCAAAAACTGGGCCTAAGTGTTTTATTGTTTAACTTTAACTCATTATTGATAATTTTATTTATTTATATGTAAAATTTTATGACCAATTTGTTGGGGATAGGTTTCTTGGCATGAAAAAATGTTGTACCCAGGTATGAGACATCAAATCAAATCAAATAACATTTATTAATTTAGTACGAGGCACGAGGACACCTTACAGTTCCCGAATTACATGTGTTATAGATAATAGGGCTGGGTAGCCCTCTCTTCTATATTTAATTAGGTATGTGGAAAGTTTAGTGAAATGAGAATTGAGTAGAGGGCAGGATAAAAGTTTCAAAAACCTGCTTTAGATGACCAAATTATAAGGTCGTCACAGATTAAGTGTCGCGCTTTAGCGCGACCGTAGTCCGTTCACGAATTGGCGGAGCAACCCCGGGGGGTGGGCACCACCATGTCGCGCGGGAAACGATCGTTCTTTATGCAACATTAAACTATTTGCGTACCTTATAATTTGCCCAAGTTAAAAATAAAATAAAAGAAAACTGCCAGTGTGACACCGGCCTTACAACATTTGAAGAATATTGTAATTTCGGTGCGACGCTGACTTTAACCTTCATTAAACATAGTAAAGTTACAGAAAACTTCAGATGTTGGTAAGTGGGTGACATTGTAACGGGTGGAAAGAAATTTGACGTTAAAATGAAAAAAACAAACAAAACAAGGGGATTACAAACAAAGGAAAACAAAAACATGTTAACATTACAATGGTGAAAACTTAATTTAAAATTTGCTTTATCGATCTCTTCACGGTTCCGAGAAGCTCGTCGTCGTCGTCGTATGAAACCACTTCGGCTATGAGTGGATTCTGGTGAGTTGTCATTTGTTGGATGATCTTCCTGGTCTTCTCTTTGATGAACGTTGCGATGGTTTCGATCTCCAAGTCTGCATGCATGAAATCGATGGTGGTATACCTGGGATACTGGCCGATAATCCTCAGGAATTTATTTTGCATGGCTTGGATGGACTTCATCTTCGTCTTGCATGCAGTGGCCCAGATGGGAGCATTGTAGGTAAGTATCGACCTGGCACAAGCTTTGTACAAGGTGACTTTTTCTTTCTTCGGTGTTTTAGCATTTGGACCGATGAAGGGGTATAGTAGTTGGATAACGAAGTTGCTCTTGTCCAATCGAGCCTGTATTTCTTGGCTGAAAAGCAGCTTCGAGTCCAGTGTGGTGCCCAGGTATTTGACTGTATTCTGCCACGGGATGGTGTCTTCCCCAACTTTAATTCCTGCGACGTCGGGGGCTTTGCGTTTGAAGGTGAACCGGATTGCTTCAGTCTTGGGTATATTGACTTTAAGTTTCCATGTCTTGAAAAATTCGAGAATTAGTTTAGTGTGTTCTTCCAGATACGTTACGTATTTCCTGGTTTGCTTGGAATGGGCAAAAATGGCTGTGTCGTCTGCGTAAACTCCAATACTTGTTTTATGGTGACGAGGAATATCATTGATGAAGATTGAAAAGAGGATCGGACCTAATAATGACCCTTGCGGAACGCCAGCTGGAACGTTTACCATAGCGGACACTGCTTGGTTGACGATAACAAAGAATTGTCTATCCTCCAGGTAGCTGACGATGATTTTGATTAGTTTTATGGGAGCCTTAACTAACTTGACTAACTTATATATAAGTGCTTTGCGATTAACGACATCGAAAGCTTTTTCCAAGTCCAATAACACCATGCCCGTGTCTTTGTTTCTGTGTCTTTCTTGCACGATCTTCTCTTTGATTCGCGCTACTTGATGCGTTGTGCTATGTCCGGCTCTGAAACCGAATTGTTCGTTGATGATGATACCGTGTTCGGTTAGATGGTTCTTGAGCTCCTCCAGTATGATTTTCTCTAGCACTTTACTGAGGGTTGCAAGCAGACTAATGGGCCTGTAGTTAGTGGCGACGTTTCTTGCCTTGTTGGGTTTTGGCAGTGCAATCACCTTGGCCAGCTTCCATTGTGTAGGGAAGTAGCAGTTCGAGAGGCATGCTCGAAATATGTAGTAGAGGACGCAAACTCCTTTCCTGGGAAGGTATTTAAGTTGTCGATTCGAGATGCCGTCCAGACCGGGAGCTTTTCTGTTCTTAAGCTTTCGAATGATTTTGGCAATCTTAGCCGGATTCGTCTCGAGAGGACTTTCGTCGAGATTATCCGGATTCAGGTGAAGATTCTCATAGGTGGCGTTCACTTCTTCGTCCATGGGAGAGACGTCGTTGATAGTTTTGCTGTGGGCATCCAAGAAAACATTTGCGAAAGACATTTGCGAGACATCAAGAGGTACATGTCGCTGGCCCCTCCCAAATCGAATTTTTTATTAAAATTGGTGTCAAACGTTTGAGCTTCGTTAGAACCTCAATGAGCTTCCGTTCCCGTCGTTTGAGCTTCAACGGTCGCGGAGTTATTCGCAAAAACTTTGAAGGGGGGGGCTGTGGACATGACATGCCCCCCCCCCCCAAGTGGAATTTTTGGCTGAAATTGGTGTCAGTTATTGAAGTTACATTTAAGGACTCACACTGGCTAAAAACCTTACGCATGCGAAATTTGTGATTACAAGTGTTCGTTAAAATATTCGTTGACTCTTCATACAAGAACCCACACTGGTGAGAAACCGTATTCGTGTGAACTTTGTAAGTATAAATGTTATAAAAAGCATTCGCTAAACGTCCATTTAAGGACTCATACCGGAGAAAAGCCTTACGACTGCGTATTTTGTGATTTGAAGTTTTCACGAAAGGAAAGTTTGACTGTTCATGTAAGAACTCACACTGGCGAAAAACCGTATGCATGCGTAATTTGTGATTTTGAATGTTCATAAAATCTTCTTTGACTCTCCATTTAAGAACCCACACTGGTGAGAAACCGTATGCTTGTGAAATTTGCGAGTATAAATGTTTAGACAAGCGAAGATTAACCGCTCATTTAAGGACTCATACTGGCGAGAAACCTTATAAATGTGATTTTTGTGATTATACATGTTCACGAAAACATTCTTTGGATGATCATTCAAGAACTCATACGGGCCAGAAACCGTTTACGTGCGAACTTTGCGACTATAAAACTGCATGGAGAGCATGTTTGAAAGATCATGCAAAAATTCATGCCGACAAACTAAGATTACCAGTTTTAGAAAATTAGTCGAGCAATAATTGAGGAAGGATCGGAAAGAATGTGTTTTTGCAAAACAATGCTAGTAAATCTGTTATTCAGTAGAATCCGCTTAATGTGATCACTTTGGGCCAAGGTCATTTATAGAAAAAGAGATTATTGTGTTGGAAATTCCTTGAATTTGATAACAATAAGCCGCTTTTTGATCACATTATCTGGTGGTTTTTGTATGTAAACAAATTAAAGCGGCCGGTTCCCAGTCAAAATGATCACAAATAACCGAATGATAACATTATCCGTGATCACATTAAGCGGATTCTACTATATATTTCATTTTGTGTACAATTTTTTTTACTTAAACTCTATACTGTAGTATCAGAAAAAAGACCTAAGCTTTCTACAACAGATTCAAGCTGGAACGGGCAAATTTGTCTAGAAAGGTTTCCAAAGTATCAACTTTTGGGGTTGATAAAACTTCTCAAAATTTAATGTCACAAACGGGTCAAATTACAGTGTAATTAAAAAATGCGTTTAATTTATAATTACGATTTTAAAACGGTTTACATGATTCTGCAAACTGCAATCAACAAATTGACTTGAAATATGAAACCTATGTTCTGAAAGCTGGTAGTTTTCAGCTTACTCAGGTTAACATTAAATTTTTACTTAGAAAATACCATAAATATACTGCAAATTATCGTCCAAAAAAGCTTCAAAAAAATGAAATCGACTAAATCGTGTACACCATCTGACAATACAAAACTATTTTTTTTTATATAATTTTAAATGTGTACTTAACTGTGTAAATGTCGTTAAACCCTTTGCCTCTCGTGTAGCCTACCAATTTAATAAATAAAAATTGTAGTTTTACTTTCAACACAATCTTTTAATATAGGTACTATTATGCTTACATTGACGGACTTATTCAAACAATCAGGTTAAAAAATATAGGCATCTGACAAATTTAAAAACTCTTTTTCGAAGAAGGAAGGGAGAGGATCTTGAAAAAATATACATGAATGGAAGAAAGATACAACTTTAATCCAATTTTTGATAAGAATGTCCCCAAAATAATACTACTAGTATTTCTTGATAACATTCTTTTTTTCTTATTCCTGTATAAAATATCTACCAATTGAAAGGCACACGTACTAATAGTAACTATAAACCGGTTACTCCGTAAAAAACGTTATTCAAAATTAGAATCTCTGGTCAAGTAACTAATGCACACGTAGGGACGGACTAACGTTACTACAAAATCGTACTAACGCTCTTAAGATAACGTCGCTTAGAACAAAATCTGGTACAGAAAAACCAAATAAAACAAAAGAAGCTTATGTATCCGTAAATTTTAAGCTGAATCAATCTGGAGGGAGTCCACAGCACTGTATACTGTACTCGAGTTTTTCCTGTAAACAAAAAGATAAAAAAAATTAACATGTAATTACAATTTTCTCACCAATTACGGCAAAACCGTAACCGATTTCACTGGTTCCCATCCGATATGAACAAGTTGGTACTTGAAATTCGTGTACTTGGTCCGACGTGATCTGCCATGTGTAGATGCTGTTGTTGTTGACACGTGTCACCGCGGGTGCGTCGTTATCACGCAATTTACCACCATAGTTTCCTTGGACGATCATTGCTTTGTGTTCGTGGGCAGTGAAAAGAATGTGCGGTCGAAGTTGGCTTAAAACCTGAAAAGTAAAAATAGTAGATTGAAAAACGAACTATTTCAATTTCAAAATGACAACATACAATAAGATGCACGTTATACCTGTTTAACAAAATCGCCCGGTATCGTAATTAACGGTAGATGACTGATTCCGATGATTGGATGATTCTCATTTTCAAGGCGTCGAACAGTGGTGTGAAAAAATCTGTTAATGTTGTGAATGGTTAAGAAATTCTTCGTCGAAATTGACGATTGTTGCTTAAAATATTTGTTAAATCGGTCCACTTTAAATTTCGTTATATAGTCGTTAGATTCGCCACCAATGTCGTTATCACCCGGTATATAAATTCGCTAAAAAATACAAGGCATCAAATTTTGTCGTAATTAATAACGGATTAATTGTACTTGCACGTCCGACGCCCATGGTTTTTCGAATATTCGGCGTAGCCTAAGCACATAACTGTCAAATTCTTCATTTGTGCTTTTTGACCCTTCATCGAACAGGTCGCCCAAAAAAATTACTAAGTCCGGTCGTGTAAATTTAAATGCATGTGAAAAAGTTTTTGACAGATACCTGAAAATAACGCGGCGAAGGTTAATCAGTTCAATAATTGACAAGATAGAACCCACCTGTCGCTGTCCCAAACCGCAAATGGTGTGATAAAATAATTTTCGTTTTGAAGGCCGATGAGTTGCGGATCGGCGATCAATAATATTTTCGTACAATTCTCATATTCTCTGCAACCTAAATAATTCCACCAAAACGTTGAAAAATGATACGTCAACACTTCGACGAAAAAAACCACAAACGTTAATAAATAAATTAAGAATTTTTTATTGCGGAATAAAAAAATCCATCTCCTAGAAGTAGGACACAAAATTTTAAACAAGAAATTATATAGATCCGGAAATAATAATTATTACATTTTTACAAATCTACCGCTACATTTTCTTCAAGGTATCTTGCCTATATATTTTTCACTAAACTCTAAACTAAGATCATTATTAATTTGTACATCTAATTAGCAGATGACGTAAGACTGTTGTTTGTAAATAACAATGAAGTTGGCGCATTTTTTGCTTATACAGGGGCGTATCGTGTCATCTTAAAAGGTAAATTTACAGCCCCAATTGTGGTGGAATGAATGAAATTCTAAGATCATATTTTTTTACTAATAACATGAGAAATCACCATTATTTCCCATAAAGTTCTTTTTAAATATTTATCTTCTTTATGTAAAATATAGAACTTTCGAAATTCAAAAATCAATAAAATTACCATACCTCCAATTTTTTTTTTTAAATTGATTGGAGGTAAAAACAACGAACCTATTTTGAATAAACAAGAACAATTAAATTTTCAACCACTATTTAATATTTTTATATAATTACCATTTATCAGATCAAATTTTAAAAATTCACAATTTGTCTGTTTTAGTTAATTTTATTTTTATTATAACAAATAATTACTATTTTAATCTACTTAAATATTACCAGCCTTATGCATAGTCGTATTTTTAAAATAGTTTTAAAATGAATTAAGTAGCTACTAATTAATAGCATTCTAGTAGCTTATAAAATTTTGTTATGCATAGTTGTTTTAAAAAGAACGTTAGTATCATTTTAGTTGGTAGGATACTAAAGTATGATTTTCAAAATATTTATTAGGCAACATTGCAAATTTTCAGATGATAACCTAAAAGCATTGACAGTTTATTCAAAGGTCAATGTCAAGGTCAAAAATATGTCGGTAAGTTACATTACAAAATTTAACTAGCAAAATGGCAATTTCATAATAAAAGGGTATTTAAATTTTAATATTTGGCAAAGTACCTAATAAACGCAAAAACTTGAATTTCGGGAGATACAGGACGGCAACGATTGTTAAAATTATTTAGTCGATCTCTCATTAGATCTATCACAACACGAACTACTTCTTTATTTAATCGATAATATTTGCGAAACTTTGCATTATTATAATAAATTAAAGGATTTATATGATGTAAATATACTATTGGCCTCTTATTTATATTAAGAACATCTTCAATAGCTTGAACTTCTTCCATTTCTTCATCAACGTTACTATAGGGTCTACCAATAAGAGTGATAGAACTTTAGGTAGGTATTGCCGCCATGTTATAAATGACATTGATGTCTCTCATAGTGTATTTTATTCAGTAAGGCTCACTATTTCATCACTATGCAAGACTGACTCCGCAAGACCGATTTGCAAGAACGATTTGCAAATCGTAAAATTATATTTCCAAAGTAGGAGCTCTGTTCGAGCCACGTTCAGAGCATTACACGAATTTTAATAAACTTCGTTAATAAGCAGATTCCGTTACTGGACTGAAACAAATCAATAGATGGTCCATGAGAGTGACTTGCATCCAAAAACCGTTACTGTTTGGTGCGATTTGTGGTCCGAAGCCATCATTGGACTTTACTTCTTTGAAAATGAGCAGTGAGAAGCTGTCAGATGTTAACAAACTCTGTGTGGTCACAATTGGATGAAATGGATCTGAAAGAGATGTGGTTTCAACAGCACAGCACAACATGCCGCATTTCGAACGAAACAATCGACTTATTGAAAGAAAAGTTCGGGAAGTCGATCATCTCAAAAAGTTCGTAAAATTAGACTATTGTCAACTGGTCACCGCGATCGTGTAACTTAACTCCGCTGGACTTCTTTCTTTGGGGCTACGTAAAATTAGTTTACGCTAATAAACCGCAAAGAAAGCCAACATCGAGCGAGTAATTCTTGGTATTCAGCCAGCCTTACTTGGAAAAGTCATCAAAAATTGGACCCATAGAATGCGTGTGTGCAAACGATCAAGAGGTGGACATTTAAAGAATATTTTTTTCAAAACATAAATGGTATGAACTGAGCTTCAAATAAATACCAACAAATCCATTGTATCTTACACGGATGAGTTATAATTAAAAAAACAAGTTCTATCGTTCTTATTGGTAGACCCTATATAATCTTCCATTATTTTAATGACTATTTTTATGACAGTATAATTTTCAAAATTGTCTATTATTTTTAAAACGTCACCTTAAAATGGTCTTAAACATGCCCAAAACTGTCAGTAATATTTAGTAGTTACCCAACGATTTTAGTAGTCCTACTAAGGGTAGTACCATTCTAACTCGACTATGCATACAAATTGTATGCTTGGTTACTAAGTGACATACTAAAATAATACTAGTAGCGCGTTAGTAGCTACTGAGTTGACTATGCATAAGGCTGTACATTTTTAAAAGTATGTACTTTTTTTTGAACATCATATAATAATTATAAATTTTATAATTATATAAATAATTATAAATTTTCCTAATAAATATTTTTTGTAGTCGCATCTGAAGATATGTGCTAGTCACATGAAACATGTCGTGCTAATGAAATTAATACAGTAGAATCCGGTTATAGTGACGGCCAAGGGACCGGCAATATTACGTAGTACTAACCGGACGACGCACAAAACGGTTTGAAATTTTCACGGCTAATCCGGGCAGCTAGTTGAATAATATGCGTGTAAAATAAAAAAAAACAAAAATTTAAACTTTTGACATGTAGATAAGTATATAAAAAACCTACTGGTTTAGAAAATCAAAAAAAAAAAGTTATAACATAGTGAAAGGTAGCAAAATACGAAGTGATTTACTCTGGAATAATAATAATTATAAAGTGCATAGAAGGCATTTTACTTGTGTAAGGCATTTGTGGGGGCGGCAATATAATGCGAAGTATGCATTTGCGCTTGAAATTATGAATTATTTTGAGACGAGCGTCGTTTTAATCGGACGATTTTTAATAAATACGTCGCTTAAAGCGGTTGGTCGCTTTAACGGGAGTAGTACTAAACGGATATACTTTCGCAGGATATTATATGAAAACCAAACTTGAGGTTGCACTTACGTCGTTAAAAGCGGTCGGTCGTTATAAACGAAGTCGTACTATTCGGATTCTACTGTATAAAACTCCTGTTTTATTTTTGTGAAGAATTAGTACAAAACTAAACTTTATAATTAAAATTACTTATAATGTAATATATTTATTCCTATTTTGTTTGTATATATTTATCGCTTGCATTTTTTTGATATCTGAAACTTGGTCAGTTGTTTTACTACTGATGTGCACGAATAGATTAACGAGATTCCCAAAAATTTGTTTTCTGCCTCCCCCAAAGGCATTTTCTAAATACGCCACTGATTTACTCCATTCCTCTAATGAGAAGTAATATTTCTCACTCTAGGTAAATAATGATAATAAAAAAACTCTTATGAATAAAACATTTTCTATATTTTTACTGTCACTGTCACTAAAGTTTTCACCCATTTTCCAAATTTTATTCACACGTTTTATCTAAACTTTTAGATAACGCCTATTTCCTGGAAAATTACATTTAAAATTGAATTCCATTAGTTTCATTTTAATAATTTCACAACTACATAAACGCCCACACCCATACAAAGTTTGAGAAGTGGCCCAATACTGGGTCAAGACTGGCGGCCTATCTTCGAGTGTTGGCCAAGAATATGAATTCATCATTGGCCTAAGACTTGCCGAGAATCGGATGTTAACACCCAGCCAAGATTGAAAATTAATCATCGGCCGAGCTTAGTGTCCAAGCATCGGCCGAGCTTAGTGTCCGAGCATCGGCCGAGCTTAGTGTCCGAGCATCGGCCGAGCTTAGTGTCCGAGCATCGGCCGAGCTTAGCGTCCAAGCATCGGCCGAGCTTAGTGTCCGAGCATCGACTGAGCTTAGTGTCCGAGCATGGGCCGAGCTTAGTGTATGAGGATCTGCCGTGCTTAGTCTCCATATATCGGCCAAGCGTGGTAACTGAATCTTGACCAAGAATAATACTGAATAATTTTTATTTAATTTAAACTAATTTTAGCTTATTATTTGATAATTAATTTAATTGAATAGTTGTTCGAGATTAGAGAAACACTTATTATTTTAAAAGTTTAAAATAATTTCGATTGCAAATAATTTTTAGAATCGAATTACTGACCACAGAACCTACCCTTGAGAATCGCTGTTTTTATTTTTTTAGTAGACCCGCATATCGGAGTTAGCCGAGGTAAATCTAAATGTAGTAAAGGATTTTTATTAAATACTTTGAAAATTATAAAAATACTACTAAAATATATTATATTTATTATATAAAAAAATAACAAACAACACAAAGAACATTTAAACAAAAACATCATAAACAAACAACAAACAAAAAAACATTAAATAATTATTTATAATATCTATGTAATTAGATTTAGCTTCGACTCGCTTATGCCGACTACCACTGCGGTCACCCGCATTAGCTAAAAATGTCCCGACTTTGGTTCGAAAATTTTTATTTTTGATCTGAATCTCCAAATTTCTCCTCCAAAACATCTGAAATTTAAAATATTTATTGTTAAAAGATAAATTTAATGAATTTAACAACATAAAAGAATAATAATAACCAAAATTACAATTTTGAATCGTTTTAATAAAATTCATAATAATATATGAACATAAGTCAATAATTTTTTTTGTAGGAATAAATAGCTCGATGCAATAAAGAATCAATTATTAAAATAAATAATTGATGGAAAAATAAATAAAAAATATACAAATTATACTCAAAGCAGACAAAATTATTATTTATTCACTTGAAGTAGATACTAATGCAAGTGTGAATAGGCTTGATGTGAAATAAAATAATTTTTAAATGATCGGTAAAGCAAATGAAACTGAAAAAATCTAAAGATTTAAAAACCTACAAAATAGTAAATTTTTGAAACGTTCACAGTTATAGAATTTTCAGGAACTAAAAATAACATAAGGAAATTACCTTTAAGTAGTCGCGTGGCGACATAAATGGCACCAACTGATGTTCAATATCCATTATATCGTATACAATTTTTTTATGAATTCTATACGCGACTACTGGAAAGCTAATTATTTCGAAACTAATTTTATAAAATAGAGAAATACTTACGTTAAGTCTTGAGAATCTTAAACGTTCACACATGTACACATTGACGACACACTTAAAATTGAATCTGTATTCGCGGTCTGATTGCGTGATAATATAAAATATACACTGCTTATGTGCGCACAACCTCGCGTTATTTTGCTGAAGACAAAGTATGTATGTAATGTTATAATGCAGTTAAAGTATTTTTTTTTAATCTTGTACACAAACCGGGGAACCACCCAGACACAATTCATTACTCAGACCTGACTCAGGTGTATTATAGCAGGAATATACTAGTATGCTGATAATGTACAAATGTATGTAATTCAGTTCTATTTTAAAATTTCATAATAAACGACTTAAAAGAAGTATTTATTAACAAATATATTAAATTATTTTTATTGTTAAAAATAAACTCAAGAATAAAATTTTTCAAAGTTAACCCGTTTTTAATTTTTTTTAGTATTCGATACTTTTTCACTCGCTCGGACATGATGAATAAACTTTATTCAATTTTAATTTATGAAGTTACTGTTGTAATGCGCAGAGGCAAAAAGTAATTTTTCAAATCATCGGCCGAAGAATGGCCGAAGATCGCATGGCAATAATGAAAATTTAACACAGCAGCCAATAACTTACCAACCATTGGCCTTTACAAAGCGCCGAGCCTTGGCCGTGCGTCAGTAGCTATGCCTTGGCCGATGAATGTATTTTTCGCGAGCATCGGCGACTTCGTATGGGCACTACTTGATATTTCGAAATATTTGAAAAATAAGTAGGAAACAACTAAAGCTATATTTTAAATTGCAATTCTCACCAGAGAATTGATACTCTTGATTGAATCAACCTTTTGAAATTAATTGTTACTAACCTTACATCAAATATATTTGAGTACGGTACTGATTTAATTTTGAAAATTTATTGTCACGAATATTTCGTGGGGGGTCAAAAAAAAGAATCCACCTTGTCCCGCCGAAACTTCCAACATAATGCGATTGTAAATGATTTTTTCATTAGTTAGTAGTGGGACATTGCGAGTAACAATCGCTGCCATTTGTGCAGTATCGTACTCAGTTCACGATTCATTTCGGTGGCCATTAAATCAGATACACTTCGATTTGACGAACTCATACCGAAATGACTGAGTGGTAAATTGGCAATGGCAACGCAAAGATTCTCGATAGCAATCAATGCTTCATTGTGCATAGCGTCGCTGAATGCAATAGTTAGATCGTTGCATTGTGTAGGAATTCAATATATCTTCAGTCATTGATTCTTTGTGCTTATCGCACAACGTGTCTGCTCATCTCGGGAAACATGTTGTAGTCAACACTATAAATAGCGAATAGTAGACGAATTTGTGTTGCTGTACTGCTCAGTGCTGCGTCAGTAAGAATATCGTTCCAGTGATTGTTGTCTTCGAGTAAACCGAGTGCAAGGCATCTTTATATGTTGGAAGCTGTTGTCCATTCACTTTGCGTATATAGAAATGACAATGGGTCAATGACATTATGCAACAAAAGTCGCAGATAGAAACACTCGATCTGCTTTGGATCGACTGTATATACACGGCCCAAAGTGTTTGTTTGTACCTGTACCTTTGTTTGTAAGTGTACCTTGCTTGCGGGGAATCCATTTTCTTGTTTGATTCCACGTGAAATACCTTGGTACTTCGGAATAGAGTAATTCAAAAAACTCGGTGAGTTTTTAGTTTACTAAAAATTTCGCCTTGAATGGAAAAATCTTAGTTTTCCTAACTTTTAACGAAAATATCTATTTCGTGCTTGATGGAATTCAGATCTCACCTGGAAATCTTCATATTGTGCAACTAATAAAGCGCTTTTTAGCGCATCATCTATATTATAATGTTCTGAAAATCTTTCATTTTCTCTGAAATTTAATTTTTAAATTAAACTCAATTCAAAATCAAATATGATAAAAAGAAATAAGTCTCTCTATTATGTAAGTAAATCTCTACATACAATATTAGCAATAACTTGTAACCTTTACGCCATTTATCGAAAAAAAATTTTCTGGATAGGGACACCCATGGTACTATTATACTAGTATTACTAGTACTATTACTATTAAACTATTATACTAGTTATACTATTATAATAGTACCATGGGGACACCCTAAACATCTGTGGGTATGCAGGGTCGTAGCTAGATCTTGGTCATGGAAGGGGAGGGTTATGTGGAGGCACAATAAAAATAATAATAGATTTTCTTAAGGAGAATAATTATTAAATTTAATTGTAATCCGTGTTGCTTCTTTAATCCGAATATTCGATAATTTTGGCCAAAATCGGCCACTTTAATATTAATAACAATTCTTTAAAATCACTTGTGCCATACCACCATATTCGGCCCTGGCGGTATGAAATAGTTGACCCGGTAAACTTTGTTCTTTTCTCTCAAATTTAATTTTTAAATTATAATCAATTCAAAATCAAATATTATAAAATGTAAACAATATAATAAACGCCGTATGAAATAGCAATATGCTTGTAGCCTTTGCGCTATCTATCTCTCCAAATTTTAGACCCAACTCTGTGCGACTACCTGATAGCAATGGTTTGGTTCACCCTGTACGTGTACCTTTTTCATCGGATTATATGATTAAAAGTCGACCAATCAGAGCGACGTTACCGTAAATCGTTTGTGGATTCCGCATTTTTGAGAATTTTAAAATTTTGCACAAAAACCTATTCTCATGCCTACTTAATATACACAAAAAATGTCATAAAAATCGGTCAAGCCGTTTCGGAGGAGTTCGGTAACAAACACCGTGACACGAGATTTTTATATATTAGAAGAAGAAGAAGAAGAAGAAGATTATTTTAAGATAGTAAAGGGTGATTTTTAAGAGTGATACAACTTTGAGTTGGCATCACTGCTTTATTTGACCACCCATTTAACAGCTGATAGTTGCTTTTTGTTTAGTTTTCTTTGACATTTCATTATGGATCGACTTACACCAGAGCAACGCGTGCAAATTGTGGAAATTTTTAATCAAAATAAATGGTTCTGTTCGTCAAACTTATCGTGCAATTCGTCCATTTTATGGCGTACATAATCGTCTTTCAGAGCTGCTAATTCGAAGAACAATAGATCGTTTTCGGACCACATTTACTGTTACTGATAATGTGCATCTCGTGAGACGCCGAACAGTGCGCACTGAAGAATCTATAGCCGCTGTACAGGAAAGCATTGAAGATGATCCTAATCAATTAATTCGTCGCCGTTCTCAGCAACTGGGGTTGTGTCCTTCCACTTTATGGAAGATTTTACGCAAAGATCTTGGCTTAAAAGCTTTCAAAATTCAACTTGTGCAGGAATTAAAGCCAAACGACCATCGTATGCGCCGCCAATTAGGCGAATGGACTCGGACTAAAGCACAAATTGATATTGATTTTGAATTTCCATTCAAAATTTTATTTTCCAATGAAACCCCATTGGATTATTTTCTTTGGGGTTATGTAAAGTCACTTGTGTACGTCGATAAACCACAAATAAAGCCCGCCTCAGACGATGCTTGTTTTGCTGCTTGATTGCTTGGTGGTTTCTCTGCTGGTTTTCTACCTGCTTGGTCAGGTGATGGTTTCTGTGCTTGGTTGGCTTCACACGCGTTTAACTATCTCTTTCTACTTTTGTGGTTTCAATGCGCACGCAGGTAGAAACAGTTACCAACACACGGTATGTTGGTATATAAACACTCGTGTTTATGAACACAACCCGACTTTATCATTGGTTAGCGCTGAAACCCATCACGAAAACCAGCAGCAAAAATAGCAGCGGTTCTATCACGAAAATCGAGCACGGGAACCAGCAAACAAGCCAGCAGTGACGTCATTTTCTATGTGCAGCCAGCACGCGCCAGCCAGCAAGGCTCCCAGCAAGCAATCCAGCAGTAAAACAAGCATCGTCTGAGGCGGGCTTAATTGAACACCTGGAAATCAACATTCGAAGAGTTATCGGCGAGATACGGCCGCAAATGCTGCGAAAAGTTTGTGAAAATTGGTGTTCCAGATTGCGCCTTGTACGCGCCAGCCATGGCGGCCACATAACCGAAATCATATTTAAACATTAATGTCATAAAATTTTCTATCCAATAAAGACCGTTTCATTGATATCAAAAATATATTACTATGTTTTATTATGATTTAAACTTGTATCACTCTATAAAAAACACCCTTTACGTTCTTGATTATTGCTTTAGGATGAAAAGGCATGTGCCCCAGTGCCCTTTGAGGTAAGTCGCCACTGTGTGCAACAGTCGCTGGGCCCTGTATAATATGGATTACTTTGTAAATACAATTCAACAAAAATTTTTACAATAAGTTTAATATCAATAATATTAAAACTTCAAATTAACAAGTTAATTAAACCAATGAAATACAATAATTATTATTTAAACTTTATTATTGTATTATTTTTGTTATTCATGATTCATTATTGTATTTCATTGGTTACTTGTTATTTTGAAGTTTTAATATTATTAATTTTCACAAGTTAAGAATTTATATAATTAAGTTTAATATCATATATTCTCTTGCTAGTTTTTATTTTAAATGGGCCATTTTTAAGCTGCACAAAATTTGAAATATTTTAATTTCATAATCTACTAAGTACGCCCCTGACTAAACAGGTTGTCGGTAATGTATGTAGCTATTTTCAGTTGGTAATTGTAAATAAACTATAAAAATGTGTCAATCTTTTAAATGCATCGGTGAAATAAAATGTGAATTGCTTTCTCAATATTATCTATATGGAAACTAATTATATTGGAAAAACGAAAATGTTGAAATGTATCGAGCAAGAAATTAAATGTTTCTATCGAAGTCACCTACACAGTCACCTACACAGTCCGTCAAAGATATAAATTGGGAAGTGCATATTAAGACGCGTCTCCACTTAACCGGCTTAGGCCGGGCGGCCTAATAAATCATAAATATTTAGGTGTGCGGCCAATGTTAAAGCATACACAAAAACAGTTTTTGTGTATGCTTTAACATTGGCACTTTAACAAGTGATGGCTTTAATAATGATTTATTAGGCCGCCCGACCTAAGTCGATTAAGTGGAGACGCGTCTTTATGGTTCATGGCCAAGGGCAAACATTAAATCAAAATGGGTAAGTATTTTTATATTATTATTTTATATTTTATTTTATTTATTATCTAATCCAATCTAATTTTGCGACGTTTTACTAGAAGATATTATAGGATTGTTGTCTCATTAAAAATAAAAATCAGGGTCGAAGTTCATTTTCTCGGTAGCAGGTCCTAAATTAACTCTCAAAATCAAAATATATTTGTACTTATCTATTGTGTATTGTTGTATCGATATATACTAGCAATGTCATTTGGCGACATACACCTCCACATCCTAACAAATCCATTCCCATACTTCACGGTTCTATATAAATTTTCTTTATTTAATTTTTGTGTGTGGATTTTTCTACACGATTTGATTTCCGTCATTACCAACTTAATTAAATGTACTTTTATCACTCAACAGAACACTATTTGACAAAACATTTTGGTAAGCATTTGCAAAATTTAGCCGTTTTAGTCTATTTACTTTTGAATAAATGATTTATTTCTCGCAATATGACCATTATAGCCTTGTAATTTTAAAACCAGACAAATTGTTTGAATGGATATTGGATTGTTAATTATCGGTGACACTAAATTATTGATGCTAATATTTGTTTATTTGTCTTTGAATTTCGTTTAATTTGTCGTATTATGGATTTTGAAATCCTTTAGTAATATTTTAAGCCAACAACCAGGTTTATTGTGAAGGGTTCTATTATAATTATTAATATTAAAAAAATTTATGTATAGTGAAATGTACTGTCAGCAAATTTTTCAATTTGGGGTAATGATTTCCCATTAAAAACTGATTTTGTAATGATCATTCTGATAGAAATAGCTTGTATGAACCATTTTTGAATTTATTTTCTCAAAAACTTAGGTAATTTTCCGAAATAATTTACATTTTTCATAAATCACGTACCAAATAACTAATGTAAATAAAATGTGCAGTGATAAATATGATTATATCTGCGCTATGTAATTCAATCTATATTATTTCTTAGATGTACGCTTTATTTTGTAACGTCGCATATCATCATGTCTAGTTAAACAATGTTTTTTTATCAGTAATACTAACTACAATTTTGATTTGTAATAAGCGATTATGACGCCCAGAAGTCCTTAGAAACGAATCATAACAAAAGAAAATTGAAAAAAAAATTGTTTCTATACGACTATCATAGAATGTGGGCATTCTGATTCTATTTTTAAATACAGAATATCTACATTCTTCCTTTTTTTTATTCTCACACCGATATCGGTGCGAGAATAATTATTCTCACACAGATTAGACCAATTAGAGCAAAGAATAGACTACTATTTGAAGTGACATCTATTACCAAATTTTTGAACTCAATTTATTTTCACATCAACAAAAATCAAGTTTGTCAAATGAGTAAACTTTTTTGCGTGCGATCGATCTGAATTTTTGCACATATTTTCCTACCGATAATTCACAAGGGATGTGTACGAGGGGGGACAATTTTTTGCTCAGTTTTTCGATATCTAGCGCCGTTCTTGAGTTATTTCTGCGTTTCCGCCACATAAACTTGAATTAGCAATAACTCGAAAACGGCGTTAGATATCGAAAAACTGAGCAAAAATTTCTCCCCTCCTCGCTTAACTCCCCTCAATGTGAATTAACGGTAGGAAAGCATGTGCAAAAATTCAGATCGATCGCGCACAAAAAAATTTTCTCATTTTTACAAATTCTAATTACGGTCAAAACTTATACAGCTTATTATTTTAATAGTCGTATAGAATATACTATTCTTGTAAATAAGATGCAATTATTAAATTATTACAAGGTGTACGCTTTATTTTGTGAGTAACTGTATATAAATTGTATACATCGTCTACGCTTTGCTTTGAACAAAGTAATTTTTAAAATTGCCAAATTGGAATTATTATCAATACCAATAGTTTTATCAACATATTTGGAAGCAAGTGTTAAAAATATTCTTCTGATTTAAAACCGAGATCTACACTATTTTTATACCTACTTAAAATGTTTTCGATTTGTGACCACCTGCTTAATTTTAAATTTTATGGTACTATCCATTGCAAATCATGAGTACTTAACGAATTTCATTGTACAAAGACTGCAACTATTAAGTCATTATTTATCACTAGAGAGCGGATAAAAAGGCATAAAAAAAGCCTAAAAAAGCACAAAAAACGCGAAAAAAAAGCTCCAAATAAATAAAAAAATAATTAAAAAGGCATTCAAAAAGGCACAAAAAATTTTTTTAATGTACACTTAAAAATTTTTTTATTTATAATTTAATAACAGAAAAATATTTGTTTTTAAAAAGTAAGTAGCTACACTGCTTCCTGGAAACAGTTAACTACTAAATGCCGCTCTAAATTTTCGACAGTAAAATTTTGTCTTTTGTCGCTTAAAATATTTTTGAAGACAGAGAAGCTTCTTTCCACATCCACACTTGTTACGGGTGCATTTTTAAATTTGGCTATCATGGCTGGATCCATTTTAAAACCAGGAACATTACCTCCATTCAAAATAATGCATATTTCATTTAATTTTTTAAAGCCCTCGTTTTTGGAAAATACGTTATCGCATTTCAGTTTTACCTCTCGGCCAATGTGTCCCGGTACTATGGCAATTGATCTCTTAAAATCGTTAATTAAATTTACAGACTCCAGCAATGACATTTCTTTCTTTTCTAAAGATGTTATGAACACACTTACAAAACCGTAATGTGCTTTTAAGAATGCCAAATTATTTTGTAGCTCTTGTTTCTTAAGAACTGTTTGGCAATCCAATATCGATTTGCTTGCCGCATCGGGAAATTCGTTCACAACACTTTTAAACTTTTCAAAATTATTGGCATAGTATATTGCTGCGTTTAACCAAGTTCCCCATCTTGTTAACACTGGTTCAGGTGGTAGTGGAACATTAGGCAATCTTTCCTTGAATATCTGTACCCGCAAAGGCGCCTTTACAAACACTTTTTTCCCGGTTTTTATTAAATCATTCACCAACGGAAAACTCATTCTGATTGTTTCTGCTATTCGGTTTAGTCCATGGGCTAAACACGTACAGTGAATAACATTTTCGTAAAATATTTTTATGTTAGACGCAGCTTTGATCATGTAAGGTGCTGCATCTGATAGCATTAACAAAATTTTGTCAGATGGTACTGCCTCCGGCAAAAAAAAACTCGTTAATCCATCGTAAATAAATTTAGATATAGTGTTACTATTCGTTTTGTTTAATTCCTTCGTGCTTATTAAAAATCCGTTGCTTGAAACCTCTTCATTTAGGGGTCCTATAATTAAATTTGCTATGTACCGTCCACAAGTGTCGGTTGTTTCGTCAACACAAAACCAAATGTGATTGCTACCTATAATATTTCTAATTTCTTGAATGGTTTCTTTATACACAAGATCAACATAATTTTTGCGTAAAGTACTTTCGTCAGGAACGCGGTATTTACAATATTTTTCCAGGAATGTTTGAAAAGAACTGTTTTGTAATTTTTTTAATGGTATATTCGATTTTAGTAGTGCTTTACACAAATCGAAATGAAACTCTTGTTGTTGATCAACGGACGAAGATGAAGCTAAGGACTGCGTAATAGTCTGTTGTTTTTTTGATGTTTCTTGGTATTTTTTTAAACGATTTTTATGTAGCATTGTTTTCACGTGTTAGATAATATAATATTTTTTATCGCATTGAACCTTTAAAAATAATAAAATGTAATGTACTGCAGTAGGAACTTACTAATACTATTGTTGCCACGCCCGTAGCCAGGGGGGCACCTGGGGGCATGTGCCCCCCCCCCCCCGAAATGTTAAAAAAATTAGAATTGTTTATTAATAAAAATTCCCGGAAGGGGTTCCGCCGAAAATGTTACTTTTTAGGAAAGGATTTTATGAGTGCCCCCCCCCCCGAAATGAAATCCTGGCTACGGGCCTGTTTGTTGTTAAACAATGTTAAAACTTACCATTTTTAAGCACGCTTGACAAAATAATTTATTATTTTCATAGCGCAATTCAGGATAATCCTTGATATATTCTTCTACAACGGGTTTCACTTTCGGCATTATTGCTTGGCACTTGATTACAAATTCTTGTTTTTCTACAAATAGTAGAACAATCAGTAGTAAAACAATGAAAATTTGTTGATGTACTGTAAATCGTACTTGTAGTTTATTTTTTTGCAACAACAAATTTTTATGCTTAGGTTGGTACGATACAAAAAATTCAAATTTCAAAATTCAATTCAGGTAAAGAATTCAAATTTTGTTCAGGGGCGTCTCGGGTAGTAAATATTTGCTTTTTGCAAAGAAAAGCTAAAATAAGCTTTAAATAAGCATAAAAATTGAAAATAAGCACAAAATGCTGAAAAAGGCAAAAAAGGCATAAAAAACTTAGTGTCAAATGATAAGATTCTTTAAAAATCGTACACATTTTAAATATCTTATTGCAGCCTTAAATATTGACGATAAGCATAACGGAAGGAAATCCGCTCTTTATTTATCACACTGCAGATAACTTCCACTCCATAATCCATCCCATCAAAATTATCGTTCACATCAATATTTAAAATATAAAAATAAACACAGTTCGAAACAACCTTGTAACTCCATTTTTTTAAAAATTCTTTTCACAAAGTCATTGTAATCTTTAATTAAATCATTGTTTAAGGAATTTACTACAACGTTTGACGATGGTAAGCTCAAATATGCTGGTAACTTTTTAAAAATAAGTCCCAAAACTAATTTGGGACTTCTTAATGATGGTAATTTGATCTCCGTGATCTTTATTAACGAAAGTTTCAAAACGAATAATTTCTGTATCCAGAAAATGTTCGCTACATACAGCAGTATGAGCGGAGAGGCATAGACGGAGGGTTTCCAATTGTCTTGTAGAATTGCACGAATTCAGATCTGTCTTAATCCTTAATTAATAACGTATTTTTCGACACCTTTAACTGGTAACGTCTGATTACTCGTGTCCCGCGCTTAAAAAGTACTTTAAAGTGCTCTTAAAAATCTGAAAGAAATCAACCGCATTTTCCAAGCAGTCCTGAGAAAATCCTGAGAAAAAATAATACGAACTTATACCCTTTTGTATCCAGCAAGTATCCATGCAACTCTAACATGGATTGCGTTGAAATAAGAACCCTCGTTTGAGATGGTTTCTAAATCTTATTGTAGCCAAACATCATACTACTGAATATCACCATAAATTCACTTAAAAATCTTATGGAATTATCATAAACTTTCAAATTAAACCTGCTCAAAGCACAAGATGGATGTCTGGAGCTCATTAAATAAAACCATCTTTCTATTTGGTCTAAAAACCAAGCTTTAGTAAGGAAAGCAGGTTTTTCAAGTTTTTCAGCAAGAAACTTCAGCGCACTGCTCACCGTGTGGCTCACTACATTAGCAAAATGACAAAATGGGAAGCAGATCCTCTTCTGATAGTTTAGGGGCCAATTGAAAAGTATGATCCTTTTCATGAGCAATTACTTCGGCAATGTGACTGGCTAAACTTCATTGGTCGGTAGATTATACTTTCTCACAATGCTGTCCGATATTCTAATAATTTTGTTTACAATTACCATTGATTTAATGTTTTTAAGTAAATGTGGAACATCAGCAAACCCGTACACAAATGCATCTTCTTCTAATGGATTTGAAATTTTACATTTTATTTCAGAATGCCTTCCCGCTGTTACACCCATAACGTTCCACAATGCTTGATTACAAAGGCCCATATCTGAAGTAATACTTAAAATGAAGCATTTGAGTTATTAGAAATATTAAACATGATGCGCTAGAATACCAAACTAATAGCATGATATGAACAAAATAAAGTCTTTAAAGTTACCCATCTAAACCACTACATAGATTCAGGAAAATGTTAAGCTAAACTACATATAGAAATTCCACTACTATTCTACTATAAACTTACTATTAGGTTCCAAAATCATAGTCCGTGTCAATTACGAGTTCTGTTAATAATCATGGTAATCATATTAAACTATCTATATAACTAACTATAGAGATAACGTTTTAGCCCTTGATTGATAATGACTACATCACTAATCCCCGATATCTCGATGTTGTACCACCAAGAGGGGGTATCATCCATATTCTGCATGAGTAATTCCATTATAGGTATATCTACCATGGGCACTAAACTGCTACAGGTATCAATTGGATATTTCTTTGGATTTTTCAAAAATATTCCTTATGATTATGATGTTATGAAGCACTGCACCAAGACGCGTTCCTACGAGTCAAGTTTAGTTGACTGATTTTAGTAGATCAACAAAAGTTGAATAAGACTTAAATCAGTTTTAGTCATGGACTTAGAAGCTTGTCAGCTTGTCACTTGTCGCCTCTGTCTCTAAAGTCACTGTATCATGTATAGGTTCTGAGCGACGCCTTACGAAGTTTGATGGTACTGATTCAGCTCGCTCTGGAGTAACTCAACCAGTGTAGGGCATGAGTGTAGGGTATCGCGTTGAGCATATAAAATGTTTTCGAGTCATTCAATGACAAAACTTTTATGCCATAAAACAGCGGTGTCAACTTACCATTTAATAAAATACTCCTTCAGGTCACCAAACACACAAAAAAAACAAAAAATTTTTACAACAACAAGAAATTCTAACGCATAAACAATTTAAAGTTGGAAATGATAGTCGAAAGAGAACTCGGACAAGATACACACGTAAACTTAGTTTTGCCAATTACACAAAAACATTAATTTTTTTAATATTTTGTGGGATACCCTTTACGTTTGATAACCTCTCTCAAACGTTTAGGTATGTTATTGATAATTTTTTGTAAATAATCTTGATCAATAAGAGCCCATTCTTCCTGCAAGCGACTAATCAATTCTTGCTTACTAGTTTTGGGGGTTTTTCTTATTCTTCTGTCCAATTCATCCCATAGATTTTCTATGGGATTAAGGTCAGGGGACTGGGGAGGTGGATGAAGGACTTTAGGGCATTTGTATAACAAATACTCCTGAACTATACGTGATTTATGTTTCGGGTCATTGTCTTCATAATATTTAAATGTCTTTTCTATGTCCATTTTAGAAGCACTTGACACTAAATTGTCTTGTAAAAGCCGTAAATATTTAAACTTGTCCATAGTGCCATCTATTATAACCAAGTTTCCCACTTTCTCAGTGGAAATACACCCCCAAACAAGCACATTCCCATCTCCGTGCCGATTTTAAATTAACGAATTTTTCGATGTCGTCGTCCAAGGATGGCCACCAAAAATACGCCCTAGCGTTAGCCTTCATCTTGGATATCCCTTCATGTGTATTGTGGAGTTCTCTCAACAACTGTCGCCGGCATATCTTTGGTACAATAACCCTGTACCCCCACATTATGACATTTTTCTCGATATGTAATTCTGTTTTTCTAATAAGGTATGGTTTCAGGTTATCGTATTCATTTACCATGGGGAATCCTACTCGAATGTAATTAAAAATTTTAACTCGGGGTCCCTTCGTGTTTCCGATATCAATTTTGGTAAATCAATTGGTAGACTGCCTTCGACAAAGTTCAAATAATCGTTCTCTGTCTCCATATCCTCTTCCTCGATCGATGGTAAAGGTAATCTCGACAAATAATCCGCCTGCACATTGTCCTTGCCTTTAATGAATCTATATGTATAGTCAAAATTCGCTAAAAATAAAGACCATCTTTGTAGTCGGCCTGCGGCCATCTGCGGTAAACTCTTGTTTTCTCCAAACAACGCCAATAGTGGTTTATGGTCTGTTAAAATTTCGAACTTTCTCCCTACTAAATACTGAAAAAATTTTCTAGTTGCCCATACAATGCTTAACGCTTCCTTCTGTATCATTGCATAATTTTGCTCTGCTTTCGATAGAACCCTTGAAATAAAACTTATCGGTTTACATACCCCGTCTGGATACACATGCGATAATACTGCCCCAATTCCGTTTGAACTGCTATCACAGGCTAAACGCAAAGGCAAATCTGGGTTGTAATGCACCAATACTCGCTCGGATATGATTTCTTGTTTGGCCCATCCTAATGCTTCCTTACATTCCTTGGTCCATTTAAATTCACTGTTCTTCTTCAAAAGGTTGTGTAATGGTTTCATCCTCATCGACAGGTTTGGGATGAATTTTCCATAATAGTTGACCATACCCATAAATGCCCTTACTTCACTAGCGTTCGCAGGGGCCGGGGCACTTGAAATGGCTTTACATTTGTTTTCGTCCTTCTGTATTCCTCTAGCTGAAATTGTATGTCCTAGATACGTTATAGTGTCTTGAAAAAATTCACATTTTTTCCTGTTTAGTCGGAACCCTGCCTTCTCTAATCGAGTCAATACCTCCTCTAAATTTTCTAAATGTTCCTCCTTCGTTTTACCCGTAACTATAATGTCGTCCACAAAATTGCAAGCTCCTCTAACCCCTTGCAAGACCTTCTCAACTATACACTGAAATAAATTACAAGCCGGTTTAGTGCCATACGTTAATCGGTTTACCCTAAAAATTCCATACGGCGTGCTCCAGGCCAATAAATCTCCGGTTTTCTCATCCAACACTAGTTGGTTAAAGGCATTTAGAAAATCTAATTTAGTAAACTGCTGTCCTCCCCCAATTGCTGCAAACATTTCTTCAATCCGTGGTAGGGGGTGGTTAAAGTCTTTTAAATACTTGTTTATCGTAATCTTGTAGTTCGCGCAAATTCGGATGTCCTTGCCATTGGCTTTCATAACGGGTACCAAAGGTTTAATTTTCATTTCTTCAGCTATTTTATAAGCAAGAGAACACACATCTTTGGGTGTTAAACCAAACAGCTGCGACTCCAGTTCAAGGATATTTGTAACTATAGCTTTTTCTACGTGGTCTGGTAATGCATTTTCATAACGACCCAAGCACTTTTTAGCATTTAGAGCAATTTTGTTTTTATTGGCGGCTCTGCGTCGAAGAGTGGTGGCAGGCACATTAAATGTTTTGCTTGCACGGGCCCATCCCATTTGTTTCTTCCGTACAGCTTCTAAGGCTCTTATCATGTTATTTTCATCCCATCCTCCTCTATTAGTTTTCCTCTGGTAAGAGTACACCATCTAAAACAATATAAGGTTTTTAACAAACGAAGCCACTATCCGGGGAAGACGGCATACCCAGCCACTATGTGTGCCAACTTGCCCGATCCACGTGTTTAGAAAATAAATAAGAAAATCAACATCTTCCTAACAGCTTTTCGTAAAAGTATTCTTTATTTCTGCTTGAATATAAAAAGTTTAGTAAATCCACTTGTAGTAACAGTAATAAAGGCGTAAAGACAGAGCTTACCTTAAAGTTCAACCGGAACACACCACTTCTTCACGAATAACTAGGCAGCCGTTACCGCAACCTTCATAAAACTCCGTCAGTACAGTGTTGCCACCCAATGTAGACATTTAATGTAAGTTGTGAAATTTTACCGGCAGTGGGTTCTCCAGTACATATGATATGCCATTTAGCCCTAATATGCCATCCTGTCTGCCTCTCCTCTATGCTATCTTCGTTATCTTTGATTATGTTCTTGATGTATTCCCAGGATTTGTTTATGCTTTTTATAACAAATATAGGCATGTTTTCCGTTTGCTCCCTTATTTTTGCCTTTTCCATTTTGGATTTAAGATTTGACTAACTATATTGTTAAATTTAGTGAGGGTCTGTTATTACTATTATTTATTTCATAAATGTCAGGAAGATTTTTACGTAATCTTGTTAAGGAGCCCAACTTGATATCGGTATCGATGGAAGCGATGAAGGGTATTAGGATGTCCCCACTTTTCACTTGCGTTCTATTTTCTTCTTTATTGTTAGTTTTTACTTGCACATCGATTAGTTGCAGTAAACTGTCTACTTGCTATCTGTTCTGATTGTGATCAGACGGGAGGGCTTAACTTTATCAGTTTCACGTCGAGTCATAGATAAGGGAGATACTATAGATAGGCAACTCTCCGTTCTGTTTCAAACCCTATTAGTGCGCCAAAAACGGCTTGTGGAGGTACTAAACTTATAAGCGGGAAATAGCGCATATTCAAAAATTTTTAAAAATTTAAATTGTTTATTTAATTTTTAATAAAAGTTTGTTTCTGTAAATTTAATTTTTTATTAAATAAAATAATACATAACATACAAACACTAAAGATTTTAACAGACTTGGAAGAATAAATTTAACGTTTCTATGGAGGCTTATGTCAACCCCTTTAGTTTTCGAATAGCTTCTTTTTTTGTTTTGTATTTCAAATATCGCTTGTTAGCCATTGTAATTACTTCATCAAAATTTTGTCGAAAATTTGTACTATTAAGGCCTTTCAGTGTTGTGTTCACTTTCTTTACCCACATATTAACAAAAAATGCTATAATTACTTTTCTAATTAGAGGTGGAATGTTGTGGCGATCACAGGCAAAGTGTGCAAAACTTACACTTGCATTCAGCTGCAAATTTAGTTTTGCAGTGATATTCGGAGTGTGGCAAATTTGAGGTAGTATCCGACTTAATACATATATACAGTTATTAAACATCGTCATAAATTCTTGAGTAGGGTATACCAATGACTTTCCCGATGAATAATCCCGACCCAAAATTATAAAATGATCTGCCAATTTTGTATTTGACAAAAATTGCTTACGGCATGCACAACTCCCAATAGTTTTAAGAATTTTTCTTGTTAAAAATCCTGCAACGTAGGCATAAACTCCTCTTGAAATCTTATTATTGGCATTGTCAGGTGGAATCTCCAAAATTGTTACATCACTAAGAGCAATTTCTTCTATTTCTTCATGTTCAGATGTAACAAATTCCCTCAATGTATTTAAAGCTCCATCGCTTTCATCACTTTCACAATTTGATCCAGGAGAATGGTTTGAAGTGAAATTGTTTAATAACAATGATTTGAATGATGCTTGGAATGATGCACATGTGGGATTAATATTTCGACTTCCATGGCTTCTAATGCCACCAAAGAAATTTTCTAGTGAATCTTGATTAAAGTTCCTTAAACATAGAAACTTAAAATTTTCTTTACTTAATTTCTGCCATATATAACGGAAAGCTTTTAAGTTGAAAATCCAATTTCTAATTGTAGGTGGCACAAATTCTTTTCCATTTTCTCGCCGTATAAACTTGATACTTTCTAATACTGGAATAGCATTCTTCCAAAAATCTAAGTGAGGAGAACCTTCCCTTACTGCACATCTCATTACTTTACCATTCTTAAATTCTTGACTAGAGCTATTAACACTATCAAACAATTGGTCAATGAAAAGAAGAAAATCGGCGGTATCGGTATTAGGTAATATATTACACCCTAAAAAGACACAAACTTTAATTTATATAAATATAAACAATAACTTAAAATTACCTTCAGCAGTCAATAACCTCATAACTCCAGAGACCCTCTGGCTACAAACTTGGGCTGCTGTCGATACTTTCATCTTTTTCATTTTTTTGGAATAAATATGTGCATCAGTCAACTTACTACAAGCTCTAAAAGCTGATGCTTCAACATGCTGGAATAACGGTGTAGATGGTTCCTCTAATTTTTGATCCGATTCGTAAAACGCAACTATATCTCTCCATGATGCGATTTGTGCAGTTTTATCTTTCAAGATGTATTTAACATCAGCATCTAGCATGTTGTTTCTAACACCCTTCAACAAATGCGGTGTATCATATAAAGGTACCACTTCTTTATCATCAACAAGAAAACCAAAGAATCGATTTTCTATTTCATTTTCTATGCAATACCTATCGGTTTCCTCCAATAATACTTTATATGCAGATGTGTTGGAGGACAGCTGGTCACATACTGTTGCAATAACCTTTAAACCAGCATCACTTAATTCCTTGATGATTTCTTTTATATTTCTAACTAAATCCCCTTTCTTCATACCATGCTCGGTAAAGAAGTATGCTATTGGCTGTTTCCATTTTGAAGCAATACCCCTGGCCATAAACACCATAGCATGATCAGCAAATACACGCTTAACAGTGCTTCCACAGTTTTCAAAACCCACAATTGAATTTTTTCTAACGTCAACATTTAAACCAGCATCCAACGACATTTCATCAAATAACAAAACACAATGCTTATCAATTTCTTTCATTCCTGCAACTGTGTTTCTTAAGGTGTTCATTATATTCTGATTTAAACCGCAACTGAAAGGAATCTTATTTAACAATTCTGTTAAAGTTCTTCGAGACGGTAAGGCAAATATTTTTCTCATAAAATTATAGCCTCTAGCGCTTTGCTTTAATAGAGATAAAGCTAGAATCTTATCGTTGGTAGTATAACGTCGACCCTTAGCTTTCTTCTGCTGCATCTTCATTTGAGACAACATAAAATGATATGATGCTTTGTTCACTGTTTCGCCAAGAAATTCTCCTGATGCAGCCAACGTCTTAACAGCCGATATGCGTTTTTTAGCTGTTGCCTTCTCTTGAAATAATGAATTGGCCGTTTTGCGCAAACTACTTGCTATCTTGTGCAACCTCCGAGCCTTTGGTGTAAGTTGACTAACACGGTTTACACCAACCGATCTTAACAAATTAAATTTTCTTTTCAAATCTACAAAAAAAGTGTTATTGCCACAAGTAAAATTAAGAAAATATGATGTTTCACCTTTACGATTAATTTGAGGTGTTTTCAATGCAGACGTACTTGGCATTCTTGATTTGCAATAGGGGTCTGAGGTAGTTCAACATCATCCGTTACATTATCAAAATTCAGTCTGCTCAGTTCAATAATTTCGCTTTCAGCATTATCTGAGGTGTGAGGTTCTTGAACATTCAGATTCATTTGAGGTGTTTTTACTACAGACGTACTTGGCAGTAGAGTTAATTCAATATCTTCCGTTTGATTATCAATATTAGACCATACATATTCTAAAATAGAATTACTCTCGGTGGGTGTTTCATTAAAACCTAAAATTAATTAACAATATTATAAAACCACTAGATAGTTAATAGATAATTACCTGGCAAATACAATGTCGGCAAACTTCTTAGCTTGAGTGCCCTTCGACCACCTCTTTGATGCTCAGGAATTTTCGAATAATCGCTAAAATGTAAATCACATATTCTATGGTTCCTACGTACCACAGAAACGTCAAGAGCAAAAAGTTTTTCGTTGCCTATTCTTTGTAACCACATATCATACACCTATAATTATTATTATTAAAATCTTACATTTATTCAAAATTGCAGTTATTCACTATACTTACGTCTTTGTCACCTTTCATAGAATTTGGAAAGCTATGCATTCCTATGTTTTTACTTTTAGAATTACAATTAGGTACACAACAAGAAAATCCACCCATGTTTAATAATTTAAATTTTAACTTGGAACGCTTTGATACAAATTTTGTTTTTAAAGAATACATTTTTACAAATTTTTTATCTAGGCGAGGTACCCGCAACAAATAAACAAAATACCAACTTTAACCTAAAATAACAATGCGGTAAATTTAAAAATCTACAAACTAGCGCATACTAGCGCCAAAGACGGCTTGTGTGGCTTGTGGACGCACTAAAACAGATCCTATTGGATAACAATAGAGTTGCTAGCCCGTGCGTCGAGTTCTACGTTTGGCCGGTGGTTGTATAAAAGTTTTCAATGGCAAGTTTTCTGATGGTACTGCATTGTTCTTCAATCTTAGCCTAATGCTTGCATGTTCTAAAAGAAAATAATAACAGTAAATGAAACTGGAAGACCTAAACAACGATAATTATTTTTTAATTAATTGTTTTTAATCGAAACATTAATTTATATTTAAGTGGTAATATGTGTGGTAATATTATGTAATCTTCTGTTTTAAAGTGCAATGAGCATACACGCATGAAATCCGTTGTATGTTTTCCACTTAAAAGTTTTATTTCCCAGGCCTTTCTATGATCCACCTTTTCTTTAATGCCAAATGCATTGACTACATAAACTTAACCGTTATTCCTTTTGGGAAATCGATGAAAGCTTAAATGTTGTTCTCGTCCCTTCTTTGAATGACAACCATAAACACAACAATTGTTATTGCAAACAGGTTTTTTATTCATGATTAATTGAAAACTGATGTTATTTCTGTTATTTCTCTATCCAATTGTCAAGTTTTAAACCCAAACATGGAAAAAATATTAGGTTTAAGACTTGGCATCTGGAATATATTAACATATAATTTTTTTTAAATAACTACAGTATCCAAGTTATAATAGGTTTTTTTTACAATACAAATTTAACTTGAGTAGATCTATACCTATAACACAATTTAAAAAAAGTTTTATTAGTATGTGGTGTACACATATGCTTCTTCTGATCGTAAGCACAAATCAAAATCCCTTTTCATTTCTTGATAATTCGAATACACAGTAAAAAATATAGAGTAAATATTTTACACTAAAAAACACTAACTTGTGTTCATATAGGTCCACTCACTTTAGTGTAATTTTTACACTAATAGTTTTAATAAAGTGTAGTGTAATGAGTTCACTAAAGTTTGGTAAAATTTTATTCTTATTTCGAGTAAACTAAAAAAAATTTAGTGTGAAAATAGAATGAAAATTTAAATCCGATTACACTATTCTACGTACACTTTAGATAAATGTAGTTTAAGAAATGCACTAAATAGAGAATTTATCTCCACTATTTCAGGTACTTTTTAGATGAACACATATTGAATTAAAACACTATTGGGTGAAATTATTTGCACTATATCGAGTATATTTTAGATGAATTTGAGGTTTAATAATACACTAAATTTATAAAAAAAACTGATTAATGTAGTGTAAATATTTCTCTATTTAGATGTAAAATTTACTTGATTACGTGTGAATTGAAGACACTATTCAGGGTATATTTTAGACAAATTTGAGGTTTTAATAATACACTAAATAGATTAAAATAAAACAAATTAAGGTAGTGTAAATATTTCTTTATTTAGATTCAATTTAACCCGATTATGTGTGAATTGAAAACACTTATTAGAGTACAACTATTACTATAAAGGGTAAAAAAATTCAAAACGTTATTAAAAATTACTGTATTTATTAATAATAATAATTATAAGTAAAAATAAATTAAATATAACATACAGACAAACAATCTTAAATTATGGAATTAAAACATAAAATACTAGAATTAATTTAAATTAAAATAATAGGTAGTACCTACTTATTATATTAAATTGAAAATAAGAGACTGTTCAACATTTAATGGTTTCAAATCAAACAATTCCAAAAACAGTGGCCAACTATAATCGGAATTTAAATACTGCTTTATTAAAAACAAAAACTGTACTTCGGAACTAAATAGAAGTTAGTTGCAGAATGCCCTTGATGTAAATTATATGATTCTTTGTATAGTAACAATTTTAAATCAACTACGTTTTCTTCTTCACTTGGTAACAATTTGTATGCATTAAAATCTTGACAAAATTCGACGGTTACCCACTTTTCAGTTATAAAAAAGGGATGTTCCTTAAGTAGAAATATTTTCTTAATTTTCTCGAATTGAGGTAAATTCGTATTTGAAATTATACCTGAACATATAAAATAATTTTTTTTATAGTGATATCCTAATTTTATCCATTTGGATATTTGTATTTCAGTATCATCGGGAAAGTCTTCGATTTCCTTCAAAATTAAATCATAATAAGGAAAATCAATTAATTTGCATGCTCTGGATGGTCCGGTAAGTAATTGAACTTCAAAATAATTTTCAAAGACTGTACTCTCTTGAAATTTTGTTGCCAAGGTTTTTGCTAAATTTTTAAAATTTTTGTACTTGGTGACCATATTTTTAAATACTGCATGCTTACCTTCGTACCTCATACACCACAAATTAATTAATGGTCCCATGCTACGTATAACTCGCCCATAATGCACCATAAAATGCATTTTTGGTATTAGTTGGTAATTAAATGATTTTTTAAACTGTTTATGATGTTGTTCTACTAGTTTTTCTAAAGATTCTACCATTTCTTCAGAAATTCGAGGTGCAAAAATGATTTCCATGATTTTTAATAATAGTAAAATGACATTTAATTTAGCTTTCAAATCATTGTCTAATTTTAAATCATCTATTATCAATGGTAAATATCTAACCAAGCACCACGACTGCATAGCCCTCTGTCCAATCGAATTTCCTGGTTTATCTAAACCTATTGGGCTAGGTTTAACGGTCCGATTTAATTCTCCGTAATGATACATTTTAATTCTATGATTTAAAGTTTGCAAATCGATAATCTTAGAATCTATAACACCAGTAATAAAGAGTTTAATTTCAAGTGGCACACAGCCTTCCAATACGTCGTGCATAATATCTACCGAGGAGGAATCAAATAATTTAAAAAATTGAAGTTCATTTAATATACTTTTACATTTAATTCCAAAGTAATTATTTTCTTTACTTGCCAAGGGGTAATGAGATTCCGAGAGCTCAAAATTTCTAATAATGGCCTCTTTGTCAGAAAATAAATTTTGAATATCCGATTTATGCGTTAAACAAATACGGCAATAATAATTTGCTTGAAACGATTCTACCATTCCGTTCAAAGTATTACCCCCTAAATTATCATGAGAAAGTGAAACTAAAGTTCCATATACTGGCTCATCTAAACCTTCTACTATAATACCATCTCTTTCTAAACTTAAAATATCTTGCACGATAGGTTTTAATATAGTATTTAAATCAATTTCATCGAAAGAAAAACTATTTTTTAAATCAGATGTAAAAAATAAAGCCACCAAATGAATATTTTTCAAGTGAGCATTGAAATAATTAGAAATATTTTTTAAAGAAAAATATATTGCCCCCATCTTATTACTACCAGTTTTGCTACCTAGTGGATTTGTTGTCTCAAAGTCATCATAATATAGTTGTAACTGTAAAAAATATTTTTTACTTTGAAAAAGTTTATTGTTTTGCAAATAAGACCCTATAGATATTATTTTAGGATCAGTCGGATACTTTTTCAAAATTATGTCAGAATTTTGTTGTAAAAGCAATTGTAAGGTATCTAATATAGAAACGTATTGAAAAGAACATGGAACATTTTTTTCAACATGTGTATGAAGAGTTCTGTCCAAAATATTTTCAGGTCTCATAGTGATCACTATGTCTTTGGGTTTAACATATGAAAAAGAATTTAATATCTGATTTCTCTTATAAATCGAATTGTATTTTATTAATTCTTGTTTAATTAAATTATAAAACTGATCTATGTTAGATTTTTCAGTATTACTGAAAAGCGAATGCAAATTAATAATAATATTTTCTAGCAGTTCATCAAGCGAGTTAAAAATAGTCTGCATTTGTGGATTTGTAAAAGGAATAGATAAAAATTGCGAAAAATACAATTTAAATGCATCAGTTAGTTCCGGATGTTGATTTTCAATTGATTCTTCTTCATTATCAATTACTTCATTATTCAAAAGCGGAAAAATAGTATTTTCGATCGAAATATCTGTTTCTTGATGGTATTGATCATCATTATGATTATCACAATCGATCTGTACTTCAAAATTTACATTTTCTATATTATGCATTGAATGTTTTGACATATGCTTTCGAAGGCCACTGAAAGTATTGTAGGTATTATAACAATTTGTAAAACAACATTTTAAGTTCAGTTTAAAATTATCAAACAATGAATGAGAAATCCGTAAATGTTGAACAGTCTCTCTAACATCCTCTAATTGTAATGAACAAATAAAACAAGTAAACATTATGGAACAATAAACGATAAAATTAAAAAGAAATTATACAAAAAAAATAAAAAGAGGAATTACATATAAAAAAAAATAATGGATAATTAAAATTCATTAAATTAAAATTAAATTTAAAGCAAAAATAATAAATAATTAAAATTATGGTCTTGAAAATTTATATAAATATATAATATAAATTAGCTCATATTATATTTATATAAAGCAAAAATAGATTTAAAAAAATAAAACAGAATATATAACACTTGAGGTAAGTCAATAATTAATTATTGACAAGTCTAGTACGTAATTCTATCATTTTTGCTGTAAAAATAATTTTCTGGGTCTCAATTTTAAAATAATAGCTTTGAATAAACTTATAAAAACTATCTAATTGATCATCATACTCGATTCCAAAAGCAAAATGTGCTTTGAAAAGTAGTTCAAATGCTTTTAAAACTGAGCACGGAGATTCACAACTAATACTTGATTGGTCAATAATTAAATTGTAGTGAGTAATTGTTGATCTGGTAGATCCTGTAGCAATTATATATGGTTGCCGAATATTATTATTTTTCGAAATTATTTCAGCAATTGTTGTATTAAGCTAATTATAAAAGAAAAACTTATAAGGTAAATCTTATATAAATATTATAGATAACTTACAGGTTTAAAAGTAATCAATTTATCTTCCAGCGTTGCATAAGTTTTAATACGTTTTGCCTTATTTTTTCTATTTGGAAGAGAAGGTAACATTTGCATTAACGCAAATAATGCTTTAGTTGCCCTATTCCAACGATCTAAAAAAAATATTCATCAATATAGAACAAAAAATAAGAATAACTTCACATACTGGATTCCGTATCATTTTCTGAAATTACTTCAAAATGTGGATGTTTTACGGTGGTTTGGTAAATTTGAATAATTTTTTCTATATCTTGACTAAATAGCTCTTCAAAATTTACTTTAATGTTAGAATACAATTGTTGAAAATCTTCATCAATCTAAAGCAAAATTTTATTTTTCAGTATAAGTACAAACACAGATAATTGAAGACAATAAAACTTACAAACCACGAATGGTCAAGAAATCTCGGAAATTCCTTTAATACATTCATTCCCAACGATTTTCTATAAGGAAATGTTAATAACACTCTACTTTTAATGGCATCTCGGTCCGTACTGCTATCAATATTTTTTAAAAATTCTAAAGCTTCTTCCACTTCAGCAGTTTTTGCAAGCATTACATTTTCGTGCTTATCTTCCTGAAGTTGTGCATTCTCAAAATGTCTTTTTCTGGTTCTTCGATTTATATCATGGCGGTTTCGTGCAACAGTACGAAGACGCCACGATATATATCCTTCACCACCATTGCGATTGGAGTAAAATGCTTCCTGTAATAACGTATAAAAAAGTTATAAAATTAACTGAGTAATAAGATAACTCACATATCCATATTTTCCAACCGGATCTCTCAAATTAGGAAATATGGTTACGATCGCTTCCCCCAAATTACGTTTAGCAAATTCTGGTACTTTAATTCCATATCTTTCGACTAAATTTGCAACTGTAATTTTTATAAGTCTCATCCTGTCGGAATTTGTAAGAAAGCCTTCCTTTTTATAAGTATCTATAATACTTTCACCACCATTTTCCCCGATTATTTCTTCCCATTTCTAAAAATTTTCAAATAAAATATGTTTTTTCAATTTTAACTATAAAGTAACCTTGGGAGAAAATCCATCTTTGCAAACATTTTCACGCATAGCTGATGCGGAAGAATTAATACTGGCATCAGAAAAATCGGAAGTATCAGACGAGCACGAAGGAGATTCCAAATGAGTAAATGAAACAGTGTCCATCGACGATAATGAATGATCTACAAAAGTGTATAATATGTAAAAAATATATTTTTAAATTAATTCAAGTTTACTCAGATAAAAAAAAATTTTAATTTGGGGGCATTTAGAAATTTTGTAACGCATTAATTTCCATATTCTAAACTATCTTTTCTTTGCTATTGTTTACTGATAATCATGAAATTGAAGGACACTGTGAGTACAAAACTCATCGTAAAAAATATTTTGTGTAAAATTTCCGAAAAATCAAGATCGAATTTTAATCGATTTCACACAAAATTTTTAGATATCAATATCATATAAAATTTTGATCATAAACTTACTCGTTTCTGAATGAAATGTTGCAACAGCGATTTCCATGCCTTCAGAATAAGAATTTAATATGTAATCTATTAAAACATCTTCGTCCAATACAGCACCTTTAGAATTCGTAAAGAAAATTTGGCCTCCTAATTCGGGAAATTTCTTTCTAGCTAAAATAGTTTTTCAAGAAGTTCACTTTCTATAAATTCTATACACGTTCATAGTAACAAAAGTACTACCTATCATTTACAGTCGCACACAAAATTAATCGTACAAGTACACCTTAGTAATTCGGCTTCAATCCAATAAAATTTTGTTGTATTAAATAATGTAGTATTAGAATTATAACAGGAATATTAAAGTAACTAAGTAGTATGTAACAAGTTGAAGTCTAAAAAAACAAATTAGGGTAAAACACCACTAAAAATGTTAATGTTTTTGTGTAATACCATTTTATTGATTCATGTAAAATTTTAGTTTTGTGACTAATGTTGTTTTTAAAATGGCCAATTAAACTAAAAAAACGAGAAAATTAATAAATAACTAGAAAATTATAATAATCTGAACCACGAAGAAAACGAAAAAAAAGATAATGAATAAATAGCAACCATCTGAACGATATGAAATACTTACATTTTAAGAATTATTTTTTGGTATCTATATATTTGATGGTACATTTAGTAATTATTTATTTACTAGTAATAAAAACTTACTAAATGTAATTATTTTATACCATTCGGATAGATTTTAAGTATTGACCAGGGCCTTACTTTCGTAGATCAGATTATAATATAAATTGATGTTGCATCTAATATAATTATTATTTATACTATAGGGTGAGGGGTGACTATAATTTTCGTAATAAAAAAGAGTACAATCAGCGGGCTTATACTTAATTTCTTTGCTTCCTATCGAAAAATTCCTAGATTCGGGCCTGCTTAATTAAACCTTTGAAGGACTAAAATAACTACATTTATTATGGTCACCCTATTTATAGATAAACTTACATGAACGTAACAGAATATAATAAACACAAGATGAAATGGGCGACTTTGTTTTGGTTTTTGCTGATTCAGTCGGCACCTCGGATGATTGTACATAAGATTTCGAAAAAATTTAAATGATAAATTAATTTCGCAAGATTACTTAGTACATTGTACGAAGGACACATTTTATGAGCGACTGTATTCGAAGGTAAAAAGTTTCAGAAACGAAAAATATAGTGTAGTCATACAATCGTACTTGGGGAATCCCATAGATTGCATTCCACTAGATTTAAAATAAAAGATATCTGCACAAAAAACCATTCAGGTTACGTAAAAATTTTGTGTGCATGGGTAATTACAATTTCGTATGTATTGTGAAGTGTAAGTTTTATTGTCCTTATCGTAATCAAATTGAAAAATCAAACAAAAACTTGTAATAGAAGTGAACAAGTACGTACACATTATAATACATTCTACATAAACAAAAAGTTTTTATACTTACTTATTGATTCAAACTCTTGGTACGTAATATTCGATTCCACTTTCACTAATATTTTTTTATGAATGTGTTTAATTGTAATGAACATTGTAAAATTCTTAATATAATGTTCTTTATCACTTCACTGCACATTTACGAATGTGATTTTAATTGCAAGTAAGTTATTGCAAGGGAGAAGGAAGGAAGAAGGGTAAAACGCGAGATCAACGGATTTATTTAAAACTTATAACCGACTTACAGGTGCCACGGAGTCCTTGATAAAATGTATCATTTGTCCGTTTTTATCATCAGCATTATTTGTCACGTAGCCGTAGATTCAATCTAACAAGATTGAAATTCACTCTTCGTTGTGCTTATTTTAGCATCTAGTAAAAATTTACCATTTTAGTGTACTTTTAGTGCGAAATAAAGAGTAGAGGGAAATTGTACACTAAAAATTAACACTAAATTATTTACCAACAACACTACACTTTTTACACGACAAAATTTTTTACTGTGTACGTAGTAGGTATGTGAATAGTGTTGGTACATGTGCTGAAAGTTGGTCTTTGGGCAAGTCCCACTAAATTAGTGAATTCAATTGAAATCGAGTCTGGCATTTGATAACAACCTGTCACCATAAAAACAAATTGTCGTGCATCATCCTCATGTAAGCATCTTACATACATTTCGAAAAAATGAAATGTAATGCTTTGTTCATTTGTTAAGTTTTCATGCATTACATTTAAACAGTTTGCAACTTTGTTTGGGGTTGCTTTTTGCATATCTAGAAACGTTTCAAAGTCGCAACTTTTCCAAAATCTTTCGTACTTTTCAACATTTATTCCAAGTCTAATGCTTTCTATAAACCGTTTTGGTTCTTCTACCAATACATTCATAACAATCACTGCTATTTGTTCCTGTATTTCATCTTCTTTAGGCATTTTGTAGAAGTGGAAGCTTGTAAAAATATTCGTCAAAATGTCTATTTCCTTGTCACTGAGATTAGAAAAATTTTTGATGCATTTTTTTAGTATGAATCTTTCACATGAATTGATAAATAAATAAAATTCATCTATTACAATATTTGTTCTGATTTCCGCATTTGAATTCGAAATCAACAATAAAGTAATTTTTGAAAATTTGCTTGGAATGCTTCCGGTAAAAAGCAGCATGTGTTCTAGAATTCTGCCTATTGTTATAAAATTTGCGTTTTCTTTCCTTACTCTATTGAGGGGTAAATACGGCACCAACGTTTTTTCACCGCGGAAGTATTTGTTTTCAATTTAAAAAAAAAATAAATTGAATAGTTTTTTTGTCAAACCACCACTATCAAAACCTAATTCTTCTTTAAAAGATACCATTAACTTTTTTGTTGATATCGAAGCATCCTGATAATACTTCAACATTTTCGGAATTTTCGTCCAGTTTTGGGATTGTCAAAACTACATCATCATGATTCGATGAATTCACTAATTCGATGTTCTCATCTTCAATGTATTGTTGAATATTGTCGATGTCTTGCGTCGGAAAACGTCCTATTTCTTGAAATTGATCAAAACTAGATACGGACCTCGAAAAAGAAGCCAGAGAAGGTTCACTTGTTGGTTATTGTGTTGAGAAGCAGAAATTCACCCCTATTCTGTAACTTCTTCGTTATCATAACGAATTTCGTAAAGTTCGGTTTCGTTAACAATTTTGCAACGAAATTCGTTGAGAATGGTATTCTGTAACTACACCATAACGAATTCTTTACGGGGTTCGTTCGTACGACGTTCTGAACGAAAAAGCTAAGCGATTTTTTACGATTAATCACGAAGTTGTATTTGTATCATAATTCGGCTCTGTAAACAGTAAACATATTTGAATTAAATTAAGTTTGCTAAAATTGTTAATTCCATTCATATTTGAATCAGTTTTGTAGATTTTTTAACATAATTTACACTTTATTTTAATTAATTTAATTTATTTTAATCTGTGCTAATTTAAATTTTGTGGCTTCGATTTTTTTGAGACCTCTAGAATGTGGAATAATACCAGCATCACCGTCATCCTCCATTGTGCCTCATTCTGATTTATTTGATTACCTTCTGTAAAATATTTATAATTATTTTTTACCACGTTTTTAATACTTATATTACTTGTTCATTTTATACAGAATAATAAATATGCCTACATACCTTTTTCCAAAGCTTCATTAAATTTTAATGTAGCATATCGTCGGCGATTTGAAAATACCTGCTAACTGACATTTTGGTCAATACGGATTTTTATGTAGTTAGCAGCAAGTAGAAAAATTACAATTTCATTAAATTGTTTTGTATTTAGCAGATACTCTAAATATGTGCGCAATGAAGTTATTATGGAAATTACACACAAATCCGTAGTTAAAAAAAATTTCAGTTAGCAGGTATTGTCAGATCGCCGACGATATTGTAAATCTGGAAAAATAAGATTTTTATTATATATATTTTAATGAAATTAAAAAAAGCAATTTTTGCAATATTGCTTCCATGGATGTGAATGCTAAGAAGCTCCCGCATCGTAACGTAATTCCGCAAGAGCTGTTCGTGTTTGAAAACTTCCTCTTTAAATTAAATTTAATTGCTTTCCCATGTTAAAACGAGCAAAAACTTGAAAAAAATTCATGAACCATTCTGCTCTATTGGTCGTTTCGTTCTTCAATAACATAGGGGCTTTCAATATTGTATTATTTACAGCACCATGTAAATAATGATGTGCGCCAATGTATATTAAATAATGCATTCTACTAGTAGTCACATCTCCCACCTAATCACAATAATAATCTTTGCAGTTTGCGTGATCATTGAAAACATGATTTATGCGATTTTGCAGATCATCTCTTAATGACTCCAACGAATCTTTTGCATTATTACAAATTGCCTGTTTAGCCACGTTGGTTAAGCTTTTTATTATTTTTTGTGGTAAAGCTGCCCTAATGTCCAATGCAACATTTTTAGTGTCTGATTTTATCCTGAAGAGAGATTTCCCATAATTTTTGATTACGTGGCTGGTGCATTTAAGTTTTTCCACCTACAAACCATAAAAATTTAAATAGGTGCTATAGTTATAATTTGTTTACATGTATGTACCTACTTATAAGTTATAAGCCATACTTGACTTTATTTTCGATATTGTGAAATACTAAATAATCACGATCTGCGATGAAGGTGTTATAGCTTGCATCTTTGCACTTTGTGCAAAAGTCGCAGGGACACCCTGTATATGGATTATTTTGTAAATAAATACATCAAAAATTTTTTAATAAGTTTTAAATCATATAATATATTTTTGCTAGTTTTTATTTTAAGTGGCTATTTATAAAATATAGCTATTTTCAGTTGGTAATTGTGAATAAACTCTATAAATGTGTCAATCTTATAAATGCATCGGTGAACTAATAAGTGAATTACTTTTTCATTATCTATATGGAAACTAAATTGGAAGAATGAAAATGTTGTAAGGTATCGGCCAAGAAATGAAATGTTTCTGTCGAAGTGTGTTACCACCCAGTCCGTCAAAAATATAAATTAAGAAGTGCACATGGTTCATGGCCAAGGGTAAAAGTATTTTTATCCAATACCTCTTAATAAATGTTCTATAACTATGACGATTTTAACAATTGCAATACCAAAATTACATAAAAGATCTTAAAGCAAGTATTAACAGTTTTAAGGAAAGTGTTAAAAACAAATTTGTGGTCATGAAAGAACACAATAATATCAGTAATATTGGAGATATTACTTCCGACGCAAATTATAATTGGTGGAACGGTGTCCTCCAATGCTTTGCGCAATTTTTTCATCAACTTCCTGCAAATAACTAACCAAATACCCAAACGAATTTTGGGAATCTGCTATTGCATATGAAGAGTACACGGGAATCAGAGTCACAAACTGTATATTTTGCGTAAATTGAACTTCAAGATTTACAGACTCATAAGATCGTTAACAAATGATTTTAAAAATATGGTCTTATATATTTTTACTAGAAGATACCTTTCATTACCATCTATCGAATGGCATTAATAGTTTATTTTCAGCAAAATTGGACCCTGATCGTTATTCCCGTGTACTCTTGATATAGTTATATTCACAACAATTAAGTTTAAATTTTAAAAAAGGATTTATTTAAATTACACTAAATATAATATTTACAAAGGTGAGATGTTACAAGCGTAAGCCTAAAGATCAAACTGAGCTTGAGTTTTTACCCCCAGATAAAATGGTCTAAATTATTATAATCAAAAGAATACATTTTAAAATACATAACATGGGTTTAAAATGTTAAATTATACAAAGGTAGATTAGGTATAAAGATTACTGCAGCTGCATTCTATTGTTTTGGTAAAAAGCAGAATATTAAGCAATGCATTGATTAAACATAAATTAGAATTAACATAGATAAAGCATTAAATAAAGGTATAGTTATAAATGACAATAATTATAAGGTGATGTAGATTAATATCCCTTAAAAAGTGGTAACGTAACTCCTCCCTCTTTAAGAGCTTCAAACGTCCTCGTTTGACAATGGATAGAGATTCATCTCCACAGCGTTTTCTTTAGAAATCTTGAAAATGGTTTTCTTTCTGCAGATTCGATCATGTAGTTGTTTCCTGAATTTGAATATAATACCTATAAAAGTCATAATGATTAAAGTTATAACAAATGTGGTAAAGTAATGAACATAATTGACGAGAGGTATTATTGTAGATGGGTTTTCTTCGATCCTTTGGAGGTCTTTCTTCAATTGTTCTAAGTTTTTAAGATGATCCGCTTTAAGGTGGATTTTGTATGATTCTTTTAATTCTTCTTCATAGACATGCGGTAGTTGTATTGAAAAATTGGTAAATTGAACATTAATGTTTTCTTCTTGTATAATTAAGTTGCACTGTGTTCGTAAGAAGTTGGTTCCTTGTAGGGTGTGTTTGTTTATTTTATAATTGCAGTTTTCAATTACTTCCTGTGGTGGATTGAAGCTGGTAATGATTCCAGTAGGTAGCACTATGTGAACGTTATGCCTGTCGTCTACTCGAGCAATTGAGCATTTCTGCAATTTTTGTAGTCTGCACGTAGAGACGGCTGGGTTGTAACAAATTGTTTGATTTATGCTATGTTTGCAATTGTGTAACCACTTTTCTTCTTTGTTACTTTGTAGGTGATAAGAAGTTGGTGGTATGAGAATTTGAGAACGTGAGTTAGGTATTGGAATGATTTTCGTAAGTTTATATGAGGTCGGATTTAGGATAGGTATTTTTAATATCATTACTATCGTGTTATTTGCAATTAATAAGGTAAATTTTGATAAATCCAATATTTCAAATAGGTGTGTATCATCTAAGAATAACAGTTGATTTTTTTGTGTAAATTTTAGTTAAAAGATTATAAATTTCTTGTAATTCTGAAAAGGTGATTAATTCAATATTCGGAATTTCTAACCTAGCTAGGTTTATTGTTCTGATTAGTGTTTTTACTATTTCATGATAATTATGAATATTATACATTTCTAAGTTTAATAGTTGGTTTACGTTACTTAATTCCGTCAGAGATCTGAATGCAGTAATTGTATTATTTTGAAACCGATTGAATTTCCTCAAATCTTGTTCATAACGAGTAGTGATGTGTTTAGCAAATGAAGTAATGTCTGAAATTTTTGAGATTTGGGTTCTTTGATTGGAGAATAAAATTTCTAAGTTTTTGTTAATGTTTATGAGGTCTTCATCGTCTAAATTACCCGTAATAAATTTTATTGTTTTTCCTAAGAAATTAAATAAACCGCGTTTTTGTCTAAAATGTAACAGTTTTTCTAAATTATTCTCTAGTGATAATGCTTCGATATTTAATTGCTTGTAACGTTGCTGAGTCGGGATATCTAATGGTATTTTATGTTTTAAAATTACGCTATTCGCTATTAATTGTCTAAGGCTTATTTCTAATTGAGTAAGGTTATAGTAAAAGTAGAATTTATGATAATGCGAATGTATTTTCTCTGTGCCCAGTTCTTCATTAAAGTACCCATTAGTCCGTATCGGAGTCACTTGTAGTGGGTGCACGGGTGGTACTAGGTCCAGGTTCATTAGGATCCTGTAAACAAATAACTTTTCTTAATCTTTTTAATTTTCTAACGTGTGAACTGGTGATTTTTCCTTTTGCAGATTTTTCTTCTACCACATCTTTTGTTTTGAGTACGCCACTGGCTGTGAGTCGATTAACGTTGTTTACGAAATTGTAAAAATTGCTTTTGATATTTTCGTGCTTGAATGTAATAAAGCGTAATAGTGACATCAGATATAGTATTCTTTTTACCTATCGAAGATTGAGTGAAGTCCAACAGGCTGAAAGTGCTTCTAACGATCCTAACCTCAAAATGTGAAAGTGGAGGCGAATCAAAGTATGAATTTCGCACAACCGGAACAAACTATGCACCCGAGACAGGAAATGCAAACACTACCACAACCCCCACATATGCAGACTCCAATCTCACATAGCCTAACATATTACAACCAACAAGTAGCAGGAGATCAACAAGTAAGTCAACCATTGTATGCACCTGTTTATCAATATGCTCCAATAGGAAATTCTAACTATCCACCGATGCCTGTACCAGGACAAACAGCAGCACCTGTGCAACAACAAACAATTATAACCCCAAATACACCATTGATGCCATCAATTCATTATGGAAATCCAAATCAAGTGATAAATGTGCCTTACTTGAATGCTCAATCAAACCTCTCAGAACCAATTCCAAATATGGAAACAGCATGGAAGGTGGTCCAAGACAAAAAAAGAAATCGTAGCCCAGAACAGCAAGTTCATCGTAGGCAGACAAAAATCACCAAATACTGGCTTGCAAAGGATGTAGTAGAGACCAAAAACAGATTTGAAGGACTAAGAGAAGAAGAGAATGCGGCAGCTGATGCCGGACAAGGTGTTAATCAAGAACAAACTAGTAAACACCGATTACCTTCTAAACCACCACCAATAACAATTTACCAATCTGAGAACATAGGTCCAGTCCACGAATTACTAGCGGAAGTTGCACCAAAAGAATACACAATTAAAACAATAGGATCAGAGGAAATTAAGGTACAGGTTAAAAACTCAGAAGCATTTACAAAAGTTCTCGAAGCCCTGAAGGAAAAAGGAACTCTGTTCCATACTTACAAGCCCAAAGAGGAAAAAAGCTATCGAGTGGTGATGAGAGGTATGCACCCAACAGTCTCAGAGTCGGACATCAAAAATGCTCTACTGGAGGAGGGACACGAAACTACTAACATCTGGAATATTAGACACAGAGAAACCAAACAACCTCTACCACTGCACTACGTTGATCTTAAAAGAAAAGACAATAATAAGCAGATATTCACACTAAAAGTCTTGGGAGGGAATATAATCCGTTTCGAACCGCCGCACGTGAAGCGAATCATTCCGCAATGTACAAAATGCCAATGCTACGGACATACCAAAAATTTTTGTTATAAATCTGCACGATGCGTGAAATGTGCAGGGGAACACAACACCAAGGATTGTCCTCGTAAGACAAGGGATGATCAGGTAAAATGCGTAAACTGCAATGGAAGTCATCCAGCCAATTACCGAGGATGCCTAGTACACACGCAACTGCAACAACGAATATACCCTACCCTCAGAAATAAAGTAAATACACGATTGATTCCAACGACTTCGAATCAACAGCAACAACTAAATAGTGCTCACTACCAAGCACCGAACAACTACATTACTGCCTTTCCTCAACTCCCAACGCGAAACGAGACCATACATACAAACCAACTGAATAGCAACAATCAACAAAAACCTGCCTGGCAAACTAACCAAAATACAAATCAAATTGCAAATCAACAATCAAACAACATGAGTAAACTCGAAGATATGATGGGGCAGCTCATGACACAAATGAGTACTATGTTGAACTTATTAACATCACTCGTCAGTAAAATGACTTAATGACTGAACAACCAAAGTATAAAATAGCAACTTGGAACGCCAATGGACTAAACCAACACGTACATGAAGTTAAGACATTCCTACAAACCCACAATATTGACATCATGATGATTTCTGAAACTCACTTCACAAACGATCACTATCTGAAAATACCCAACTATCAAATTTATGATACAAAACATCCTGACAAGAAAGCACATGGGGGAACAGCAATAATTGTTCGTAATAACATCAGACATCATGAAAGAAACAAATACGCCAAAGAACACTTGCAGGCTACTAGCATCACCCTAGAGGATAGACAAGGTCCAATAACCATCTCTGCGATATACTGTCCGCCCAAACATAACAACAAAAAAGAACATTTTGAAGACTTCTTCAACACATTGGGAAACAAATTTATTGCGGGAGGAGACTACAACGCGAAACATACTCTATGGGGATCCAGACTAAGTAATCCAAAAGGAAGAGAGCTAGTGAAAACGATGAAAGAAAATAATCTACATCATATCTCAACGGGACAACCTACTTACTGGCCATTGGACAACAAGAAAATACCCGACCTTATCGACTTCTGTGTCACAAAAGGCATTGACACCAAACGAACTAAAGCGGAATCATGCTTGGATTTGTCATCCGATCACTCCCCAGTGATAGTCACAATCTTCAGTCAATTAGTACAAAAAGAAAAACAACCCTCACTATACAACAAAAAAACAAACTGGGAATTATTTAGACACAACTTGGATGAACTAATCACACTAAATAAGTCGCTGAAAACAGAGCATGAAATCGAAACAGCAGTCGATGAATTAACTAAAAATATCCAAAAAGCAGCCTGGTCTGCCACTCCTAACACTAACACGACTCACCAAAAAGAAGGAGTTCCACTTACCATCCAACAAAAAATCGCTGAAAAAAGAAGATTTAAAAAACAATGGCAGCAGGTAAGAACGACAGAAAACAAAGCCAAGCTTAACAAATCCAGCAAGGAGCTGAAAGAGATGATAATGGAACACAAAAACCAAGGTATCCAAGAATACTTAGAGAGCTTAACACCTACAGAGGCCACAGACTACTCTCTCTGGAAGGCAACGAGAAAACTTAAAAGACCACAACTGCAGCATCCACCAATTAAAGATAATAAAAGTAACAAATGGGCTAGAAACGATAAAGAGAAAGCTGAACTATTTGCCAAACATTTAGAAGAAGTTTTCCAACCATTTCCCTCGTCATCAACACCAGAAGAAGAAAAAGAAATAGCTGATTACCTCGAATCCCCCTTCCAACTAGACCTACCCATCAAAAATTTTAAAACTAAAGAAATTAAAGGCATAATACGAAAAGAAATTAACATCAAAAAAGCTCCTGGATTTGACTTAATTACAGGAAAGGTTCTACAAGAGGTTTCTGAAAAGTGCCTAAAATTGATCACTTTAATTTTTAATGCAATACTAAGGTTACACTACTTTCCAAACTTGTGGAAAGTGGCTCAAATAATGATGATTCTTAAACCTGGCAAGAAACCAGAAGATGTCAAATCATATAGGCCTATAAGTCTGCTACCAATGCTCTCCAAAGTATTTGAAAAAATATACTTAAAAAGATTAAAACCCTTACTCGAACAACAAAATATTATACCAAATCACCAATTTGGTTTCAGAAACAAACATGGTACTATAGAGCAAGTGCATAGATTAGTAAATATAATTAACAACGATTTTGAGAAAAAAAGATTCTGTTCAGCTGCATTCCTGGATGTGAGCCAGGCCTTTGACAAGGTCTGGCATGAGGGTCTATATTACAAAATTAAAAAAAATTTGCCACACCATCACCTTCAAATATTAAAATCTTACTTGAATAATAGGCACTTCCTGGTAAAGCAGCAGAACGAGTATACAGATCTATATCCCATCACATCAGGAGTACCTCAAGGTAGCGTATTGGGGCCAGTACTTTATCTAATCTACACATGCGATCTACCAACTACCCGTGTAACAACGGTAGCCACATTCGCGGATGATACAGCAATATTGGCATCACACTCGGATCCAAACAAGGCGTCCAGAAATCTCCAATCCAACCTGGACAAAATACAAAGATGGTTGCGAAAATGGCGGATCAAGGCAAATGAAACCAAATCAGTCCATATTACCTTTACCTTAAACAGGCCAACATGCCCACCAGTTAAGTTAAACAACCAACAACTTCCCCAGGCTGAGGATGTCAAATATCTTGGCATTCACCTGGATAGGCGTCTGACGTGGAAAAAACACATACTCACTAAACGGAAGCAGCTCGGCATCAAATTAAGCCAAATGTACTGGCTGATTGGCAGAAAATCACAACTTACTCTAGAAAACAAATTAATACTCTACAAAGCAATTCTGAAGCCTATATGGACCTACGGCATACAACTATGGGGCTCATCAGCCAATTCAAACATCGAGATTGTACAGAGATTTCAGAACAAGGTCATAAGAGTAATGGTCGATGCACCTAGATACATAACAAATGAAGTGATACAGCGCGATATACCATTAACTTCCGTTAGGGAAACAATTAAAACATTCAGTGCTAAATATAGTGAAAGACTGCTACATCATCCTAACGCATACGCAAACAAACTACTGGTGAGCACTAGTGAAGTTCGCAGATTAAAAAGATACCAACCTACGGACCTAACAAACAGATATGTATAAGTGAAGTGCAAGTGAAACATAAAAACTGAAAGTATTAAATAGATATTGTTCATTGGAATAATTTTCTTTCATGTTATTGTTCATTGTCAGTTGAGACGCCTAATGCCTATCAGGCAAATTGCTGTATTCTTGGAGTTAATAAAAAAAAAAAATCTTTTGTTTTCTTAGATATTAACATTTTGTCGTATAATGGGTCTGTTTTGCCTGGTTTGTTTTTTCTAATAAATACAACATCTGTATCGAGTTGTGGGGATTCTTCTCGGTTTTCGTTTCGCTTTTCAAGAATCTTATCTTCTTTATTTTTATTTTTGTTGTAAATTTGGTCGATAAATGGTAGTAGTTCGTTTTTTCGTTTATTATTATATTCCTCATATATCGTCATATCTAGGGATAAATCAATTTCGTGTTCATAGGGTCCGTATAATATAGAAAAAGGTGAGAATCCGGTTGAAGAATGAATAGATTGATTGTATATTAATGTAGCTGTTATCATCTGGTTTTGTGGGGTTTCGTTAGGTTCTTTTAATTTAAGAATCCGGAGTTTTTCGACTAAAGTCGAATGTAATCTTTCGATGGGTGAGTTCGAATTAGGGTTGTTGATGGTAGTAAAGTGTAATTCAATTTTATGAAATTGGCAGTATTCTTTGAATGTCTTATTGAAGAATTCCTTGCCTTGATCACAAACAATGCGTTTTGGGTAATTATGATGCGCAAAGTAATGACGAAGTTTGTTAAGAACTGTAAGGCCGGTTCCATCTTTGATAAAGTAGGCTTGGGCGTATTTTGAAAAGGAGTCAATGATGGTTAAAAATTTGCAATTTTGAAAGGAGAAGGTGTCAATAAAGATTGTTTGGAAGGGTTTTTGAGCTAATAAGGGACCTTGTAGTTTCACATTGTACGGATTTCTTTCGTACTTAGATTGTAGACATACGTAATTCGCATTTGTTAATTTCATTAGTAATCATCTGTTTCATATTGGGCCAGAAGTATGTCATTTTTAACTGGTTATACGTTTCGATTATACATGTATAAGTTTCGTCGTGGTAACTTGATATCTTCTCTTTCTGGTCGTTTTCGTCTAACACGTCGGTATGGTATTGGTTAGAAAATATGAATCTTACTGAGTCGTTCATGTAAGTTTTACATAAGTTTATTAGGACGTCTCGTAAGTTTTGTTCTTTGCAATAAATTCCGTAGGTGATGTTTGGTCTTATGATTTCTTTGATCATTCGCGATAAGTTTTCTTGAATATTTTCTTTTCTGATAAAGGTAGTGTAGTGATTCTTTTTGAATGGTCGTTTTAATCGGATATCGAAGTTTTTTCCAAAGAGTATGATTATTCGATTACTAAAATTGTTGACAGGTTGTTCCGATATTGGAATTACTTTTCCGTTGTCTTCGTTATTAACCGAATGTACCGTATTGTCTAAATCGTTTCTGATTCTTTGATATTTGTCAGAATTGTCGTTTGATGGGTCGCCTAAAATTTCGTCTAAGTCATCGATGTTAGGGGGCTCTTCTACTTGTGGTATTTTGGATATTTCGTCGAGTTCTTTATTATTAATTTCGATACGTGATAAAGCATCTGCTACTACGTTTTCCTTTCCTTTTCGATAAACCTAAAATAATTAGGTTCTTTTATCTTGTGTAGCCAAACCAAGGGATTATGATCGGTCTCTATAATGAATTTTCTTCCAAATAAGTATGGTCTAAAATGTTTTGTACCATCCATTATAGCTAAAAATTCCTTTTCTATCGTACTGTAGTTATTTTCTGCGGAGTTGAGTATTCTGGAGTAATATCCGATGGGTTTGTTACTTTGACTGAGCACGGCTCCAATTGCTACATTAGAGGCGTCTGTGGTTAGCTTAAAAGTTTTATCAAAATCAGGATATGTTAAGATGGGTGCATTTGTTATTAATTCTTTACATAGGTTGAAGCATTCTCGATATTCAGTATTATTTATATCTATCTGTGAACCTTTACGAAGACATTTTGTCATTGGAGAAGCTACCTTGGCAAAGTTTGATATGAATCGGCGGTAGTAGCCTATTAATCCCAAAAATGATTTTATTTTTTTGATAGCCCAATAAACAATTTTCAAGACTAGAAGTAACTGCAAATTTTTATAAAAGTTTTATTAATGTTATGAGTTTATATAGAAGATTTATAAGATTACTAATTGCTCTCCAAGATTTATAGTAGCTATATAAAATTTCTAAGCCTAAGTACTTGAAGTTATATAATTAGTTTTATAATAATATACAGTCACTAAGTTATAAAACCAATAGTGTTTAGTTTACATAAAAGTATTTGCTGTGATAAATATAAACCTTACTGTTTCCATAGTAAAGACAGTTAGCTTTATAAAATCTGACGAGTATTAGTGTTAAAAAATACCCCAATAAAAATTCACTGTATGTTTGTACCTGTAAGTTTGTAGCCAAAGTTCCTCCTATAGAACCATTAGTATTATTCATAATTAATTATTACTTCGTTACTAAATTAATATTCAGTCATAGGACATGATTCTCAATATTAACGATATTAACACAGCACAATATTCACAAAATAACAACTGTAAAAATCACTGACTGTAACACCGTAACAAAACGCAATATATATTTTAGGTTAAAATAAACATTTATAAACTTTTAGCGCGGGAATTGAGATGTTATATAAATACCTTTCCAGTGGCGGCGATTACTATTAGTGATAATCGACAATTTTGAGAATATTATAGATAAAACAATAAGAAACTACTCGTACCGAGTAGGTAGTCATGATTTAGTGAAAAATTAATTATTAAACAATTTCAGCAAATAGGGAAGTTTTTCGGGTTTTTGAAGTAAATTTTTAGAGATGAAATTCAATATGACAATAGAAATTAGATAACACAAAAATAAGATTAAATCAGGTGCTTTCTAAAACGGTAAATTTTTAAAGAATAAATTCTTGTCGGAGTATTTTGTCGCGACAAAATAAAAATTTATTAAATAAGATAAACAAAGAAGTAATAGAAATTTTAGGCACTTAGGCACTGTTTGCATAAGTATATTTTATATCAATTTTAACATAAATGACGTGGTATACGTATTGGAGAAAATTAAAATAAATTAAAGAAAACAAAAATTTGTCTAAGGTGGGAAGCGAACCGAAGACCTTCCGTTTACGAGACTCGCTCGCTACCCCACTCTGCCAGGAGACTATTGTAATTGTGTTTTGTAGTTTAATTTCAATCTTCATAATTTTTGCGGAATATTTCAAAGTCGATATTCTCGAACACTTCTGGGAATCTGGTCCAACAGCTTTAGAGAATTGTTATGTGAGGACTGACTTTTGAATATTATTAACAATTTATTTTAAATTAAAAAACATTTAATAATCTGTTTAACTGAGCTACCACGTAACAAATAAATAACTTTATCAAAATGAAAAATTTTAAAATAAAAAAATAATTACTTTAAAACATTGGCAAATTAATTATTCTTTCAAACACGAAAACAAAACAAAAACATTTTATAACAAGGTGGTAATGCAATTATTATTACAGTAACAAAACGGTACTATGATTAAAACTGCACCTAAACGGTACAATATATTCAAATATATTGTAGTTACCCAAGTTTCAATAAATATTCGATACATTTTCGGTGTTAGTTATGATGGTCTAACGGATGTTTTAAGTTTTACTAAATATATATTTATTTTAATTTTAAAAACGTCTAATAATCCGTTGAGCGGGGCTACCACGTGACACATAAAATACTTGATTTTATCAAAATGAAAAATTTTAAAATAAAAATAACAATGAATTTAAAATATCTGTAAATCTTTCAAACATAGAAACAAAACACAAAATTTCAATATATATCAATATATAGTAGATTGATATTTAACATAATATTATGTACCATTTAAATGAGTTAAGGTAAAATATTATGTTAAATATATTTAACAATAATGAACGGTATCAAAACAGTTAAATAAAAATCATAACTTGAAAGTAATAATGCTTATTTACATATTAGATACTGAAATTGAAACTACCAAAACATTACTATTTAAACTGCACATTATAGATATCAAACCGGCAATGTAAAAATCGTAACTTTCAATAAATTCATAATATAGCTGTTCATATTAGATACTGCAATTATAGTCCCGAAAGGGTAAGGTTAAAACTGCACCTAAACGGTACGGTTAAAACTGCACCTAAACGGTACGGTTAAAACTACACCTTAACGGTACGGTTAAAACTACACCTTAACGGTACCATATATTCAAATAAATTGTAGTTGCCCAAGTTTCAATAAATATTCGATACATTTTCAGGGATAGTTATTATGATCTAACGGATATTTTAAATTTTATAAAATATAGCAACACTTTATTTTAATTTAAAAGACGTTTTAATATTCCGTTGAGCTGGGCTATACCACGTAACTAATAAAATACTTGATTTTATCAAAATGAAAAATTTTAAAATAAAAATAATAAATAATTTAAAATATTTCTAAAGTAATTCTTTATTCAAACACAGAAACAAAACACAAAATTGCAATATATTGCACTGTTAAATGTGTGAATCTTTTAATAATGCATACTTACTTTGATTTTTATGTAATGAATACAAACTTATCCAACCTCCGGTTCCATGTAGAAATATCAAAGCAAAGTTAAAACGATTTTTTTTTAATGGTTCTGAAAATAATCTCGAAAATTCTAGTTGAATATGAAAATTTATTTTTTATTGAATAAACAATTGAATTACAATTATTATAATTGACCTTATTAAATCGCAAATTTCACCGCATTAGTTTCTATCATGATTGGTGTTCCGCAAATATCCCGTACTCACTAAATAATCTGGGTTGTTCAAACCTGTCTCTTTCCTCGTTAAACTCGACCCGCAATCCTCGGTCCTTAAATGGTTTGTGAATTCTTCTTCTCCTACTTCACGTCAAATGGAACAGCTTTTCCTCTCGTTCCAAAATTTTCTAGGCCACGACCCAAAATCTTCTACCAAATAATTCTTCCAATTGATTATTTAAATTTGTCCAAATTGAATTTGTTGTTGTTGTTTCAAAAATGATTTTTGTTTATTAAATTTTATTTGTGAATCACTCCTCTCTTAGAGAATATTTCCACTCGACCTTACTGGTCCACGTTCAATTCGAAACTTTATTTCATCGGAGGATTACCTCCGCTCGACCTTACTGGTCCACCGTTTTTCATTAACTGACTTTATTTATCATTTTTCTCCTGATCAATCCGTTGCCAAGACGATTCATTTTTTTCTTCATTCAAATTTTATTTTTGATAATGTGATTTAAATATTATTCGCTTGCGTATACCCGCACTGATGCACATCGGTCGTTACACTCAACGTTGTTCAATTTTCAATTGTTTACTTAAACAATAAATTATTTTGATTTGAACTTAAATTGTTGAATATCAAATATAAACTTTCTTTGAACTTTCTTACATTTTTTTAAGAATGAAATTAAAACTGCTGTGAGCTTTATTGCCCACCTTTATGAACACTGCAATATATAAATAGATATTTAAATAATATAATATTATGTACCTTTTAAATGAGTTAGGGTAAAATATTATGTTAAATAAATTTAACCATTATGAATGGTATCAAAACAGTTAAGTAAAAATCATAACTTGGAAGTATTAATGCTTCTTTACATATTAGATACTAAAATTGTAACTACCAAAACATTACTATTTAAACTGCACTTCCAATTCATAATATAGATGTACATATTAGATACTGCAATTATAGCACCGAAACGTTAATGTTAAAACTGCACCTAAACTGTACCATTTATTCAAATATATTTTAGTTAGTAATATTTCAATACATATCTGATACATCAATTGGCTTTACAATAACGGTATGAAAATATATGTAGTGAAACGATACTTAAAGAGTACAGTGCAAATATGAATGAAAAATTATGAGCCGTTTAAGTACCTTTTTGATACTTAAGTTTCAGGTATGAAAATATATGTACCTATTCGTTATACTTTAATGTTATACAGGTATAAAACCGACGTTGGTGTTGCTTGGGGTTTTTCGTGCATTGCTATGCAACGATGCCTTCGTATTTACAATACAACTTATCGATCTAAAAATGAGGTCTTGTTATATTACTATTGATAAGCATGCTTCATTATACAACTAAAAGTTTAAGAGAAGTCATCATTTAAAAAAATGGTTTTTTTACAAATTAGGTCCTACAAACCGTTAAAAATGTAATTCTTTGTTTTGTTTTCGCACATGTGTGTTAGTAAAGAGATACTAACAAAGAAATAACATTTCAACTCGAAAACTTAAAAAAATCAATGTATTTCCGTTTTCAGCATAGTTAAAGTACCTATGTATATCACGATTTTTTGCAAAAATAAAATAAGGTTGACAAATATTTTTTCGACACTTTCCAGGCGCATTTTTTATATTTTTTTTAGTGTTCATGAATCTTTGGGATGTTCCTAGCAAGTAACTATTATTTAACAGACCAAATGAATTACTTTAAAAATCACCTTTTGTCCGCCTCCTCCACACTGTGCGTCCTCGCCCTCGCCCTTATCTACTCACCAATTAAACTTTTAAAAAACCAGAAAAAAAAACATTTATTTTAATTTAACCTTTTTTTTTTTTAATTTTACTTTCCTAGCCTTTCTATCGGCAAACTCTCTTATTAAAGCATCGAAGTCTATGTTTGCTGCAATTTCATTTTCGATTGACGAAGTTGCCAAGTTTGTCAACCTCGATTGACTTATTGTCGATCTCAGATAGGTTTTTATCAGCTTAAGCTTAGAAAATCTCTTTCTTCGCTCGCTACTATACTGTTACAGGTATAGAAATATATATTCTTAATGCTATCCATATTGTCGTATTTTTAATGGATTGATTTATTTTTGTAAAGTTTTTTTTTTGAATTCCAGTTTTAGTTGCAAAATTTTATTTAGTTTTTGTAAAGCAATGTAATTATTAAATTGTGCTACGTGCTGTAGATATTGGGCATACTTGCGGGATTTTGGTTCGTAATGTTAGTTGGGGGACTAGAGAGGTTCGAACGTAGTGAAGTGCGTTTCGTCGAGAATTTTTGGTAAGTTTTGCTCTCTTCATATGATTTTGGGAGGGCATCTTTTTCTTTTCTTTTGGCATCGGTTTGCTTGTTGTTGTTCTCCGATTTCGCCGAAAAATTATTTTTAATTATTTTAAAACGGAAAATTTAAATTTGCAATCGAGGACATTTGTGGAACACTTCCAACGACAAAATTTTTATCTTGGCTATATAAAGTTAAATTTTTGAAAACAAGTATAGCTATTAACATATCAGTTTTAGCTAAATCTGATATGGCTTACTTTTTACGCGAATGATGTTATGTTATATAATGACATCATTATATAAAGATAAAGCAAGATAAAGTCAGCAGAATTGTAAATATAATCAGCTAATACGTCACCAGACTGCCGAAGCTAGGCGTATGAAATAAAAGTAACAACGAAGCGAAAGGTAAATTTACATAAGCAAATAATAGCAACACGGCGAAAATACACATGTACGTTGTTATGACTAGCGATATCGTGGTTACTTAATATCACACCGCCTATTGCACATTTTCTCTATCTAGAATTTACCGTATATGCTATACTTTAGATAGTGTTGGATGAAAAATATTTTTGGTTGTTTAATTTTGATTATAAAATTATTTTTACTGTTAGTGTAGACTACTTGTTCTTAGTATGTTTCTCCACTAAGGATAATATGGAGACAAGTAGCTACGATATTTTTTTTGCATCTCAGCTGTGGCTGTCGGTTGTTATTACATTTTTGAAAGAGTTTGTTTAAAATTAAAAAAACAAAATGTATTCCACAATATATTTGGATATAATTCTTGTATGTTGCGATCTTTACTGAAATTTAAAATACATTCAGGAGTAACATCATCTTCATCAGGCAAAAAGGATCTGATTCTGACCTTCTAGTTAATTTTAATTTGAGATCACCACAGAGTTTGAGAAGGTCTGGTTTTTCTGGAATCTTTTTTATATTATACAAAAAAGACCAAGATTCTGAGTACTCATTTAACTGTTCAAATCTTTCATTGAGAGAATTTAAAGTGGTGTCCAAAGACAGTTGAAAAATTCAACTTAAAATTTCTTTTCTGGCTCATTGCAGGCAGGTTAAATACAGGTTCAATTTCAAGTTCTTCCGCCTAGTCCTTTGGTGTTAAAATGGCTTTTTTAAAACCCGTTTTTCTATATTCTTTCAAGAAAGTGCAGCATTTTCTCAACATCTCTGTGCCTTTACCGAGGTCCATATCTACTGATTGCAGAGATTTACTAACGACATTAATCTGAAAAAGTACACCATACCCAACAACTGTGGATATATTTGTGTATCTTCATTTCTTGCGATAATAATTATAATATCCACTATTTGTATTTAACTTTAAACTTGAATAATTTCTACAATGAAATATACTTTTTATGACAGACATGGTTTTTTATGTATTTAACTACTTTTTTGTTGCTATGCCTTATTTTATCCAAAAAATATTTTATTAAAAATATAAAATTTATAAACTATAAAACTTATTAATAACGTACATGGATAAAAATGCAACAATCAAATGAACTTAAAATATAAAGTTTGTGGTAATGACGGCCACACAACCAATGAAACTATAAAGCTGAAATCTTTTAACTGTTCGGCCGAATAGTGGCCTCATGAGAGATTTGAACATCTGTTTTTTCAGTTTCAATAGCCAAAGTAATTGAAGCGTCATGAATGCCACTAATTTTATAGCAGACTGCTTTAACATTACTTATTCTTGCTTCCCAACGCGTTTCACTGAGTTTTTTTTTTAGAGAATATGAACCTATGTAAGTGATCATTTAGAATTTTCCACCGGTGAACAGAAACTGAAGACAATGTAAATAATCTCTGAAGTACCCCAAACAAAGTGATAGATTTTACCGATGACTTAGCAGCATCGCACAGTACTAGATTGTAGCTATTGCAGCCACACTGTACGTAGTAAGTACTAAAGGGTTTAAATCTAGAATTCTTCTTTGGACCCCAACATTGTTTCCCTTCATATTCGCCCCGTTATCATACCCTTGACCTCTACAATCGCTGTTACTATTTGCATATATTTTTATTATTTTTATATATTTGACTGCTTGATCTTTTTCCCCAATTTCAAATCAAGAAGTCTGGTTTCTACACCCTTTATTAAATCAACAACAGATCTATCTTGGTTAATATTACTTAGTTTTGGATTATTTGCTTTTATACTTTCAATCAAACTAAAAGTGATATCTTTGGCAGGTTCTTCCTTTTTTCGGGAATATTGGTGGTAAAGGTGTATTTTTATTAAAAAGAGCTTTGCCAGTTGAACAGTGTCAGTGCTGCCAGTGTTGAAGTATTAGTATTGTTTTTATTCTTCGGCATATGTTTTCTACCTTTATGTTTGTTTTTACCTCCCTTACTGCCTCTTTTTCTCGTTTTTACAATGTCTGGAAATAAGGTTTGTTTATACCTTTGGTTTTGTTCTGTAATCTGTTTATTTTTGATTTTTTTTGACTTTAAGCATGTAGTTCACAACTTGTAGGTTGTTTTCGTAGTCGATTTAATAGTTTTATCAAGCGTCTTTTGCATTCTTCTTGATGGGTTTTCTTCGATGTTATAAAAGTGGACTGTATGAATATTTAATTTATTTTTAATATCGTACACAATAAATTCACTACATTAATTGACGATCGCACTATATTATTTTGCTTGCACTCTCGTGCGTTACCTTAATCGTACTGTCTTATCAAAATGGTACGCCTTACCTACAATGGTAGCGCATGTGAAAATAAATGATTATAATATTAAAAGTGATATTTTCTATCAACTATTATTGAAATCTAAACACTTCTATTGATGATCCTTAAACAATGATGTCATCAAAATAAGCTGTAGTGCCTTCCAAATCGGGTAGGACTTGATCTATAATTTTTTGAAATCCGTTTGGTACTGTTTTGATCCCAAAAATTAGGCGTTTAGCCAAATATGTACCTCGATGTATAGAAATCGTTTGAATTTTTGCACTAACTTCGTCAACTGGAATTTGTAAACACCCTTTAAAAACATCTAAAATACAAAAGGGCTTACCACTTCGCATTTCGTTAAAAATGTCTTTGATCCCTGGATATTGGGTATCGTTCGTTATAGAACGTTCATCGTGGTTGAATGTTTGGGTCGGTTACATTATTTGGTTGAATTGGACGATAGGTATACGATCAAACGCCATTATGACAAATTAAGAGCATGCCAAGTAGAAACCAAAAATGATCCAAATTACTTCTACCATATTCCAAATCATGTAAGACCAGAGATAGTGAAGGAGAAGCCGGTGACACCAAGAGTTAAGTTCCAAACTCCTCCGCAGCAAACACATGATGAATACAAAGGAGAAAAAGGACGGCAGGCGTTTTCCGGCGCAGAAGGGACGTCGAATCAAACCATAAATGACTCAAATTGCATGCAACCCGCAGGGAGTGAGAGGCAGGAAATTCCTACTGTTCGAAGATCGTTCAGAATCAAGAAATCAGTCCAGCGTTTAACTTATGAATAATACTTTATTTCATTAACTAACTTTCTTATTAAACGACGGAGAATTGTTATGTATTTTATGGGAACGGTACGATTCGCCGCGATGTTTTTATTTTTATCTATTTCTATCCGTTCAGTGACCTCATCTATCGATAATCTTTGATACATTTTTAACCCATAAAAATGAATTAAATAAATTAAACTGTTACAAAACGATATTCACGTTTTCAATAAGTTTCACCTTTTTCGAGTTCCACCTTTTCCGAGTTCTTTCGATCTTCAGGGATATTTTTAATTAGTTTAGTCTTTGTCAAAACGAGCGGACCGGAGCGCAGGGTAGCGCAGAGTCGAATTTGACAAAGACAACCATGGCAATACAAGGATCGACCGTAAAAAATGATTTTTTTCATTAGAGATCAAATTTGAACCATATTAATTGACCTGTGTCCTCATGTAAATACATGACGCTAACGCGTCGGGCTTAAAATTGCCTTCAGGGCTATAATCTATCGATTGTGCCCTTAATACATAAATAACTATTATACCTATCATATAGTAGCAAGCGACGCTAAATGCTAGTTTACGCTAGCTTAGTATTTTGTTTCATTATAATCAGATTAAGTATTTTATTTATATACAAATAAATTACAAAAATTAAAATAATTAATATACCAACCGGCAAATTGGCTGGTTCTATAAATTTCAAAAAGTTTTGGTTCGCTCTGTATTATTTCATTTTAATTGGTAAGGGCCTTTCACCCTTTCGTCAAGTTAATGATTTTAAATGGTCTATTTTACTGTATTGTTTTGTCCAATGGCTTTTCCTGAATTTAATTACATCGATATTAATAATTTCTGCTTGTTCAATTTTTCCTTATTTTTATGTTTTGTCCAAAATTTTGTTGCCCGGTTTATTGTGTTTCTACTTGTATTTTGATGTTCTATTTCCTTGTTGATATAGCTCTTACGCTATTTGGTATTCTGGACATCTTCCAGTTTTCGCTAAGATTCGCGTCTATAGCTACTTGCCTTGAATGTCCAGTCTTCCCGTTTTTGTGCCGTCCCTTGTTTTTGGTGACCCTGTATTTCGTGAGTACAGGGCCGTACTGAAAAGTCAAATTAAAGTAATAAACAAATTTTGATTAAGCATCTTATGGTCTGGGTGGAAAGGCCTGCTATAACCGAAGATTCCCTGTGGTTTTGCCCGTAAGCAGGAGATCCCGAAGCTTGGGATTCCTTGTGTTGCTTCGATGTTATCCGACAGGGGGGGTCCGCCTGGGTTTAGAATTTTACGGGAGTAAAATTGGGTCTGAAGAAGAATCCGAGTCGGTTATGTAATCTGACTCGGAGGGAGGGTCTGGGAGTTGGGGTCTCTGAAAATCTATTTTGTGGGCCAGGAAGGGGTGGAACAGTTCTGGGGGTGTTTTACTATACAGTTCATCCAAACTAGCAGGAGGGTTGTCGCCATGATAGGCTTTAACCTCCGCTTGTTCGTCCCTATACAGCTCGCACTCCATGATTCTGTGCACCGGTTCATCCAAAAGCCCACACACGGGACATAGTCCATCTTCGGCTTTCCCCAGACGTTTGAGATGTCTACCGAATTCACCATGTCCTGTCAGAATTTGCGCGTCTTTAAAGGTCCCGTTGGCAGGTGGGGGGTGGTCCACCTTCGGTATGAAAGAATGTGTTATTCTTCCGTACTTTCCGTTGTCCCACCTTTCCTGCCAAATTTTTGTTATCCTGTCTTCTATCGCGTCTTTAAGATGGGTCTTATACCTGTACTGAGTTGGGTCGAAGAGGTGACCCAAAAATGGTGCAGGTTGCCCTTTTTTGAGTTTCCCCCAGGCGTGTCTTCTTTCAATTTCAATATCTAGTGGGTGAAGCCCTGCCATAACTCCTGCCGCCTCTGACAAGACCGTCCTGTAGCATTTGCTAACAAGACGACTGCAGAAGCCATAGGTAGACAGGAGCTTGGCTTTTACGTTTCTGTCATTGACTCTGTGCAGCCAGATCTCGCTTCCGTAAGCCACGATGGGGACTACTGCCCCCTGATAGATCCTTCGCACAGAGTCGTAATGAGGATATCCCAACTGGCATTGGCCTTTCGTTGGAGGGATCTTACCAAGGTCGTGGCTTTATCGCACACGTATTTAATGTGTTTTTGCAGGGTCAGTCTCCGATCGACCCACACACCTAAGTATTTAAATTCCTCTACTACTTGGATCCTTTTGCCATTTAGGAATACCCTAATGTCATTATCGTGTATTCTGTCTGGGTAAAAACTGATGATTTTGGTCTTGCTTTCCGAGAGGGAAAGCTTGACCTTCTTACACCAGTTATTTAGGTTGTCTACATTGGTTTGGAGCCTCCTAATTAGCTCCTGTCTGCTCCTGGCAGTCACAACCGAACGAATGTCGTCTGCATAGGCGTCCACCTCAACTCCCTCCTCTTGGGGGGATTCGAGGTAGTCGTCCAAAAGAGTGTTCCATAGGAGTGGTCCGAGGACCGAACCCTGGGGGCACCCCTTCGAGCAAACTTTTCCCACGGTCGTGACTCCTGAGGTCAAGGTTACTAGCCTTCTCCTAAGATAGCTCTTGACGATTAGGAGCAGCCTGTGAGGAAGACCCTTCTTCCGCAAGGCGGCGAACAGGGCCGGCCATCACAGGTTGTCGAAAGCGCCAGAGATGTCATAGAAGATGACTGCTTTGAAAGTGCTTGCCCTGTGAGCTCCCCTCGGTTTATTCTTCCTCAGCTCATCCAGGTTGAGCTGATTCATGAATTGCCTTAGGGAGGTCACAGTGGATTTTCCTTCGACAAAGCCAGCCTGTCGAGGGGAGTGGTACGGAATTTTTGCTTCATTTATCCTGATTTTAATAATTTTTTCTAAAGATTTGCCAAAAACGCTTAATAAAGTGACGGGTCTGTAAGTTTTGGGGCAGCCTGCGTCCCCGCTTGGGTTTTTAAGGAGCACTATAAGTACTCCTTTTTGCCACAATTCGGGGAAGTAGGCCACCTTTAAACATGCATTGAAGATATTCCGTAGCACCCCCCTTATGACTGCGTATACCTTCTTTAGGAACGACCCTAGAATATTGTCGAACCCCGGAGCTTTTTTTGCCTGAGTATTATATATGATGCGGTCCAGTTCTAATTGGTCTATTTCCCTTAAGGGAGGAGAGTCGCAGACCGTTCCCAGACTTTCGAAGTCCGAACGCATGGTTTGGTGATCCACGCATGTGTCCGTCGTTCTGTCATCGTCTGGTAGCAGCCTGTTGAGGAGGAAATTCAACGTCCTCTTTGGATTCATTGTGTCGTTTCCGCACTCTTCCTTAAAGGACGTTAGAATTCCTTTATTTCTAAACTTGCCAGCTGCAAGTCTATAGGTAACTCCCCACGGATCCTTCGTTAGGTCGCCCTCAACGAATTCTCTCCAACTCCGCTCCCTAGCATCCCTGAGTGAGGATTTGAATGTGCCACGGGCCGCATCCATTTCCTCGTACAGGGCCTGCCTCCCCTCTTCCGTCCTGCACCGGTAGAGGAGTTTTTTCTTTTCTAAATATTTTTTCCTGAGTCTTTCTACGTTGTCAGACCACCAGTCTGGTCTTCCAACGTAGGTTTTCTTAAAATTTGCTTTGGTCTGGATGAGATTTTGGATTTGATTGTGAAGGTCGGTTACGATGTTTTCGATGTCTTCAGCAGTGGATAGGGTTTTGGGCTCCATTTCCTCTACCCATTGCTCAAGCCATCTACTCACAGTTTCTAAGGAAATGGTGTCTGGATTACGTCTTTTGATAACTGTGACCCCCCCCTTACGGATTGGACTCGGAAGGTGATGACCCTGTGGTCGGAATCGGCCACCTGGTCGCCCACGCTCCAGTCCCTGGTTTCCGGAATAGTCTCAATTGACCCCAAGGTGAGGTCAATGTTACTCTTCCGCCCCAGTGTCCCGTTAAAGGTGGGGAGTTGCCCTGATTCATTGTAGATGTGCAGGTTTTTCATGACTATGAATTCCTTCAGAGCTTGCGCCCTTTCATTGGAATCCACAGTATCATGCCAAACCCTTGATCTACAATTGAAGTCCCTGCAAATATATGTGTGTCTGCCCACCCCAATTGCTTGAAGAGCTCTGTCTAAATCTGAAATCATCCCATCGATATTTCCCTCTGATGGAGGAAAATATGCCCCTATGAAGAAAATTGGATCTGTATTTCTGAATGTGATGGAAGTTACTGTGATGAACTCACTGGAGGCTTGCTGATGGAAGGTGAACGTGAGTTCATCCCCCATAGCATCGTTGATCATGATGCAGGTCATGAAACGACCTCCAGTGAGAGCTGCGGTTCGTGTGTTTGGGAAGTAGGGCATTCTAAACTGCCCATTATCTCCTTTGTAGTTGTACGGTTCTTGCATGACGACCAAGAGTGCCCCGCTTTCCCTGGCTAAGCGTTGCGCCTCAGCCGTCGCTGCTTGTGAGTTTTTGAGGTTGACCTGTATGACTAAGGTATCCTTATCCATACAGTTTGTCTGTTAGTGAGAGTTGCTGAGTTATATTTTCGAGGCGGCCTTTATAGACTCTGCACTCGCTGGACGATGTTGTGTGGTTAATGGTCTTGTATTTTGCCCTAATGCAGTTTATGCATTTGTGCTTTGTTGGGTCTGTCGTGACGTTACAAGTGCCAGTGGTGTGCTCGCTAGAGGCGCAGTAGGAGCAGACCTCCGCAGATTTGCAGTATTTGGTCGTGTGTCCAAACCGCTGACACTTGTAACATCGCGTCAGTTTTATGTATTCATATAAACGGTAGCTTCTCCAGTTAAGGTTTAGCTTACCGTTTTTGAGTGCAGAAATTTTGACCATGGGGTGAAGCTCCATGATCCATTTATTGTGGGTTTTTTCCTTGGTGTAGATCGGGTTGATTGATCTACACCAGTTTTTCCCTGCTAACTTAATGACTTCTGAATGGGAAGCCTCGAATTCATTCAAGATGTCTTCCTTAGTGACGTTTTTGTTAACCATATGAATTGACAGTGAAGGCCAGACCGCTGATGGCAATCTGGCTTCTAATAATTTTTCTGTAAGGAGAGGGCTGCCTATGATCCCTTCCAGGGACTTGTTTGATGATTCGATTAAAACGCCATTATTCCTGACGAGGAAGAGACGGTCTGCTTTTATTTTGAGTGCTGATTGAGGAATTTTTACTAAAATGTTTTTGGTCTCCTCGGGTGTTTTGGCCCCACAACCCTCCATAGGGAAGACTAGGACTTGATACTTTTGGGTCGGCGGGGGCCCTTGAATTGGGTTCTCCGCTTTCGCTTTAAGTGCAGCCAGGTAGTCCCTTGGAGGATTTTGGGTCGCCGCAACCGTTGGTTTGTCTGAGTTTATTGTTTGAATTATTAATTGTGGTTTTACCTGAAGGGTCTTGGTTTGTTCTTGTGCCTTTATTTCGGCCACAGTCGCTATAACTATTTCTGAAAATTTTTTAGTATTAGTGATGCTACTTACCTGTGTGGTTTCTATTTTCTTATTTTGCTTTGGTGTATTGATTATTCTCTTCTCCGTCAGTTCTCTGGTCATTTAATTGAAGATGTCGCTAATTTCTCCTCCCAGCGTGAGGATGAGTGCTTTCTTTTCGCTCTTTTCCTTGCTCTTTGACATGAACAAATTGAGTTCTAGCTGAAATTTGCTAATTTTTGTGATGCGCTCTTCTAACTTAGTTTTCTCCTCGTTCACATCTTGGATGTTTGGTTCTGCCACCTGATCTTCTTGGGTTTCCATCGGTGTTTCTTCTGGGTTTACAGTTTGGGGCTGAGGAGTTTTGTTAGTTGCTTCTTTTTCCTTGGCCATTCTTTCTTTCCTTCTCTGCCCCTTTGTTTTCTTTGCCCTCTTAATGGTTACAAACTCTTCTTCATTGTTTGATTCGTCGGATAGCCTGGTTTTAGACCCACACATCCCTATGTGTTCTTCTTCGGACTCAGAACTTTCCATCCTTGGCAGGTCCTCCTTGGTCTTTTTGACTTCAGGATTTTTCTGCTCTTCGTTGGTGTCGCTGTCGATCCTGGTCCGTTTCTTGGGAGTTGGGTCCATTTTTACTTTTTTCTGGGCTTTTCTGTCTCTTTTTTCCACAAGTTCAACTAGTGCACTTTTCCTAGCTTCAAATTCCCGTTTCGACTTTTTATATTTTTCCAGTTCTTCCTCCATTATGGAGTCCTCGGAATTGTTTTCTTTTTCAACGGTTTCTATCTTGGAATCGTCGGGCGGTCTAATTTGGACGTTTTTAATGATTTTTGCTGACATTGTTTTAATTTTTAATCAAGTTCAAAATATATTTTTAGGAATCTCGTTAATCTTATACGCGTCACTATTTCTCTGCTACTACTTTTCTACACTTTTCATTATAATCAATTGCGATCAGTAGCTCTATAGCAATTATTAGGTATTTTTGGAATTCGTCACATTTTGAAAGTGTGATGCAGTTTTGTTTATATAAGTAGTAAAAATTTATTACTATAACTTATAATTTAATCCATATATAATTTTTCTATTATCGCGCCACCCGTTGACGATATTTTACGATTTGCGTTTTATTTTGCGAATTTAATGCGATGTATTTCCTTAAATTTTTTAAAACACTTTAGCACGGGAGCATTACCCGTGCCTCAGTAAGATGGTGTGCAAATTTTGGTTCAAATCTGTCAGATAGCTTAAAAGAAAATGGAGAACAAACAAACATTTATTTTTATAAATAGAGATATTTAACGATATATAACGACATGACTATTCTTCTGTAATATAAAATGTCATGTTTCAAAATCATATTTTTGAATTTTGTGTTGTTACTTACCAAATACTTACACGCCGCCGGCCAGCTCATAGCCGGGAAACTTTCAAAATTTTAATGAGTCTCGGGCGTGGGCAGCAGTACTTAACGAATCCAACAGATTCGAAATAAAATTCAGTATAACAAAAAACAATATAATTAAAATTAAATAAATGGTTACAGCCTCCTCTAATCCGCTTGTTATCCTACAAAGACACATAATAAAAGCAATACAATCAGGTCGAGTTCCATTCGACTACATCTCCAGGAAAATCGTCCGTTATCAATACGGAATCATTTGTTACCACGGCCGTGGTCCCTAAATAAATCTTAAACTATTACAAAACATCTGACCTTTTACAATAATCCTTAATTAATCGCACATGTCAACTTGGGAGCTTGATCACCACTTAATTCACCGAACACAATTAGATTACGAAAACTTCGCCCGCAACTCGTAACAATGCCTTGTCGAAACTTAAAAACATTCCCAGATTTGAAATGAATTTAATTCCGCGTCCGAATTGTCGCGTCCGTCTTATGTCGTGATTAATTCAGAACTGCCTTCCTTTTCTTCCCACCCCCGCAAGTTAATTATCATGCCAGTAGACATGCCGATGGTAACCAATTCACTTTTTCCACGAACGGAAATGCTCGCGCTACAAATACTTATACTCAGTTAGCAATAAAATAACCATAGGCGTAACAGTGTTTTAATTGTGGTTATTTTTAAATTTTTGAATGATCGAGTATTTTTAATTTAATATATAATTATAAATTTGGGGTTGTTTTTGATTGTTTTTGGGAAATTTAATTTTCATTTGTAGTTTCATAATTTTGTAAATATTGTAAATATTTTGAATGTGATTAAATTAGCGCCACAAAATATTTGATGTTGCTACGAAAATTTTTTGCAACTTTGCTTTTTGTCAAATGCGTCGACCGGTATGGTCGCATTTACGGAAGATATCCGTAAACTTTTGTAATTTACATCTTCAGTTGGAGATTTTTCAATATTTTGACTAATAAACAAGTTTATCCAATATCATGTAATAATAGAGGTATAACTATGGTTTTTTAAATAAGTCAAGTGACGTATAACTTACTAGTGAGTAAAGTATAACTCACCAATGAGTAAAGAAACTGGCCATCATGTTTTGTGAAAAATGAAAACAAGTTAATTACTATTTATTATTATTTATTAGAACCAAATAAAATGCATAATGTAAGTGACTAATTTTTAATAATTCTTAATATTGCAAACTATTGTTGAAAATTAACATTAATATTAAAATGAACAAGGTGGAACTCGCTTTTGCGACAGTTCTTAGGCTTCTATACATCTACTTTTTCGGTAGGTTAAATTATTTGGGCTTTATTTTATTCCAATTTTTAATGCGTTAATCTTTTAATTAGGTAGATTTTTTTACTATATAAGGAAAACGCTAACATTTTAATATTTTTTTTTTATTTCGACCTTTATAGGTAAATATTTGCAATTTACAAACCACAAATAAAACACAATTCATAATGAAATATTAAAATACCCGAAACACGTACCGAATACCGTATTAGAAACACGTAAAATACCTACTCTAAAAATACAAAATAAGAATATCGGATTAAAAAATATATATGTAAATAATCTGAATAATTAATACCAATCTAAAAATATTCTATATGAAGTAAAATTGTTTTAAGAACGTGCGTTCTGATTGGTTTTGAATTATGCGGACAGACGGACAGACGGACAGACGGACACGGAGCTAGATCATAAGGCTTCTTCCTATACGTTGTATAGAAGCCTAAAAGACATCGTCTTATTTGTCTCAACGTGAGGTTGCAGTAGTGTTGCTGTAGTTCCAGGGGTTGTTGTTGTGTTTACAGTAGTACATGGTATGTTTGGAGAATCTAAACTAAAAACTGGATCACCCGTTTTAAAAGTAGAAGTGCAAGACGAAGGCGGACCTTGTATTTTTTTAGCAATATCTATTTTATTGGAAACAGAATCTTCGATATAGCCTTCTGCCACGGTGGATGATTTCCAACCACCGTGCCGTTTCAATGTTGTTAGATCAGCACCTGCGTTTGCCAGAAGGGTTGCTGAAGACCGTCTCAAACTATGTCCTGTATATAATTGTGCTTCAGGTAATTTCAGGAAAGAAGCAACTGCTTGAGGAATTTTTGAAATTGAATTGATACCTACTGCTTGAGTAGTACACTTTATATTCTTATAATTAAGAAAAAATCTACTATGTGGGACATTTTTCGGTCTCAAAGATGCATATTTTCTATAAATGTCAAGAACGTTGGTTGAGAACCCTTCCTCAACAATCGTAAAACTTTTTGATATATTAGTCTTCGTTTCAGGTATAGAAACAAACAAGTATCCTCCTTTATCTTCTATAAAGTCAACCATTAAATTAGTCAGTTCATCACAACGACAAGCACCTGATATTCCCATTATTACTACGACCTGGAAAATTTTAAATGAATAAATACTTGGAATTTAATAATATAAGGAAGTAATTAACATACCTTCATCATCAAATATTGACTGTCAGGTGCCTCATTCAAAAACTTCTCCATGTGGTTTCTTTCAAGGACTTTTGACTTTTTGGGTTTGTGGGCTCTTGATTCCATTTTCAGATATGAAATCAGTTTTCCGTACTTTGAAATATCAATAATTTTGTATTCTTTCAAAGTACTTTTTAGCATTGAATATTTGGTCCACATCGAAGACGGTGCCAATGACTTCTTATAATTGTGGAAATAGGCGAGCACTATTTCTTCACTCACCCCAATTACCTGTCGCTTCTTTTTCCATTGTTCAAAATGTTCTAATTCTTTATGGTAAAGTTGCTTTGACTTCCTTGGCAATAAATTACAACATGCTGCTCTAACATCTTCTTGAACATCTTTTGTATAGTCGTCTATTAATTCTTCTATTTTAAAAATTTATTTGACTGTATTAATTTGTTTGTATAACATGATTTTATTTGATAATTTGAATTATTTTGATGAGTTTTGAAGAAAAAGTTTTTGAAAGTTTTTGATAAGTAATTTTGAATGTTTGGATGTTGTTTGGAATTTGTTTGAATTATAAAATTAGAAGAAAATTGCATTGGATTAATAAATTTAAAAGCCAAAATTGAAAGAAACTGTAAAGCAAGATGGGAACGAAGCGCATGGTCGTTATCAGGCACATTTTATTCAACATAAGTTGTACTGCAAAACAAAATTAGTTTATGATTTTTAAAAAATTAAGATTTGCAATAATAAATTCATAGCAATATGTACCTATATTCTGAATCCAATATAATAACTGAAAATATTACTTTTAACAGAATTTTTTCATTGGGTATTTTTGTCACTTTTAGCAAGATTAATTAATAAAAATGTTGCAAGTAAAATTTAAAACAATTAAATTTAGTGAGGGCTCGTGGGGCATTGTACCACAGCTCTGGAAATCTAGATTCAGCAAGTTTTATTTTTAAATATTCTCTATACGAAAAGATAAATTCTACTAAAATGAAGAAAATAACAATTTATTAACAATATATAAAAATTCCATGAAGTTTGGGATTCCCCAAACCCAAAAATTATATAACTTTTTACAACAAATAATTCTACGGAGTTTATCCGTATAGGATATTATTTAATGATAATTTGTCATATGTTCACTTTCTGGGTGTACAGCCATCTCCTCCTTTTTAAATGTATTTAATTCTGATCTAATACTCTCTATCTCTTCTCGACTTCGTTTAGGCAATGCTCTGTGATCATATATGTTATTTTTTCTGTCCAAATCATCTGCTTCTTCAACTTGAATACTTTCATTAAATCATACAACTTTCGAGGGCTTGGTATCACTCATTTTATACTTATACACTTGTTTCTTTTTTACTCATTATTAACAAGTCATTGACTTACTTATATAGTATTTGCTAAAGATTAATTTTACCAACCCAAACAATTACAGGTTTTTAAATTTTGGCATATAAAGGTTGTGAAATCGTTTTTTCGCTAAGCGGGTGAAGATTGTATGTACGAAAGGCCTTGGAGAAAATAAGATTTAAAATAAAAGTCAGACGTTATAACTAAATAAGGGATTTATGAGCTTACTTGCGAATGATCTCGCAAATATATTGAGATGACCCGAGAGCTTCAAAATATAAAAGAATTTATTTTTAAGAAAATCTTCAAATGTTCTTCGGGCCATCCATTTTCATGAACATGATACTCTTAATTGATAATTTTTTAAAAATAATTCAAATATTATTTATTTGTACAACGCACGGTGGGACAAAAGCTCTAAATCTCGGCCAAAACCTCCGAAATGAATTTTAGATTCGGGGAATTTTGACTAGTGGGTTGGGTAGACAAATGATTGATGCATTCAAGCGTCTTCAAAACCAAGTGCAAGGTGATATCATTCTTTATACCTGGCTCCATATTTGAGTTCGAAGTTGGCCTTTGTTTACGGTGCACAAAAACAGTAAACTTGAAAATTCCAGATCTCAAGAGTGAATTGTACGATTTCAATTTTGCAAGATAGTATAACCGCAACTTACTCAAGTTTCGGTTACCCCAATGCCGGCCGGTAGCTCTGTTGGTAAATTGGAGAGCGAGTCGTAGGTTCTTACTAAAGTGATATAGCAATGTAAGAAAAAAATTATTGTCGTTGTATTTCTAAGGCGCCACTGACTTAACTTGACAAAAAAAACTGAGTGATGGAATAAGTCCTTAAGCCAGAAAGGATTTATCATATATTAAGTAACAAAAAAATTAAGTTTATTCCAATTAAAAAAAAGGTAAAATGGTTGCCAAAAACAAAAATTTGGTCTAATCAAAAATAACAGTAAAAGTTACCCAATTCGCTAATAGCTATTCGCCTATGGTTTTCATTTATCATTTGACAAAAAAAATTAAATGTAGGCAAACAAAAATGCAAGTTAGGTCGAATTTTATAGGTGAAAAACAATTTTAGTTTTGTATAAACTTTGATTTATGAGTGTAGTAAATATTATGTTGTCCTTTCCTTTCCTACAGATGACCTGACAACTTGATAATCACGTGTATTGGAACCAACTAGTTCTCTTGTAAAAATAATAATTTCAAGTATACGACCTGTTAAAAATTCTTGAATCGGTATAATTGAACTGTTGTGGATCTTCAATACTGACAATTTAGAAACCTGGTTGTGAAAATAATGTAACTCCAAAATTATCAATGGTTGCTCCAACAAAAACCATCAAACAAAAGTAAGACGAATAAGGATATACTATGGGACTTTCCACCAAGTTATGAGCCACTCCAATTTTATGTGTTTAAGCTGAATATAATAACTAAATGATGATTCGCATTTCCATAAAATAAAAACTCAATCGAGAACCTGAAAGGGAAGCAAGTGACTAACCAGCAAAACAAGGCACAGAGTGATTAATTACCTGATGTTCGGTTCTCTGGAATATATCTAAAGTTAACTATTGTTTTCCAAAAATTAGTGCTGGTTAACTCAACGAAGAATAGACGGAAAGTGAAGTCTACGACTTCCCTGCTATCGCTAAGTCGCGCGCTTGCTCAATTGACACCAAGATAGTTATTAAATCAATTTATATACAAGGCGATGTAAAAATAATTGTTACAATAGATGCGACTCCTAGAGATATGTAGAATATATTTTTCTGTCTTTTCGATTAAAATGTAATGTTTATCTGTTTGGTATTCGGCCATGTTCGGTACCCTCGCGTAAACGATATAATTTCTATTTCTTCTTCTTCTATTTCTTCTTCTTCTACTTTTATTTTAAAATAGATGAAAAGTAACCGCTCCCTCAATATCCCACAAGGATCGAAGTGTAGGGCTTTAGGTGAGTCTATTAGCTTACGAAATTCACAAAATTTGTCTGCCAAAAACTGCCGGATCATCAATTTTTTTTCGTAATTCCCTTTACATGGGTAAAGCGGGTTACATTATTAATGCATATAAACGGTGCACAAAGTCAGGATATTATCCTAGTCGTATGTTTGACATATTTATGACAAATTATGTAAGTAGCAATGAACAAATTTTGGGTTTTAAGAAAATTAGTGTAATGTATTTGATACAGAGTTATCCCTAAATTTATCAGTTATATGATCTATAATTAAAATTCCAAATCTTAAGAGCGAATTGTACGATTTCAATTTTGCATGATGGATTCGACTCCTTTAGGTATGTAGAATACACTTCTACATCAGTTCAATGTATCAGAACTTGATCAGTTAAAAAACTTGAAACGACCATCTCATTGCATTGGTTTAAAATATATAGTGCGCAGGATATCACTTACAATATGACGTCATGCGCCGCAATTACCAAAATGAAAACCACATTTATCATATCTTCTCTTCATTGTATTATGCCCTCGCGTAAACGATATTTGTTATCATTTGTTTAGTCTGATATGAACAATATTAATATTTTTTTTATGAATTTATGATTAACAATAACGGTAGCTTTGTTACGGGATCCAGTAGCAAAGTATTACTCTATACTCGAAAAGAGGTTTTCATTATGGTGAAAGGGCATTTAAGAGATGGACTTCCCGCTTTATTGGAACACCTTGTATTGTAATTAACGCCAAGGTTAAATAACAGATTTAAGATTTATTTAGTTTGAAAGAAAGTGGTCCGCCATTTTTAGGTTGCCATTTTGTTTTCTAAAATTTTGACTTTGAATTCGTAATCAGAGACCTCGAAAACCCCTGGGTAGTAAAATTTAATTAAGATTGAACAACGTCTTCTAATTTGGCCGAGATTTACCCAGACAGCACACAATATCCATTAGACATCCATAGGATATCCATATATCCACTGAATGTCCACTCCATGATAGATATCTAATAGATCTCCAAGGGATATCTCTTGTGGATATGCAAAGAAATTATATTACGTAAAATTAATTTAAAAATTTTTTAAGAAACATATTATATTGCTCCATAGGCTACCTGTAAGTTATTCGTCGAAATAAATAAAAATATCTTAATTTTTACATAGATATGTATTGGATATCCAGTGGATATCTAAAAATGTGTTATGTATATCCACTTTTTTTGTGGATATACAAACACAGTGCGACAGGGTCTTATGTGTTATTGCGTCTGCGTGCAAGTTGGTACTGGCGCACTAAACTATAAAGCCACATTATTTTACGAATATCACATGCAACCGTTGCCATTTGTTATTTTTTCATCAATTTTTGTGTTTTTAAAGTGTTCTAGTGGGTGTTTTTTTTATTAGTGCTGCTAAACTTCATAATTAGTTAGTGATTATAATTAGTTAGTGACTATTATAAGCCTATGAATTTTGTTTTATATCTTTCATCATCATTATCAACTTCACGGATTAAACATTTGTCCGCTGTGCAAATTCAACCATTTATTAAAGTGAAGTTACCTATACTTCCTATAAGTAAAATAAAAATCAAACTATCTGATTGAAATCCTACATCTGGTTTAAGTAATCTGCTTGTAGTTTTTGCTGCCACTTATGTGTTTTATTTATCATTGCAGAAGCAGCAACACTTAGTCCAAATGGATCTAATAATAAAACCTTTACCGAACAAGATATAATAACGGTAATAAAAAATTGGCTAAGGCATGCTTTAGCTAGATTAAACAACAAAAAGTAAGTGTTAAATTTATTAAACATTTTGTTTTGTTTTTTCTTGTTAAATTAAGTACACTCTATTAATTTTCACATTTACAACACGTAATCTAAAAATAATACAAATATATTATGCACTATGTATAAATTTCTTTATTTGCTCTTTTAGTATTTATAACGGTCAAAGATTAATTTAACTCCTTTAAATATGTATATATTTAAAAGATATATATCTTTAATAATCTTATTTTTTACAGAAAGAACAAGGAAAACGTCGAGGACGATGAAATGTTATAAGTATATAAACATTCTATATATATATATATATAAACATATTATGTTAAAAGTTAATAAAGTTTTATCACTGCAATCTATTTTTATTTATTCCAAACCTATTATATTACGATATCCACTGGATATCCTATATCATATCTACTGGATATAATATAGATATCCAAATGTCCGCCCTATATCCAGGACATTGTAGATATCCATGCGATATTATGTATGGATATACATAGGATATAGCTATGGATATCCTATGTATATCTACAATGTATATCTACAAAGAGCGGACATTTGGATATCTATAAGATATCCAGTGGTTATATTGAATGTCCACAGTGGATATCCATTGGATAGCTAATAGATATTGTGTGCTGTCTGGGTAGGGCTTTTGTCCCAATGTGCAACGCGGCCCAAATTTAAAACAAAATGTTGCGCTCTTATCGTTTTATTTCACTTTTCTATCAAGTTTTGTTTCAAATTTTTAATTTAATGTCATTTTATTTTTTTAATTAAAATGAAATTTCTTATCTCCACATTACCATTACTAATTATCCAATCAATCAATTAAATTCATAATAATATACGCAGTTATACGTTGAATGAAATTCCGAATATGCTTACCAGCTTACCTGAATCCTTATCGTTTTGTTGACCAATCAAACATTAATGTTTTTATGTTTTTTTTTCGATAATTATCGATAGACTGGACCAATTGGTCGCCAGTATAAACCAGTTAAATTCGTTTTGACGCGAATACGTCTATAAAATCGATAGCATGTTTAAAATTTTAATAAAAATATTATCCTGTTGATGTAACAAAAAGTACGGGTAACGTAAATATACGTCTTTATATATACGTATATAATATTGGTAGCATGTTTTTATGTAACGAAAAGTGTGTATAACGCTGTTTGTGTATGTCCATCGGATAAGGTTGGGTAACGTGAATATAAGTCTATAATATTGGGTACCATGTTCAATAATTTAATGAAATTATGCTTTACCGGGGCCCCTAGGCTGACTGGGCCTCTAGGCCGGGGTCTTGTAGGCCTAGGCAGAAATCCGGCACTGTTTGTTATGTTATGTTATACCGAACGCTTTACTTGACACATTCTATACCTCGACAGGAAATGGGTCCCGTTTATGTCGAGGAATAGAAGTTCTATCTTAGTTCTAATCTAAGTTCTACGCGTGGTAAAGACCACAGGTATCCTGCTAACCTTTAATTAGATTTCATATTCTAGGATTTTATCTCACGCTTTATTTCGGAAGGGGTTTGGATCCCCAAAACCTCCCCTCAGATACGGCCCTGCCCACCAGGAGCGTAAATCACGGGGGGAATTTATTAAAACTGAAAAAATAATGTTTCATAGGAATGGTAAGTAGGTAGAAGTTATTTATAAAAAAAACATTAAGCAAAAAATTTTTTTCGAATCACTGTCATTTGGCCGAAATTTATTTGGCCGAATTCTATTGGCCGACTGTTTTTGGCCGATAAATCACTTGGCCGACATATCAATTGGCCGACAGATAATTTGGCCGAACAGTTTTTGGCCGACAGATTGTTTGGCCGAACAGTTTTTGGCCGACGATTATTTGGCCGATCAGTTTTTGGCCGACAGTCACTTTGCCGATAAATTTTATTTTTTTGGTAAATAAATAAATATTTTGTAAAATTATGTTGTTTTATTTAAATTATATTAAATTATTATTAAAATACACAAAAAAACATGCAATACAAAATATTCGTTACACACCAACGAATTATTTTTAAGATCCATTAGGTTTAAACTGAAGGTTATGAGAAATGCCACGAAGGAAGTCGTCTTGAGTTTTGTTGGGAAAATCCACAACAAGTCGTTTGAGCCTGTCCGCCAGTTTGACGTATTTTTTCTTGGGAGGATTGGGCACGTGGCCTGCATTATACTGAGCAAGGCTGAATTCAACATTACCTTGCTCACGTTTGAGTCCATCAATAAATTTCCAAATTGTAGGGTGATTGGCTCCGAGAAGACTACTGAATTTATTATTCCACCCTTCAATGGAATTATTTGTTTTAGGAAGGTCTCCAAGGCAGGCATCGTGACAGTTCCAAACCGAAATCCCGAAATTCACGGGTTTTCGCACTGGATTGCTCCTACTTCGAATTGCGCCAATCCAAGTGTTCTCAAAGTAATCGAGAAGTGGTTTTAAAATTTCTTTATTTTGCAGAAAAAATTCGGTTTGCAGCAAATTCTCGAACATAAGCTCCACATTCTCTTGAGGATCAAAGGCTAGAGCCGCCAACTTTCTAATATTTAAGGGAAACGATGGATCAGCCAGATTTTCGTACCGAACTCGAATAGGATTGTTAGCCTGTATTACACGCCAAATACATTGATTAAAATGAAAAAAGCATCCGTGGTGAGCGATGCCAGGAAAAACACGTTGAAACGCTTTTTTCTGAGCAATTTCAAAATCAGTCATAATACTTACAGGTTTTAACTCGGGTTTCAAGTTTAGCATAGCTTCTAGAACTCTAATATAAGTGTCCTCCTTCTTATTCGGAAGAAGGACAAACACAGACGGAATTACCACCTTATACTTGATAGAATGGATCGTGTACAGTTGGAAGAACAGTGATGGGGCCGACTTGAATGTCCCATCGGCAAACCAATGATCGCAATCAGCCAATAATTGTAAATTTTCTGCGGTACTAAATATAAGAATCCGATTTTCACTGGGTCCGCTATCATAAAGTAAGAAAGGCTCTCCTTTGCCAGTTTTTCCATAATCTCCTTCAATCACTAAATCAGTCAGGCTGGTAGGAGATGTTGGAACAGCAGGACCATTCCTATTACGAGTTCTGCGAATGGTCTGTTTCAACAAGTTGGTGGAAGGAAGATGTGGGGCCACTGCTGTATCAAGATTTAGAGTAGCATCTGCCAGAATCTGTTGGGGGTTTTCTTTTGAAGTTTTCGCCACTTCTTTAATATTAGCAAGCACAGTTTTTGCTGCAACTTCACTACTTTCCACCGTGTGACCAATATGAGTGCCACTAAGTCCAACAAGTTCATCGCTTTCAGTGATTGCTCTTGCTTTGCACTTTGAAGTGTTGTATTTGGCACATTTCCAATAAATTTTTGCACCACCTTGTTTATCGCGAGTAAACAGAAATCCATTATGTAAAAGCTGCTTAACTCCACGACTGCTTTCGACATATTCCAAAGGCATATTTGATATAATTTTAATTTACTTTTGATTTCTTCTTTTTCTTCTAATACTTATAATTTCTTCTAATTCTTTCTACTTACTGATTCTTAATTACATAATTGTTTATATAGAAAATATCAAAAGGTAATCGGATAGGATTAACGCGGATAATTTTAATACCGCGTCGTTCAGAAACGGTATTAGTTTTAGGCTTCTATACAACGTATAGGAAGAAGCCTTATGATCTAGCTCCGTGTCCGTCTGTCCGTCTGTCCGTCTGTCCGCATAATTCAAAACCAATCAGAACGCACGTTCTTAAAACAATTTTACTTCATATAGAATATTTTTAGATTGGTATTAATTATTCAGATTATTTACATATATATTTTTTAATCCGATATTCTTATTTTGTATTTTTAGAGTAGGTATTTTACGTGTTTCTAATACGGTATTCGGTACGTGTTTCGGGTATTTTAATATTTCATTATGAATTGTGTTTTATTTGTGGTTTGTAAATTGCAAATATTTACCTATAAAGGTCGAAATAAAAAAAAAATATTAAAATGTTAGCGTTTTCCTTATATAGTAAAAAAATCTACCTAATTAAAAGATTAACGCATTAAAAATTGGAATAAAATAAAGCCCAAATAATTTAACCTACCGAAAAAGTAGATGTATAGAAGCCTAAGAACTGTCGCAAAAGCGAGTTCCACCTTGTTTTTATTAGATTCGTCCTTGGGTGACGTTGCTTTCTATTGGTCTGCTCATAGTCAGGACCATATTCCTCGACTATACGTGCTAACACGGCCATCCTGCAATTGCCACCAAATAACTGTCGGCCAAGTGACTGTCGGCCAAATACTGTTCGGCTAAATGACTGTCGGCCAAAAACTGTTCGGCCAAATAATCTGTCGGCCAAAAACTGTTCGGCCAAATAATCTGTCGGCCAAAAACTGTTCGGCCAAATGATTTATCGGCCAAAAACTGTCGGCCAAATGATTGTCGGCCAAAAAAATTCGGCCAAATGACTGGATACCGGGCTACTACTACTACTATACTATAAAAAATACTACGATGATCCGATCATTTGCAAAATTTTGCAAATTTATATACCGAGAACTAAATTTATTTAAGAGAACTAAATTTATTTTAAAAATATCACATCAAAACATCTGATCACTATATATCATTATTAAGAATTGCTAAAAGTTCTTTCACTTCTGTAGCTCTTTCTTCTTTTATTCTCTTCGCCTTTTATTCCTCTTCCGCCTTACGCTTGCTTGCATCCCTGCGTCTAAATGCCTCCCCGCATACTTATATTCTTTACTTTACTTAAATTTACTTATATTCAACTTTACCACAGCTTTAACTTCTTTTTCGTATTGGAATGAATCCATTATGTTTTTCAAAATCAGCTGCTATGAAATTGACTCGTTTTTAATTTTACTTATATAGACATTTCAGAATTGACTTATCCGATTATTTAAGATAATCTTATACCAACTTGAACGTGTACCAACTCGAATCTGTCGACCAATGAGAGTAGGTTAAAAAGGTTACGGAGTGAGTTTTGAACGTAATTCTAATGTAAAATATAGAATTAAAAATAATCTTCTGCACTATGTTTAGTATTTAGATGTTTATTAAAGGCATTAAAGTTGATTAGAAATTATATGTTCTGTACTAGTTCATTTAATTTGCTAATTTTCCAAAATAGTTTTGAGATGGTGGGGGCCCAAAAACAAGTGTCTAGAGGCCCTGAGTCTCTAAGTCCGGGCCTAATAACAAACCGTGCTTACGTGCCTTTGAACACGTACCTACTAGGTAATTAATATATCTGCATATAATGTTTCACCTCCGAGTTGCGGTGAGATAAGGCCCACAACAATCTGTCGACTACCTAGGAAAATTCTCAGAATTGTTGAGGAACAGAGGATCGAGGCATAGAGGTTCTACTGTATTTTTAAAATAAATTTGCTTCATTAAACCTATTTTTTTGAGAAAATATTTCTGTATCGCGATTTACTAACTTTACAATAGAGCGCTTAACTCTTTTTTGCGCGACTATGCTCTATTTGGTTGTTTACCGTGTCTGTTTCCACGGCAATAAGTTTTGTTTACTAGTTGCTAAGAATAAGTACGACGTTATAGTATATTAGCGTTCTAGAACGGTAAGTAAATTTATTTAATTTTAACTAATAACAATTTTTATAATTTACCTATTACAATAAATATTGAATATATAATTATTACAATTTCCAATTGTCACCGGAAGCTTATTTTAGAAAGCAGATGCAGATGAAAAAATTTTAGTACCATCTACTCATCTACTGGAACCTCGTGCGACTTTTGTGGATGAGTTTCCTTGTCGCTACAACAAGTGGCATCACTGAATTTAAAGTAGTGCTAAAATTAGCATTGTCCAGATTTTCACAAATTAAGTTTTCATTGGTTTCTTTACACGTTGAAGAGGTTGAAAATCCTCTTTATTTTTGTTACTGGAGAGAATTTTTTTCGCAAATTTAATTTTGTTTCCAAAACTATCTTCAATGTAACCTTCAGCTGTATTAGAAGACTTCCACCCTCCGTGCCTTTTCAGTCCAAGAATATGAAAGCCAACCTTCGTTGGCTAATAACGTTGCAGAACTTCGACGAAATGAGTGACCCGTGTAACCAGCAGGATTATTTAATTTTAAATATTCAGCAATTCTACAAGGCCAAATTCCAATTGTACCCTATCCAATATTTTTCACTAATACTGATACTTTTCTGTGTGCACCATTCGTTAAAAATTTTGTATCTTTTTTCGTAGCGTTCCCTAGATTTTTCAGGAATGAGAGCCGTACGTTCAACAATTCAAGCTTCTTCAACTTCATCAATTTCATTTTCAGATTCACTTAAAATATTCATTCTGGTTTTCAATGTTATTTTCACAAAAAACTGAATGGCTGCAGTTATTTACAAATTGTTATAGCAACGAAATGCAAACTTTGACATTAAGACAACTTGATATAAAGAAACTAATATATTATGAAAACCATGAAAGATGATACTAGCGCCATTAATAATGAGAGTATGAATTAATACGAGAATACCTAATCAAATCAATGTATTTTTCATATATTTAAACCCCACCACATAATTTTTTGCATTCTATCTGTCAAAGTCATTGTCAAAGTCAAATAATATAATTTTTAGGTTATGACTAGGGATCGAATTTTTAGGCATTTGCATGTTTTTATGAAGGATTTTAAGTACATATTTGGCGGTTTGTTGCCTATGATTTATTATAAATTTATTTTGTAGTTTAATAAGGCTTGTAATTACAAAATATTTATTAAAGTGAAAACGAAATACTTTATTTATAATATATATGCGGTACAGTTCTTATATGGCGGAGAAAAGTTTCCGTACTATGCAATTTATATTGATAATATAGGGAAATATATAATCGGACGGAAACTTTTTTGGGTCACTGTAGTATATGCATGAATTACTACATTAGAGTACGTGCCAAATAGAAATAGAACCGTCAATCATCGCGAGCCACACCCTCAAGATAGATATCTCCAACCAGTTAAAAAACGCGAAATCTTTCGGTAGCGCACCATAGTTTTCTTGCAATACATATGTTAATTTAAAATTGTTTTAGTTTTGAATTTTCTTTCAAATCTACAAGTCGTAAAAATTGTTTCACATTTGTTACTGTAACAAATTTTATTGAATTTGTTTTTAAGGGTACGCCTATGTATTCCTTTTGCATTTCACAACGAGGCGCTCCTGTTATCTGGGCGGATGAGACTGCAATGCGCGCGGGGGTATGGAAAATTGGAGTCGAGTTAGGGACTCGAGCTTGAAAAGACGTGAGTGAAAGTGTTTCGTGGTTGAAGAAGAGCTTTGAGTAAGTGTTGGTCCAGTGGACTAATTTTTAGGAGACATCTTTTCTTATTTATTTTCGCTTTGTTAAATACTCGCAGCAGTTAAAAAGAATTATTTGCAATAATTCAATTCGCATAATATATTTTATTTTCCATCGACTGGCCGTATTATCAAGCGCTTCAACGATAGCATTGTTATCTTGCTGGCAAACATTTCCAACGTGATCCTTTAAATTAATTTAATAAATTAAATTATTTTTACTTTTATTTATTACTTTGGATTAATTTTTATTTTCGCTGTGGGCGTAGACTACTTGTTTTCTGTGTGTTTCTCCATTACGGATAATATAGAGACAAGTATCTACAATTTCTTTTTTTTTCCATCTACGTGCTGGACTTCCTTTGTTGGTGAATTTTTCCTGCAGTGGTTGATTAATACCTTTAAAACCACGCCCTCGCTACCGGCACAAATCAGCTAGTTGTAACATCTTGGGCTTCTACACTATATTTTAAAGCTGGTTCTTCTTCCAGCGTGTAGAGAAAAATTCTGTTTGCCCGCAAGGGCAGGTAGCAATTTTTTATTACATTACTTGTTACCGTTTGTTAGTTAGTTATAGTTTGTTAGATTGTTAGTTTGTTAGATTGTTAGTTTGTTAGATTGTTATAAATTTTACTACGCCAATGATGTTGTAAACATTGCATTTCGTGTCATTTTTTGAAAGCAATTGACCTTATGAATTTAAAACATATAATATGTATTACATATTCGCGACTAACGAACCGGTCGACTTTATGGGTGTTTCTTTGCATACTTCGCACCCTGGTATTTTAAGCGGAAATGCAACTCTCGCTTACTTATGTATGCATTCAGAGAAATGCCTATCTCGCCTTTTAAAAATAACGTTACCAACTATTATGATTGACGGTTCTATTTCTATTTGGCACGAACTCTAGTCAAATTCATAGGTTTTGTTTGTAAGACAACTCATTATTTTGCATCTTTGTCTCTCTAACGTTAAACGACAGAACAAAATTATGTATCATGTTATTTCTAATTCACAAAACAATGAGGCAGGTATCATCTTTCGTAGTTTTCATAATACATACATTATCCTTATTTATTAAGTACATATTTAAATTTTTTTAAATAAATTTAGTAGCGCAAAAAATGTCATAAGCATCTCGAACATTAAGGACTACCGAACACAGACAATTACTGTTCTAGATACCTAATAGACTATATTATAGTTCCGGCCCTGCTGCCAGTTGTTTTGCATTTCTTTTATTAAAATAATGGCATCTATAACCTACACTGAAAAAATAATTGATATAAATTAATAAATCATCGAATTTATGAATTTTTTCATCAATATAACAAACAATTTTTTTCAGTGTAAGCAGTGTTACTAAAATTCAGTAAAATATTCCTTAAAAAATGTTTAACCAAAATACCTCCGTAAATTTATTTAAATTTAGTTTTAATCAACAGATCTATAATCAAGTAATAATATAATCAACAGGCTCAAGATTTGAATGTGAAGAATTGAAACCCTTAAATACTGATTGTGTACGCAGTATGATGAATCGAATGCTTGATAATGAGTCACTGGCCGCAGATACAGACATAAATAATCAATATTGATATAATGATAAATATAAGATGAAGGACTCCTAGTGCAAGGTTGAAATATTATTGTTAATAAAGGTACATATTATATCCTTGCAATAAAACAACTCTTTTTACCAAAAAAAAATCAGGTAATTAACAATAATATCGATAAAGACAAGATCGAGCATAACATCTTGACTGTTAGAAATCAATGAAGGAGAATCATATCGGCTTGTGCAAAATTCTAGACCCACTAGACCAGATCTGTTAGTCTTGGTCGAGAATAGTATTTTTTACGAAGATGTATTCGGTGTAAAACTTTCATTTTGTCGGGATTATTTAATAATTATTACGAGTTGTACCCACATCTCAAAAAATTATTTAAGGAAAATCGTATAGTTATAATATAATATTATAAAGTTTTGTACTTTCAGATTAATTGAATATCATACTCCAGCTAAAAAAATAAAATAAATCTTTTATTAAAATTTTTTGTAAGTAGACAAATTGTAGTAATATACATTTATTTATTATATTTATATATTATTATTATATATTTATATATTATTATTTATTGAGGCATATTTTTTATGCCTCCTTAAGCCATTTGAACCCGCATAGTGTTTGTTGGTACGAAGATTCACATGGATCAGGACTTTTTGGTTCTGCGCAAAACTCCAGTAGTTTTTCAACAACCTGGGGTTTATGAGCAACAATTTTATATACAATTCCATTTTTGTTGGTAAGAGTTTCATGTATTAATCTACTTTTTTCATCAACTATACCGGTTTTAAGATATGAACAGTAAAGATAACATTTTAAGGGTTGATCATTTTCTCCCAAATATTCATCGTTCCAAAATTTGTTAACCAAATCTTCTGAAACGTTGGTACTGTTTAGACAGTCAGTTTTGTGTTCGAAAGAAACTTTCAAAAACTTTCCTATGGCAACTCGTAACGCCTAAAATTTAAAATATTTATTTTAGATAAAAATATCCAAACCCTGTTTAACCCATATTTTACCAATGGTGCGAAAATGCACCAGTGTCATATTAATTTTTCTTTATTGAAATAGCAAATTAAATCAACAGAAAATAATGTTTGCCCTTGTTCCCCAAGGGTAATGTAATAAGTAGGTACATAAAGTTTCAAAAAATTTTGAATTGATTGATTCGTAGAAAAAAATTCCTAAAAATTGACAAAATTTTGACACGGCAGAGTTAAAGTTTAGTGTCCACATTTTCACTAAAATATTAGTAGCAAAAATTATAAAGAAACATTATCAAGTATTAGAATGTTAACAATAATGTAAATATGGTGCCAGTAATTATTTTCGTAATATGTTGCACTACAATTTTTCTTTTAATATGTCTTTCTATTTGTTAATAAAGTCATAATAAACATGGAAACTGTTAATTTTATCATTATTTCTACTCTTGGTAAAATATGAGTTAAAATGTTTCAATAAAGTTTGAATAAAAAGAAAATGTCCTTTATTTTCAGAATAAAATGCAGGCTTTTTTTAAATCAACTTTTTGTTTAAAAATAACCAACTTTTTTGAGAATTAAAAAAAAGTCCACAGTTTTTTATTAGAAATTTTGTTATTATTAAAATAATAATATTACCTCGTGAGTTAGTTTGCAATAAGCAGCACCACATAAAATTGTCAGCAAGATAACTACGACACTGAACCTCATTTTGAAGCTTTGAAAATGTCGATGTTCTAAAATTGCAAAAAATTTTTGTATATATACTACTACAGACGTAATTTAACGAGATTTCCTTTTAGTTACGAATTCGTTTTTTGTTGCTAAAAAATCAATTAAGTATAAAGGTTCTGTGATATGCAGTTATTTGTTTGTTATATTAGCATAAAATTACAATTTAAATATTTTTTAAGGCTTCTTTTTTATCGATAAAAGTCAAGAAAGCTCGCAAAAAAGCTGATTTTACAGTTTTATCTAACTGATATAATAACCGAAATAGGAATTTATTATCGTATCGTGTAAAATGAAATGCTACGCATAAATATAAAATTTAATTGACTAAAATACTTGACTTCAGGTTTTCATCAAATCGAAATTAATACAATCCAATCTCTTTTTGTCACTCAAACAAAGACAAGTGTGCTAAAGTGCACATTTAATTTTAGTATGCAGAGAGAGATATTGTGCAGCAAATCCTATCTAGACGGGTTGGCATTTTGCATATTCTGCAGCGGATGAGGGCTCTTGATGTTTCTACCTAAAGTTTCAATTTCGACCCAGACAAAAACAAAGTTAAATATAAACTCTGCGTAGCAATTTACGTCACCCGATATGCCAAATTTCTCAAACCGGTCCTTTTTTAAATTTTTACTTTATCATACGAAGTCTGAGAAAGTATTGTAATCGTGCAGAAAAAAAAAGTTGAGATTTTGATGAATTTACCATTTTGGGGTCCCAGAAGCGGAAAATCGTCATTTCCAAAAATTATTATTTAATTATTTTAACCTTATAATGTGTTTCAAGGAAAACCAAGTTTGTGATCGATTTTTGGTGATTTCATTTGAAAACATCAGAATTTTTTAAATTAGTAACAAGCTTTTGCCATAACTTTAAAAAAAGGTACTTTGATTTTTATTGATTAGCTGAAGTCCGACTAGCTCTAAATAATTATTATGATTTGACGAAATAATAGGTAAGCAAGTTTTTTGCACCTTATTTTAGCATAATAACCGTGAAACTTATATCATCAAAATCTGCCTAAACAACTTTTTTAACCAAAAACATAATATTATATATTATAACGAAATAAACATTTCGCGTCGAAATAATACCTTATGTAATACATCTCGTACCTACGCATTATTTTAATAGTAAATTCGAGTAACATTTTGAAATTGGAAAATTCACTTATTCCAGGATATTGAAGATTTTAATTATTGAATATTGAAAGTATAAATTCAGAAAAAAATTAGAGTTCAAATGTATAATAGGTAATAATCAGAATTTTTGAAAACCTTGAATAAATTTTCCTTTGAATAATAACACTTAAGTTTATTAACGGCCATTGGCAGTCCTGAACAAATTTTTGAGTATGGAAAATAAATACATGTTAATTCAACGCATTTTCATAATTAATTATATAAATTTTTATTCGTTCTCGTTTGCGTCAACCCTACAGATTTGGAACGAAATGTCCCATTTTTACTCCTTGTAATATTACGAGGATGTTTTAGATGAAGTTAAAAAGATTACCGCGCTTATGTAAAAATTCACAAGCAATGATATCACAAAAGAATTATTTTTCATGAATCGATAACATTATAATCAAATTTTATCGTTTAATATGAAGTTCGATTTAAAAGATTTTGTAAGAAATCTCAATTACAAATTAAATAATTATGTATTAATTTGTCATTTTTTATTTTACAGCATCTCAAACATACTATGCAATTTCAATAGTAATTGCAGTTAAAATAAAGTATACTATTTTTGGAGGCCCCTTGGTCTTTTATGTTTTAACAAAATGCGCCACGTGCGAAAGTTTTTGATTATTCAAGGTCAACCGAGATTAGATCAAATGTCAAATTTTTGAAAGGATAATAATTATTTATTATACAAAAATAATTAATTATAGGTTTTTATTATAAAACACTGGAGGTATACATACACATTTTAAAAACATTTTTTTCTTACTTTAAAGTGCACAAATTCAGTTATCAAATCATTAAAATTTGTTTGTCCATGTAGATCACTTTCAATACTCATTAAAATTAGCGTACTTAAATGTGTTTTCATATTACCTGCATTGAAACCAGGCACGGAACTAGCCCTGTTAGACTAAGTGGGCCGAAGCCGGGCCCAGTTACTTTTAAGGGGGCCAAAGACCTAGAATGTTTTTTAACAAAGCTAAAAAAAACAGTAATGTACGTGACTAATAACAAAAAATAATGCAATACTGCGATTATCTTAAAAATGCGTATGTAAAATATTTTAAACTTAATTAGTCAGAAATAAATCACGAAATTATTGGAACGAAATTCTTTATTTGCCAGGGTGGGCACAAGGGTGGGCCAGCACAACTTTTAGGTGGGCCATGGCCCACCCTGGCCCCCCCGTAGTTACGTGCCTGATTGAAACAGTGTGTTTCAATGTTTTTCAATGCCTGTCAAGACAGTCGAAACACGACAATTTCAGACCACTGCGAATATTGGTCAAAAATTAATTTGTTTCTACCCGAGGGCAGAAACACTCAAGTTTCTTACCGCCAACTCAGTTTCCGATTTCATTTCAACCCTGTCAGAATTAAAATAATTTTTTATTACTTCAAATAAAATTTTATTAATATGACAGCTGTCAGATTAATTCGAAATTGTTGTGGTTACTGTCAGAGAACCGCCACCAAGAATTGGGCTTTGATTTTTTTTCTATTAGAAAGAGGACAATTTTCTAAGCATTTTGAGACCGCACTTCGATGCGGATTATCCAGTAGTTTTCAAAATTTTACATGCATTTTACATAGGGAATTGATCCGCTCCCGAGTTCTATTGACGGTGCGTGCGTTCTGATATAGTCTTAGTGTTGGCAGTCAGACGCGATTGTAACCCGGTCGGGTGCACATCGAGCGTTGCTGACGAGTTTCACCCCTTTCGAGTTGCACCTTTGGCGTGGTTGGGCTACCTAGAGGGATGTTTTTAGCAAGGACCGGAGCGGAGGGTAGCGGAGCGTCGGTTTTGACGAACGCAACCAAGGCAATCGAGTTTCTAACCTAAAAACGAGCTCTGCGTTTATTTTTTAAATTATTGCATAATGTTGCGTAATACAGCCGATGTACACCCGGCTATGTCACAATCGCGACTGACGACAAACACTAAGACTATATCAGAATGCACGCACTGTCAATAAAACTTTTATGTTAATGAATTTCCCTATCTAAAATGCATGTAAAATTTTGATTTTCAAATGCCGTTTTCTCGAAAACTAATGAATAATCCGCATTTTTTCTTTTTTTATTATACACAGAAAATTGTCCTCTTTCCTATAGTGTAGGTGTCGAGACTCAATTCTTGGTGGCGGTTCTCTGACAGATCCCATTGTTGTTTATGAATAATTTTTTTTTGCGCGCGATCGATCTAAAATTTTGCATATATTTTGACGAGAGGGGGGTAATTTTTTTCTCAGTTTTTCGATATCTAGCGCCGTTATTGAGTTATTGCTAATTCAAAAAATTTTAGAATTTAGAATATTTAATTTACAAGTTTCAATGCAAAAAAAATTTCTGTTTCAATGCAGGTAATATGAAAAATAGTATGTGTGGCGCGGGGTGAAACGCGATTTCAGACGAGGGTGATGCTAGCCCTCGCTTCACTCGGGCAGGCAAATTTCAACCTCGTCTGAAATCGCTTTGTTTCACCCCTTGCCAAACAATATACTATTGTGTAACACTACTTCTTAATTTATTTAAAAAAAAAGATAATTTTGAAAATGATCTTTCTGATTCACAGTTAGCGATAGGTATTATGCATAAATATATTTTTAAAATAATGTAAATGTTCGGAAAAGAGTCCAGCAATTTTTTTTTCTATTATCTAATATATAAATATCAAGGGGATTAGTTGACTTCAACTTATAGGTTTTTAACAAATCACAAAAAAAATCAAGCCCATCAGTTAAGTCTGAATTGACATCACTTTTGTACGTTTCGATTAGTGCACTTGAAAATTCTTGGATATCGTTCTTTGAAAGATTTACTAATTTTCCAATCGGTGAAAATAGTTTTGCTAAGTGCGAGTATGCTGCATGCCGTATTTTTTATCTCGTTTACCAGTGTATCTATAATGACATAAAAAGTGTTAAATTTGAAAGTCTTTATCGCTGAATACTGTATCGCTTGAGAGTGACGCTTAACATAATTTACACTTTATTTTAATTAATTTAATTTATTTTAATCTGTGCTAATTTAAATTTTGTTGCTTTAATTTCTTGAGGCCCGTAGAATGTGGTGGCCCGGGGCTGCAGCCCCCTTAGCCCGCCCCCTTAATACGGCTCTTCTTGCGGATAACACTGATTTAAATATTTTTAATCGAACGAATCGCACTTTAACATTTGCAATGAAAAAAAGATATAATTTAACAACCAAAACGTAAATATAAAAAAGGAAAAATAAAAACAATAAAACTTAACAAATGTTTTTTTTGCTTAATTATGTAATCTAAATAAATATTAATTTGTAGGTCCTTTATGTGTGCGAAAACAATTTGCACCGCATCCATAAGCCAAAAGGTTCCTACGTTTTGGATTGGGGTTGTTATCAGTAAAAATACGAACGTTCTCAGTATATAAATTTGCAAAATTTTGCAAATGATCGGATCATCGAAGTATATTTTTATAGTATAGTAGTAGTAGCCCTCCAGTGAGGCCGAAGGCCGAACAACTATATCAATCAATTATTAGAAGGTAAGATCTCTGTAGTATATGTAATGTAACTGCCATTTGTTCCGTCCAATCACAAATGTCCATCACAAAAATATTTTGCGTACTTTTCAATGCGATAGATGGCTTCTCTACGCACTCTGGTGTATATATAATATCTCAAGATTCTTTTCGTGCAAAGTCAATTTATGTAATCAAGATTTTTATAATAAGAAAATTACATAAAAAATTATTTTTGAAAATTAAATAATAAAAATCCCAAAAGTTGATTTCTTGGTGGCAACTAGACTACAAACCGCACCTGCAAACAACCACCAACTAAAATATTATAGCCAATACAATGGAAGCAGTTGATTTCATATTTGTCTCAAATAAAGTTGTATTTTAGTCAGTCGAGGTGATTATTAAAAGTCCAATTTTAGGCAAATGCATAATATATTCTTCAATTTTAGTATGCCGATCCTAGTTGTAATTCAAACATATAATGTAACTATATGAATTACACCATAAAAATTTAAATTAATTAAAAAATGCTTTTGTTTAGCACAATGTGACTGCTGTTGTTTACGGAAGATCAATCCATGGGTTCAAAAATCAATGTTTTTAATTAACTTAGCCTAAAGATTTATTGGCCAAAACTAATACGTCCAAAAACACCTTTGTTCAAATAGCAGCTTTTCAGAGTTGGTCAAGGATGCTATTATTTTGGTATAGGAAATAATCAAAGTGAAATATTATCAAAATCTTGTTAAGTTAAAAATATTGAAAATCTTACTGTTAAAAAGCACTAAGTTGATAGTCTGCGACATCTAATATATATTATATGTTTCGAATTTATGAATCTCGTCAGGCAGACCTAGAAAATCAAAATCAACCCGGGCAGTATGAACTCAATATAAAATATAAGTCAAATTTGTTTGACATTTATAATTAAAAATTCCTACTACTTGATTCCAAAATTAGTTGAAAAAATGTAAAAAAATATATTTTGGAAAAATCTAAACAAAGCCAAAAAAACAAGATTTTGATAATATTTCACTTTGATTATAATTACATTTGTTAATAACTATACATTATGGTAAAGGAAATATACATAAAAAATTTTAATTTACAGCTTTCTATTTGTATTCCATGTAATAAGATACAAATGCATTTTAGTTTTTATAACCTAAAATGATTATAAAAACGCCTTTCAGCACCTTTCAGCAGGCGCGCCAATATGTATTCAACGAGCGGGCGCGTGTTGCACTTCGTACGACACGATGTATTTTTACAAATGTTTTATTATAAATAGTAACAATAAAAGATATAAATCATAATATTGAAACCTCTTAATTTTATTTTATATTTATTTAGACATTTTTGTTATTTTTAACAAAATTATTATAAAAAATATCGTCACTTCTGCCGCAATACCTCCAATCATCAGCACACCAACTTTTATCCGGAAATACTATGATATGCTATTCATTTATATGAATATTTAAAAAAGTGATCAAATCTATATCAATTATCAGTAATTGTTAATAATTATGTACATAGAATGATTGAAAATGTATGTGCTCAATAGAAAATCATATAACAATAATTGTGTTATTGTTATCAAACTTGCGAAATTAATATCACCTAATAAACTTTCACAAAAAAATAGATGAAGTAAGATTTCAGTTAATATTTTCTGTAATTTTTTTACTTTTACATTTGTCTCAATTGTTACCTCACCAATGCTTGTATTTTAAAATCTCTATCAGCACACAAAATTTTATCACAATCGGTTAAACATTTCCGGAGATACGAAGACATTTTCATTTTTTAAATTTATTTTGTTATGGTAGCCCTGGCAAAGATTTCTCTTTACTAGAGCCCACCAGGCATACGCCCAAAAAGTTTAACTGCCATCGACGCGGAAATGCCGAAAAAAATCGAGGGACAAGGACTTTTATCAAGTTTTCGCAAAAATAAGAAATCTTTTTTTAAAAACTTTATATTAACTTACCCGGGTATATATATTTGTATATATATTTATGGGATCTGTCAGTTAATCGATACCACGAATCGAGCCGCGATATTTGCACTATTGGAAAGAGGACAATTTTCTGAGCATTTTGAGACCGCGCATTGATGAGGATTCTGGATTGGAAGTGGAGGGCAGGCCGAAGCTTGCATGCACTCAGGCCACAAATCGGGCCCATTATGCTACCTCCGGTTGTTTAGCGGCCACCGTCCCTTCTAGTCCTCAAGCCATCCCAAACTTAAAACAAACTCGAGTATTTTAGAAGGCGGTGTGTCACTAATACTGGCCATGTCAGGCCAGAAGTTCCCTAACATGAATCCTCTTTTTGATGCTAACGTCGGGCAGTTGCAAAGCACATGCTCCATCGTTTCGTCTGCTTCATTACATCTGCGACAAATTGGACTGTCGACCAGTCCCATTGTGTTCAGATGTTTATTTAGCTTACAGTGTCCCGTAAGAAATTCAGCAATAATACGCAGATTATTCCGGGATAACTGTAGGTAATATTTTGCATGTTTTTCAGAAGGAGAACGTATTGTCGCCCGCGCTTGTCGGCATCCAGTAACATTTGCCCATCTTTCCGCATGCAATTTCCGTGTTTCCATCTTTATGGTGACATCCAAGGTCCTGACAGACGGCGTAATGAAGGGCTCGAGACCACAAGGTGGTTGGTTTACCCGAGCCCAGCCTCGCCAGCTCATCAGCCCTCTCGTTGCCCTCATTACCCGTGTGCCCTTTCACCCAACTAAGAGTTAGAGCATTGTGCATTGATATCACATTCAGTGCCCGGATACATTGTAGCACCAGGCCCGAGACAATCTTATGACGACCAAGTGCCATAAGAGCAGCTCTGCTGTCTGTGAGTATTTGAATTGTTTTGCCCCGGATATCCTTTTCCTGGACTATCTCCGCACAGTGTAGTATACCCATGAGTTCCGTTTGGAAGACGGAAGCATATCTACCCAGCGTTAAACTTATATCCAGCTGTAGTTCGGAAGAGAAAATTCCTGAGCCTGAGCCGGTATTACTTTTGGAACCATCCGTATACAGACTTATGTCTGATTCGTTTGCTCCTGTTGCATTTGGCAAGATGTTAAACTTCCTGTCAAACACATATTTTGGAGAGATTCGGTCGGCATCTAGATCTAGAAGAGGCACTCTTTTCGAGCAGACCTCAAGGATCCGTGCATGCCCACCTCCTCCCTGCCTATGGGTCCAAAGGCCCCATGCTCGCATCCTAAGAGCAGCTCTCACCGCCTGCTCCTCCACATAGAGATCCAGCGGAGGAAGGCATAGGAGAGTCTCCAAGGCCACAGTGGGTGTCGTTCGCATCACTCCCGTTACTGCCAAGCAGACTGATCTCTGCAGCCGGTATAGAGAGGATGCTGTTGTTGTCAATTTGGTTCTGGGCTACCAAACGAGTGCACCATAGCACAGCATAGGTCTTATTATGGCCGTGTAGAGCCAGAGGGCGATCTTCGGAGAGAAACCCCACGATCTTCCCATTGCCCTTCGATACTGCCAGAAAGCCATGCCAGCCTTGGTGATTTTAGCATTATTATGGCTGCCCCAATTCAGCTTCCTGTCCAGTATAATTCCCAGATACTTGACTTCGGATGCCATCTTGAGAGGGGTTCCTTTTAAGCTAGGCATTCTCATATTCCTTAGCTTTCTTTTTCTAGTGAACAGAGCAAGCTCCGTCTTGGTCGGGTTAACCGAGAGATACCGCTCCGTGCACCATTTTTCTAATAATCTGAGAGCATCCCGCATCAAATCGCACAGGATATTCTCAAACTTTCCTTTAAGCAGTATAGTTATATCATCCGCGTAACCGATGGTATAGTAACCCTTCTTGTGCTCTTGTTAGAGCACACCACCTTATGGACAGCCTCTTTACCTTTAATGTTCCTGTTTCCCACTCCGATCATAACCGCCCTGCTACCCAGCATAGAGCTGATCCATCTTACGATGGTACAGGGAAAGCCGTGATCTTGTAAGGATGACGTAATACTCTCAAAAGTGGCCTTATCAAAAGCCCATTCGATATCTATAAACGCTCCTAGGGTACATTCCTGAAAATGTAGCGATTTCTCGATAAATTCCACGACCTTATGAAGCGCGGACTCAGTAGATCTCCCTGGAGTGTATGCATGCTGGTTCGGATGTAGTGGGTTCTGCACCAACACGCCATCACGAATTTCTCTGTCGCACAGCCTTTCCAGTGTCTTTAAAAAGAACGAGGTAAGACTTATTGGCCTAAAAGATTTAGCCAGTGAGTAATCAGGTCGACCTGGCTTGGGTATAAAAACGACTTTAACCTTCCGCCATTCTTGGGGTGTGTAGCCATGCGCAATGCATGCCTTATACACCTTCACCAGGGGGCAGAGCAAATAGTCCAAGCCCAATTGAAGTAGGGCCGGAAACACTCCATCTAACCCCGGCGATTTGTAAGGACTGAAGGTTTTGATGGCCCAGGCCACCTTGATCGGATTTACGATCTGATTTGCAATTTCCCAATCCGTCCCAGTCGGTGTCCGAGCAATATACCCAGTCCACTCATAGTCCGGGACGGTTTTGCTATCAGGAAAGTGTGTTTGTAACAGAATTTTGGCAGTCTCCTCGAGGCTCTCTGTATACGAGCCATCCTCTCGGAGAATCGTGCCAAGCTGTTGGTTTGGGTCTTTGGATATGATCTTATATATGATCTTATATCTTATATATGATATAATGTCACTGCAGAAGTCTCTCCAAAACTTACGCTGTTTTTGGCGAATCATCTTCTTGCACTCCAGCTGAAGGGTTTTGAATTCCTCCCATTCAGACCCATTCTTCGATTTTTTGGCCTTATTACAAAGTTTCGTAACCGCCTTCCGCAGCCGATCCAGTTCGCTGCACCACCAAGGTGTTGCACGCTTCCCTGAGTCAGCCACCGTCAAAGGGCACGAGGCTTCGAAAGCTTTTGTGAGAGACCTCTGCAGTATGTTGCAACATGTCTAAATCTCTCCAATACTGTCTAAATTGACCTTTGTGGTAATTGACCTTGGCATATCAGTTTCCAGGGCGCTTGACAGGACGTCCAAAAAGGCTTCTCTGTCAAGCTTCCTAGGATTCATAAACTGCCTTGGCTCCACTTTAACTGCTTTAATCTTAAAGCATATCCATTTGTGGTCTGACATGGTAAGCTGTTTGGACACATGCCACTCCATTATTTGTGTAGATATTTCTAACGTTGCCAAGGTGATGTCAATTACCGAATGGCGTTGAGGCGACACATAGAATGTTGGTGTGTCCCCTCGGTTAAGAATTTCTAAGTTTGTACCGATAAGGTATTCAAATAAAGATTTCCCTCTATTGTTGCAATCTCCACTTCCCCAACAGTTATGATGGGCGTTATAGTCGCAGCCTATAACGAGGTGTTTTTTATGTTGCTCGCAATAGCTCACCAGGTCCACCATTTTTTGAGAAGGCGGAAGATCCTGAGAGTCAATTGGGAGATATATAGATGCCAGAATAACATCTTTTGGACCTTCCCCAAAGTCACAGCTCAGCCGGACAGCTGTTAGGTCACTGTCACCGAACTGCGGTAGGGGATTTGCCTGAATATTGACAGGTATGTAGATACATGTCCTGGGTTTGTTGGAAAGGTTGCCCGTGAAGACATTGCCTTTCAGCGCAGAAAGGCCTATAATTCTGCCTTTTGCTATATGTGGCTCTTGTATTAAGGCTATTGTGTCCGTACAGCCAGCCAAGCGTCGGCAAAGAGTCGCCGTCGCCGCTATGCTATGCTGTAGATTTATTTGAATGAATTTCCATTCCACCAAGGCAGCCTTTAGACTTCCTTGGTGAGAGGATTTTGTGTTTGGGCAGATGAGACTGCTTGAGACTCCTCTTGGATACCCAAAAGTTCAAGCTCTGCAGCCACCTGCTCCATTGTTTCTATCGGTGCAGCGCTCTTAACGATGTGCTGCACCTTTACTTTAAGGCTAGAGAATCTGTAGCTCAGTCTCTCCTTATTTCTGAGTGCCGCGGCATCCTTCTCGCTGACACCAAAGACAATGAGTTTCCCCTCGGGTTCACTACTGTCGGTGTTGAAGAAAATGCACCACTCATTAACTTTGACCCAGCTGTTTTGAGCCCCAAGCCGTCGTATCACCTCCCCAGTCGGTTCGGGTTTCCCCGGAATCCAAATGGTGGCTTTGGACAGCCTAGGCAACTCCTCCACCTGGGTCACCTCAAATTTAGCTCCCTCCCACAATTGTGGGAGTTCAGCTATGGTGTTTTGTAACCATTTCAGAGAGCCCTCGTCATCACAGGTAATCCTTAAGATTTGCCCCGAATAACGGAACCCCCCAAATGTGGGTACTTTTGTTGTCCTTTCCTGGGCCATATCAATGGTCCTGTCAAGGGCTTGGTTGAGGTGTGACTCAACAATATCCTTTTGGGCCTCAGTAAGTTTGCCCAGAAGGTTAGAGCGGTCAATCACTGCTACTCGGAGGTGCTTGGTAGCTGCCTCCTTGTAGGTGACTGGACCTATTAAAGCTTGGGAGGTATTAGGCGCTGTCATCTTAGCCTTCTTCCTTTGATTGCTCAAATGCGATGGCTGGGAGTCCTGCGACCTAACCCTCTTTTTCGCTTTACCTCCCGGAAGAGGTTTGCCCTCACCTATTTTTGTTGGTGATGTCTTTTTAACCGTTCCCGTGTAACGTTCCAAAATGCGTTTTGGACGTTACTAATCTTCCACAAGCTACGCCACTGGAACGCTATCGTTTTTCAGGCTATGCGTTTATTTTCGATATGCACCATTGCACGTCAAATTTCGTAGGAGATTGACGTGTGGTCGATGTGTATTCATTTTTAGTTTCTTATGTTTTAATCTCATTTGTTTTTGCCGGATAACGGGTAATTATGGTTTCCTAATTAATTAATTTGTAGTAACAAATTATATTTTAGCACCCAGGTTACGGGTTATTCGTTTTCATTTAATTTTCGTTTTGAATATTATAAATTTAATATGGTCGTTGTAAAATGGAGTCCCTTATCCATGTTGGAAATCTTTTACTCAGATGGTATCCAGGGTTTGATTGTTTGGTTTTACGACGACGTTACATTTGATTGGTCATCTGTTGGAAGATTTGGAGTGGACAGAAGCATTATTTGACATCAATAATCTCAAGAATGGTTTATTTTGCCCAATAATTGTTGATTCACTATGGATGCTTTTTTTTGAATCACGAGAAGATTTGCCTTGTGAGTGTGTTTGCACCTAGTGGGTCATTATTTTATTTGAAGTTGGAGAACCTTCGAGGATTTATGTTTTGTTGTCTCACCATCATCGTTTCAATCTCAGACGTGCGGTTACATTTTTATTTGGGATATTACACTTCAACTTTCAAGCAGATGTTTGGTTTATGAAGATGCGATAGTAGAGATTAATTTGAATTTGCAGTCACACTTTCTCCATTGATGGGTTTTGAAATGGCAGGCATGTTGATTTTTTAATAAGTATTTGTGTTATCTATTTTGTAGACTTTTTTCCTGGATGGTGGACCAACGTAATGATGAAGTAAGGATATTGAATTCGAAGGAGAGCCACTTGCCTAGTCGTGAAATTGGTAGCATTGCATTCAGGGTAAGTCTCTTAGAGATACATTTACTTATTTGTTAATGATGCTGTATGCCAGGTTCTATTTTAATATCAATTATAACCGAGATAATGAATTCCGGTGTGCAATTAGTTTCTGCTAGAGCATAACTTCGTGTTGTTGATTTATCCTCCTCAGGGATGATCAATTGTATTTTTGCTACTTAACTGAATTTACCCCTCAGGTGGATGCCAGTATTTTAACTTGCCTTTTATATTTTATTTTGTTTACTGTTATTATAATCTTCAATTAAATAGCAGCTTATCTTGAGCCTTATGTGTATGTTTTATGTATTGTTTTGATTAGTGAATTAATTAAACATTGTCGCCAACTTCTTTTTTTTCTATTTGTGTTAATGCAATTAACCGCCTCTTGATTTCTATTAGTTTGATTTGCATTAACTGGCGTCCACATTACCAGCATTTTTCCATTTAGCTGAGAAGAAATCTGATTGTTGATCCCATATTTGTTACGAATCCACGAGGTTTTTCGAAACACCCCGCTCTCAAGAACTGCGTTTTAAATAACACAGCTAGCTAACGCGTGTAATAACATCTACGGTTGAGCAAGTGGCAGATGTGACGAATTTTTGAGCAATTTACGTTACACCCGATCCGGATGATGTGCTATCCTTACCCTGAGGTTTGGACAGCCCAGCCCGCTCGTGTTCGGTTATTACTTTTTTATTCAGACCGGCTTCCTCAGCCGCCTTCTGAATTCTAGCTTTTTTGCGGCGTTTCCTTTCGGCGCTGCAGAGTTTTTGCTTTTTAGGGCGAGACCCCGCAGCGTCGCCGTCAAGCAGGGCATCCTCGAGGGACGACCCCACCTTGGCCCCGATTGGTACAACCTCATCAGCTTTTTGGGATGGATTGTCTTGTTCAGACTCCATCCCTATGTTGCCGGTAAGTGGGACATCAGAAACTGACATACCCACCGCAGCGTTTGTTTTTGACAGTGCAACACCAGGGGGCGCACCTGCCTGTTCTGTTTGGTTTTGGTTTTTTTGCATATCCATGTAAGAAAACAAATGTTTCATCCTCCAAAGCTCTCCACCCACCACGGAGTCACTCAGGGACGTCACCAAGTACGCCAGGGCTACTCGAAGAATATAGCTCCCGGCAAGGCAGAATGTTTGCACACCCCGTCCTTGCCTAAGAACTCGTCCCGCCAATCCTCTGATGGAGGACAGCGCAGCCGATTGATCTGGGTGGACTAGTCCAGACCGCCCGTTTAAGTAGAAATCGAGGCCAAAGAGGAGTGTTGCCAAGCCCAGGGGAACTACATCCGCCCCAAGTCGTTTCAGCCACCAGGATCCTTTCATCCCACCTTACGGGTTTCCACGCACGGCAAAAACACGCGGGTACCTGTAATTAGTCTCATTCCTCCACGAAGACCATCATCCCGATTCATTGACTCAGAGTCCGAACACAGAGGGTTTTAGACCTCGGCCCGAAGCCATTGAGCCAAAGCAGATCGAACACAAGAGAGTTTTAAGTCCCTGGTCCAAATCCTAGCAGGTGCACGCCCTCCGTTTCATCGAAACACTCAAGCCCCCTCACCACGTCAAGGTTCAGGTACATTAGATGAGGATTATCCATTAGTTTTCGAGAAAACGGCATTTGAAAATCAAAATTTTACATGCATTTTAGATAGGGATTTCACTAACAGGAGTGTTCTATTGACGGTACGCGTGGATTAATATACTCTTACTGATAACCGTAGCGCTTGTATTCGGTTGTCGACAAACGTTGAACTCGTTTTTAGGTTAGATTCTCGATTGCCTTGGTTGCGTTCGTTAAAACTCGCTAAAAATATCCCCCTAGACAGCTCCAAATCGCCAAAGGTGCTACTCGAAAGGGGTGAAACTCGTTTTTAATTATTAGCCTTTTTATTACTTTTTAATTTGTTGCATAATGTTGCGTAATATAATGAGTGCGGTTACAAGCAAGAGGTTCAACACGCACGATGTGTACCTGACAGTGTCACAATCTTACCGCACTTACCGTTAATAGAACTCTCGTGTTAATGACATCCCTATCAAAAATGCATATAAAATTTTGATTTTCAAATGCCGTTTTCTCGAAAACTAATTTATAATCTTCATCAATGTGCGTTCTCAAAATGCTCAGAAAATTGTCCTCTTTCCAATAGTGCAAAAATCGCGGCTCGATTTGTGGTATCGATTAACTGACAGTAGCCATATTTGAATCGCTAATTGCAGAAAGGGGACGTCACATTTCTAAAAATGTTCAGGAAATGAAAAAAACTGTGTGGTTACTTAAATGTCAATCCGTTTTACTCAAATTTTCGGCAAGACATGCCTTAGAAGATCTACTTTTAATTGGTATATAATTCATTTAATTTTTGTTTTCTCAATTAGATCATCTGCCAAATTAGAGATATATATGGACATGTTTCCTTTCTGCAGTAAAAGAAGAAAACACAAAAGGAAATGTGACAAAAAATTAATATTTTTTAAGTATTTTATTTAAAAAAATTAAAATAAGGTATAAGTGAAGGTAATAACGCCATGTTAAGCTTTATGATTTTTTTTTTTGAAAACTAGAAGCACTTAGGAAAAAAACAATTACGGTAGTCTCTTAAGTAGTCATTTGCAAATGCACAGAAAAAATACTATTGAAAATTATATTGCATTTAAACTTGTAGGACCTTTTTACCTCTTTTTTTAAAAAGATTTAAATTGGCGTTATTGACAAAACCCTATCATCAATAACACCAATTACAAATTAGACTTAGTATAATTTTTTCATTCTTATATTTCACCTGAAAACCGTATTAGAAGATGGCAAATCTTAAATATAACCATAATATTATGTGGAAAGTTACCTTTGTGGAATCTAATTCGAGTATGAAGAACTATTTTGGGCCTGAGTGTATTTGGTCGCGTCTTTTTGGGTCCCCGTCCTTTTGGGACTGCGTTCTTTTGACCGTGACAATAATATTGTCATATGTCCGAGTACCGAAGCACTATGGTAGTGAAAATATATGGTGACAAATGGCGTTATTGCTCGACAGAATTGGTCGATATGTCCTGGACAAGTCCCGTTTATGCAGTAACTGAATTCTTTATCAGCTCACAGCATCAAGAGGAATAATCCAAAAATTAAAATTTTTGCAGTATGTTGTGCGTCTAGGCATCTAGATCAATAAAATATCAAAATGTCAATTTTATAAAAAATGTGACATGTCCCCTTTCTGCAATTAGCGATTCATTTATACAGAAGGTAAAAATCTTTCGACTGCTTTTTAATAAACTTCTAGCCATCCAATCAAGCTGAAATTTTAAACGTCGACTTGTTGTAGCTCTGGACATTTTAATCTATCAAATTTTGAAACCGATCCGATCATCCACCGCAAAATTAGCACAGTTTCTGTGAAAATTTTGAAACAGATCTATCCACTACGAAATCAAGTAACATAATATGTCAAAAATAGTATTGTAATGATATTTTTTTATCAAGACCCTGTACTATAATTTTTATACCTCGGCTAGCTAGTAGGTTCGGAAGCATGAGTTACACTCTAACAGTAGTCGGTTCCAGTTGAAACAATTCGGTTGGCTTTGTAGCAAATAAACTCTTGCTTTTGTTTTTGAATAACGTGAAATTGAGTTTATTTAAAGAAAAATTTTTATAGCGACAAATTTCGCTGTAAAGCTTTGAAATGTTATAATGTTCGGCCACTGACTTTGAAATTATATTTACTTTATCAAAAACTTCTCTAAATTTCAAACTCATTTGCCGGTGTGTTAAATGTGTAGCAAATAATAATTTTACAGTGTGACATAAATTTTCGTTGTTTTTATTAATAAAAATGTTTTTAATAAGATGCTTTTTAAATTTGGAAATACCTTGTATAAGTCTTGTTCGTGTTACGTAAGTAGTTCGGATGTCCAGTGGATCTTGGGTCCCATTCGTTTTTATAAGTTGACACGTGTGGATGGTATAAGTAAATTTTCTTAACATCTGGTGTACATTTGAATATCCAAAGTGCGTTAGGTTGAAACTTATCAATCTTATTTGCGTTGATCCAACTTGTAAATTTTCAACCACTTAACAAAGATATCGGTAGCCTTGGCAAAGATATCTACATGTATGTATCACCCCCTACCCTAAATCTATCTATAAAAGTTTTTTTAACAAAATCCAAAATAAAAAAATTTTTTTATTTTTGTACGCCACTGAATTTTTTCCAAAATTTTTATATACGTTACATAATACCGTAAGAAGTCACAAGTAAAATTTTTCCAAGATAGGTACAACAAATTTTTTCGGTCATCTAGCGGATTTTTCGAAAATAAATTTTTGTAAATTACGGACTGTCGATTTACTGATTCTGAAAACATTTGCGACAAAATTTAACAAACAGCCTAAACTTGGTCGCTACCTAGTGGCAGAACCTTTTACTTATAAAGTAACGTTCCGTCAGTCCGTACGACGATATTATAAAATATTTCCCACCGAACCACCTATTTTTGTATTCTAAAATAAATTGTTACAAGCCCTAAACTCAATTCTTATACTGCACTCGGTATACAGATCAACATTAACCTAATTTTGACACATATGTCCCAAAATTATGACGTTTATTAAAATTTTGAATATATTGTTTTATTTTTGCAAGCCATCTGACAAATTCTCACAAAAATATATAAATTAAGATTTCAGTTAATATTTTCTGTAATTTTTCTAACCTGCCCGCCCTGTTACAATTGGCTCGGTTTGTTTTCTCACCAACACTTATACTTTCAAAGCTCCATCGACACACCAAATTTTAGCTGAATCGGTTAAACATTTCCGGAGATACGACATTTTCATTTTTTTTTATTTATTTTATTGTGGTGGCCCTGGTGAAGATTTCTCTGGCAAAACCTTATTTTCACCATTCCAGTCCACGAGGCATACGTCCAATAAGTTTGATTGCAATCGACGTAGAAATGCCGAAGAAAATCGATCGACAAAAACTTTTTTCATGTTTTTGCCAAAAAAGTTAATTTTATTTTTTTCATGTAGCATTACTGATTTCTATCGAAGGATTACATAAGCTGTCATATCCATTATGTTCAATGTACCTACGTACCAAAGGGTAAGATCCCTTCAGCACTTCTTGAGTTATTCACTCTTAAAGTTTCAACTTTGACAACTTGTGGTTTTTGACAGACGACAGATAGAAGATTAATTTTACCTATTCTGGATAAAGCCTTTTAAGGCCTTTAAAATAACATATTGCAAGACAAAATATTTTTTTAAAATCCCGTATTATTTTCTTGTGGTGGCACTCCTGATTGATAGATCGCGACGAAAACCTTATTTTCACCTTTCCACCGTGAACCCTACCACCATACCAAATTTGGTCGTAATTGGTTGGATGGCTCGGAAGCAAATCTATCGACAAAATTTGACGACCGACAGACAGACAGACAGACCGACACAGAAATTTTTATTTTACTTTTTGCAGATCTTTACGTTTCTGAACACGGTGATCTCGAAAATGCAAAACAAAAAGTTGAAATTTTTTTCGATTACCATACCTCCAATTTTTTTTAAAAATTGATTGGAGGTAAAAATTGTTAATAATTATTTAGCAACAATTACAGACCGGAACTCTTTTCTAAAGTATGAAGAAAGACTAAAACTGGCAATTGCACCACCAAAAGATCCCAGAACTCGTCAAAAACTATTACCATCTTATAGTTATATACATGAAATTGTATTAAAAAATTGTTAATAATTATTTAGTAACAATTATAGACCGGAACTCTTTTCTAAAGTGTGAAGGAAGACTAGAGCTATCGATTGCACCCCCAAAAGATCCCAAAACTATCAGCATCTTATAGTCATATACATGAAATTGTATTAAAAAATTGCTAATAATTATTTACAACAATTACAGACCGGAACTGTTTTCTAAAGTATGAAGAAAGACTAGAACTGGCGATTGCACCCCCAAAAGATCTCAGAACTCGTCAAAAACTATCAGCATCTCATAGTTATATACATGAAATTGTATTAAAAAATTGTTAATAATTGTTTAGCAACAATTACAGACCGGAACTCTTTTCTAAAGTATGAAGAAAGACTAAAACTGGCAATTGCACCACCATAAGATCCCAGAACTGGTCAAAAACTATTACCATCTTATAGTTATATACTGCAGTGTTCATAAAGGTGGGCAATAAAGCTCACAGCAGTTTTAATTTCATTCTTAAAAAAATGTAAGAAAGTTCAAAGAAAGTTAATATTTGATATTCAACAATTTAAGTTCAAATCGAAATAATTTATTGTTTAAGTAAACAATTGAAAATTGAACAACGTTGAGTGTAACGACCGATGTGCATCAGTGCGGGTATACGCAAGTGAATAATATTTAATCACATTATCAAAAATAAAATTTGAATGAAGAAAAAAATGAATCGTCTTGGAAACGGATTGATCAGGAGAAAATAAAAAATAAAGTCAGTTTCGAATTAAACGGTGGACCAGTAAGGTCGAGCGGAGGTAATCCTCCGATGAAATAAAGTTAATGAAAAACGGTGGACCAGTAAGGTCGAGTGGAAATATTCTCTAAGAGAGGAGTGATCCACAAATAAAATTTAATCAACAAAAATCACTTTCGAAACAACAATAACAAATTCAATTTGGACAAGTTTAAATAATCAATAGGAAGAATTATTTGGTAGAAGATTTTGGCTCGTGGCATAGAAAATTCTGGAACGAGAGAAAAAGCTGTTCCATTTAACGTGAAATAGGAGAAGAATAATTCACAAACCATTTAAGGAGCGAGGATTGCGGGTCGAGTTTATCGAGGAAAGAGACAGGTTTGAACAACCCAGATTATTTAGTGATTACGGGATATTTGCGGAACACCAATCATTATAAAAACTAATGCGGTGAAATTTGCGATTTAACAAAGGTCAATAATTATAATAATTGTAATTCAATTGTTTATTCAAAAAAAAAAATAAATTTTCATATTCAACTAGAATTTTTGAGATTATTTTCAGAACCATTTAAAAGATCGTTTTAACTTTGCTTTGATATTTTTACATGGAACCGGAGGTTGGATAAGTTTGTATTCAATACATAAAACTCAAAGTAAGTATGCATTATTAAAAGATTCTTTCAATTAACAGTGCAATACATGAAATTGTATTAAAAAATTGTTAATAATTATTTAGCAACAATTACAGACCGGAACTCTTTTCTAAAGTATGAAGAAGGACTAGAACTGGCGATTGCACCCCCAAAAGATCCCATAACTCGTTAGAAACTATCAGCATCTCATAGTTATATACATGAAATTGTATTAAAAAATTGTTAATAATTATTTAGCAACAATTGCAGACCGGAACTCTTTTCTAAAGTATGAAGAAAGACTAAAACTGGCAATTGCACCACCAAAAGATCCCAGAACTCGTCAAAAACTATTACCATCTTATAGTTATATACATGAAATTGTATTAAAAAATTGTTAATAATTATTTAGTAACAATTATAGACCGGAACTCTTTTCTAAAGTGTGAAGGAAGACTAGAGCTATCGATTGCACCCCCAAAAGATCCCAGAACTCGTCAAAAACTATCAGCATCTCATAGTCATATACATGAAATTGTATTAAAAAATTGCTAATAATTATTTACAACAATTACAGACCGGAACTGTTTTCTAAAGTATGAAGAATGACTAGAACTGGCAATTGCACCACCAAAAGATCCCAGAACTCGTCAAAAACTATTACCATCTTATAGTTATATACATGAAATTGTATTAAAAAATTGTTAATAATTATTTAGCAACAATTACAGACCGGAACTCTTTTCTAAAGTATGAAGAAGGACTAGAACTGGCGATTGCACCCCCAAAAGATCCTATAACTCGTTAGAAACTATCAGCATCTTATAGTTATATACATGAAATTGTATTAAAAAATTGTTAATAATTATTTAGTGGCCCGACCCAGTGTATCCGATTGCTCACCCGGTTAATTTTGATTCGCGTTCATTATTTTTGGACTTTGTTTTCTCTAGTGGACTAAAACAGATTGTGCGTGAGTTTACTAGATTTAGATCCGGTGTAAACCCATCTCTATTGGATCTTATATTTGTATCTGATCAACGCCTGCTTACTCCGCCCAAGCACTTACCCCCTGTGGGTAAATCTGATCACGAAGTTTTGTTATGTAACTTGCAGGTTGTGAGGTCGCGCGGGGGATTGCGGAACGAGCGGTTTTGCCGGATAAACTTTGAAGAGCTCGATTTTAACCTTCAGATGTTAGATTGGGAGCTGCTTATTGGTGATCTGGAACCTAACGAGCAGTGGCTTTTATTTGTCAGCACTGTCGAGAGAACTATTAATGCATGTAGTGAGATGGTTACTGTTAAATATAATCCATTAAGGCCTTGGATTAGTGGGCACGTGTTGAGACTCGTGAAATATAAAAAGACGCTATGGAGAAGATTTAAGCGTACGAGAGGTGAACAGGAGTATGCCGCGCATAGACGATTTTCAAACAACCTAGCTAAGGTAATTATGCAAGCCAAATCTAATTTTGAAAATGGACTGATTACCGGGGGTAATAAAAAGAAATTGTTTAAGTATGTCAGAAATGCTATGACGTCTAACGTTTATACTCCGCGGATCAAAGATCGTGATGGTTTGCTTTCTGATAGTGACTCGAGGACAGCGGAAATATTTTCACAATTTTTTGAATCTAACTACGTGGTTGAACCTGATGGCGCGTTTTCTGATCCGGGATTTCTACCTAACCTATTTTCACTTGATAATATTGTAATTTCGCGTGAGGCCGTTTTTGAAAAACTCTCTGTATTGCCGAAATCTGCTTCTTCGGTACCGGGTGGTCTCCCTTCAGTGGTGCTCAGACAGTGCGCTTTTACCTTGAGTCTTCCTTTATCGATGATCATGCAGAAGTCTATGGACGTGTCGGTTCTCCCTGACGGTTGGAAGTCTGCAACTGTAATAGCCATACATAAGAAAGGTGATAAGTTTAATCCTGAAAATTATCGTCAGATTAGTTTGACTCCTGTGGAGGTAAAGGTAATGGAAAGAGTTATTGTTGACTCCATGGTACCATTCTTGCTTCAACATAAAGTCATACCCGATCAGCAGCATGGATTCCTTCCCGGTCGATCTACTACCACTAACCTGCTGACATGTCTGAATAATTGGACTAGGTCCTTGGACGCGAAACTGCCGGCCGATGTGATTTACCTTGATTTTTCAAAGGCATTTGACCGGGTACCGGGTAGACGTCTAGTTTGTAAGCTTGAGCGTGCTGGTATTCGCGGACGGTTGCTGCGGTGGATAGTGAATTATCTTTCGGGTCGAAAGTTTCGAGTCAGAGTGGGTACTGATTTCTCGAAGTTTAGAGAGGTTGTGAGTGGAGTCCCTCAGGGTTCAGTGATCGGCCCATTGCTGTTTTTAATTTACACGTGCGATCTGGGGTGTTTCCTACTCAGCTGGTTTTCGCAGTATGCCGATGATACCAAGATATATGGAAATCCACTACTTCAGCATGGCACACTGCAGAATGACCTAAACATTTTGGTTCGGTGGTGCCGGGATTGGTTGATTCCCCTTAATGTTAGTAAGTGTGCCGTGTTGCGTATCGGTAAAAACAATCCGCACCTTAATTATAAAATTGATAACGTTACTATCAATAGTGTTACTAAGATTACTGATCTCGGCGTTGTTGTGAATTGCGATTTGACGTGGTCCGACAATATTACGGTCAGGTGTAACAAAGCTAAACAAGTATTGCATCTGTTTAAGAGAATTTTTAGTAATTTGAATGTGCGAACTAGTTGCATTCTGTATAAGACATACATACGACCTGTCTTGGAATATGGCTTTGGTGTTTGGTGTCCGACTTGGGCTAGAGATTTTATCCTAGTGGAATCTGTGCAGCGTGCTGCTACTAGATTGCCATATGGCAGGCAACGTCCGGCTTATTTGGATCGCCTTAACATTTTTGAACTTTCAAGTGAATGTGATCGACTTGTTCGTGGTGATCTAATCATTGTTTATCGCTTGGCTCACAATCTGTTCTCTGTTGACCTTAGTTACCTGCTGCGGTTTAGAGATGATGAACGGTTACGCGGAAACGGGTTCACGCTGGTCCATGAGAATTATCGTTCGAGAGCTAGAAAATTTTTTTTGAACAATCGGGTTTTTAATGTATGGAACTCACTACCTCGCGATGTTGTTGGAGCTCCATCAGTGAATTCTTTTAAGGCTAGACTGGATGCTTTATTGTTAACGTAGTCGAGTGTTGTTGTGTAATCTGGCGGCTGTTTATCTGTCTCATGTATTTACTTTTGTTTTGCTTAATATAACTTGATGTGATACTATGTGATAAGTTAAAATTGTATTGTATGAATTTATTGTAAGGTGATTGGACTGATCGTGTTTTTTTTTATGTACTGCGTTTGAGCAATATAGGTACTATTGTGCCTCTGCTCTTTATTTGTAGTAATAATAATAATAATAAAAAAATAATTACAGACCGGAACTCTTTTCTAAAGTGTGAAGGAAGACTAGAGCTATCGATTGCACCTCCCAAAGATCCCAGAACTCGTCAAAAGCTATCAGCATCTCATAGTCATATACATGAAATTGTATTAAAAAATTGCTAATAATTATTTACAACAATTACAGACCGGAACTGTTTTCTAAAGTATGAAGAATGACTAGAACTGGCAATTGCACCACCAAAAGATCCCAGAACTCGTCAAAAACTATTACCATCTTATAGTTATATACATGAAATTGTATTAAAAAATTGTTAATAATTATTTAGCAACAATTACAGACCGGAACTCTTTTCTAAAGTATGAAGAAGGACTAGAACTGGCGATTGCACCCCCAAAAGATCCTATAACTCGTTAGAAACTATCAGCATCTCATAGTTATATACATGAAATTGTATTAAAAAATTGTTAATAATTATTTAGTAACAATTACAGACCGGAACTCTTTTCTAAAGTGTGAAGGAAGACTAGAGCTATCGATTGCACCTCCCAAAGATCCCAGAACTCGTCAAAAGCTATCAGCATCTCATAGTCATATACATGAAATTGTATTAAAAAATTGTTAATAATTATTTAGCAACAATTACAGACCGGAACTCTTTTCTAAAGTATGAAGAAGGACTAGAACTGCCGATGCACCATCAAAATAGCTCGATGCTCGGTCCTGAGTATGAGTATCTCACCGTCATGCAGCGGACAGTGGACAGCGGACAATGAGCATACCTTTAAATTGCGTTTTCATAGTATAGATTCAATGGAACTATTTTAAAAATTATTCAGGATGTATAGAACTATGGTTTATTTTACTTCTCGAAGCTCAAATACTTAAAATTTAATATCCATTGTGGTCTTATCGTCCATACACTCAATAATAAAACAGTTATCGGGAATTGAACTTGGTGTAAGAATTAAACCTTTAACTATTTGTCGACGTTTCGAGAATTTTATTTACCTCTTCATCAGGACTACAAAAAAGAGAACATATGGAAACATAATTGGATACAAAGAACAAAAACTCCTACCTTTAGTAGTAGGTTACCAATAAAATTATATGTAGTCGGCATTACAAATACAAAAAAACCCGTCATCAAGCACGCCTCTCGAGCGCTTACAGAACCGAAATATAAACAGAATTGTATTAAAATATCCAGTCAAATTATAAAAAATTTGTCTAAAAATTACAACTAAAAAAAATTCCCAAAAATTGGTTAGTTACCAATCCTACCACCATCTTAACCATAAGATTGCTATCGTGGTGGGATTGATAAAGAGAATTAAAGCAATTAGCCATCCAACTTTCCAAAGAGAAAACATAAAGAAGGTAAAAGAACTCCTAGCTGATAACGAATACCCAATTTGGTTTATAGACAAGCTTATAAAAAGATGCGAACTAGGTAGGAATAACGAAACTAATATGGATTGGATCGAGGATGGACCAAGAACGATGAAATATTACAAATTTCCATACATAAGAGGACTTACGGAAAAATTAACAGCGTTGTTGAGGCCGTTTTGTACCTTAGCACCCTACAACTTAAAAGACCACAGGGGGTTGTATACACAACTCAAAGATCCAACTGATAAAAATAAAAAATCTGAGGTGATATACGAAATTAAATGTAATGATTGCCTTAGAACATATATAGGTCAAACAAAACAGTGGTTAGAAAAAAGAATAAAACAACACGAAGGGGATTGCAGGAGAAGTAATAGGAAAGAGTTAAAAACGGGAGCAACACAAGGGGAAGTTGAAAGGGATAGTAGGGAAAATGGTTGGGGGACTACAGCATTGACACAGCATCATATGGATACTAACCATAATTTTGATTTCAAAAATTGCAAGATTTTGGATTATGAAATTAACAACCTGAAGAGGAACATAAGTGAGATGTATTTTATAAAGACGAGTAAAAATTGCGTTAATTACAGAGATGACACAAAAAACCTTAGCTTATGTTATGGTGATCTTATTGACTGATTGGAGAGGTGTTTTTGGTTGATTGTATCCGTTTTTATTAACGATGAAAATTTAAATATAAGTGTTAAGTTATAAAGTTAAAATTTTAACGTTAAATAAAAACCCTTAAATTTTTAACATAATGCGTTATGTCAAGGTGTTTATTGTTTGATTTTAAAGCCTACCCAAATAGTATATCGTCGGCTTGGAGCAAAAACAAGATAACTCCAAAATGATAGTTTTGAGATAATGCGACTTGAATGTTGAGTTGACAATGTAAAAGTATACAAATTCAAAACTAAATATCTTAATAAAAATTTTATTAGTGTTAGTACAATTATCTGATTTTGCCAGAACGTAGTTGAGTATGATTCGTATCCAATCGTGTAGATAACTCATTTTGTCCAAAAATGGAGTTATCTTGTTTTTGCTCCAAGCCGACGATATGTTAATAATTTGCATTCTTGTTTTGTGAGAGTTGTTAACGTTATCTTGTAAATTTTTGTTAAAAATATGGCACTGGATGAGTTTATTCATCTTATGATTGTTGATAATCATGATAAACAACAAATACAGCACGTAATGTTTATATAAATATTTAGTTGTATTTTATTAAAATATTTAAAATTTAGACGAGAAGTTCGAACTATTGAAAGGCAATTAACATAATATGCTAGTATTATTGTAGAAAGGGATATTATTCAATTAATGCACAAATTATTTGTGATTTTAATCGTAACTTCAAATATATTAAATTTAAATGCTCGTTTCCCCAGTTCTGTGCACGATTCTGTTATATGGATGACGTGTGTTGCAAGAATGTACTTAGGCAATTTTTGCCGGCAGCTTTAATGGGGAGGTGTGCAGGCAATGTTAAAGCATACATAAAAAGCCGCCCGACTTCAGCCGCCGGTAAAAACCGCTTAAGTGGAGACGCATCTTTAGAAAGAAATCATTTTAAATACCGGCTTTTTTAACCATCTTCTTGGCGACAATGGTATCTATTAGAACCTTGGTTGTTAGTACCATTTATAAATGCTGCAGAAAATTGCCCTCAATCAAGATTTTATGTGGCTTTATAGGCGAACGTTCACTAGCAAGTTTTCTTCTGCAAGTGCCGTCTGCAAGTACTTGCAGAAGCATTTCTACTACTGCGGAGTAGCTTGCAGATTGTGTTTCAACAAGCAATAGCTTTCTGGAAGCGACTTGCAGACGGCACTTGCAGAAGAAAACTTGCTAGTTTTTCTTTACAGGAAAAAGGAAGTTCGCCTTTACAAACCAAAGAATTATAGTGGAACACAGCTATAGCTTTTGGATGGAGGGGGGGGGGTTAACACTGAACTTTTTGTGATTCTGTAATTTTATTAAAAATCCCACGGTCTATTTACCGCCCTATTTAGACCCCCTAAACACCCCTCTTAGATACGTCCGTGGTGGAACATACAACTGGTTTATTAAAAAGAAGATTTAGAGCTCTTGATGGCCATAGAGCTTTATAGTACAATCCATTAAGAGTTGCAAAAATTATTTATAGTGGTGCAATTTGGCACAATATGTGCAGAACCTACAACATTCCTCTTTCTGTTACTTACCAGTTACTTCCCCACCAAGATGTAATCACCAGAATGATCCGCCCCATAATATGGAATGGTTAAATCAAAGATTTCAAATTCAATAGGCGTTTACGAAAATTGCACCGGTAGAAGACCGGTAGATACCGCTCGCACCGCTTGCGTTCGAAAATTCAGTTGGTAGAACTGAACCGCGTTCGGAAATTGTACTAAATCCACCAGGTGCATGCACCAGGTTAATAATTTGTGGACCGAGGATTATAGTCGGTAAATCCATAGATGTTTGGTAAATCATTATATAACCTATAAGTTTAACCTCAAATTACTTTGTAAACGTTTAACATGATACCTTTAGAAAATACGATTGCTGAATGTGCTTTATGCGGTTTTGAAGGGTTTTATAACGTGGTGCAAGAGCATATTTTCGAATTGCAAAACAAACAATCTACCGGTCGGTAGATAATATCGTTCGGAAATTATTCAACCTGATCCATGCACCAGCAAATCAGCTGATTACCGAATGGTAAAAGGTAAATATCTACCGGTACAATTTTCGTAAATGCCTGATATCAACTATTTCCTGCTTTTCTTTTGTTCCCATTCTTTTGACTATCTAACAATAAGAGCCCGGCAAAAAAATACTACTTGCATTGCATTATTATAAAGTATGATAATATTGTATCAGATATCACGTCGTATCAACGAGATAATTATGGTACAATTATAATACTATTGGTGGCGACACTTGCTCACCATTGAATTTGTTGGTGAAGAGGCAGTGGGGTGTTAAAATACCTGGTGGGGAAAAAGTAACAATTTCTCATTGCATTGCGTATCTTTACTATTTATCAATCAACGATAGATCTATGGATAAAACTCAGGAGCGAATCAATTCCCTATCTAAAATGCATGTAAAATTTTGATTTTCAAATGCCGTTTTCTCGAAAACTAATGGATAATCCTCATCAAAGTGCGTTCTTAAAATGCTCGGAAAATTGTCCTCTTTCCAATAGAAAGAAATCAAAGCCCAACGTTTGGGTCCGTTTAACTGACAGTAACCGAGAGGGTTTATTCTCCTGTTAACGAGGAGATCGGGATTCATCGGGTTTTGATTTGCGGCTCTTTTACCGCTGGGGGGTTGGAGATTATCTTGAGAAATAAAATTCCGGGCTGATATGGTGTGGGCATGGTACTATTAATTATACAGGTATGTTCTTACGCAGAGAGAGATAGCAAGCTTGGGTAATCTCTCTCGCACCATTATTCCAACCGCCGCCATTTTGGTAATTTATTCCACGGTCCAGGGATGGCGTTCGCGCGTCGGTACACGTCGTTTCGGAGACCGCAGTTCGGCGAAAGCGATTCGGCAACGTATATTCGGCGACTTGAAATTCGGCTATGCTACTTTCGGCGATTCCAATTCGCAACCGGCATTTCGGCGATTCTCATTCGGCGGCAGAAAATTCGACTACGTCGATTCGGCAACGGGAAATTTATTTAAGTACTAAAATTTATTAAAAATTTAAAAATATTAATTTTTTATTTTTAAATTAAATATTTATTTACTATCACAGGTATCATAATTATACATACTTTTTAAGCATTTAAACAAATTTTAATTCATGTTATAATAAATTATAAGCTAAACCGCGAAGATATTCAATAACATTATTAGAATTGTAATTGGTTATCTTTGCCAAAATTCGAGAATCAGCCGCTTCGTATCGCGACTTTTTTTTAGGAGGTGCATGTCCTGCTAGAATACGTTCGTATTCTGTGTCGAAAGTTTTTTGAATACGTCTTAATTTATCCAAAAAAGGTCCACAACGTTTAATAACTAATAACTTATATTATTATAAATTATAAATTAATAACTTTTAATAAAGTTATTTTTATTTTAGTGTTTAATTACTTATTTTATTTTAGTCAAAATAAATTTTTTATGAATTTTCAAAATCTACATAAGTATCGTTCAAATAACTGTATTATGTATAATAGTACCATGGGTGTGGGGACGTTTTGTGGGGAGGTTTTGTGAGAGTTAGATTCTCTCGAGGTAGAGGTATTTAGGATATGTTTGTTGCATTCTTTAATGTAGAGTTCCTGAAAAAGTTTTATGCATTCTCGATAAAATAATAAAAATAAAAATAATAAAATTTTTGATAAATTTTAATAATTTTAAAATAAAATAAAATTTATCGCTTTTATCTACGTAAACACAGTCGCAATAACAGTGTTGAAATTTGGTTTTCCAGATTTCAATATTTATTGTTAATAAAATTTATAATTTTTTCGCCCAGTTGTCCGAGTCCGTGATATATCTATCACGCATGTATTGTGCTTTTAATATTTTATGGGAAAGTGATGCAGTTTGTTAATAACGCATTACGTACTTTTAGGTACAGTTACTTTATAGAGACAGTGGCGACAAACTATGTCCGACTTTTGATTGACTACAATGTTTTTGCTGATATATATAGCTTAAGGCAGAATAAATATTAACTTTGTTACGTAATTGGTGTATTTTATGAACCTGGGAAATGAAAAATCTTTTGATTTAAGGCATATTATGCCATTCTATAGCATATTTTTTGCTTGAATTTGCAGCATCCTGGGCCGAATAAGGGGATTTTGCAACATCCCGGACCGATTTACGGGCTCGTGTCTTATTCCTGTCCTCTATAATAATTTTCATTATAAAGAAAGTTAGATAAAATTACTTTATTTTGAGAGCTGAATTTTGAGGCCCCAGGTGCGCGCCTCTTGCGTCTGTTTGGAAACATATGAACCTGGGAAATAAAAAATCTTTTGATTTAAGGCATATTATGCCATTCTATAGCATATATTTGCTTGAATTTGCAGCATCCTGGGCCAGGATTTTCTTATCTTTATAATTTTCATTATAAAGAAAGTTAGATAAAATTACTTTATTTTATTTTGAGAGCTGAATTTTGAGGCCCCAGGCGCGCGCCTCTTGCGTCTGTTTGGAAATCCGCCACTGGTTATAACCAACCTTTACTGCGACAGTCATAACATAGGTGTTACCAACAACTTTTTTCTTTTATTTGTATTTCATCATATACAAAATTCAGTTGGCTTCTTTGGAGCCTTTTTTTAAAATAAAATTTTAAAACACGTACACTTCGTTTTTTGAAAGATAATATATTTTATGACTTTTATGATAAATAAATAAATTAGATATAGTTTGAATTTTAAGTAATATTATAATCACTTGATTATCTTTTATTGTAATTAATACATGCTTTAATTTAACCGAAACATGTATTAATAATTACAATAATTTGTAAATTGGTAAAAAAATTCAAAAAAATAATCTAATTTATTCATTTATAATTTATAGTCATTATGAATAAATTTTACAAAATTACATATAAACAGAGAGATATATCTACTAATTTATTATGCAAATATCACAGTACGCACAATTTTGTAATAATTTGAAATTAAAAAAAAAGTAAATTAACTTGGAAATACAGCGCCGTCTGTAAAACAATGGCTGCACTGTTTTTAACAATTTAACTATCCGACTTCCATGAATTTTAATACAATTTTAACAATAATTTTGCAAATTTGGTTTGTCGTGGTTAACGCCGTAATTACAAAACATTTTTTGAAAATCAAAGAAGTAAATTGAAGTAAATTTTCGTCTGATCATGCTGAATATAACTGCTATATAAGTAAATCAAGTTAAAAAGGTAAAATTTGAAATATTACACATGCTTTAAAATGCACCTTTTTGAGTGCAAATAACATTTATAAATTATATGGTTTAAGTATAATTGGTTTAGTATAAAGCTGTAACCTTATACTTTATATTTCTGCTTCATTTACCATAAAATTCAAAATAGTTTTTCTGTGGGCCTCGACAGAATAGAGCAACCTTTTCTCCATTGATTTAACATAGTATTTTCACGCCCTTAACCGAAATTTTAACCTGCAACTGAACAACTGGGCCTATGTGTATTAACTTAAAAAGCTAAAATCAAGTTAAATAAACTGTTTATTAATCAACATTTTGTAAAAGGACGATCACTTGTCCGAAAGCTCGGTATTTAAAACAACTTTTATTATGTAAGTTGAATTTAGCTTTTTAAGTTTATTCCACATTAAATAAAACAAATAATTAAACTAAAATTATAAATTACAATAAAGGAAACAAACAAAGCTTCAATTTACCCCAAACACATAAAGTTCTGGTGACACTAGCAGGTAGACAGAATTTTATAAACAATGACGCACTTTTCAAACAATTTTTGCACTTTTTTAATGGAGGTGATGTTGAAGACGCAGGAGAAAGGTTCTGATGTATTAATCGTAGTTAGCAATTCTCTACATACATCAAAAGTTCTTTTGGAAGGTTTTTGATGTTCCTCTCGTAGTTCGCAAGTTAAATTACTTCTAGCGTAGTAATCCAATTTGTTATGGTTGATGGCATGAACTTTCTTTAGGGTCTCTCATTCCTGTGTCGTCATTGTCATCTTTTTCAATATATATCGTCTCAAAAATTTTAATAGCTCTCTTCCAAAATTTAACATGATCAGATTTATCAGTGACGCAGGTTCACAACTTCTTGCTTAGAACTTCAACTTCAACCATTAATACTGTCAAACAATTTATCGAAGAAGTCGATTGCAGTTTGTTTTGCTTTTGGTTTCAACTTGAACGTTTCACCATTACACCCTTAGGTTGCTCCTAAATAAAGTAATAAATTATGTAAAACTTTTCTCAAAAATAAGCTCGTTTAAAGCACATACCTGATGTAGCCATGACAATACAACAAAAGTTAAAAAAAAACGACAAAAAAAAATTAGAATTTGATAGCTAACTTTACGATGGAACAGCTTTCCCCTATATGAGTTAGCGTACTGGTACGCGTAGCGTAAAAGTGAAGATGACCAAACTAAAAGGTTAACTAAAGATTAAAAAAAGATGAAAAAAATTACATGTTATTGAGGGTTATTTCCATTACGCATTTGTAAAACCATCTCTTTCAAAATTTGATTTCTCTCCTCTCTTAGTTGATTGGCCACTATCAATTGTTCTGATATTTTTTGCATTGCTTGCTGTTGTATTTCGCGGAAAGCTTTGTTTTCGGCCAATATTTCTTTTTGCAGTTCTATTCTCTTATCATTTCTTTCTTGCAGATCATTGCCTATTTTCTCAATGCTTTTTTGACAAAATTCCAACACTTGTTCTGTTGCACTCAGTTGTTTCTTTCTGCTTTTTGGTGTCACTGCCTGTAATGATTTACGTTATTGTATATTATGTTAATATAAAGTATATCGCTAAGATAAGTAATAGGATTTTACTCATCAGTATAAAAATTATACTTACTTGGTGCTTCGGGACGTTGCTTGCAGGTAATGAACTGGCAGCCGATGTTGAAGTTGCCGCAACATAGGTTGAACTGGTCGCTTCCGGTTCCATGTCTTCTAAACTTTCCTCGTCCAGCCTTTCGTTGAGTAATATTTCAGACAAAGACCTATAATAAAGGTTCAATGAACAAACGAATAGTTGTATTACAGGTATGTAATTCCTTATATTTTATAGGATATCATACTTACATATTTGTGGTAATAAGTTAGTTGTCCCACTTGTTACAAAACGAACAAAAGCCAAAAATGCAAAAAAAACTAGCCAAAAATCATTAAAAATTATGTTTTTATCACAAAAAACATTGACGTCGACAAATCTTATGGACTATTCACAAAATCTAACCGCCAAACAGCTGTTCAGCGGCCATATTGGAGTGCCTACGGATAGTTTTGTTTTGGTTATTGGTTAGAATAATTTAGTGCTTGAATTTTAGTCTTATTTTAGTGTATCTTAATTTATTGATAGTGATATTAATATATTACTCACAAAACGAGTGTGATACGCAAGTCTAGTATTTTCGAATATTTACTCAAGGCAAGTATGAATAACTCGGTACTCTCCGGAGAGCCAGAAACTTCAGAAAAATCAAATATTTATAAAATTCAAATATGATGTTAAAATGGAAGAGAAATACGTCGATTTTAAATTAGAAGATTTATATCATTCCATTGTCATTAAAGAAGAGATCTTGTCTTTGGAATCTCAACTGGATGGGAATTCGAGATATTTGTAAATCAAATTAAAATATCATTACAACGTTGTACATACTGCCGCAAAGCGTGTGTGACTCGTATTTACAGAAGGGACCGTTAGCAATCAGATCAAATAACATTTATTAATTTATTACGAAGCACGAGGATACCTTACAGTTCCGAAATTACATATGGTATAGATATTAGGGCTGCGCAGCCCTCTCTTCTGTATTGTCTGTGTTGTAGAATTTAGTGAATGGACAAATGAGTGAAGTGCAGGATAAAAATTTAGAAATCCTGCTTACTTGCTTAAAAATTCATAGTGGCGAGAAACCATTTGTTTGTGAACTTTTTACAGCGATCACGTTTTGCTGTCCATTTGAGAACCCGTGCTGGCGAAAAAACGTATTCTTGTGAGATTTGTGGTTGGAGTTTTTCACAAAAAGATGCATTAACCATCCACATAAGAACTCATACAGGTAAAAAACTGTTTTCGTGTAAAATTTGTAAATTGAAAGTTTTATGCAGCCCTCATACCGACAACTACTTTTAGTCTTTGGTTAGAGTTAATTTTTAAAAGGTTAAGAAATTACCCGCTTTCCAAATCAATAGAACAGGATTCCCACTCGTCTGGAAAACCTGGAATAGTCAGGGAATTCAAGATTTTTTAATTTTGTCAGGGAAAAGTCAGGGAAGTTTTTATTTTTAGCTCTAAGTCAGGGAAATTAAATGTTCAGTCAAAGAAAAAATAAAATTTTTAAATTTGAAAATAAAAAGTTTTAAATTTTAAAGTTGTAAATTGTGTAAAATCTGGAAATAAATTCGAAAATTGAAAGTTTAAGAAAAAAAATTTAATTTTTTTGTAAAATAAATTTCTTTGCTTTTATAATGTATTTTCTCGGGTCAAACGTTACTATTTTATCTTCCGATTTATCAAAAAGTCAGGGAAAATTTTAATTTTTGGTCAGGGAAAACCTGGAAAAGTCAGGGAATTTGTTCTAGAAAATTCAGTGGGAACCCTGTAAGAAAGTAGTACAAATTGTGATCTTACCTAAGCCGTGGATGACAAGTCTTAACCATGGACTTAGAAGGAGAAGAAACTCCTTCTAAGTTTACAAAGAAACGGGCTTAAGATTGATCTTTACATATTTTCACCTAAATAAAAGTAAATAAACAATGGTTCATATCTTTTTCTAAAAATATGACATCTTTATAGGTAAATTTTTGAAGGAAGAAAGGTGTCTACAAGTTAAAGTTTTTGTATTATAAAGAGATCGTACCTACTTGTACAGGTATACCAAATATCACTTGAGATTTATACCTTTTTTTTTTAGAATTTTTCCAAGTTTAGCAAAACTGCACTTTTTAATGCTAAATATCGTTGGTGGGGGACCAGAATCAATTTTAAAATTAAAATTTTTATTAAAAAATAATTTTACGGTATATACGTATAGTATCATAATAAAATAATTAATCAAAAATATTATAATATGTATTTGAAAGTCGAAATCATCACCTTTAAAATGCATGTTTATTTATATTTCTACAATAAAAACTAAAAAAGTCATAGCGTATTTTGTCCGCTTATTTATCATTGCTTACTTTTAGGGCTGTTTCATAAAAGTTGCAATGCACGGCGGATTGCAACTTTTATAAAACAGCGTTTTCATATTGCGTTTCACTCAAGAGCCAGTACCATACGAAAAAAATTGTTCAAACTTTTTTTGTAGAATTTTTTGTTCTATAATTTTGTTAGGTACCTAAGTAATTTTTTGTAGTTTGCTTATTTACTGATGTATTTGCAACACAACATATTTTTGGGCTTTACTTCTCCCTTTTTTTGGGACTTGCAGAAGGGGTAAAAACAACAGGTAAAAAATTATATTGACTGGACTATTAATTAGTCATAGGTAAAAATACATCTTAAGACGCGTCTCCACTTAACCGGCTTAGGCCGGGCTGCCTAATAAATCATAAATATTTAACTGTTTTTGTGTATGCTTTAACATTGGCCGCACACCTAATTAATAATGATTTATTAGGCCGCCCGGCCTAAGCCGGTTAAGTGGAGACGCGTCTTTAGATGTATAAAGGGGCTGTAAGGCTTGCAGGAGGGGGCCAAAATTTAGAAATATTTATATACTATAATAAAATTGGTTTTTAAAATGAAGTAACTCATCTGTAATTGTCCTCTTGTCAGTAAAACATTACCTTCAATACAACGGTATACTACTATTAACTAATATTAAAATATTAATTTGCATTATTTTTTCAATTTCAGATGCTGATAAAAATTTCAACACTATGTTTACCGAATCTGAGGGTTCAGCCAAATTCTTATATTGATTCTTTGTCAAAAGACAAAACAAGTGGTAACGAGTATTTTCAGTTTGACTGTTATCAATTTGATCAGATAACGAATGAAGAACCTTCCATTTCAACTTCTACTAAAAATGAAGAGACAGTTTCATCGACAACCACATCTAAAACAAATATTTAAAAAAAATCCAGAAGCAATACAACAACTACAGAATGGTGTTAAACTTCTCATTCTATAGAAATTGTAAAATCATCAGCTACATCATTGTTCAATTTATTGCATTGAACTAAAAAGTTTAACGACAAACAACTTTTCAATATTTTTGCAGTAATCAAAAATGAAGCAAAAAAATGGATTGGTTTTGGATGATTTTCCTTTTAAAAACTGATGATTTCTATCACAACATAGAGGTGCTTTCTACCGGTAATGCGTTAATGAAAAGGGGAAGATGTTTAACATCCGGAATTTAAAATGCAACGAAACTTGATTGATTTTTTTAATCTTTAATGAACTTGAGAGTGGCCGACAAAAAATTTTCCATTGCTATGACCACATTAAATAACAGTAAAAGAATCCATTTTGGAGTGAACAAAGCGAGGTTTAATAATTTTGCTGGTAAGAATTTAAAGGATATAAATTTAATTCTTATTTAATCCTACTTTTAATCAAAGGTGTTACTTACCTATTTAGTAGTTAGTACCATTTCAATTTGAAATTAAAATCATTGTTATATACTGTGGGATATGAAATGGGTTCTATCTGTAAAAGCTGGTTCACACTATGCGATTTCTTATGTGATGTACGAAAAATCCTATCTAAAATCGTAAGCAACCTTATATCTAGAGTCCGGATTTGTAGCCAAAATGCTTTCCCTGAAACTTCGAAGCAGCTCAAAAATTTTAAATAATCTAAGCGATTTATCAAAAAAGGATTTATTTGGCAGCATGTTTAATTGCTTTGGGTTTTTGTGCTTTAATTTGAATTTTTATGCTTTTTTCTAAATTCTTATACTTTTGAAGACAAATTATTTTGAAGTATTGATTTACAAATTATTTTCGTTTGCAATAAGCCGATCTACGGTAGGTGTCTACCTAATTTAATTAACTACCTGAAACAGGCAAGAGCGAACAATATAATTTTTGGGGTTTTTCAAAATTTACACATTATTTTAATTTTGATTTGAATCATCGACCTGTTTAGTTTTTGAATTGTGTTTATAATAATGCCAAAACTTAAAATAAAATTTATAATTTTTGTTTAATTAAATTGATGCTTTTTTTATTAAATTGATGCTTTTTTGGTAATATTTTATGCTTTTTTAAGCACTTTTTTTTTATTTTTATGCTTTTTTATCTGGACTCTACTTATATCACACCGACACCCCCAACGAAGAAGGGCGTAACTCATTTTTGCCTATTTTCCAGGAGAGTGATTTGAAAGTTTGAAAAATTCTAGAAGTATTATTTTAAGCGCGAAAAAAATATTTTAAACGGGAACACCTTTTAAATTGTTGTCTGCTTTATTTTCTATATTTTTATCTATTTATTCAGCCTAGACTATAATTTCTATGAGTTACAACCTGAGGTTAAATCTAATACTCCCGTAGAAGAAGGTCGTATCTCAGAGATACAACCTTCTTCCTGTTAAAATTATTAATATTTGTATATTAATAGATGATAAAAAGGTGTAACAAAAATAATTATAATGCTTTTTGATAGTTTTGTAAAAAAAAGTATTATATTAAAAAGTTGGAATAATAAAATATATAGAATAATATATCAATTACAACAAAATATAACTTAGACGTAACTCAAGTTACCACTATATTACGAGCAATATTATCAAAATCCTAAACTGGAAAAAGCAGTAACTCGAATACCGTCCATATTACAGCTGAATAAGAAAAAAAAGTTGAGATACAACCATTTTCCACTGGGTATCTCTGAGATTATTGGTTGTAAAAACATATTTTTTTACCAAAAAAAAAGGCCTTTTTTCCCTGATTAGGGGCCGTTCACAAATTACGTAACGGCCTTAGGGGGGGGATTGACAATTTGTTACGGTGCACAACGGTTACATAACGCAATTTGTTATGATCTGTAATAGAAATGCTCGTAACTAAAATTGGACGTAACTTGAGTTACGTTCTTCTTCGTTGGGGGTGTCAACATGACCAACAGTTTTTATGTTTAAAATTGATGTAGATGTAGAAAATAGAAACCATTTTATTATAAAAATCGAGTTTAGTATAAATACAAAGCTAAAGCTTTGACGCTTTGACATTTATAATATCAAAAATCGCAAACAGTGCCACCATGCTAAGAAAAACACCGGAAATATGTCAACTAATTTGATAAATATTTGAATGAACCAATGAACATCGAGTTATTTCTCAAGTACATTCTGTTGTAAAAGTTACAAATCATTGTGTGTCAATTATCATTGTGCTGGTTTTTTGTCTTGTTCGTTTTCGTGTTATTCATATTTGAGCTTTATTGTCTACAGAAAAGTTTTCTTTTTAGAACAAATCTTCATAGCTATATTTAATAATTCAATTTAATTAAACATTATTTGATAATTACTTTTTTAGGTTATAATGCACTTTAATTTTCTTTTGAGTGTACAAATTTAAATACACCCCTTCAGAGCCTTTCTGTACGTTCCACTTACAGCCCACGGGCGACTTTTAAGCGTTCCACCTAAAGCCGCGGTCCTTGCGGTCGAGCTGAAAACATCATCAATGACGTCACCGATTGCTAGCCCACCACGACCACGAAGCCCCACTGTAAGGTGGGTTGCCGTGATCGTGAAAGTTTTTTCGCGCACAAATTTGAAAGTTGAAGAATGGATTCCAAAAAAATTGCATTTTATAATGCCGATAGTGAAAATTATTTATGAAATTAAAATATATAAATATATTATTCTTTAGTTAACTTGTGAAGTTATTTCCCATAACTTGTTATAAAATAATGTTGTTTTTTTTCATAAGAATATTTTCATTTTAATAGCAATATGCAAAAGTAAACTTGTACTTGCTCTGTTCTAACTGTTCATCATAATAATTTGTGCAAAACTTGTAAGGTTACCAACATCAAGATTTACATTTTAAAATTTGAATATGAAAATTCAAAATGACGTTAGCCCGCCCACAAAGATCACAAAAGTCGTTCCACTACACTAAACGACCGTGGTCGCCGTGGGCGAAAACGTATAAGTGGAACGCTAAATGACACGACCAAGCCGCGGTCGGCGTGGGCTGTAAGTGGAACGTACTCTTAGTGTGGTCGAACTGTAGTGTGAATACAAAAATATATCTAATATGACACGTCATACGACAAGTCTATGGAGGGTAGACTCTACCTCTACCCTCCATAGACAAGTCACCTGAGAAATCATATAGTGTGAACCGGCTTTAATAAACACAAAATTAATATATTATTGTTAGTAATCACGTTATTTATATTTTATAAATATTTGAAAGAGTTAAAAATAATTAATCTCAAATTTCTTGTATCTGTAGGTTTTCGAAATTTAGAGGAAGAGGAGGCGAGTGCAGATGAAAGCAAATACATAAAGCAGAACATAGAAAAAGAGCTCAAATAGCAACAAAGTAAAAATGTTGATGTTCCACTGCATGTGAATGCTTCCTGTGTAGTACCAGTGGCAAAGAGTAGGTATGTTTTAAGTCGAGCAATTTATTCTGTTTAATAATTTATAATTTTACTTAACTTTAATTTATTGCAGAAAGAACATGATTATCGACCATCAGAAATAATAAATGTAGCGTTATTAGACGCCCATGGGAATTACAAAAAAAAAGCCTTTGTTTTTAAATGACAGCAATAAGTGGATTGACTTAAAATTTAGCGTAAAATATCATATAAATAAATACAAAATATGTAAAACATCATATTGTTAAAATTACAACAATTCAGAAATAACATTAAATAATGATCTTAGCTCTGAAGGCTGATGTTGAGAAGAATTTCTCGAAAAAATGTGACTCTCGGTTGCGCCTCGAGTGCCCATTTTTTCTCGTGGATTAGAGGCTTGTTAATCCCCTTATATAATTAATAACTATTGTTGTTTAGAACACTCATAGTTTATGTCAAAGTGTTTAGCTTTATTCGTTCATTTGATCGTATTTGATTGTGACTCGGAGCTGAGCGAAAAATATTTCATAATATAGCAAATTTTCCTGTGAGTAAGACCATGACCGAAATAGTGTATCATACTCATATATTATTATTTAATTGAAAATTAATTCTTATGTCAAAAATTACTTGATAGCTGACTTGAATAAAATCACTTAAAAATTGTAATAATGTGTTCAATAATAGTGTGATCGTGTTCCCACGATCAATATTTTATCATTTTTATGTACAAATTTTGATTAACATGTTAATGTAACGTCATAACAATACAAATACAATAAAAATATTTTTGAAAACGAAAATCTTAAAGTGAAAAGAAATTAAACAAGCAAATTGGGATTTAAATGAAAAGAAAATGAAGAATTAATTTAAAATTAAGTAATTAACAAATAGTCGAGTCGTTAAGTACTTTTGCATGGAAACAACTCTGAAATAAACATTTTGTGCATAAACATTTTACTTTAGTATCAGAAAGAAGGCCTTAAATTTTCTACAACAGATTCCAACTCACAAGCAAATTTGTCAAAGAAGATCCCACAAATCACAAAATCTTAAATTTGTCATTTCTTGTACATTTTATACCCCAATAAAATAGGTTATAACAAAATTAAAGTAGATAAAATTCTGTCTTTCAGCATGAAAAAATTATATTTTTAATTTACCTTATTTTCGAACTATAGCCAAAAATGAAAACTTTTTTCAGTTTTCGATGTTTTTATTTTGTACAGAGATTTACAGATAATTGAGTATAGATTTATCAGTAGACCACTTTTGCATTAGATAAACAGAAATACAAACTTGTGAAAAATTTTTAAAAATACGTAGTATATTGTATAGCAAGGGACGAAACTAAACGATTTCAAACGAGGGTGAGACAGCAGAGCAAACCGATGGCTGGCATCGCTCACCCTCGTTTGAAATCGTGTTTCATCCCATGCCACACTATATTTTTTTTATTACCTGTAATAAATGACAATATTGACTAATATCAATATTGTGTTTTGAGCTTATCGTCATTTTAAGCATAGAGTAAATCGACCACATAGTTTTAGGCGTGTATTGTGAAGCTTGAACCACCAAATAGCTTAAGTAATATGTCTTTCGACCCACAATATTGCTTCTTTCCAATTTACAAATTTATCTTAACAAACCAAATACATTTCTTTTGATCTCACAGGCAACGAATCGAGGAAAGCAACTTTTGCTTTATCAATACGATGTTGTGGTGTACTTGAAATCTCTGTACTTGCATTTTTTTTATTTAACTTCGTCGTATTTTTATATTATTATAAATTAGCACTACAGGCCTTGAAGGCCCATGGCTTGTTTTAGAACTTTTATATTATTTTCATAAAATATAGAACCTGTCGGATTAGCTGACGGTTAGAATGTCTCTAATTTAGAGATTTTCACTAAACAAACGAAATTGTGACAGGGTTAAAATGAAATCAGAAACTCAGTTGGCGGGAAGAAACTAGACGGTTTCTCCTCTTGGGAAGAAACCAATTAGTTTCTGACTAACAGTCGCATTGGTCTGAAATTGTCGTGTTTTCGACTGGCTCAACATATAAAAACATTTTTTTTGCTCAGCTCAGAGTCATAATCGAATGAGCAAGATGTCAAGCATAACCGCAGGAAAATTTTTATACATAAAATATTGCTGTGATAACTCTAAATTTATGTGCAGAACTATACCATGATATAAAATTGCCGTGATTAAATTATTATACTAATTTAGTACTGAAATATTTGTTAAAATTATTGGTCACTAGGTACATGACATCTTTGTTTTTTTTAATATGTTTGTTATAAGATTATAACATACATTTAAATTTGATTTTCTAAATTACCGTGAATTTAAAAATGGTCAGAAGAATTACTCATTGTTTTGTGATTATGATAAAGATTTATTAATTAAATTACCAATTATTGTAGTTTAATTAACTTGTTCTATATTTTAAAGTTTTATCTTATTATTATTCTCACAAGATAATAATTTATATTTAAAGATTTATTAGAAATTGTGTTAATTAGCTCCCCGTTAATAATATCAAAATTAAGTTAAAACAAAAAAAGTTCATTATTAAGATTATTTATGTACTTACCAATCTGAGTGCGTAAATTACAGAGTGTGAACCATCTATATTAAGACTTCGTAATAAACAATTAACATTCTTTGGCACAAAGAACAACAATTTTGGGTGCGCTTGGTAGTCATGGTACATAGCAATCGATTACCTAAGACAGATTTCAAGTTTACCAAACAATCGGTGCCGACAGATCACTTCATGATTATTGCTCTTTTCTATAATTCGAACGCACTGTATTGGCAAATCTAGTAATAATTATTATACCGTACCGAAACGCCACAAAAACAGATCACTGAAGACAGTATTAATTTTCTTACAACGTTATTGACTGATTAGTTTGCGTCTAGCCTTTAGATTGTTAATTTTTTTAATTTCCCTAGATTTTTCGGATTTTTTCAGGTTTCCTTTCACTTGTACACTAAATTTCTCCAGCGATTTCTCTCTCAAAAATGAAATGTTGAAGTTGAAATATTCTGCTTATTACAAATAATATTTTTTATTATTTTTAATTAATAATATTTCTAAAAGTTTTTTTTCTAAAATTGCAAATATTTTTGTAATAAAATCAACTTCTGGTCAAATTTATAACTTGTAAATATAATTTTCGAATATTGATGGTTAAATTAAAAACAAAATTGTTTTATCTAGTAGGCTGATTTTTGTTTTTGCTACCAACATAATTGTAATTAATCAAAGTGGTCTATGATAAATCAGAGTTTGTCATCAATATTAAATTTGAGCAGTTCTCAATGTTTACTTTAGTAATTAATCGATTAATTGATTGATTTTATATTTTATCGTTACTTTTTAATTGCATATATTTAATTCGCGTAATAATTTCTTTATTATTATAAAATAATACTAATAATTATTTAATACTTTAATAAATAAGGTAAAATGGAGATAGTCAAAAGGTCAAAAACCGCCAACAATAATACCGCGGTAAGTTTCATATATTTTTAAATTTAAATTTAAGGTAATTAGATTTGTTTTAGATCGGACAGTGTATCAACGCTGCCACGCGAAGTCGCACGGGCTCTATATCGTATATCTGTAAGATTACCAGAGCTACATGCGAACATATTGTATTCAGTCGAGTCAACTGCGATCGAGGTAATTTTAAATCAATGATAATAGATGGGAAAAAATATCAAGTGTTGAAAAGTAAAGTCAATGATCGGTTACTGGTTGATTTCAAAGAAATACTTAAAGCTTTACTACAGCTCATCGACAGGGACTACGTATGTTCAAAATCACAATAACTTAAATTTTAATTTTATTTAGTCCACTTATAGGTCTCGGAAGCAAGACTGTTTTTTGCGAAAACAGAAGAACCAACAAACCCTTTGGAAAGTTATTTATTTAAGTTTATGACGGAAGAAACTGAAATCTACACGTGGGTAACATTTTTATACTTAAATGTGTTAAAATTTAAAAATCATGTAACATTGGGGATCTATAAATAATTATATAAATTTACTCATTTACTAATACTTCTTTAGAAACTTTGATACAATAAAAAAAATGACTCTGGAGTTGAGGCAGAGCACTAATAAGTTGTTTGACAATGTTTTTTGTCTAAATGATAATTATGGCGTTCTGGACCACGAAGCTATAGGAATATATTTTACAGTATCATATCGCAACGGAAGTAAGTACTTACATAGTAATGATTTTCGATACTGTAGAACTTAATCGATAAAATTTTAGAACATCCCAAAAACATCGATAACCTTGTCAGATGTAAAAGGGACCATCAAGCCGTAGGCGAGATATTGATTGAAAAGTCGACCGAAAATTTTCCTCATTGCTATACAATAGGAACAATGCACACCGGACACCATAATATAAAAGTTAATGCTAAAGGACAAGTCGTAAGTTATTTATTTGATTAAAAATTAATTTTATTAAAATCCACGTATCATTTAGTACGAACCAATTGCTTATCAAATGGAGGAAGCGGAATTACAGCCAAAAATCGAAATCCAGCCTCAATCTGAATACTTAGGTAGTTTTGTTTTATTTTATAACGTTCTTTATTAAGTTGAATATTTAATTCTGTTTTCAGTGATCTGCTTATGTGGCGTTTTGGTTTCGTACGATAAGATAGATATGCTGCTTTGTAATAATTGTTTCAGTTACCAGCACGGGGTCTGTTTAGGCTATAGAAATGCTAGCGAATTTCCTGAATGGTATTTGTGCCCAACATGCAGCCCAAACATTCAACATCCTACTTCGGAAATTGCTTGCATGAGGTAATTTTTTGGCTCTGACTTTTTGATGAACTAAAAATCTGTTTTAGGCTATCAATTACTATGTGTTATATATACCAAGCACACCCAGAAACATTGTTCGACGTCCAACCTTTTTCCATTAGAAAATCATTATATAAATGGTTCACAGTCCACAATTTTCATACCCAAATTGGAAATAAGTACGTAATAATCTCAATAATAAACTTTTTTTTTTCAATATCATATTTTTAGATTCTATCCTAATTTTGATGTTATTAACGAAGAGTTAATGAACCGAATTTTTGATAAATCCTAAGGAAATGTGGTATTTTTAAACAAACATTCACATTGTGTTTTAGGTTTCTAATATATTATGTTATAAGTTTTTTGTTGGTTTTTTTACACTACTACTTTATTTTATTTTGCTTAGTATATTTCTATATTTTTCGAAAATAATAATTTTTTAAATATAGTTAACATAATTATTAGCCTAGATATATTACATGGGTAAATTAACAAAGAACTAAAATTTATGTGTATATAAAGGGTGATTTTTTAGTAACTTTCTTTTTTGGCAGCACTGTTTTTGGCAGCTCAGTTGTTTTTGTGTAATATGTTACTGTCAAACATGAGGTTTGTTCGTTGGACGTGATTTATCTGCTCTGAGCAGTTTGGAGCAGGTAAAAGCGTTCGTTCGCAATCGATCACTTGCTCGGAAAGCGTTCGTTGGACAAGTGCAACTTGTTCAGAACTGTTTAGAGCAGGTTAAAACTGCTCGGTACAAATATCAGGAGTAAGTTGCTACAAATTTGTTCTACCTGTTCTGGCGGCAAATATTTTTAAAATTTGAAATGTTATTTTTTCAATTAATTAAATTTTAAGTTTTAAAAACGAATTTAAATTTAAATATTAGTTTGAATATCATAGTTGGCACTCACAATTACCAACAAAAAAATGCTTGTCAGGGAGCATACCCCAAAATGGGCTGAAGAAAATATCCAGATTTATTCTGGTAGTAGTATTGAAGTAATAATTTGAAATGGAAGCTGTTATGCTAACATACGCAACTGGCGAGCCCATTATTGAAGATGGTGCGTATCTTCTACAAGGCAAGTAATTTTTAATAAATATTACTATATTAAGCTATATATATAGATAAGCGCTACGGGCCTTGTAGGCCCAGGGATAAATTGACGATTCTTCTCCATTCTTTTCTGTTCCCTGTCCTCTTCTCCCATTCTTCTCAGATCACCTCTCACTGCCTCCTTCCATCTGGACTTTGGTCTTCCCACTCTACGTGTGCCTATCGGCTGTCTTTTTAATACTATTTTGGGCATTCTATCATTCGTCATTCTCTCGACGTGTCCCATCCATCTGATTCTGTTCGCTCTCACTATCGCTGTAATGTTGGGTTCCTTGTACAGTTCTTCCAACTCGTCATTTGTTCTTCTTCTCCATCCCAATTCTGTGTTTACACCACCGAAAATTTTTCTAAGGATCTTCCGTTCCAAAATTTCTATCTTTTTCTGGTTGGAAACGTTCAGGGTCCATGTTTCCGATCTGTACAAAGCCGTCGGTCTAATGACCGTCCTGTATATGCGTAACTTGGTGTTTCTTGAGACGTTTTTTGCTGTTAGTACTTGCCTCATCGCTGCTATACTTCTGGATGCTCTTGTCAGCCTCGCTTTTATCTCTGTGGTTTCCTCACATTTGTCTGTCAGTTGAACGCCAAGATACGCGATGTTCGACACCTTCTCAAAAACAAAGCGTTCCCCTTCCGCTTCCACCTCTAAGAAGTCTTCTGTTTCTCTTCCATCTCTGTTATTTTCCAGTCTCATGTATTTTGTCTTTCCATGATTCACTTCCAGTCCCATCTTTCGCGCTTCTCTGATTATTTTTCTTGTTGCTTTTATAAGTTCCATCTTTGTTCTCGCCAGCACAGTAATATCATCAGCATATGCTAATATCTGGTTTAGTTTATTATATATCGTTCCAGTTCGTGAGATTTTGGTTCTTCTAATTATTACTTCCAGTACTATGTTGAATAACAGCGCCGACAGGGGGTCTCCCTGTCTCAAACCATTTGCGACTTGAAATTGAGCAGAATAGCGTCCATTTGCATACACTCTATTTGTGGTTCTCGTTAGTGTCAGCTTTGTCAATCTTACTAATTTCTCCGGGACATTGATTTCTCTCATGGCTTTATACAATGCGTTTCTGTTTATTCTATCATAAGCTTGCTTGAAGTCTATAAACAGTGCGTATAGTGGTATCTTATAATTATTGCATGAGTATTGAATTTCTTTGATTGCGAATATCTGGTCTGTAGTTGATCTTCCTTTTCTAAAACCTGCCTGATACTCTCCTATAATTTTCTCTGTGTGCGTCTCTATTCTTTCTTTAATGATCTTGGCTATGACTTTGTATACAGTGTCTACAAGCGCAATTCCTCTGTAGTTTTCGCATTTTGTTTTTTCTCCTTTTTTATATATAGGACAAATTATTGCACTCTTCCATCTGCTAGGCATGATTTCAACATTCCATACTTTAACAATCAGCTTGTGAAGTCTGTGGATCAATTCTTCTCCACCGTATTTAATCATTTCCACCGTTATTTCGTTCTCTCCCGGTGCCTTATTATTTGTCAATCGCATTATTGTTTCTGCAACTTCCTGTATGGTAGGTACTGAGGTGCAGCTTTCGATTTCTTCTAGTCCTTCTATTGTCTCGTTCTCATCATCTTCGGCCTCTCCTCCTAACACTTCATTAAAATTCTCTTTCCAGCGCTCTATCATTTTTTGAGGTTCTGTTAGTAGTCTCCCATTCTTATCTTTGAGTATAGGCGTATTTTTGTTGTTACCGGTTCTCATTCTTTTTATTTCTTGGTAGAAATTCCGGATTTCTTTGTTATTGTATTGTGTTTCAAGTCGTAGGGTGTCTTCCTCCTGGGTTTCTCTTCTTTTCCTTCTTGTCATCTGCTTCATTTGTCTTCTCAATTGAGCGTAAGTTTTTCTGTTCGTATCCGTGTTATTACTTAACATTTTGATTCTCGCCTTCTTCTTGAGTAACATCAGTTGTTGACATTCATCGTCAAACCATTTCTTTCCCTTGTTTTTCCTTATTTCAGTAGTATTTCCTTTCACTATTGTTTTTATCATCTTTTCTATTTCATTATTATATTAAGCTATAACATTAATAAATTATATATAAAGGGGCCAAAAATTCCAAATTTAAACTTTTCGACATATCACAAAATTAAAGAACTGTTAATCGTTTTAGAAAAAATTATAGAAATTAATTAAAAAAATCTGCACTGTAGTACTGAGAACCTTGTGAGTGTAGATATTTTCCAATTTTTGATGTAACACGATCGAAAATCATTTCTCGCCTTGTTCTCGCGTTGTTCTCGCCTTGTTCTCCGATGCTATTCTCGCCGAGATTCTCGCGAGAACTTCTCGCGAGGTTCTCGCGATAGTCTGGAGCGCCCATTAGATTTTGATCATCCAGTACTTGGTCTTTATAAATTTGCAAAGGTGATCTGCTCGATATTGCAAAACCAAGATATGGAACCTTCCTAGTAGTTTTATATAAAGGAGTGCCTGAAGTGTTGGTTAAGTGTAGAATGTATTGGATAGTGTCTTCTAGAAACGGTTATTTTTTAAAACTTTTTTTTACAAAAATTTTTTTTTTATTTATAATTTAAAATAAATTTACCATTAGTTTTAATTGTGTTTAATTCGGTGGTACATACACAATTTACAGAACCATTGTTCCATTTGACCAAAACATCCATAATCTTTTTTAGTAAAATATAAAAAAATTCAAAATAACTAAGTTTACTTACAAATTTTACTTAGGGGAGAGTCTTGCAGTACCGACCGGCATCCAGTACCGGCCAATTGCAATATTCGATATTGTGTATCAAATAGCTCTAAAACAGTTGTCTTAGAGTAAGTAAAACATGTTGACAAGTATATGTCTCGCACGACGTCGACTTTGCTTACTTATTTGTTTACGCGATTTGTTTACTTTCAGTGATAAGATTTCTATTGCAGTTAGTGAACGCACGTGATTCAATTAATTTTTGTGATTGATTGGTGAAGTTTAGAGGACGAATTTTAAATAAGTCAAACATGGTATGTATTTATTATATTATATAGCTATTATAAAATGCTTTGAAATTCAAACTTTGTGTAAACAGTTTTGTCTATGGTCGAATTTAATATTTTAATCCGTTTCCTACAGTACCGGCCACAAAATTGTCCTACAGTACCGGCCACTATTTTAATTATTGTAATTTGATTATAGGTGCACAAAAATGCTCCGAACCTACAACTTCAACTTCTGGACAGTCAAATCTGACAAATGTGACTATCACTGACACTGATCAATCTGCAGACAATATTAAAGCAATAATTGCAGAGTTGTGTCCAGTTCCTAATGCTTCGAAAAGAAGAGTTACTGCACGACGTCGTAAAGCTGAAAAAAGTGAAATATACACAAGTTCTCCATATAAAAAGATGTTGGAACAAAAAAGAGCAAATAAGAGTGTCGAATCAGCTAAGGGAGGCAAGAGTTTGCTCTCAAGACAAGATGTCAGTAAGAAAGGCAATAGTTTGGTTTCAGGAAAAGAAACCATCTGCTATCTGAACTCGTTAAGTTCAAATTCGTATTTTTTTTTATTGTGTTAGATTCATTCAAGTCAATTAATATTAAGTATCATTAACGCCGCGTCGCGAATAAAATATTGTGTTTTGCTTTTCTTCAATCGTAAGGTAAGAACAAATTGATTTTACAAATGTTTTTCTTTTATAAATAGGTATTAACGAGTCGAGCTTATAATTTTACTTATTTTTTTTTATCAACATAAAGTTCTCTTTTTTTTGCAATTGATTCATGTTTAATTGTAAATTATAAATCTTAATTTTTTTTTTTAAATAAATAACTAATTTGAAATCCAAGCGTTGTTATTTTTTTGTGTGCAAAGATAGAGATTCTCTTTTGGTTTGATCCTACGCCTTCTGAGCTTTCCACGTTACATATAGTACAAGTTTTGTTAATTTCTTGTCAATAAAAAATTGACTGGTGGCAGCTTACCGAGAGGAACTCACAAGGACGCTACCGTTAACCAACGACGCGACGCAGGGTTTTACAATTATTGGGCCCGGTGTTACACTGGGGTGGTCCACTCAAAATTGGCAGAGGGTGTGTTTTTCGTGATAACTTACTCGTCACAATCGGGATTACCTTATGGGCGCCACCGTTATTAATGTCTTTTGGTAGACCAAACATACGCTCAACAACGGAACGCGTATGCTCTTACCGTAAATGAAATAGTTGTCGAGTGAATTCGGTTGCAGGTCCGCCCTCACAAAGTAGCTGGAAGTAGAATTGTCAGCACACAAAATAAAACAACAAATATAATAACAAAACGAAGCACTGATTTTAATAATACCAAATAAATAAGACACGTTAAATATAAAATTTTGGGGCGTTACTACTTGTACAACAAAAATGTCCAAAAATGATTAAAACCAATACGTCACAAATAATTTTATCGTTATAATAAGAAAAGTATACTAAAATATCCAAAATGAACTGACCTACTAATGTAGGTAAGTTTCCACAACAAAACACGAATGACACAAAATAACGGACTTCTTCGGTCACGTAAACAATCGTGACGATAATAAAAACAATACGATGGTTAACAAAAGTTTCATTACTCACATGTAATACCACAAATAGGCAGGCGCGGATCTAGACTTTTGGCAACGGGGGGGTCACAGGTCACAGGATATTCATTAAGCCTAAATAAACATGCGCGGTCGTTAGACCGCGTCAGCAAAATGCGCCGCAGGCGATTTTTTGTATTGTCCTAGAAGCACTTATGTGAAAAGTTAGGATTTTCATGGACATTATCAGTTTTTTTTTTAATTTAAATATTAAATTAAATATAAACACTTTTTACACTTTACAGAAGCTTTTATTTAGCCAAAATTGTGGCTTCAAGGGGGGGTCATGACCCCCCCCCCTGGATCCGCCACTGCAAATAGGTTACGGTAGACATAAACCACTTCAGCTTGGTACGGTCCTGCACGCAGGAATTCCTCTCGACGTATGTGCTGATTACAGCATAGTATAAATTACAGCTTGCATGAAAATCGACAGCGTCGTTTCGTGTTGCGTATGTTTGATCCTCGAAAGAGATGAATACTATTAACAGTATTAATATAACATAAAATAATCCCCACATAAGGGTCGTAATCGGCAACCCGCAACGTCTTTTTATTTTTTGGAATACGGTCGTGGCCGTATGTTGAATCTTTCTGGTTTTACTTACCTCGACGACTACTGGAAATAGTTCGGTTTTCTGCTACGATAAAGTTTTTGGTAGCGAATTTCTTGTTTGTGGAACGCAAAATTCTTCAACCAGTTTCGCAATCGAGCCGTGGTTTTTTTACCTCCAATCAATTTTAAAAAAAAATTGGAGGTATGGTAATCGAAAAAAAATTTCAACTTTTTTACCTCCAATCAATTTAAAAAAAAATATCGTCACTCTCTGCCGCAATACCTCCAATCACCAGCACACCAAATTTTGTCCGGAGATACGATGACATAATGTTCATTTTTGTTATCTATTGTGGTAACCTTAACAAAGATATCGGTAGCCCTGGCAAAGATATCTATATGTATCACCCCCTACCCTAAATCTATCTATAAAAGTTTTTTTAACAAAATCCAAAATGAAAATAATTTTTTATTTTTGTACGCCACTGAATTTTTTCCAAAATTTTTATATACGTCACATAATACCGTAAGAAGTCACAAATAAAATTTCTCCATGATTGGTACAACAAATTTTTTCGGTCATCTAGCAGATTTTTCGAAAATAAATTTTTGTAAATTACTGACTGTCGATTTACTGATTCTGAAAACATTTTCGAAAAGATTTAACAAACAGCCTAAACTTGGTCGCTACCTAGTGGCAGAACTTTTTACTTATAAAGTAACGTTCCGTCAGTCCGTACGACGATATTATAAAATATTTCCCACCGAACCACCTATTTTTGTATTCTAAAATAAATTGTTACAAGCCCTAAACTCAATTCTTATGCTGCACTCGGTAGACAAATCAACATTAACCTAATTTTGACACATATGTCACAAAATTATGACGTTTATTAAAATTTTGAATATATTGTTTTATTTTTGCAAGCCATCTAACAAATTCTCACAAAAAATATATAAATTAAGATTTCAGTTAATATTTTCTGTAATTTTTCTAACCTGCCCGCCCTGTTACAATTGGCTCGATTTGTTTTCTCACCAATACTTATACTTTCAAAGCTCCATCGACACACCAAATTTTAGCTGAATCGGTTAAAGATTTCCGGAGATACGACGACATTTTCATTTTTTTAAATTTATTTTATTGTGGTGGCCCTGGTGAAGATTTCTGTGGCAAAACCTTATTTTCACCATTCCAGCCCACGAGGCATACGTCCAATAAGTTTGATTGCAATCGACGCAGAAATGCCGAAGAAAATCGATCGACAAAAACTTTTTTCATGTTTTTGCCAAAAAAGTTAATTTTATTTTTTTCGTGTTGCATTACTGATTTCTATCGAAGGATTACATATGCTCTCATATCCATTAGGATCAATGTACCTACGTACCAAATTTGTGTAAGATCCCTTCAAACTTTGACAACTTGTGATTTTTGACAGACGACAGATAGAAGATTAATTTTACCTACTCTGGATAAAGCCTTTTAAGGCCTTTAAAATAACATATCGCAAGACAAAATATTTTTTAAAAATCCCGTATTATTTTCTTGTGGTGGCACTCCTGATTGATAGATCGCGACGAAAACCTTATTTTCATCTTTCCACCGTGAACCATACCACCATACCAAATTTGGTCGTAATTGGTTGGATAGTTCGGAAGCAAATCGATCGACAAAATTTGACGACCGACAGACAGACCGACACAGAAATTTTTATTTTACTTTTTGCAGATCTTTACGTTTCTGAACACGGTGATCTCGAAAATGCAAAAAAAAAAAGTTGAAATTTTTTTTCGATTACCATACCTCCAATTTTTTTTTTAAATTGATTGGAGGTAAAATTTGAGGTATGGTAATCGAAAAAAAATTTCAACTTTTTTTTTTGCATTTTCGAGATCACCGTGTTCAGAAACGTAAAGATCTGCAAAAAGTAAAATAAAAATTTCTGTGTCGGTCTGTCTGTCGGTCGTCAAATTTTGTCGATCGATTTGCTTCCGAACCATCCAACCAATTACGACCAAATTTGGTATGGTGGTAGGGTTCACGGTGGAAAGGTGAAAATAAGGTTTTCGTCGCGATCTATCAATCAGGAGTGCCACCACAAGAAAATAATACGGGATTTTTAAAAAATATTTTGTCTTGCGATATGTTATTTTAAAGGCCTTAAAAGGCTTTATCCAGAATAGGTAAAATTAATCTTCTATCTGTCGTCTGTCAAAAATCACAAGTTGTCAAAGTTGAAACTTTAAGAGTGAATAACTCAAGAAATGCTGAAGGGATCTTACCCAAATTTGGTACGTAGGTACATTGATCCTAATGGATATGAGAGATATGAGAGCACTGATAGAAATCAGTAATGCAACATGAAAAAAATAAAATTAACTTTTTGGCAAAAACATGAAAGAAGTTTTTGTCGATCGATTTTCTCCGGCATTTCTACGTCGATTGCAATCAAACTTATTGGACGTATGCCTCGTGGGCTGGAATGGTGAAAATAAGGTTTTGCCAGAGAAATCTTCACCAGGGCCACCACAATAAAATAAATTTAAAAAAATGAAAATGTCGTCGTATCTCCGGAAATGTTTAACCGATTCAGCTAAAATTTGATGTGTCGATGGAGCTTTGAAAGTATAAGTATTGGTGAGAAAACAAACCGAGCCAATTGTAACAGGGCGGGGCAGGTCAGAAAAATTATAGAAAATATTAACTGAAATCCTAATTTATATATTTTTTGTGAGAATTTGTCAGATGGCTGGTAAAAATAAAACAATATATTCAAAATTTTAATAAACGTCATAATTTTGTGACATATGTGTCAAAATTAGGTTAATGTTGATTTGTATACCGAGTGCAGCATAAGAGTTGAGTTTAGGGCTTTTAACAATTTATTTTAGAATACAAAAATAGGTGGTTCGGTGGGAAATATTTTATAATATCGTCGTACGGACTGACGGAACGTTACTTTATAAGTAAAAGGTTCTGCCACTAGGTAGCGACCAAGTTTAGGCTGTTTGTTAAATTTTTTCACAAATGTTTTCAGAATCGGTAAATCGGCAGTCAGTAATTTACAAAAATTTATTTTCGAAAAATCCGCTAGATGACCGAAAAAATTTGTTGTACCAATCTTGGAGAAATTTTATTTGTGACTTCTTACGGTATTCTTACGGTATTATCAGTGGCGTACAAAAATAAAAAAATTTTTTCATTTTAGATTTTGTTAAAAAAACTTTTATAGATAGATTTAGGGTAGGGGTGATACATATACATAGATATCTTTGCCAGGGCTACCGATATCTTTGTTAAGGCTACCACAATAGAAAACAAAAATGAACATTATGTCATCGTATCTCCGGACAAAATTTGGTGTGCTGGTGATTGGAGGTATTGCGGCAGAGAGTGACCAAATTTTTTTTCATCTGCTGTAGCCAGGGGAATTCATCGAGTCAAGAGCTTGTGTAGGTTGGAATTGCAGTACATAATTGGTAGGCAAGTATTGTCGTATTACTTTCTTGTAAACGAGCCAGGCCTTGGTAAGTGTTTTTTTGCTTTACTAATTTTTACTGCAGTTGTGGAAACGTCGAGTTTACATCAGCAGGCGACGTGGATGTTCCCTATTTTGTGGCTAACGATTCATTTATATTGATATTGGAAGTTGTTGAATTCTTTGTAATTTTCGTTATACTGTTACTTGTTAAGAGAGTTTTATTTTGTTTCGAGGAAGCAAATTCTTATTTTTTTCAGAACCTACGCTCTGCCTCCGCTATTAAGAGTTGGTTTTCTACCTGGGCTTCACCACAAATATTATTACTGGGGAATACCTATTCCAGGTGTGGTGGGCAAGATATTTATTTACAAAAATATCGAAATTGCTACAACACTAAATTCTATTATAGTTTTGTATGAACGATTTTTTGAGTACTCGAATATTACTTGAGATAAAAAGCATCAAAGTTGTCTTGTCTTCGCCCATTGCAACTGTAAAGACATTTGAACACAATAACCAACGGGTAGTTGCATGCAGGAGGGGACCTCAAACCAGATAAGCGGGGCAGATGTTTTTGAGTACTTTGGTGTTCAGTCGAGCATCTACCATAGGTTGGATTAGTCGTTCGATGTATTTGAAGCGGTTCACCGCAGAAAATTTCTAACATGAGCAAGCGTTTTATATGTGGGAAAATGCTGAGCATCGGCAAAATCAATGTTGTTAAAAAAAGGGAGTGAATACTCTACATTCGAATTATGTGAAGAGAAGCGATGATGAACATGCACGCATGTTGCTGGGCATCGACAGAATAACTGTTCACGCCTCGTCGAAAAACCTACACCAACCAGGAAATGACAGCAGCGGCGGCTCGTAGTAGCAGCGTTGCTTCCTCAACCTCGACCTCTGAAGTAGTGACCTCGTCACCGTCATCGCAAGTTTCGCACAATGTATACCAAATTTCGTTTTTGACAAATGATCGACGATGTATTTGTTAAACGACAAAAATCAATGCCCTTTAACCGGCATAGAAAAATTGGCGAAGTTAAAAAAAACTCTATACGAGATACAATCTCAAAACATTTAAATAATCGGTAGGATGATTTTGCTCAAGGTGTAATGAATTGTATTAGTCCGATTCCGGATCTGACTGTGATTAAAGCGCGATACCATCTGGATTGCTGCCGCCGCGGCATCGTCTGGTTGTCAAACCAAAAAAAAAAACAAGTCCAACAATATCAACACGGCCATGGAATTCATACTACTCTTTTTTATTTGAAAATTCGGACGAATGTCAATTCACGCTAACTGAATTGATGAACCAAATTAAAGGATAATATCAACCTGATTTTCGTACGGTTAAAGCACGTTTAATGGCTGAGTTCTCTACAGCTTGCCAACTTCGGTAAAACTTAGTATTCGGTTACGCACTTTTTTAATAAATTTTTTATGCAGAAATGATTTATTTTTAATTCTAATTATTATAAAACCGTCCCGAAAGCGTAAATTTGAATAATAAAAGAAATATTGCTGTTTTAGTTACTTTCTTTGAATCCCCTGCAATATTATCAAGTTTGTCACTATGAATATATTGAAAATAAGGTTATTTTAAATGTCATCTTCAAAGTTTTACATTATTTTTATTTTTATTTTATTTACATTAATTTGTTTAAGTTATTACTGGCATAATCATCTCAATTTTTAACAATAATTCGACAATACATTATGAAAAAACTAATATTATATTTCAAGTTCAAATATATTACACTACAAGCAGATTATAGGTGAAACCGTAAGCTACAAATCCTACTGTTGATACTTAAACAATATACTATATTTTGTGTTTTTAGATAAAATAAGAGTATGTAATGTTGATGTCGATGGAAGTAATATTTAGTTATGGATAATTTCAGGATTTAAATATTTACTCAACGACCATGTACAGGGTGGCTCAATTTCGATCCCTCTTATGGGGAAATCGGTAACCATTGGAAATATCGAAAAATGGATGGCGCATCCTCGATCTCTTTTTTTGAGAAAAGCCCAATGGACAAAACCGGAGTTGGCTATCTTTTTTTGTTTTCGAGTTATAGCCAAAAATCCGATTATTGGACTTTTTGATAAATGTCGATATCTCGGTTGTTTTTGAAGTTTCCAAAAAAATGTTAACACTTTCTTCAAGCACTTTTTTAAGGGCAAAGAAATGGGCTAGAGAGATTTTAAATATCTAAGTTAGTTTCCAAGTTACAATATAAAGTTGTGTTTTTTTAAATAGAAACCATAGTTGAATGTGATATTTTTGAATAGCATTTTTATCCTCTTTTCAATGATGTATAACATCCCATTTTCTTTTCCCATTTTCTTAAAAAATGTAATAAAAATAAAAAATATCAAAAAATTAAATATAACATTTTTAATAAAAAAATCACTAAAAAAATTGAAGCACGTAACAAAAATTAAAGTAAGTATTCAAATTGAAGTCTATTGTTTTCAATACATAAATTACATCTCTTCCTCACACTCTTAATTGAGTGTAGAGAACTGTAGAGAAGTGTAGAGAAAGAAAAGCTGTAGAGAACTCAGCCATTGAAAAATACAAAGATGACATACTAATCCATAATACTATTATCGTCCGCTACCCAATTAATAATTAGAAAGTTATCGGGATGATCTTTCGGACAGGTCAAATAATACTACGCACTTTTCGTCGACGTTTCGAACCAATTTATTTTGTTCTTCATCAGGACTAAAAAACCAAATCAACAACCTGCACAAGCTAAAACGCATAACATACCTCAAGCATAGTAGATATAGCGACCAAGGGGTACATCAAATAAACCTGGATTAACTTCAACATCAAATTAAAACTAACAATACTAACTAACAATACAATTAAAACCTAAAAACTATAAAACTAATTAATAAATTAATAAACTTTGAAAATGTCAACTGATTAAAACTTTGAATGTCAAAAACAATTAAACTTACACCCGGTTTTTCAATCGTTAGTTAACTTTTTGGTTCGGTTACCTTCACTTTTAGGTTAACCTATAGTTAGAATTTGTTTGCGTTTTTCAATTTACATTCATGTGTTGGTAAAGTAACTTGTAGTTTACGGTACATCTGAACTATTACACGTGATTATAATATTAAATATAATAATATAATACTTAATAAAAATATAGTGACTTTAGATATTTGTTTAGATATTTGTTGTCAAGAGTTGTCTTATACGCTAGTTTAATATCCCAAAGAGGCATACGCCGCGCCGTCTTCTGGTCAATTATGGCAAAAGTTAGATGAGAAATCGTGAATGCTTATATGCATGCTATGCGAAGAAATGTTAAAACATTAATGTAATTTCTCGATTTTTTGTAATTATCTAATTTTAAGCTGGAGATTATTGAGTTTTAATATTTAAAATTGATAATAATCCGATAAAAAAACTATATAAGAAAAAATGCTTTGTAAAGATTGCATGAAATATATGTAGATACAAAATTTACAATTACTTATTTAAAAATTACAGTTTTACAATTATGAGTTCAATTATTATCCAGTGTGGTTACCAAAATATTAATCTTGGCATTTTTCGTGGTAAAATAGAAAAAAACGAAATAGAATAGAAAACAATAGAAGTTCTTAATAGAACTTATTCCAAATATGGAATGGTTTTTTTCACATATTTTTTATCACTTCTTCCACAATTAAAAATATCTCAATACAACTAATTAACTAAAGCAAAGTTTATTATAACAATAAATAACATTTTGTTATTCGTTTTACAAAATTTTGATTAACGGAGGTTAATTTTCTCTTATTGTGGAAAATTTTGGGAATATCAACAATTATCTTCTCCTTTTTATGTGGCTTCACAACGTATAATTTTATTATTGTCTCTCATTTTTATTAGAATCTGATACGAATCGGTAAGCAATGATAATTTTACATTTATTAATTTAAATTATTTTACATTTAAATATTTGATATACAAATACCTACAAAATATGATTATAAAGCTATCTATAGGTATATTTTCTTCTGATATGGAAGGAAATGTCAAAAACGTGCCTTAAATTTTACCCAAGAGGAAGAAGAACTTTTAGTTGCTGTTGTCGAGCAACACAAAAATATTCTTGAATCAAAAAAAATCTGGTGCCTTTACTTGGAAAGAGAAAGATGTCATTTGGTCTAAAGTTGAGAATATATTTAACAAAGAAAAATAAAAAAATAATTGAATTTAATGAAAACTGTCACAATATAAGGTTAGTAATTCGTCAACCTATAGTTAACCCATACCTGATGTGTTGGTAAACATATTTACGATGTAACCAACACTTTACGTTAACCTACAATTGAAAAACGCAATTTTTTATATAGCTAATAGTTAACCCTGAACCAACGATTGAAAAACCGGGCGTTAATGTAATAAAATCACTGGGATGGTCGCTATCTTACAAGGACGTCGATTAGCAAAACTGCGTGAAATTAACAGATAATGTCTTAACATAATTAACCACCACCCAAAAGATCACCGTAGAAGACACTTAGTTTTTGAGTATCTTCTCTATAGTTAATACTTTCTTTGTTTGATTTTATAAAAAACATCTCGCTAATATTTCTTTTTAATCCATTTTGTTCGTTATCCAAAATGGTCGTATTTTGGAAGTCAAAGTGGTATCCCGTATCTTCATAGTGTTGGACTAATGCCGTTGTTCCCCACTCTTCCTTTTCTTCTTCGCCTTCTTTTTTCTTTTTTGTGTTAATACCAGCTAACTTTTTCTTTCCGAATCTCTCGCAATCTCTTTTGTGTTGTTTTAATCGCCTACTTAACCACTGTTTGGTCTGACCTATGTATGTGCCTGAGCATTCTGCACAAGGAATCTGATAAATTAATTCTGACCTCATTTCTACATCTATTGGGTCCTTTAGATTAGTCAAGAGACATTTGTGGTCATTCAAATTGTATTTGGCTAAAGTGCAAAATGGTTTTAGAATCACTGCTAGTTGTTCTGTGAGATTTCTTATGTAGGGAAATTTAAAATATTTTTGTTTTTTACTTTCACCCTCGGTCTGGTTTTCTTGTATAAATCTCCCACCATTCCTTTTTATAATTTCAAATTTCTTGAACATGCTGTTAATGAGCCAATTAGGGTAGTCATTTTTCTTTAATAAATCTAGAAGTAAAAAATTCTCGTCCGATGATTAGATATTCGAAAGAAAGGGGATATTGGGTATTGCGGACTCCAAATAAAAACTACAAAGGTTACTTTGTCAACGTTTCGAAGGTATTTATTAAGCCTTCATCTTCAGGACTAGAAGAGAAAAACAAAGCATGAAACGTCGGTATATAATAGAGCAATTAAACAAAAGACAAATCTCACCTCCTGTTACGGTTTGATTTTGTTTTTAAATAAAAATTCGATTGTTGTTAAAGATTTTCAAAAGGTGGCATCCTAATTCACTTTTGAAGTCGAATTTGATGGAAATTATTATCATATCGATAATTTGCACATTTTTAATTTTAATTTTAACTTTGCGATTTTGGTGAAAAGTTACAATTTTAAGTCGAGTAATTATATTTGGACGACGTAGCTAATCAATTTTTTTGTGGAAATTGCGTTATTTTCACATCCAGATTTATTTGGGATTAGTATTGATTGCTACGATTTTGTTTTGGATTGCTTCTCCTATTTTTTTACGTTTACTTGGGAAGTTATCCGATCTTCATTTGAAGGATTACATTCGTTCATGGACCATTGCTTCGCTTATTTTACTAATAAACCCTCACACAACATCTAGAGGTATGTTTGATAATTTTATTCCACATTTGTTAAGTTTGAATTTTTATAGGGTGTTAATAGCGGTTCACCAGCTATTACTTCTTATTTTTGTATTATCGATATAAACCGTTACACTCATAATATCGATCGTGACGTTACTCTTTTTTTTTTTTCCTTGGTTATCTGGCGTCGTATTTCTGTTTGGATGGTTATTGGGTATCCACCTGGATAACAACACAACAGCTTTGGATAATTCAGTCGAACCTTTGGTATCGCTATCGCTATCCTGATCTAACCATCAAGAGAGAAGACAACGGAAAGCTAAGATTTTGTTTGTTTGTGCCGTCATTTATTATTGTTAATAATTATCTTTTTTTTGCGCGAAGAATTTTATTGGGCCGTTCTTTTCATTATAATTTTGTATTTAAACATCTAACAACTCGTAAAGCTGTATAAAATCATTACAGTATTTGTACGCCAAAGTATACGTATACGCGGTAACTATAACGCGAGTATTTACTTTTGCTTTTTATATATTACCTTATATTTTTATCGTGAGCAATTGATAGCTTACAACGTATTCATTTTTTTTTTTTATATTAAAAAGGTAGCCCAATTTATCGCATTATTTGTAAATATTTTTATTGTCATTAAATCGGAAACAAACGTTATCTCTGTTACTCAGTCTTTCCTTGACCTGGTTACTTCTTTTTTTGCAACAGTCAGTATTTTTTTTCGTAGTTTAACGTGGCTGTTAATTCGAATATACAGGGTGATTCTTATTTTTAAACTTCGTGGCGCCCAAAAATATCAACACTTCGGCTGGCTCTTCGGAGCGTTACTTTGGCGATTTTCCCCTGTATATTAATCCTCCAGATCTGAAGAAGAATCAGCTCAATCTCTTTTTTTTGCATTTAGTTTATTTGCCTTTACGAGCTAGCCAAAGGCACACGACCCAACTACCGATAATATCACCATCAATAATTATTATTATTAATTTTTTTATTCTATCTACTCTTAACGGTAGCAAATTGGCGCCCAACGTATAAAGAGAGAAGAAGTAGAGTACAGAGTTTGTAGTTGTTTTCACTTTGTTTTTGGAATTCGGAGTATTTTTATTTTGCCTTTCTAGAATTTATTTTGTTTCTTTAAGTTTGATTCTTAGGGGGAGGGAGAGTGAATTCCCTTCGTGAATTCTGACTATTGTTTGTTTTGTTTTTTCGGAAAATTTGTTTTTCTTAGTATTTGATTTTGGTAGCTTCTTAATTTTTTTGTAACTATGGATGTCAATCGTTTATTAAGCGATGAACTTTCATATGAATTAAGTTGGAGAGGAATTGAAGTAGGCGAAACAGTCGCGGAGAAGCGTAAGTTGTTGAGGGATGCTCTAAAGCAAGGTATGCCTGTTGCGAGTAATCCAAATGTTGAGTTGGACGTAGAATTCCATACATTATCGGCAAAATTAATTGAATTAGGTGGTCAGATAGAAGATTTCGATCAATCAAATAGAGATAACGAACAAAATCGAATAAAAGCTCGTCTGTTGCATGTTCAGCGTCGTTTGGAAGCATTGCCAATACATCAGGAAAAACATAAAATGAAATGTGATAATCTTTCTATTGTAGCTGCTGGTTTATTGAAAACACTTGGTGAGGTGTATTTTGTATCAGGGTTAAATAGTACTAGTGACAATAATGATTTAATTTCATTATCGGATTCGCTTATCGATGCGCCTATTCCAGAATCGCAGTCGTGCGGTTCTTTATTGAATTTTTCTGTACCATCTGCATCTTATACTCCACCACTAGACGTAGATAATTGTATTGCAGCACAAACTTCCGTAACTCGAAATCCTCTAGCTAACGTTAATTCTTTGCCTATTATACCTATTGCCAGTTCCAATTTGGATAATCAGGAACATCTCTTTGAAACGACCAATCGCAAGGTTATAGATTTACTTAAACATCTTCGTGAGGTTAATTTAGATTCTACTCATAATGAGTTCTCAAATACTCGACGGGTATCTTTTGCTGAAACTTCAAATAAATCAACTCCTCTCATTACAAGTTATTACAGTGATAGGGACAATATCAATCCTGTATCGCAAGAAATTAATGACAACAATGTTACCTTCGATCCTTCTAAACGATTAAGTTCTAGTACGCCACTAAGTTTTAATAATGTTAGTTTTGGAAAGAATCCACCTATATGTAAGTGGGGTGTATATTTTGACGGCAATAACAGTGTGACGGCTTTTCTGGAAAATATAGAGGAACTTCGCGTAGCACGTGGTGTCACTAAAGAACAACTTTTTCAATCAGCCGTGGAACTTTTTAAGTCTGATGCTCGAGTTTGGTTTCGGCCTAGAAAGCATCTTTTTAAAGATTGGGATGACTTAGTCAGTCAACTAAGGGCATCGTTTTTACCTCCTGGGTACGAGACTCGACTAGAAGCTGAAATTAGAAAGCGAACCCAAGGTGCTGACGAAAAATTAATTTTGTATGTTTCGGTTATGGAGAATTTGTTTAATAAACTTTCTAATAAACCACCTGAAAGCTCCCGAGTCGACACAATAAGGGGTAATTTACTTCCTCATATTCAAAGGGGACTTGCTTGTTTAGAAATATTTACAGTCGAGGAACTTTTACAGTATGGACGTAGAATTGAAGAAAGTGAATATCGTAGTAGAATTTTTTGTTCTCCACCAACAACTGGGAATTTATTGGTTGAACCTGAGTTGGCTTATCGTAAGCCACCGACAAAATTTACATCCACTCGTATTGATCTCATTTCGCGTCAACCTACTACCGAAATTCATCCTAATACTGAGATTGTCTGTTGGAATTGTGGACAGTCTGGTCACAGAAGGTCTTCTTGTAGTAAAGTAAAGAAAGTTGTATGTTTCCGATGTGGTAGAGTTGGTTTTACAGTTGCTTCTTGTCCAAATTGTTCGGGAAACGGAAGAATGGGCCATTAGGTATCCGGTCTAAGGTCCAATCTCGTTGCAATCCGGTTAATATTAAAGGCAAAGAGCAATTGAAACACAAAGTTCTTCTCGATTATGTTCTTTCTCATGCTGATGGTGATCAACGACCTTATTTACGAGTTTCTATTTTAAACCGTAGTATTTTAGCTTTACTAGATTCAGGCGCTACGCGCACTGTAGTTGGAATGTCTGGGTATAAATTTTTATTGAGTTTAGGATTAACGCTAAATCCAGGAGAAACTGTTGCGTGTACTGTTGCAAACGGTCAGACTTGTAAAAGTATTGGTTCTATTAGTACTCCCATTCGCCTCATAGATAAAATAGTTGTTTTAGAAGTATTGGTAGTTCCAGATTTGCCTCGTGAGTTAATACTCGGAACCGATTTCTGGTTGGCTATGGATTTAGTTCCCGATCTTAAACGAGATGTATGGCATTTTGGATCAAATCCTTCAGTTACTGCGATTAATTCTATTAAGAACGACTACGATTTAAGTTCAGAAGAACGTCTTGCTTTAGACAAACTTCTTGATAGAAATTTCGAATTATTAGGTACAGGCGTCGGAGTAACTAACGCGACTGAACACGAAATTATTACTGATTCACCACCCATAAAACAACGTTGTTATCCAGTATCTCCGGTAAGGCAACGTATTATCAACGAAGAAATTAAAAAAATGTTGGATGATAAGATTATAGAGCCTTCGAAATCAGCTTGGGCCAGTCCAATTTTGTTAGTTCCCAAAAAGGATGGAACTTATAGGTTTTGCGTTGATTATAGAAAACTTAATTCTGTAACAAAAAAAGATTCGTACCCTTTGCCTTTAGTTAATTCAATTCTTGAGCAATTAAGAGACGCGAAGTACATTAGCTCAATAGACATTAAATCTGCATATTGGCAAGTTCCTATGAAGGAATCTTCTCGAGAGTATACGGCTTTTACTGTTCCTGGTGGATTATATCACTTTTTGCGAATGCCATTTGGGCTTACGAACGCACCTGCAACTTGGCAGAGACTGATTGAGAAAATTTTAGGCGCCGACCTTTTGACCTATGTATTGGTGTATCTTGATGATATAATTATTATTGCTAAGGATTTTAAGACCCATTTGGAAATTTTAGAAAAAGTCTTTCAGCGTTTACATACCGCGGGACTCACGATTAGTCGCGAAAAATGTGAATTTTGCAAACCTCAGCTTAAATATTTAGGTTATATAGTCGATGGCGGTGGTTTGAGAGTTGATCCTGAGAAGGTGAAGGCAATTTTGGATGTTCCAGCCCCGAAAAATGTAAAAGAGCTGCGACGATTTCTCGGTATGTCACAATGGTATCGGCGGTTTATCAAAGATTTTTCTACTATCATTGCTCCCTTAACTAATTTAATTAAGAAAAATGTTGTTTGGTTGTGGAAACCTGAATGTGAGCAAGCGTTTGCATCTATTAAGGAACAATTGGTTACCGCACCATTATTACAGTGTCCCGATTTTGAGAAGACCTTTATATTGCAAACAGATGCTTCTGCATTTGGAATCGGAGCTGTACTGACGCAAAACTTTGAAGATGGAGAACGGGTTATATGCTATTTATCCAGATCTCTCACTAAACAAGAGCGAAATTACACAACTACCGAACGTGAATGTCTAGCAGTATATACGCTATTGAAAAGCTTAGGCACTATCTTGATGGTGTACGTTTTACGGTGGTCACGGACCATTATTCATTATTATGGTTAAAGCGCATGCGCGATCCGGTTGGAAGATTGGCAAGATGGTCTGTTCGCTTGCAAGCTTTTGATTTTGAACTTGTGCATAGGAAAGGAAAAGATCACGTTGTACCCGATTTTTTGTCCCGCTCTGTCCCGGTAGACAACATCCAATTACAGACAGACGACGATTTTAAGAACACCCAAGATTCGTGGTATTTAAAACTCCTTCAGTTGGTGGAACAACATCCGAATAAATACGCACAATGGATGTTAGAGGGAGGACAATTATTTAAATATGTGAAAAGTCGAATACCTGAATTTACACCAGAGACAGAGAATTGGAAACGCGTTGTGCCGAAAGATTTTAGAAAAACCATATTAGCGAAACATCACGATGAACCAACTGCCGGACATGTTGGCATATATAAAACATTTTGGAGACTTCATCATCGTTATTTTTGGCCCAAGATGAAGAATGATGTCGCAAAATATGTTAAATCATGTAGAGTTTGCGCCGAGCAGAAACCTGAACAAAAGGCTCCAGCAGGCTTGATGGGTACTCGAACCGAAGTGACACATCCTTGGCAGGTCATATCTTTGGATTTTATTGGTCCTTTACCGCGTTCCACTTCGGGCTATACTCATATTTTGGTTGTTACCGATTCATTTAGCAAGTATGTTGTACTCTTTGCTATTCGTTCTGCTACCGCTAAGTCCTTGGCAAGAAATATTGAGGACGGTATTTTTCTTGTCTATGGTGTGCCTCAAGCCATAATATGTGATAACGGAGTACAAATGCGCAGCAATGAATTTCGGAATCTTTGTGAACGCTACCGCACTAAAATCTTTTACACAGCGTTATATTATCCTAGAGCTGATCCCACGGAACGCGTTAATAAAGTAATAAAAACCATGTTATCTTCTTACGTAAAGGACAATCACCGTAAATGGGATTCTTTTTTATTTTCTGTAGCTTGTGCCATACGTACCTCCAGACATGAAACTACTGGCTATACTCCATATTTTGTGAATTTTGGTCGTGAATACGTTGGTTCAGGTGACCATCATCGACACCCTGAACAGCATCACCCTAACGATGAAATTCCAAAACGTATTGCAGGATTTCGTAAGATGTTTGAGAAAATACGTAACAGACTTCAGTTAGCTTTCGAACGTAGTAAACGTGTCTATGATATGCGTCGTAGACCTGTTCAATTTGTTGTAGGGCAATATGTTTGGCGACGAAATAAGGTTCTTTCTGACGCTTCAAAGTATTTTTCGGCTAAATTAGCACCCACTTTTGTTGGTCCCTATAAAGTGAGGAAGAAAACGGGAAGTGTTACGTATGAACTCGAAGACGACCATGGCAAATCTGCAGGAACTTGGCATGTCCAAGATTTGAAACTTCATTGTGAAGATTAGTTTCTACATTTTTGTGCTTGTTTTTTTTTATATTACTTGTTTCACGTTGTTTAATATTTAAACATTTTATTAGGTTTCTGATTGTTTACTTATTATAGATCCTTTTAATATTTTCTCGTTTCTCGAAAATTTTCTTTGGTAAGGGGGGAGTGTTACGGTTTGATTTTGTTTTTAAATAAAAATTCGATTGTTGTTAAAGATTTTCAAAAGGTGGCATCCTAATTCACTTTTGAAGTCGAATTTGATGGAAATTATTATCATATCGATAATTTGCACATTTTTAATTTTAATTTTAACTTTGCGATTTTGGTGAAAAGTTACAATTTTAAGTCGAGTAATTATATTTGGACGACGTAGCTAATCAATTTTTTTGTGGAAATTGCGTTATTTTCACATCCAGATTTATTTGGGATTAGTATTGATTGCTACGATTTTGTTTTGGATTGCTTCTCCTATTTTTTTACGTTTACTTGGGAAGTTATCCGATCTTCATTTGAAGGATTACATTCGTTCATGGACCATTGCTTCGCTTATTTTACTAATAAACCCTCACACAACATCTAGAGGTATGTTTGATAATTTTATTCCACATTTGTTAAGTTTGAATTTTTATAGGGTGTTAATAGCGGTTCACCAGCTATTACTTCTTATTTTTGTATTATCGATATAAACCGTTACACTCATAATATCGATCGTGACGTTACTCTTTTTTTTTTTTCCTTGGTTATCTGGCGTCGTATTTCTGTTTGGATGGTTATTGGGTATCCACCTGGATAACAACACAACAGCTTTGGATAATTCAGTCGAACCTTTGGTATCGCTATCGCTATCCTGATCTAACCATCAAGAGAGAAGACAACGGAAAGCTAAGATTTTGTTTGTTTGTGCCGTCATTTATTATTGTTAATAATTATCTTTTTTTTGCGCGAAGAATTTTATTGGGCCGTTCTTTTCATTATAATTTTGTATTTAAACATCTAACAACTCGTAAAGCTGTATAAAATCATTACAGTATTTGTACGCCAAAGTATACGTATACGCGGTAACTATAACGCGAGTATTTACTTTTGCTTTTTATATATTACCTTATATTTTTATCGTGAGCAATTGATAGCTTACAACGTATTCATTTTTTTTTTTTATATTAAAAAGGTAGCCCAATTTATCGCATTATTTGTAAATATTTTTATTGTCATTAAATCGGAAACAAACGTTATCTCTGTTACTCAGTCTTTCCTTGACCTGGTTACTTCTTTTTTTGCAACAGTCAGTATTTTTTTTCGTAGTTTAACGTGGCTGTTAATTCGAATATACAGGGTGATTCTTATTTTTAAACTTCGTGGCGCCCAAAAATATCAACACTTCGGCTGGCTCTTCGGAGCGTTACTTTGGCGATTTTCCCCTGTATATTAATCCTCCAGATCTGAAGAAGAATCAGCTCAATCTCTTTTTTTTGCATTTAGTTTATTTGCCTTTACGAGCTAGCCAAAGGCACACGACCCAACTACCGATAATATCACCATCAATAATTATTATTATTAATTTTTTTATTCTATCTACTCTTAACGGTAGCACTCCGTAACCGGATGTAGAATGTATATAGTTATATTCACAACAATTAAGTGTGAATTTTAAAAAAGAATTTATTTAAATTACACTAAATAATATTTACAAAGGTGAGATGTTACAAGCGTAAGCCTAAAGAACAAACTGAGCTTGAGTTTTTACCCCCAGCTTTTATATTGACATATTGTTTACATGATAAAATGGTCTAAATTATTATAATCAAAAGAATACATTTTAAAATACATAACATGGGTTTAAAATGTTAAATTATACAAAGGTAGATTAGGTATAAAGATTACTGCAGCTGCATTCTATTGTTTTGGTAAAAAGCAGAATATTAAGCAATGCATTGATTAAACATAAATTAGAATTAACATAGATAAAGCATTAAATAAAGGTATAGTTATAAATGACAATAATTATAAGGTGATGTAGATTAATATCCCTTAAAAAGTGGTAACGTAACTCCTCCCTCTTTAAGAGCTTCAAACGTCCTCGTTTGACAATGGATAGAGATTCATCTCCACAGCGTTTTCTTTAGAAATCTTGAAAATGGTTTTCTTTCTGCAGATTCGATCATGTAGTTGTTTCCTGAATTTGAATATAATACCTATAAAAGTCATAATGATTAAAGTTATAACAAATGTGGTAAAGTAATGAACATAATTGACGAGAGGTATTATTGTAGATGGGTTTTCTTCGATCCTTTGGAGGTCTTTCTTCAATTGTTCTAAGTTTTTAAGATGATCCGCTTTAAGGTGGATTTTGTATGATTCTTTCAATTCTTCTTCATAGACATGCGGTAGTTGTATTGAAAAATTGGTAAATTGAACATTAATGTTTTCTTCTTGTATAATTAAGTTGCACTGTGTTCGTAAGAAGTTGGTTCCTTGTAGGGTGTGTTTGTTTATTTTATAATTGCAGTTTTCAATTACTTCCTGTGGTGGATTGAAGCTGGTAATGATTCCAGTAGGTAGCACTATGTGAACGTTATGCCTGTCGTCTACTCGAGCAATTGAGCATTTCTGCAATTTTTGTAGTCTGCACGTAGAGACGGCTGGGTTGTAACAAATTGTTTGATTTATGCTATGTTTGCAATTGTGTAACCACTTTTCTTCTTTGTTACTTTGTAGGTGATAAGAAGTTGGTGGTATGAGAATTCGAGAACGGGAATTAGGTATTGGAATGATTTTCGTAAGTTTATATGAGGTCGGATTTAGGATAGGTATTTTTAATATCATTACTATCGTGTTATTTGCAATTAATAAGGTAAATTTTGATAAATCCAATATTTCAAATAGGTGTGTATCATCTAAGAATAACAGTTGATTTTTTGTGTAAATTTTAGTTAAAAGATTATAAATTTCTTGTAATTCTGAAAAGGTGATTAATTCAATGTTCGGAATTTCTAACCTAGCTAGGTTTATTGTTCTGATTAGTGTTTTTACTATTTCATGATAATTTTGAATATTATACATTTCTAAGTTTAATAGTTGGTTTACGTTACTTAATTCCGTCAGAGATCTGAATGCAGTAATTGTATCATTTTGAAACCGATTGAATTTCCTCAAATCTTGTTCATAACGAGTAGTGATGTGTTTAGCAAATGAAGTAATGTCTGAAATTTTTGAGATTTGGGTTCTTTGATTGGAGAATAAAATTTCTAAGTTTTTGTTAATGCTTATGAGGTCTTCATCGTCTAAATTACCCGTAATAAATTTTATTGTTTTTCCTAAGAAATTAAATAAACCGCGTTTTTGTCTAAAATGTAACAGTTTTTCTAAATTATTCTCTAGTGATAATGCTTCGATATTTAATTGCTTGTAACGTTGCTGAGTCGGGATATCTAATGGTATTTTATGTTTTAAAATTACGCTATTCGCTATTAATTGTCTAAGGCTTATTTCTAATTGAGTAAGGTTATAGTAAAAGTAGAATTTATGATAATGCGAATGTATTTTCGCTGTGCCCAGTTCTTCATTAAAGTACCTATTAGTCCGTATCGGAGTCACTTGTAGTGGGTGCACGGGTGGTACTAGGTCCAGGTTCATTAGGATCCTGTAAACAAATAACTTTTCTTAATCTTTTTAATTTTCTAACGTGTGAACTGGTGACTTTTCCTTTTGAAGATTTTCCTTCTACCACATCTTTTGATTTCTTAGATATTAACATTTTGTCGTATAATGGGTCTGTTTTGCCTGGTTTGTTTTTTCTAATAAATACAACATCTGTATCGAGTTGTGGGGATTCTTCTCGGTTTTCGTTTCGCTTTTCAAGAATCTTATCTTCTTTATTTTTATTTTTGTTGTAAATTTGGTCTATAAATGGTAGTAGTTCGTTTTTTCGTTTATTATTATATTCCTCATATATCGTCATATCTAGGGATAAATCAATTTCGTGTTCATAGGGTCCGTATAATATAGAAAAAGGTGAGAATCCGGTTGAAGAATGAATAGATTGATTGTATATTAATGTAGCTGTTATCATCTGGTTTTGTGGGGTTTCGTTAGGTTCTTTTAATTTAAGAATCCGGAGTTTTTCGACTAAAGTCGAATGTAATCTTTCGATGGGTGAGTTTGAATTAGGGTTGTTGATGGTAGTAAAGTGTAATTCAATTTTATGAAATTGGCAGTATTCTTTGAATGTCTTATTGAAGAATTCCTTGCCTTGATCGCAAACAATGCGTTTTGGGTAATTATGATGCGCAAAGTAATGACGAAGTTTGTTAAGAACTGTAAGGCCGGTTCCATCTTTGATAAAGTAGGCTTGGGCGTATTTTGAAAAGGAGTCAATGATGGTTAAAAATTTGCAATTTTGAAAGGAGAAGGTGTCAATAAAGATTGTCTGGAAGGGTTTTTGAGCTAATAAGGGACCTTGTAGTTTCACATTGTACGGATTTCTTTCGTACTTAGATTGTAGACATAATTCGCATTTGTTAATTTCATTAGTAATCATCTGTTTCATATTGGGCCAGAAGTATGTCATTTTTAACTGGTTATACGTTTCGATTATACCTGTATGAGTTTCGTCGTGGTAATTTGATATCTTCTCTTTCTGGTCGTTTTCGTCTAACACGTCGGTATGGTATTGGTTAGAAAATATAAATCTTACTGAGTCGTTCATGTAAGTATTACATAAGTTTATTAGGACGTCTCGTAAGTTTTGTTCTTTGCAATAAATTCCGTAGGTGATGTTTGGTCTTATGATTTCTTTGATCATTCGCGATAAGTCTTCTTGAATATTTTCTTTTCTGATAAAGGTAGTGTAGTGATTCTTTTTGAATGGTCGTTTTAATCGGATATCGAAGTTTTTTCCAAAGAGTATGATTATTCGATTACTAAAAATGTTGACAGGTATCTCTGATATTGGAATTACTTTTCCGTTGTCTTCGTTATTAACCGAATGTACCGTATTGTCTAAATCGTTTCTGATTCTTTGATATTTGTCAGAATTGTCGTTTGATGGGTCGCCTAAAATTTCGTCTAAGTCATCGATGTTAGGGGGCTCTTCTACTTGTGGTATTATGGATATTTCGTCGAGCTCTTTGTTATTAATTTCGATACGTGATAAAGCATCTGCTACTACGTTTTCCTTTCCTTTTCGATATACCACTTCAAAATCAAATTCTTCTAATTTTAGTTTCCATCTTACTAAACGACTATTAGGTTCTTTTATCTTGTGTAGCCAAACCAAGGGATTATGATCGGTCTCTATAATGAATTTTCTTCCAAATAAGTATGGTCTAAAATGTTTTGTACCATCCATTATAGCTAAAAATTCCTTTTCTATCGTACTGTAGTTCTTTTCTGCCGAGTTGAGTGTTCTGGAGTAATATCCGATGGGTTTGTTACTTTGACTGAGCACGGCTCCAATTGCTACATTAGAGGCGTCTGTGGTTAGCTTAAAAGTTTTATCAAAATCAGGATATGTTAAGATGGGTGCATTTGTTATTAATTCTTTACATAGGTTGAAGCATTCTCGATATTCAGTATTATTTATATCTATCTGTGAACCTTTACGAAGACATTTTGTCATTGGAGAGGCTACCTTGGCAAAGTTTGATATGAATCGGCGGTAGTAGCCTATTAATCCCAAAAATGATTTTATTTCTTTGATAGTCTTGGGTATCGGGTAGTTGTGTATGGCAGAAATTTTAGTTGGATTTGGTTTTATTCCGTGTGGGGTGATGACGTGTCCTAGAAATGCAACTTCTTTGCATAAGAATTCGGACTTATCAAGCTGTACCTTAAGATTTACTTCCTTTAGCCTTTGAAATATAAGTTTGATATGACTTAGATGTTCTTGCAGGGACTTAGAAAATATGACTACATCATCCATATAGACAAAGCAAAATTTGTAAAGGAATTCCTTTAAGACGTTATCCATCATTCTCTGGAATGTTGCAGGTGCGTTCTTTAAACCAAATGGCATTCTTAAATATTCGAAGTAACCGTTATTTACAGTGAACGCAGTCTTCTCGATTGATTTTTGATCCATTTCAATTTGATGAAAACCTTGAGCTAAATCTAACGTTGTAAAGTAAACACATCTTCCTAGGTTATCCAAGATTTCTTCAATTCTAGGTAATGGATATTTGTCTTCAATTGTATTTTCATTTAGCTTTCTGTAGTCGATTACCATTCGATATTTTCTTTCATTACTGGCATCCATCTTCTTTGGAACTATCCAGACGGGTGCACTGTATGGTGATATGGAAGGTTGTATAATTTTGTTATCTAATAATTTTTGAATTTGTTTTTGAATTTCGATTTGCATCGCCCTCGGGTGTCTAAATGATTTCGTAAAAATAGGGTGGTCATCTGTGGTTCGGATTCCGTGTTTGACATGATTTGTGAAGCTAAGATCAGTATTCTCGTAATAAAATACATCACGGTATTTTATACATAACTTTATAATTTCTCTCTTTTCTTCTTCGTTGAGGTGTTCTGTCCTGATTAGTTCATGGACTTTTGGGAAAGGTTTTGTATGAATTTCTGTAGGGTTTTGGATGTCAAAATACTGTGTTGGTAATACATTAACTCTTTCATTGAAATTGATTTCTATGCCTTCTATTGGGTTTGGTATTTTGCAAATGCCGTTTTTTGCTATTGCAATACATTCAGGTATTTCGATGTTGGTTTTTGTTTTTATTTTAGGTATTAAAACTTCACCATTGTCGATTGATACGGGAATTTCAAGATAATTTTTGTTACCGATTTTTGAATTTATTTCGTGTTGATTGTATTCTAAAAAGAAAGGTATTCGGATGGTACCTACAGTAAGGGTTTTCGTTTTATAATTTAAATTCGCTTCAAGTTTATGTAAATCTTTGGTTCCGATAAGAGCGTCAAAATTTTTGTGCCAATCTATAATTCTGAGTTTGAAGGGGTCGTGTATTCCTAGCTCTGAGAGTAGCGGGATATACAGATTCTTGTCTGATTTTACTTTGTTGTTTAAACTTGAGATGACAAACGGTTCAAAATAAACATAATCTTTAAAATATGATGCAACATTGCAATTGATAATTGAATCTGTTGCACCAGAATCTATTAAAATTTTTAAATTTAATTGGGGTAAATAAAAGAAGGGTAGTTTGGGTTTTGAACAAATTGAATTTAAATTTATAGTTGTTGGTTTTCCGAAGCTTCTAACTGAAAATTTTCTTCTTCGTATAGATTTTCAAATTCAAATTGTGATTGAGAGTTTTCTATTTCTTGTTCTATCTTAGTATCATAACAGATATCGTTTTCGTTGGGATATTCTTCGGTGTGTACCTCGTTATTAAATAATTCTTGTGACTTAAACGTCGGTTTGTTAACATGTTACGGTTTGCTTTTCTTTTATTTTTTAAATAAAATCACGCAAATCTAACAAGTCATAAATTACACCTTTCCTGTCGCTTGCTATCGTTAATGGTCTCCAATTCCAACGGGCGAGATAGCGCGAACCATTTCCAAGCAAGTCTATGCAAGATTCGACAAAGTTAACATCGTGGAGTGGGAATTTAACTAGGAGAATTGCTCGAAGCAAGAGTCTACCCTGGAGCGCGGACGAGTGTGGGTGCGTTAGCTCCTTGGGGGGTAGAACCCATTGTGACTTTGAGTTACCGTTATGCGTAATTACCGAAATTATGTCTTGTGCCGGGCGACATGCGCCGTTGTCGCATTGTAGTTTAACGCGCAAGATGCGTAAATTACGCAATTATGGAGATTGCCTGGGTGAGGTTTACCTGCGCGACTACAGAATACCGCCTACTGCGCAACATTTTGTTAATCAAGTGTTACATATGTAGAATACCGCAAATACCGTTAATCCGCCATGAGGCGTGTAATAAAGGGTTTACGAAATAGTTTAAATTTCGTGAATGCGTAATTAGAGAATTACGCCAAGTTCGGTCGAACTCGCTGTTATGCGAGATTTTGAGTTACGCGTGAGTTTCGCGTGAGTTTCGTGTTTTATGCGCGAGTTTGGGTTATGCACAATTACGTAAATATTGTGGAATGTGCAAGAATGCGTGAGTATCGCGATTATGCTTAATGTCGCGAGTAATTGTGATGCCTATTTGTCTCGAGGTGAGATTTTGTCGTAAAGTCACGATTATTTTTGATCGTCAGTTATCTGACCGATGGATGCGTTGAATGACGTATTTAGTGTTACGTTCAGTGACGCAATTTAGGCTTGTGAAGCCAAGTTCGAGTTACACATAATTTCTTCCCTACGAAGAAAATGCGAATTATGTTTCGAATGCTTATTTCCGGTTTTATAAGTACGCACATTTTATGAGTTCAATTCAAGTCAAGGTACGCCTTTTCGATTAATGCCGATTCTGCCTACATCTTTGCAATACTTCCGTCTCTAATATCTTATCTGACGAGCATCTTCATCAGAATACCATCAGGTCAAGGTGTCTTCAAGCCAGCTAATTAGTGAGTACGGTCTTACCTTTTAAAGTGAATTAGAATTAGTAGTGCGTCAACAGTGCATGCCAAGTTGGTATTTGCCGGATAATTACCACAGTGTCTTCGGGGGCCAGGTATTATTGTCGGCCACTGATCCATCAATTGATGCTGTAATTCACTAGATGAAGTGAATAATATCTATGTATTTGCCATGCAATTTTGTATCGAAGATTGTCGTAATTTTAAGTAATCATGCATGAACAAGTGTCGACACTATCTCGTAGCTTTTAAGTATTATTACTGTAACTGCCGATTTCGCCGAACATCGATTCAAGATTAAATTTTATATTTTGTTTTACATTGTGTTTAATTGTCTTATGTATTCCTTTTCAGAGGTATTTATTTGTAAAGTGAGCTTACCGACACACTTGACCGTCATATGAGATTGGATTGATACTCGAAGTCATTTATCCAATTACGGTTTAGTTTCCCGCCTCACGACCCTGAGGAAGTTTTGATGCAAACTGAGCAGCCGGAAATCCCTTTTTTTATAAAATAAAAAGCTATTTTATTTTCTATTAATTTTTTATTTAATTTACTTTTCACAGAAAAGACCTACGTATCAAACAGACTGAAATTGGTTTTGACTTGGTCTCATTGTAAATGCTGATGTTTGTACTGACATTAGAGTTGGTTTAAATTGGTTTTTGTGTTGTTCGGGTCTAGTTCCGAAGGTTTGTTTATTTGTGGGAAATCTTGATTGTACGTGAGGTTTGTTAATGGATCCGGAAAACGGTTTTGGTTGGAATTGGGGTTGAGAGAATGGTTTATAAGGTGGAAATTGTTTTTGAATAAAGGATTGTTGTTGCGGAAATTGTCTAGGTTGGAATTGTTGAGAAAATTGGTTTGTTTGGAAGTGAGGTTGAGTTGTTTGTTGTCGAGAATTTTGCCAATAGTTATTTTGAGTAGTATGCATAGGTTTTATTGATTGTGGAGGAATTTTGTGCGGTTTGTAATCTTGTGTTCGTCTCATATAATCCGTGTAATTATTTTCTTGGATTTTGTTATCATATATCCGACATTTATTTAATGCTGTTTCTAAATTAGGTAGATCGAAGTTCATTAAATATGATCTATAAGGTTCTAGTAAGCCTGAGCAAAATCTTTGTAAAGATTGATTGTGATATGAATGTTTTTTGAATGAAAATGCGTTAGGGTCGGTTTCATGTAATTGTACAAATTGAAGTAGATCGTTTTGCGCTAATAAAATTTTATCATAATATTCGTTAAAATTTTCATGTTTTAATTGAATAGTGTTACGTAATGCTGAAAGTAATAATTCTTCATTACGTTGATCTCCGTACTTTCTAAGAAGTGCATCTCGTATACCGGGCCATTCCGTTAAGCTATGAAAATTTAAATAATCCCTAGCTTCGTTTTTTATTTTAGCTAATACTGATACATTAAATAGATAAGTTTGTGAAGGTGTTAGTTTACTCTCCAAAAATTTTGCTAAATTATCTACACTGGTTATAAACGTAGAGAGATTGCTTCCGGGTAAATATTCTGGTAATGATTTTGTTAATGCAGTCAATTCTCCCGTTTGAAACATATTTGGTGGAGGTATAATTAAATTTGCAATTGTATTTGATGCCTTGTATGGGCTAAATCGATTAAATTTACTATTATTCTTAGGAATTACACTACTATTTGGTTGTAAAATTTCAGTTTTTTCTTCTAATAATTCTAATTCAATGTCGCTATCGGACATGACATACGATAATAATGATAATAAAATAAGAGTAAGGATGCAAAAACTTACAAAGTTAGGAGAAGGAATGCCATCCCAGTCTCAAGTTCTTTGCCTTGTTCTAGATGATCCTTGCTCGAGTAGGTTGCTAATTGTCTTCCTTCAGGAACACAAATTCGTGGATAGCCTCTAAGGTGTTGAAACACTCCAGGTGCGGTTCTTCTCTTGGATTTCCAAATAAGATGAGCTGATTTGTCTTCAGTTTTCTCTTGGTTGTTTCCAAATAAGAAGCACTTTGCACTTGTGAAACTATCCTGTTCGCAGCGCCAGTTATATTCACAACAATTAAGTGTGAATTTTAAAAAAGAATTTATTTAAATTACACTAAATAATATTTACAAAGGTGAGATGTTACAAGCGTAAGCCTAAAGAACAAACTGAGCTTGAGTTTTTACCCCCAGCTTTTATATTGACATATTGTTTACATGATAAAATGGTCTAAATTATTATAATCAAAAGAATACATTTTAAAATACATAACATGGGTTTAAAATGTTAAATTATACAAAGGTAGATTAGGTATAAAGATTACTGCAGCTGCATTCTATTGTTTTGGTAAAAAGCAGAATATTAAGCAATGCATTGATTAAACATAAATTAGAATTAACATAGATAAAGCATTAAATAAAGGTATAGTTATAAATGACAATAATTATAAGGTGATGTAGATTAATATCCCTTAAAAAGTGGTAACGTAACTATATACATAAAAATTTCGGAAGACAACAATTTGTGATAACTGTAGCTCGGGAAACGTACACAAACTTTAACAACGTCAGTTAGTATTAAAATGTAAATATAGTAAAACATTAATAAAATAAATAATAGACACTTGAACATTAATTTCAAAATTATAAAATTTTTCAAAATAGAATGGTCCTAAGATAAAAAAGATAAAATTGACCAATAATATCAATTGACCAATGATATCAGGACATCTTTCATGTATTGGAAAGCCGAAAATTCTTCAGAAAGCTTCATTGCTGCTTATGTAACGACCTTGTTGAAAGTTAGCAACTTCATCAAATAAATTTTGTTGTTGAAGACCAAACATTGCCGCATCGGAACCCTTATTAACGTATTTGCATACATATTTGATCGACTTAATAGAATTACAATATTCTACATTAATATGAGCATTGAAAGTTTTACTCAAAAGGGGGCAATAAGGAACTATCCATCTGTTATCAATTTCATGTCGTCCAATTTTGGCGATATAACCTCCATCGCCAGGTCTTCTACGGCGATACAAAGGATAACCATCTTCTTCATGTTGAGTGTCCTGTAAAAATGATTTGGGATAACGTTTTGAACATTGCCTTTCTATCATGCAAGGCGAATTGAAATTTAGTGGTCCACATAGACCATGAACCATATGTTTCGTAATAATGTCAAAAAGTTATTTGTCTGTATTAGGATTTGGAAATTCAGCTGAAATTATTGAATCAATTTGATCTGCTTGAGTTTTGTCGACCAACCAAATCAAATTGTGCGCATGAGGCAATCCTCTCTTTTGCCATTCAATAGTGTACATATGGCATCGATATCAAGGTGAACCAGACAACCCTACGCTATCGACGTACAACCCCGTTACCAAAGGACTGCCCCGCCACCGAATTTATTCACTATTCACCATCCTTCTCCATTTAGCCTACACGAATGACTTGTGGACATCATCCTTGTCAACGAAACCCATCTCCGAGCCGGTGACTCCGCAAACCTCCACCTACGCTCTCAATCAAAACGATCACCCGGCTCGAGGCGGTGAAACCGCTGTCTACGTCAAGACGTCCATCAAACACCACGATGTACCCACCCAGATCGGTCTAGGACATTTCGCTGTCGCCGTTTCGCCGTGGCCGTTTCGCCGTCGCCCATTTCGCCGTGGCCGTTTCGCCGTGGCTGTTTCGCCGTCGCCCTTTTCGCCGTGGCCGTTTCGCCGCCGCCCATTTCGCCGTCGAATTTAATTATATTTTAAATTTAAAAAAAAATTTTTTTAACTTATAAAAAAAAAAACTAACATTTTGACTGCAAAAATTTATATTTTCGGGGCTATGAAAAATTAGAAATTAAAAAAACAGAAATAAAAATTTTCTTACAAAAGTGTGACACCCTGTATATAAGCTATAGAATCAATCAATTAAATTATTGATTGGTAATGTTAAAGTTGGTAACAAAATAATAGAACAGTACAGTTATAGTATATAAGAGAAAAGCGGGAAGTAACTTATTTTGAATAATTATTTTTAAAAAATTATTTTTTTATATATAATTAAATAAAGCTTTAATTGTAACTTTTGATTTTACTATATTTTTTAATTAACGACGGCGAAATGGGCGACGGCGAAACGGCCACGGCGAAACGGCCACGGCGAAACGGCCACGGCGAAACGTCCCATTCCGCCCCAGATATCCAACATCTTGACCTCACAACGTTCAGTATACACACTATCGCCATTTTCAACGACTTGCGACTCCAACACTAACTGACAACAACGCCCGACGTTACCTCCAAATACTTCCTGGTTTTATTACACTTGCGGGATAACTTCAGGGAGCAGACCCCCCGCCGCAGAAAACCTGGAAGGACTTCCACGACCACCTACTCGACAACATGGATGCAATTCCTACCATCCTCATCCCAGAGGACCTGAACAAGTATGTCAACAAATTTAAAAATAATATTTATATTAATTTAAATTTAAATTTAGATTAGATATCAAAGACTTCCATTTTTTTATCAAACTCAACGGCGTCCGCTCTCCGAGAGGCTAATCCGAGCAGGAGTTCTGCAGGGCTTGCTTCTGTACCCGTCGCTGTTCAACATCTTCATGAGCGATATTCCAACCTCAACAAACTTTATGCGGATGACACAGTAGTCTACACCTCCTCCATCCACCAGAAAAAAATCATTGAAAGATGATTCGCAACTTGGCGCACCCGGGGTAAACTCGAGCAAGAGCAGCGCACTATGTTCGGTAAACCCATCCTATGAAACCTTACCTCGTAGTACCTATGGATCACCCTCGACCGCCGCCTCACCTGACTACATCAATAAAATCACGGACCGTGCAAAGGCCGTCGTGGCAAACTTGCAACTGAAGATAGGTCAACGTAACAAATTGTCACCATGCAGCCAATAGGATTCGTATCTACAAGACCATCATCAGGCCAACCATGAGCTACGCTGCTCCTATCTGGGGAACAGCATCTGTCCGGCAACTTAACAGAATTCTAATTATGCAAAAAATGTTAAAATATAGGATTGCGTAAACTATTATTAGATACAAGATTTAACAGAACTAAACAAAGCGTTAAAACAATAAATTTTAACAGTAAAGTAAAAAAATACAATACGTAGAAAAATTGTTACTATAAAAACCAAAAAGGCATTAATTACCACTTGACATGTTCGGAAATACATACTAATATACCACAAAATCTACTTGAAATTCTTTTGAGTTTATTTTCTATTATTAGATACAAACTGTAGGGATACTCATACTGAAATGATACTCATTTTAATTCTTTAATAACGCACACCCTCATTATTAGTTACAAAATGAAGTATTTTGATGTTAGTTTCATTAAAATCAGTATTAATGCGTGAATTACCATTGGTTGGATCCGGAAGGTTTTAATAGTACATTATTTTACTTGGGAGAAAATAGCTTATTAATCGGAAGGTCGATTGTATAATGCCCAGTTTCTTCACTAAAATGATCCTATAGATATCCGATAGATAGGAAATAAGTATAGAGAATTCATGTCATGTTTATTTATACTTATTTCCTATCTATCGGATATCTATAGTATCATTTTAGTAAAGAAACTGGGCATAAGAATCATATAATTTGGATAAATTTAATTCGTTTAATAAAAACAAAATGTTAAAATTATTTTATATTTAAACAATTAATAACTGTATTATATATGTACACTTGAACATCTATGTATGATAAAAATTGTTTTGCCATATTTGAGAGCTGACATAATTTTTTGTAATATTTATAACTTAACAAAATTAATATTTACATTTGTTTTCATCATTGGTATAAAATTGCTTTGCAATAAAAATATTTGTATATTTAAACTTAATCTCTCATTGAAATTAAAATTAATTAATTAATTAAAATTGTGTATTAATATTTATAAACTAAGTACGCCGAGGCGAGAGAAAAATTTTCAAAGGGATTCAATTTTATTTCCTTTCAAAAGTTTCTAACAATTTTTGTTTCATTATTTTTCCTGGTGCATTTCTTGGAATTTCATCAATGAAAGTTACACCTCCATGAAGCTGTTGTTCCTTGCTTATATTTTCTAAAAATTCATTATTAGCGCTATTCAATAATTATTATAATATGAAATGAAAATGCTCCGATTATGTAATCGAAGATTTAACCAATATAATTAATTATTACCTGCTACAAAATCAATGATGCTTTGTTCCGTACAATTGCTAGAATTATTTTTTCGTACTACAAAAGCCCATGCTACTTGACCAGCTCTCTCGTGAGGTACACCTACGACTGCACAATCTTTCACTTCGGGATGTAGTAAAATCACGGATTCAATTTCATTTGGAGACACCTAAATTATGTTGAATTTTAAAAATTATATGTTTTTTTATAGTTATAGGTTTTACTTGAATGCCCTTGTACTTAATCATGTCCTTTATTCTGTTTTCAATAAAGCAATATCCATCTTCGTCAAAATATCCCCAATCACCTGTATGATAAAAACCATCACCATCTATGCATTCCTTGTATTCAATTTCATTTCTAAGGTACGTTTTAAATATTTGGGGACCTTTGAAACACAATTCGCCATGTTCATAAACTCCTACAGGTTGATTAGTTTCGATATTCCAAACTCTTCCTTGCATATTTGGAACTAAAATTCCTACACTGCCCATTTTGTTAAACAGTTTACTTGATACGGTGCATGGACCAGTTGTTTCCGTCAATGCGTACAATGGACATATAACTACGTTAGGTAACCTAATATGTAATTACAAAAGTAAGAATAGTAATTTTATCTACAAAAGTATCAACAGTTCTTCCTGCTAACAACTTAACAGATTTTCACAAATTCGCACGATCGTGAAGAAAAATTTCTGAGGTCAGAGAAGAGGACTCTAATAACAATTTTTAAATAAAATGTTTATTCAAGTTCAAAGTACCTCAAGTACCCTTGGAGGGTAGCTATAATTATGAATTTCTGCCTTCAAACGACCATAGTATCAAACTATTGATGAATAAAAGAGTATTCGCTTATATACAAAGGATTATAACTTTCTATTATCTAGGATAAACAAAAATTCATAAAAGACATATTTAAAAATTCCAAGTTGTTATATACAAGGTGTCCCCGTGACTGTGGAGAACCTTTGAGGTGGTGATAAAGGACACTTTTCTAAGACAAATTTTCAAATAACAATTTTTTGAATTTCTGATTTCAAACGGCCATATCTCCGATATTATTGATTTTTTAAGGTTTGGACTTGGACAAAAATTTTATTTGAAAATTTGTCTTAGAAAAGTGTCCGTTATCACCACCTCAAAGGCTCTCCACGGTCCCTGGGACACCCTGTATATATTTATTTGACACTGGTGACTTTAGGAGAAATTTTTTACGATCACAGGGACACCCGGTATATATTTCTTTAATTCTAGCAAGTGTCTATTGTATTTTGTATTATTACAAGATTAGTATTAATAATTATTGATATCTTTAAATTATTATTATTAAAATGAGTTAACTTTTAAACTTACTTTTGTTTGGCCTTCTCATATAAGGATATAGGTATTGGCGCGGCACCCAATACTATATTTCGTAAACTAGACATATTATAATTTTCCAAATACGGTGTTTCGATCATAAACAGTAACGTCGATGGTACTATATTCATTGATGTAATTTTGTACTTCTCAATTGTTTGCAAAAACAAATCTGGTTTAAACTTTTTCATTATAACAGCTGTGCTAGGTATTGAAATTGTGTATAACATTAACAACAATCCAAATAAGTGAAAACATGGCAAAATTATTAAAGTAACTTCATCTGGGCTTGAATAATCAAAATAATTCTGGGTACTAAAATAAGATATTTTATTCAAAGTCAACTTGTAACTTTTAAATTATTATTTGTTACTTACGATCCATACGACAACGATGCTAGTATATTTTGATGCGTTAAAACAACACATTTCGATGATTTTGTAGTGCCAGATGATAGCATAATCACAGCATCTTGTGTAGAACAATCGAAGTGTTGATAAAACGAATTTATGGAAACACTAGGCTGCTCGTCCGTTAAAGATATTAAACTACTTACTGAAGATATACGTGTATTTATTGAGCAATTTTTTAGTAATAATAAATTAAATTCAAAGTTGTTTTTAATCTCCAAAAGTGTTTTTAAAGCGATTTCAGAGGATATCACTAATTTTGGTTTGCACAGTTGTAGAGTACGTACAAATTCTCCTAAAAATATTAATATTAATATAATATTTAATATAAATATTTTAAATATTTAAATAAACTGACTACAAACTAAATTAAGCAAAGAAACTTCAGATGAACTTTAAAAATTGATTAATTTAGGAAATAGTGTAAAAATATTTAATTTATAATAAAATTTATTTATAATTTATTTATTATTATTATTATTTATTATAAAATTTGAGAAAACATCACATGAAATCTGAAAATCAACACAAAACTTTGTTTTTAATTAACAACTCATACCTGAAGATAATTTTTGTCGGCATCAAAACATTCGCATTCATAATGCAATTCATAAGCTATTATTTACATCTCTTCAAAGGAGGTTAACAATATTTTTTATATCGGTCTTTTGTTATCAACTCAAATGCATGTAGAGTTTATTGAAATTATTATATACATAGATACATTCAAGAAAATTCAAGCTTTTCATTTCAATTGCAGAAATGTATTTATATAAGTGTACTGAACCCAAACTAAAATCATTAGAAAAAGGATTAATGATTTGAGGATGTATGTGTTCAGCAGGGATAGGAATAATTGCAATATTAGAAAGTAGAGTAAATGCTGCGGTATATTGAAATCTTTTAACTTTTAACAGGCAAGGTTATTTTCTTGTCCTATATTAAAGCACGTGCTCCGGTCACCGAGCCTTGCCTGTTAAAGGTTAAAAGAAGTAATTATACCAGAAGGTGAACGTCTAATTGGTTAAGATATTATTCTGCAGCAGGACAATGCTCATATAGAACGCGCTAAAATTGTCAATAATTACCTCAAAGATTAATGTTATAGAGTAGCTAATGCAGAGTCCGGACTTTTCCCCTATAGAAAACCTCTGGGCTCTCATAATATCAGAAAGATGTCCCAGAAATTTGACTAACCTACGCAATTTAATAAAAAAAAATATGGTTATACTCCAACTGAGTGTAATAAGTATACCCAATCATTACTATCTAGATTGGTAAGGGTCGGGTACTATTCGGCCCAGCCATTCCGACGCATCCGTTTCGACACAACCGTTTCGGAACAGCCGTTTTGATGCAAAACCGGTTCGGAGCAAGTAGGTACAGTTCAACGCAAGTACTTTTCGGCGCAGACCCGATTCGGCGCGAGTACAGCTCGGCGCGGGTACAGTTACTATATTTTTAATCTACACCTTTTCTACCAGTAATTTTCATTTATTTTTTATTTTTATTGTGTTAAATTTCACACTACATACAGGCCGAGGGCCTAGTTACATTTGACAATTGTCAATTGTAATTCAGATTTGTCAACTGATATTCAGAAATCTTCAATTGCAATTCAGATTTGTCAACTAATATTCAAAAGTCGTCAATTGTAATTCAGATTTGTCAACTGATATTCATAAATTGTCAATTGTAATTCAGATTTGTCAACGGATGTTCAGAAATCGTCAATTGTAATTCAGATTTGTCAACTGATATTCAGAAATCGTCAATTGTAATTCAGATTTGTCAAATGATATTCAGAAACCGCCAAATTAAAATCAGAAAACATCAAATGCATTAATTCTGTGGCTTATATTATAAGGATAAGAGATATTGTGCCGGATTTACTATTAATAGTTGTTTGTTTGTTGTTTCTTAGCTGAGATTGTTGTTAACCTTTATGTGACTGGATAGGTACCTGGGTACCTATCGGAAATCGAAATCGATTTCCTTGTCAACCTTAGGAAACTACCTACAAAATAAAAATTTTATAGCGTCAAAAAAGTGCACACTGAGCCAGTCACAATGAATTCGCTTGTTAATAAAGAAAAACGTGCTGAATATGTTCAAAGTTTGAACAACTACATACAACGAGGGAAATTGTTTGGATGGATGAAACTAATTTTAATTTATTTTGTCGTCGAACACAGGGCCGTTCAAAAGTTGGTGAGAGAGCAGTTAAGTACTTCCAGCTGCAAGAGGTCCTAATATTCATTTAATTGGAGCAATTTCTGTGGCTGGCGTTGTAGCTATGGAACGCAGAAGAGGTTCGTACACTTCACAATTAGCAAATGATTGGGTATCGAGATTACTGCAACGATGGGAAGATATGGAAAATCAACTGTCAGATTTAGTACTTGTTGTAGACAACGCACCTTGCCATTCAAGACTGGAAGCGATCTTTGAAGGAACGACAGCAACTCTGTTGCGGCTAGGACCTTACTCTCCAATGCTAAATCCCATTGAATATATATGGTCGAAAATCAAGGCAGAAGCTAAATGTAATATTTTAGTTCCCAATGTCGCAAGGCCTAATCCAATGGAACAAAGATTGGTCTAGTTAGAGGAAATAATAGATCGAGCCAAAGACACCGTAACTGGAGGCAATTGTGCTCGTGCTCCGCAGCACAGCATACATCAAATATATCGATTTCTGAATATCAGTTGACAAATCTGAATTACAATTGACGTTTTCTGAATAGCAGTTGATCTTTTCTGAATTACTAGTGGAAAAGGTGTAGTTCTAATTCTAACTTTATTAAATAAAAATTATTTTAAGAAATAAATCTTATTAAAGAAATAAATAAAATAAACAATAATCCTAAAATACCATTAAAAAAATTTAGTCGCGCATAGCAAAATTACGCGCTAATCTGCGTAAAAAGTTGATGATATGGCGGTTATCAAAATCTTCCACCAGTAGTAGATAGGAAGAAACAAATTAATTAAAAAAAACTTTTTAAGCTAAGCTTTTTCTAGAAATTAATAATAAAAAGTGCAAAAATGCACTAAAAAGTAAAAAATAATTTTTCAAACAAGAACAAAATAAAGCTCTTCGAAAACACCTCTTTAATTTTTCAAATAAGAACAAACAAAGCAAACAGAGTTCAGTTAGTTTCGTTTTTTGTTTATTTTCGTTAAAGTTAACATTGTTCGGGTTATATAGTTGTGTAGTTAGAAGTAGTTAAGGTTGGTTTATGCAAGACGCCGACGCACGCACCGCACGCACTGCACGCAAGCAAATAAAGTTGAAACATTGAATTTCTGTAGTAGCGTTTATGCACGTCGCTGACGCGCGTGACGTGCGTGCATAACCTCGAAATTTATTTTATCTTTGGTTTTCATTGCAGCGTGTAACGCTAGGAACTTTTCAAGTTATATTATTGTTGTGGTACAATTTTTTAAATTTAAAATTACGAAATTAATTTATTATAAATCTTATTTTTGCAGATGATGTAAAGTAAATTTTTGTTCCTCATTTTATTTTACTAATTTATTTTTCTAAAATTAAAATTATTAGATATTAATAATAAATTAAAAATAAAAATATCAATTATAATTGTTACCTTAGCTTATAATTGATATTTAATTTTTAATTTATTTTTCATTATGATATTTTCTAGAAATAATAATAGCACGATGAAAAATTATCGACCCTAAAGCTTAACTTTCATGCTCACCATATTTTGGGTCGAAAATACCTACAAAAGAAACCTGTCCATCTTTCTGATTTATTAGAAATAATAATATTTGATTATCTGATTTAAAAAAATTTTAAATAATGAAATAAAATAACATTAGCGCCATCTACCGTAATGTGAATTTATTCTAATTTGTAACCAGAAAACGCACTAGAACGCATCAAACGCATTCGAACTGCATAAACCAATATTTTTGTGCGGCGTTTTGTGCGGGGCGTTTCATGCGTGCAGCGCGTGCGGTGCGTGCGTCGGCGTTTTGCATAAACCAACCTTTTTAGTAATAATTATAAGCCACTCACTACACGTACCACCACCCAAAACACGGTTCAAAGTATTTAAATTCCGATTATTGTGTTCATTTATATTCCTTTTTTTATTAAATCCATATACACATAAATACCCCTTTTTATTGAGTTTAAGAATAATCAAAATTAATCAATTTGATTTGGCGCCCAACAACCCAATAAGCGCGATCCCACGACATTCGAAGAGAACCTAAGGAGCAACGAAGGTAACAAAGATAGGAACGGGGGGTCGTAGCAATAGAATAGGCATATGGAACGCCAATGGGCTAAACCAACACCTAGAAGAATTAAAAGTATTTTTGATAAATCAAGATATCGACAGAATCACATATAACTGATAAACACCACATAAAAATACATAAATATAAAACATACTACACCAAACACCCCAAAGAAGGAAAAGCCCATGGAGGTACAGCCCTCATCATCCGTGACAACATAAAGCACCATGAAGCGAGAAAGTATATGAAAAAGAAAACATCCAAGCTACCAGTATTGTATTAGAAGGCAACTTAGGAGACTTGACCGTCTCAGCTATATACTGCCACCGAAGCACAACAGCAAAAAACAAGATTATATCGACTTTTTCAATACACTTGGTAATAGATTTATAGTAGGTGGAGACTACAATGCGAAACATCACATGTGGGGCTCAAGATTGATCACAACGAAGGGAAGAGAACTACTGAAAGCCATTCATACTAATAACCTCAAAATTTTATCTACTTGTGAACCAACTTATTGGCCCACCGATACAGAAAAGACTCCAGACGTTATTGACTTTTGCATCACAAAAGGCATTGACACCAAAAAAACCAAAACAGAATCCTGCCTAGATCTTTCTTCAGATCACACTTCAATAATTGTAAATATACTCGCGCAAGTTAAAAATAAGGTTTTGGAACACGTTCAGAGAGGAGCTCGACAAGATGATAGAACTAGATATACCTCTGAAAACAGAGCATGAACTGGAATATGCAGCTAACGCCCTTACTGTAAGTATTCAACAAGCTGCTTGGCGAGCCACACCCGATGCTTACACATCCGAAATTAAAGAATCAGTACCATTAACCTTTATGTGACTGAGAAATAAAACACCTTCTAATGACGGCATGGGTACCCGGGTACCTTCATACATTACATGCACCCATCCGCGCCTGTGCAAAGTTTATAATTATCTGCGATAGTAGTAAGACTATATTTTTATTGTGCTTTATGCCTAGCAAGGTTAGATCATTATAGACCCATCTGATTTTTAGTTAAAAATTACAAGTATTTTCAGTTATTATAAAAATTAAATTTATAATTTCAACTAGGATGTCTCATAATGAGTCTACTGGACCAAGTCACGGATCTTTTCGAAAACCAAGATTGTCGAAATGAACTAAGATAAATAATAATTATTGTAATTATAAATTGTTTAAATGATGCAGTTACTCGCAAAAGAACTCGGACATACCTATTGTTTAGTTTACAAAATTAGCCATGGAATTTTTCTATTTCTTAAATTTTGTTACGTGATAATTTGGCAAACCGCACCCTCTGCAGGTCAGAATGGTCAAAATCCGCAAAAGCGTCATACGCAAGTGAGTCCTTGTTGAATATTGAAGCACTTGGCTTCGTGAGGGTGGAACCTTTTTCGACCTGGACGTGAACGGACTGAGCGGACGTGAACGGCTCAACTACGAGATATGAAAATGTACAGGGTGTCATGTTGCCCATAATTAAATTTACTCTTACAATTTCAATAATTAAATTAATATAGTCATAACAATGAAAATTCAATTTTCATATATAATTTCCCATGTGCATAGAATATTATCGATCATTTCGTTCGATTACATATTTTTGATAACAATCGGCCCGACTCGCAGAGGAGGGCCGATTGCAATCAAAAATATGTAAGAGAACAAATGATAAGATAATATTCTGTGCAGAAGGGAAATTCAAATGACTATCTCCCGACGATTAATTTGCTTCATTAATTACATTAATTTGTTTTATATTAATATAAAAAGAGTGTCGGCTATGACTTTGTTTATTAAATCTTACAAATGCCTAGTTACCATTCGTTATTATTATAATAGTGTCACGATTATTTTTATTGTAAATAAAGTAAGGATGAAAAATTATCGAAAATGATCGGTAATTCGTGCATATTACTCGTGATTGGTCGATTTCACTAGACAACTTAAATGCTCGCTAAATTGAAATCTTATTGGACTACATTTTTGAAATGAAATCTGGTGATTGGTGGACAGGTTAGTTATGACGTCAGAGGGAGATAGTCAATATAAATAACTTTTATAATTTTTAGCACATCTAAACAAAAGCATAATAAGTAGTTGACAAATTACTAAAGGTCAATTTCATAATAAAAGTTAACAGTTAAAATTTAAAAGGTGACTTAAGACAAAACAGAACAATAAAAATTATCAGTTTTGTTCTAAGTCTCCTTTTAAATTTTAGTGCCCTGCTAACTTTTATTATGAAATTGGCCCTAAGCACTGCAACTTTAATTGCTTTAATTTAATTTTCATTTTATTACTACAATTCCTATCTAATATCACATAAAGCCTATAGAGGTACCCGGGTACCTACACCGTCATTAAAGGGTGAAATAATTTTGAACGCCATTTTCTCATAATAAAATTAATAATAATAATCAAAATAATATAACAAAATATAGTATAAAACAGGCTCAGAGATGTTACGAAATTTCCAAACTCCACGACATTGACACAAAAAATATGAATGCTTAAAACTGCAAAAGTACCCGGGTACCTATCCAGTCACATAAAGGTTAATAATAAAACAAAAAGTTTCAGAAAAGCGAAAACTTAGAAAGCGCTGGCAAGTAACAAGACATCCTAATGATAAATCCAACCTTAACAGAGCTACCAGGGAGCTAAAAGAAACGAAGGCTGAAATGGAAAATCAAAAATTCCAAAACTACCTGCAAAACTTAACAGGAACACAGACCACCGATTATCCTCTATGGAAGGCCACAAGAAACATAAAGCGGCCGCAACTTCCAATACCACCTATCAAAGATGACAATAATAAATGGGTTAGAAGTGATAAGGAAAAGGCGTATTTATTTGCAAAGCATCTATCCAGTATTTTCCAACCACATCCATCTGAAATAGCAACAGACGAAGAAAACAAAATAAAGGAGTATCTAGAAGCCCCTTTTCAAATGGACCTTCCTATTAAAAACTTCAAAGCAAAGGAAATCAAGAGAATTATAACCAAGGAAATCAACCCAAGGAAAGCTCCAGGATTTGATTTGATTACGGACAGGGTGCTGCAAGAAGCAACAAAAAAATGTTTTAAAGCAATTACACAGATTTTCAACGCCATCATCAAGCTTCATCACTTTCCCAACCAATGGAAGGTAGCACAAATCGTGATGATTTTAAAACCCGGTAAAAAGTCAGACGATGTTAAATCCCATAGACCAATCAGTCTGCTTCCTATTTTGTTTAAAGTTTTTGAGAAACTACTACTCGAACGATTAAAACCTATAATAAAACAACGAGGACTAATACCGAACCATCAATTCGGATTTCGTAATAGGCATGGAACAATAGAACAAGTACATAGAGTCGTTAAAGAAATCAACAGAGATCTTGAAAACAAACGTGTATGCTCGGCGGCTTTTCTTGATGTCTTTTTACCTCTTTACCTTGATGTCTTTTTTTTTGTCTGTTTTACAAGTTAAAGGAGAAACTTCCACATCACTTCTATTCGTTACTCAGATAATATCTAAGTAATAGACATTTCCTCGTTAAACACCAGAATGAGTACACGGAATTACATACCATCAATGCTGGGGTCCCTCAAGGAAGTGTCTTGGGTCCAGTCCTGTATCTCCTATACACGTATGACTTACCAACAACTAGGCTCACAACAACTGCCACCTTCGCTGATAATACAGCATTCCTTGCCTCTCACATCGACCCTTCATCTGCATCCAGAAACCTACAGATCTGCCTAACGAAAGTTCAGTACTGGCTGAAAAAGTTGCGTATTAAGGTCAACGAAGCCAAATCAGTGCATGTCACTTTTACTTTGAAAAAGGATACCTGTCCACCAGTCAAACTTAATAATTATCAACTGCCACAGTCAGAAGAAGCAAAATATCTTGGCATACATTTAGATAGACGACTTACTTGGCGTAAACATATTTTTACCAAGCGGAAGCAATTGGGACTGAAGTTCAGACAGATGTACTGGATTATCGGTAGAAAATCCAAACTTTCTATAGAAAGTAAGTTACTACTTTATAAGACAATCCTAAAATCTATTTGGACCTATGGAATACAACTGTGGGGCCCAGCAGCAAATTCCAATCTCGAAATATTACAGAGGTTTCAAAACAAAGTACTCCGCATAATTGTTGACGCACCGAGATTTGTACCGAACAGCATCATACATCATGACATTCCACTGCCTACAATCAAAGAAGAGATTGAAAAATATAGTATGCAATACCGACAAAGACTTTCTGATCATCCTAATCCACTTGCAACAACATTATTCACTAACAACGAAAATGAAATGCGTAGATTGAAAAGGTTCACACCGGAAGACTTATCACATAGATTCATATAAATGTAATTTATTATACTCTATACAGGTTACTTATTGAAGTGTAACTTCTTCATGTTATTTAATATTTCAAAAGAAAGGCTTATTGTACTTGTACAGATTGCTTTGTATTCACAGGAGTTTAATAAAAAAAAAAATTTTTAGATAATAAGTAACCATGAAAATCTCATACTATATATTCACACCAATCAGATTTGACTATTTTTGACTTAAATATCAACGAAATCTTGGTTATATGAAAATCTCTGTATAGTCGTGATTTCCAGAAACCACATGTGATGATTTCCGGAAATCACCACATGTGATGACAGCGAAAATCATATTGGTATTTTATTGAACTAATTTTTTCATAAAAAAACGAACATGAAACTTATTCTATAATTATTTTTTAAAGAATTACAATGAAACACGGAATTATTGTATATTATTTGGTTTTGTCCACTTCGGGTCGTTGAAGACGACTCTTCATATCATGCGATTTTCTAGCTGAATATATTTCGTGGTGGTTCATCACTTAATAGATTATTATATATGAAAATTCAGATTGTAATGAAAGATATACCTTTTTGCACGATCGTACTATCTTGTTTATTTACGAATAGTGTTTCTATGACAGTAGATGATTTTACTGGTTACTACGCCTAACACGACGCGACGGTAAGTAATTTACTTACCGTTATAAGTATAATAAATAAAATTTCACATTAAAATTTGATTTATTTAAAATTAAATGTAGTTTGTACAGTTGGAAATGGAAATATTGCTTTTTTCGGTATTTGTGTAACGTGACAAAATGCATTTTGTCATTTACATTTCTTTTACAAGCTTCCCAACTGAAGGGCCAATATCAATAGGAACGCCATTATGCGGTAAATTTCTTAGGAGATTGACGTATAATCATAGTGAGTCCGATTTTAGTTCTTTATGTATTTGTTTTAATTTAGTTTTGCCGTATAACGGGTACATATAATTTTTCCGACTAATTAATTTGTGTTAACAAATTACTTTTAGCACCCAAGATACGGGTTAATTCATTTTAATAATAATTATTCGTTTTGGAAATATAAATATGGTCGTCGCACATTGTGAGTTTATCAAAATTGGAAATCTTTTCAGTATTCGACATATGGTTGTTAATGTTGCGATGGCTTAAGTTTTGAATAACCATCTGTTGGAAGATATGAAGTGGAGGAAAGTGGGGAAAAGCAATTTCCCGAAGAATGATTAGCTTTGTTATTTTGGTTTCGATGCCGATGGTTAGATTTTTGTAAAATTCATAAGAGGCTTTTCCTTGTGAATTCGTTTGCGCCTAAGGGGTCGAGATTATGAGATTGAAGAGTCAGACTTCGTGGACTTTAGTTGTTACGTTGCCGTTCGATCGTAGACATGGATGTTTGTTTTATTTGAGATGCGAGACTTCGACTTTCAGCAGATGTTTGGTTTATGAAGATGCGATAGTAGAAATTAATTTGAATTTGCAGTCACACTTTCTCTATTGATGAGTTTTGAAAATGGCAAGCATGTTAATTTCTTAATAAGTATTTTGTGTTCTCTATTTTGTAGACTGTTATTCCTGGATGGTGGACCAACGTAATGATGAAGTAGGGATATTGAATTCGAAGGAGATACACTTGCCTAGTCGTGAAATTGGTAGCATTGCATTCAGGGTAAGTCTCTTAGAGATACATTTACTTATTTATTAATGATGCTGTATGCCAGGTTCTATTTTTAATATCAATTATAACCGAGATAATGAATTCCGGTGTGCAATTAGTTTCTGCTAGAGCATAACTTCGTTTTGTTGATTTATCCTCCTCAGGGATGATCAATTGTATTTTTGCTACATAACTGAATTTACCCCTCAGGTGGATGTCAGTATTTTACCTTGCCTTTTATATTTTATTTAGTTTTCTGTTATTATAATCTTAAATTAAATAGCAGCTTATCTTGATCCTTATGTGTACGTTTTATGTAAGAATAGTGAATTAATTAAACATTGTTGCCAACACCTTTCTTTCTATTTGTGTTTCTACGATAAGACGACTCTTCGTTTCTTCAGGTTTTATTAGTATTGACTGGCGTCCACATAACATCAGGTTTTTCATTTAGCTGATAAGATATCTGAGTACATTGTTACGAATCCACGAGGTTTTTCGAAACACCCCGCTTCTCGAGAACTGCGTTTTAAGTAACAAGGCTAGCTAATACGTGTAATAACATTTACGATTGAGCAAGTGGCATTGTGGCAATAATTTGAGAGCAATTGTTGTTTCATTTGTATTAACACATAATTCCCGTGAAATATATAGAAGCACAAGTTGAAGATTGCAGTGTATTATTAGATACGATAGAAGGCAATTCATTATCTTCATGCAGAATCTTTTCCGCAAATTAATTTTTGCTTTGAAGAGAATCTTCGACATAACTTTCAGCCACAGTCAAAGATTTCCAACCTCCGTGTCTTTTTAGCCCTAAAACGTCTACACCTTTATTGGCTAATAATGTGGCTGAAGTACGTCGAAATGAATGACCAGTGTAATTAAGAAAATTTTTTCTATTTGGAATGCTTATAATAATAAACGATTCACGATCTTCTAAATCTTGAATAGTCATGTTATATAACTCTTCTCTGTGACATGCTCCCGCTACTCCTAATATCATTGCTACCTAAAAAAAATACATAGTCGTAAGCATATCCACGTGTTTTACCAATTATCTCAATTTACCTTATGAATTAAAAACAATTCGTCTGGTGCTTCAATTAAAAATTTACACATTTCATCCTTCGTAAAAACACTGTTTTTTTTAGGTTTGTATCCAACATTTTTTCTCTTTAGAAAAGCAATTAATGTGGAAAGCTTTGAAATATCAATAGATTCGTGTAGAAAAATTGCAGCTTTCAACATTGAGTATTCGGCCCATAAACTACCAGCAGCTTTCAGTTTTCCATTTCTTTGAACCAAATATGCCAACAAAATTTTTTCACTCATATTTTGATTCTTTTCTACACACCATTTTTTTTAAATTGTGAAGGTCGTTTCATAACGTTCCCTAGATTTTTCGGTAATTATTGCCGAACGTCCAATATTCCAAGCTTCTTCTATATCACCATTTTCACTTTCAGGATCACTCATTTCGGTTTTATAATATATTAATACATTAAATTATAATATTATTGTAAGAACTATTTTCTCAAATTTACAAATCACACAATTTGTTTGTTTTGTAAACACAACCATGGCAACAAAATTAATTCAAAATTTTTACCTACTTTATAAATAATTAATAAATGTCAACAGTACTTATATTTTATTAAATTAATTATTATTTATATACTTTTCGATCGTGCAAAAAATGTTTAACCATCACGAACAGTAAACAATTTACTAGTTTCCAACAATATTGGAGACTTCGCTTCGCTCAGTCTCCAAACATTGTTGTCAACCGGTAAATTGTACATACCGTTCATCTAGAACGGTATGTAATTAAGTAATTAAGTATCTAACTTAATATACTATGTTACCCTACTTTTGTAACTGTATGTATTTTTTTAGTATATTACAGCATTACAGTATTACAGCAAAAAAAGAATGAAAAACAAAAAATTGTAAAGAATCTGACATCTATATCTCATGATCTCGTTGCTGCCATTCGCCCTCGATCTGTCATATTTCGTCTCCTACATGCTTTACAGCATCCACAGAAAATTTTGATTAAAAACCTTGGTCAATCTACTTGCTAATTTAGGATTCAGTGGAACTTACTACGTCGCTCACCAGCTGTCTACCACACTGAAGAGCCTGTCCCATGTCTAACATTCTGTCAATATGTCAATAATGGGGATTTCAATGTCTCCGCTATCAATGGCTGGAATACTTTTCACAGGATAGGAGGCATTAAATGGATCAACCTCAGCCTCGGCTCTTTCACCATCTGAAGACGTCCGGAAGCTTACATAATTAATGATGAAAGAAGTGCAGTGACTTTCCTACCATTATTCTGCCAACTATGGCCAGCAGCAAGATGCCGCAATTTGTTTTGTTACTTTTGACCAACCCTAAAGGCTCTAGAAATCCAGTCTGGGATAATTTCATACACTCATGCCTTTTTTTGGGTGCAGAACCTATGGCAAGGTTTGGACTGATTAGTGTTGTGCCTAGTTTATGCTGAAAATTTAGTTGATAAGATGTTAACTGGGATAAGATGTTAACTTACAGCAGAGCTGTTAGAGGAGATTTACTCATGTAAGCTGTTTTAACTTAGATTATTCTGGAAGAAGCCAGCACCTGAGAAGAAGATTAACACTATTTTGAACAATATGGAAGATCTTACTGCACAAAAGATTGAGAAGGATGCTTGTTTAGCATTTATTTTATGTAAATTCAACAATGAGGTGGATCGTGTCGAGAAGAACAGACCTCCCATTCTTTGTGAGTGCAGTATTTTAATATAGTTGCATCGATTTAGAAGTTCATAGATTTTGAGCGCCGTGTTGATTGGAATGGCTACTTCATGGCTTTTCATGGTCCTTCCATGAAAATGGTCCTTTTCAATATGCAAAATGTGCACATCTTACGTGCAATCATTCTAGCATTAAAAAGTAGCCGCATGTGTTCAAGGATTTTGCATATAACGGTTTTTTCACCATAAATCAAACCGCTTCACATTGGGCAAGTGCTTAGTCGGACATGACCCATAGAGCTACTACCATACTCTAAAGCGCTCCATTAAAAACTCAGATGACCTGAGGCGAGGGAAAGGAATAACTAATTAAGGAGTTTTATGGAGTGACTTTAAGTGGAGAGCATCTTTTTGCTCCCTATTTTGGTCTTTATTGACTGGACTATTAGTGAATTTTTATTATGAAACAGACTCCAGGTTATCGTAGTCTTCCGAAATTATTACATGGAATTTCTAGGATCAAAGTAATGCTGATTTTTATACTTTTTGACAAAAAAGTTCTCTGGCAATTTATTGCATAAATATTGAAGTTTAGAACAGTATAACATAGATACCTTTACTAGAATCTGGATTTACGAAATTAACAACAACTCCCATAAGCAAAGCTGCAATTATTGGAACAGAATAGAAAATACTATTTTCGGAAACCAATGTAATTACGTCGTCCTTTTTAATACCCAATTGGTCGAACGCAGAACAACATTTTGTAATTTGCATAATTAACTGACTGCATGTTATGATTTCCTTGGTTTCTGCATCTACCTACAATTAGTAAATATGGTTCAATATTCTTACAAAAATAAGCATCAATAGGTTATACTAAATTATTATAATTTATAATATTCCCGTCACCGAAAACTAACCTATTAATTGAAAAACAATCTCGTCCAAATGCAACGATATATTGAAAAGGGATAGCGGGATCGTGGAACGCTCAAGAAAAACAAACAGACTGTTGGTCAACGTTTCGGCTATATCTTCAGGACGAAAACAAAGAGATTGAGACATGATCTCACAAAACGGAGGGGTGGGGGTGTTCTACACTCACCTCACAGTCAGGAATGAAGGGTGTTTTCAGCGTTAAAAATTCATTCGGAGAGAAGAACATAAGCACATCAGGTGACACATTAACTAAGTGAATAATAAAAATTAATATTAACATTTAAATCTAAAACAGAATCGTGTATAAACATAGGTATCAAACTACACGAACTAAAAATTTAACTCTTAAAGAATGACTTTCCTGGTAAACTGATAGACAACATCGTCTTTAGAAAGATTCCACAGAAGATTACCTCAGCAGACTCTCAGTTGAATGGTTCTACTTCAATGAATAACTACTGCAAGATTACGTTCCACCCTTGGTTGGCCAAAAGAATAAATACTACTCTAAGGGAAGCACTCACCAATATTAAAGTAATGTTATCGTTTTACAATCGTTTCTCGTTTAACAACATACTCTTCTCAAAAACCAAAGATAGGATCCCTACCTTAGAAAGAAACAACGTAATCTACTGTGTTGAATGTAGTTGTAATGCCAAATACATTGGCCAGACCAAACAAAGGCTAATTAATAGAATAAAACAACATCAATACGACGTGAGAACAGGTTCAAAAAAGACAGGATTGGCCGAACATATCATTGAGGACTCACACAATTTTCCATCCGAAGATGTGAGTATTCTGAATTGCGAACCTAATTACCAAAAAAGAACATCTTAGAGGCCGCCTACTTCTCTGTGACTTAAAATAATATCAATAAACAAACCGATTATGGTTATCTTAATCATGGCTACAAAAATCTTCTCAAGGGGTACAGGAAAAAATTAGAAGAACGTCCACCTTAAGGTGTTTGGTGCAAGGGTTTTTTACCGAGCTACGATATCGGATCTTCCAACTACTCATTTTATTTTATCTTTTCGACTCGTGTGTGTTTAGTGAGTTTTTCTGTCTTCTACCATGTATGGATTTTTATATTTAATTATTGCACATTTTTTGTATTGTTGTTTATATATTTTTTGAGTTTGGCTGTAGAAAAAAGGGGGGGGGTTTATACGGTTATACCGTTTTTTATTTTTCTGATCTTAATTTATTCGGAGAGAACTTTCCTTGTGATATAACTTTATATTCTCTGTGTATATTGTTAATGTAGAAATTTTTATCTTGTATTTCTAAGTTTTTGTCAGGTGCGTATTTTTATATCTTTGACATCTTATTTATTTGTTCACTTTATTGTATTCAACGCTTTTATACACGATTCTGTTTTAGATTTTAATGTTAATATTAACTTTTATTATTAACTTAGTTAATGTGTTGTAACAAACCACCTTCAGTAATTTAATTAATAGGTAAACATAAAATAATTTAAATTAGCTCGACTCAGTAAAAATTTTGTTAACTCGACCTAGAAAACTCGACCTAGAAAACCAGAAAAATCATTTATCTGACTATTATTATTTTTAGTATCTTTATGTGAAATATTCAATATTCAACCATATGAACAATTAATGCTAGATTGCAAATTATTACATTGACAAAAATCAAAACACAAATTAGAATTTAATAATTAAAACTTGTTTTATAAAAATTAGAATTCAAAACAATCAGATTGGCCATATAATTGTAACTTACATATGTGGTAATTCACTACTAAATAGATAAAAGAATTACCTTAAACCAATTTATATTTCATCGCCATAGATAAGACAATCCTAAAACGATACTTTCAACATTCAAGTCACAATGGCACCAAAGATCAGAAATGAAAAAGACATATAAGGCCAACACAAAGAATTATTAATCAGTCGTTTCCCCAGTTGTTTCCCCAGTCGTTTCCTGAGTCGTTTTCGAGCAGTCTTTTTGCCAAGCTGTTCGAGCCCTTTTTGTTTTAGAACAAAAGAGACGTCGTGGTCCCCCCTTTTTCTTTTTGCTATCTGAACTCGTCAAGTTCAAATTCGTATTTTTTTTTATTGTGTTAGATTCATTCAAATCAATTAATATTAACTATCATTAACGCCGCGTCGCGAATAAAATATTGTGTTTTGATTTTCTTCAATCGTTAGGTAAGAACAAATTGATTTTACAAATGTTTCTCTTTTATAAATAGGTATTAACGAGTCGAGCTTATAATTTTACTTATTCTTTTTTTTTATCAACATAAAGTTCTCTTTTTTTTGCAATTGATTCATGTTTAATTGTAAATTATAAATCTTAATTTTTTTTATTAAATAAATAACTAATTTGAAATCCAAGCGTTGTTATTTTTTTTTGTGTGCAAAGATAGAGATTCTCTTTTGGTTTGATCCTACGTCTTCTGAGCTTTCCACGTTACATATAGTACAAGTTTTGTTAATTTCTTGTCAATAAAAAATTGACTGGTGGCAGCTTACCGAGAGGAACTCACAAAAAGGACGCTACCGTTAACCAACGACGCAGGGTTTTACAATTATTGGACCCGGTGTTACAGTGTCACCTGATGTGCTTATGTTCTTCTCTCCGAATCATGTCTCAATCTCTTTGTTTTAGTCCTGAAGATGGTTTAATATATAGCCGAAACGTTGACCAACAGTCTGTTTGTTTTTCTTGAGCGTTCAACGATCCCGCTAACCTTTTTCAATATATAGAAAACTAACCTAAATACCACACTATGATTTTTGTATTTACTAAATAATTAAAGGAAAAATAATCAAACATTAAGAAAAAATGGGCAGAATAAACTGTTTTACAAACAAAACAATTCTATAAATTTCTTTGTTGAAATTTGACTTTGGTGAAATTTTTAAAAACTATTCATAACCTCTAATTTTTAACCTCTAAATTAATTTATTTGTAGTTTAAGAAGTTAGGTTAGACTGGGTTCTAGTCTACTTTGATAGCAGTTTAAATTTGTCGCTTTTATTTTATTGCACAAAACGTTTTGTTTACAAACATACAATTGACTAGAAATTCTCATCTTAGTTCGTATGGTTTAGAACAAATTATGACAAGGGCTGAAGTTCCGGGAGAACTACTATAAATATCTATATTGAGATGACCCGGTGTAACCGGGAATATTTACCCCAGTTAAAATTTACCCCCCGGTAAAAATTCTCTAGTGAAATTTTACCCCCTAATCATTTTTTACTGGAGGTAAAATTTCCCTAGAGAATTTTTACCGGCGGGTAAAAAAGTTCAAAATAACCTCAGTGAATTTTTACCCCCTTAATAAATTCGATTATATTTTATTCTGAGATGCTAAAATATCTTCCTCAGATTTTGGAAGAATAAAAATAAATAAAATAGGATAATTTATTATTTAAATAGTAAAAGTAATAGTAATATATGGTGGGGCGGGGGAATCTCCCACATTTCAAAAAATCGCAGTGGAGGAATGGGGGTCCCAGAGCGGCGGTGTGGTATTGTTTGGAAGGGTGTATAATGTAGTTTTCAAACGCCACCATGCGCCCTGGTCAGGGAAGCAAGGTGCGTTTGTGGTCGAGACTTTTATTAAAAGCGGGAAAATCTTTGAAAAAGGGATATCCTATCAGTAATTTAAAACATTACCATGACAACGGATCTCAAGAAAAAAATGGCGAAAATCAAAAACATGAATCATCTGGTGAAGAAATTAATTGCATAACAGAAAAATCAAAATTTCGTTCCTATCCCATAAATAACTTTTTCTACCACTAGTATGGGAAATCACCATTTTCCCACCCATTCCACTATTGAGAAGTAAAATTTCTCAACCTAGGTAAATAAGAATAATAAAAAAATACCTAGGTAAATAATGAGCATATTGATATTTTTCTATAGTTTGGTAACTAATTACAAGACAAATTTGGTTAAAAACGATTTTGCATAACCAGGAGAAGCTATTTAATTGCATGTAAACTATTCAAATCGTTTTTTTAATAAATTAATTTCATTTTAAACATTATAAAAAACTCGAATTAATTATGTCAAATCAACTGTCAAATCAAAAAAAAACAAAACAGTAATTTGGAATATAAATTTTATTATAAACTTAATTCTAAGCAAAAACCAAATAAACTCGAAAATTAAATACTGTTACATTTAACAGTATGATAATTTATATTATATGATAACAATTATATTATATAGAAAAAAAATTATTTAAAATTATAGTTAATTGTACAGTTATGACAAATCATGTGTATTCCTGCATTTCCTGCATTAACAGAACTAACATTTGTAACAGGTATTGTAATTTCTGTATTATGAATAACTCCCATATTTTGAGAACCTTCATTCACAATTGGCACTAAATCTTCAGTAGTCTGGAAGTTTTCTGAAGGAAGGGCAAAAGAAGTTGACGGAATACTTAAATTTTCTTTGGATAACGGAGGTTTTTGTACTAACTCGGCAATTCTTGTTTTGTCAGCAATTGACTCCTCAATATATCCTTCAGCCACTGTAGCCGACTTCCACCCACCGTGCCTTTTTAGACTTAACAAGTCTCCTCCATTTTCTGCCAGGAGCGTTGCTGAGCTGCGCCTTAGAGAATGACCAGTATATAACTCAGAATTTTGTAATTTTAGATATTGAGCCATGACATAGGGTACTTTACCAATAGTATTATGCCCAATATTTTGTTTAACATGTTTACCTCTACGGTATGAAATAAATAGCTTTCTCATATCAGTTGGTCTGTTAGTTAAGTATTTTTTAATAACGTTGATCCATTGACGCTCAACAAAGACAAACTTCCTAGATGTTCCATTCTTTGAATTACGAATATTTAATATTATAATATCATCTCGGATATCTAAATCATCAAGAACCATATTGCACAGTTCGTCTGTTCTGCAAGCACCGGCTATCCCAATTACCACAATAGCCTAAAATATAGTTCTTATTATAAAAACTAAACACAAAATAATAATGAAATGTATTTACCTTTTTTGATAGATATTCATCATCCGGAGCTTCAATTATAAATTTATCTATTTCTTCTCTTGTAAATACACGGGATTTTTTGGGTTTATAGCCACGGTTTTTCTGTTTTAGAAATGCAGTGAGTTTGAAAAACTTGGAAATGTCTATGTTTTCTTTTACTTGAAGAGTCGATTTAATCATAGAGTAGTTTGCCCATAATGTTGAAACCTTTTTGCATCCAGCGTTTTCTTTAAAATATGCTAATAATACATTTTCCGATATTTTAGCCGCTTTATTTTTTTTACACCATTTTTTAAATTCGGTGTATGCATTGAGGTACAACCTTTTTGATTTTTCCGGCAACAAATCACTACTCGCAATTGCTGCTGCTTCTCTAACTTCCGGTGGGGTACACACTTCCATATCAAAATCGTCACTATTTTCTCCCATTTACAAATTTTATTAACACGTTTAACTAAATCACTTTAAGATTATGCCAATTACCAAATCAACTGTCAAATAAAAAGAAAACAAAACAAGAGTCATTTGAAATGGGTAAATATTTTAAATTCGAAATTTTTTTGAATTAGTAGTAACTCAAGAACGGCGCTAGATATCGAAAAACTGAGCAAAAAAATTCTCCCCCCTCGTCTCGTATTCACCCCCCCGGGAATTATCGGTAGGAAAGCATATGCAAAAATTTAGATCTATAGCGCGCAAAAAAAATTCTACTTGTAAACAACAATTTGTTGAAAAAATTGGTAATAGCTCTAGTGGTAGAAAAAATCCTATATACACTTCGGTTGAGAAGGCCATTATTTACCGCGCACATTATATCCTTCGGCGCTACGCGCCTCAGGATATAAACTTGCTCGGTAAATAATGGCTCACTTCTCAACCTAAGTGTATAATATACTATTTGGCAAAAACGACTTTGTGAGAAGCTTGGACTTTCATTTCACAAGAATTCCAACTTTGCGAAAACAAAAAATTTGTCACTCTATTTGCCTCACACAGTTATAGACGTCAAGTCAGACGGTAACTGTTTTTTTAGATGCATATCTTTATGCATTACTGGAAGTGAAGATCAGCACAAGGAAGTACGAAAGCTAATTACAGAAATATGAAAACTCGAAAACAAGAAGTTGATCTGTTTTCTGGTGTTAAGAATTACATGAATATGACGAAAATCGACGAAAATGCAATTTGGGATACAGATGTTGAGATGCTTTTCACTGCAGGAGCCGATATATATTCGTTTACTCAAATGCCAAAAAATCCTGCATGGCTAAGAGGTTTCCAAGTTCAATGCACCTTTTCGATGAACAAAAAAATAGTTACAAAAATCTGGCAATATATTTGAACCATAAAAATTCAAAAAATTTTGAAGTAGTAATTTCGGGTTTCGGTAAAAAAAAGTGTATAAGAAGATGTAAGGAAGATATTTTAGCATTTCGCAGTAAAATATTATAGAATTTGATACATAAACAGATATAAAAATTCTTATTTACCTATAAAATTTCTTAAAGGGGTAAAAATTTACTAAGAATATTTTGAGCTTTTTTACCCCCCGGTAAAATTTTTACCCCCTTAAGAAATTTTATAGGTAAATATAGGTCATATTTTACTCATTTCCGACGAATCAGAGAGTCGCATTTGGAGCTGTCAGAGCGGAGACAAATGCTTGTGCACATCTGCCTTAGGACAATATTCGAATATTTCCTTAGGGCAATAATAATTGTATTGCTTCTCGGTAGTCGATCGTGCTATTCCAGCTTTCCTTTTTCTTTTAATATAGCTTTCTCCCTTCACCACAATATAAATGTCACTGTCAAAGTTTTGCGGGTTACGTTTAACAATGAAATCCTAACCTAATTTAGGTTAATTTAATCCAGATGGCAGATGGCGCTAATTATTAAAACTTGACAAAAATCTGACATAATAAAAATAATTTAAAATACATAGCAAATTTTTTATTCTCGATTAATAATCTTGAAAACACCCCTTGAGCGCAAAAAATATCTCGAGTATTTACCTTTGACCAGGCCTTTCGTCTGCTTTCCCTCGGGCTGCGCGCTCGCGAAAGCAATACTCAAGGCCTGTCCTCAGGAAATACTCGAATATTTTTCGCACCCTAGGGCTGTTACATACGAATATTTACCGGGGGCAAAATTTCACTAGGGAATTTTTACCCCCGGGGGTAAAATAAAAGGGGGTTAAAATTCCCGGCTACACCTGCTCTCAAAATTCTAAATAATTAAATTTTTATATCAACGATATTACTTTCTTTATAAAATGAACTTTTACTAAGCGTTGTAACAACTATCGGTTCGCCAAATGTGGGCGACAACTACACCACATGCCACTTGCACTGTCAATTTTACCCACTATCCAACTTATTTAAAAAAACATCCAAATTAATAATTAAATCTTACTCACAACGAAATCAAAAAAAAAAAACTTTTATTCACAAAATAAAAATAATTCTCAAATTTAAAACGCAAAATACTAACAACGGAGATCCTCCGTAAAACGCGTGTGTCCGCTATTGACGGACCCGGTGAATCGCAAACTTTCAATACATTTTTAGTACCAACCTCAAGTAATAAAAAATATTGACACGAACAAAATTTAAAATATTTACAATTTTTATACAAAAAGATTTACAGCAAATTAAATTCAAATTCACAAAACAAATAAAACAAATTTTCAAATTTACAATAAAATAAAATTAAATTCAAATACAAAATAAAATGTTAAAAATTAAAATTTAAGGTGCTAGATCAATAGGCGCTGAACTGGTGTCAAGTTCAATTCAAAAACGAATAGTCATAGAAAGTTGAAATTTTCAGTATATACGTAAAATATTGTTCTGCTTAACACCTGCTATTTTTTATTTTAAAAAAATTAATAAAAAAATAATTTTTTCTGAGTTTTCCATAAAATACACTTTAGTTATACATATAAAATAGGAGATGTAAAGCAATATCTATCATACTAATCAACCAAAAAAAAAAGTAAGATTAACTTTCTTGGTTTGACTTGTGAACTTGACACAAGAATTCAAGTAATCTAGGCGAAATTTCAAATTGGTGCCATGGCATTAACTAATCAGAGAAAGCGTGCAGTTCGAGAATTTTCAAAAAGAGGTCGACACTACAAGTTTGAAGTGAAGATACAAACCCACCTATTATTGTGTTGGTAAAATATAAGGTCTTATTAAGACCGCATAAAAACGAAAGCCCCAATGACTTCGGTACTAGATGTCAAGATGCTAGAAGTTTAATTTTGACCAAAATTGATTCTAGTAATTTAAATACAATTGAAAAAAGATTTCAGATTAAAAATTACGACGATCTTGCATTAAAAACTTTTATTAGAGGTTTATCTGGTCAACTTCAAAATAACATTCGCCTCAGAAATATCTGAATCAATTGAAAATGCATTAAATTTAATAACAGAGGAAATGAACTTCTTGTATTACACGCAACAAAATAATACCTTGCAAACTCATTCATTTAAAGGAACTAAAACAACCGACTCTACTTGCAGATATTTCTGGCTCGTCGCAGCAAACGGACCCACCTTCAGAAAATTCACAAACAATCCAGGACTCTTACCTTTAAAATTAGGAAACTCCCAAAACAAAATCTCATGGACTTTAATACAAATTTTAGACATTTCCCAAATAATAAATGAATTCAACAAATTACAAGATCAATACCAAATAAAGACATTCCTAGATATTTAACGTTTTTGGTCGGTTTAATTTGGTGTCCGTCTACTTTAAGGTGTTCAAACATTTTATTGTTCGTCCGTTTGCGTGCAAAAATTATGGTCTCCGTCTTTTGTGAATTTAGCGTCATTTTCCAATGTCTGAAGTATGGTTCGAGTTTGTCCACGTGTATTTGTAATTGTTTGTTGGCTACCTATGCGTAGAACGAATGAGCGAGAATTGCTGTATCGTCTGCGATAACAAATTAAAAAGTTTAGGGCCGAGCACGGAGCCTTGGGGAACCCCTGCGTTGATTGTTTTCGTATTGGAGATCGTGTCGTTAATTTTCACAGTAATGGCACGTCCGGTCAGGTAATGATTTATTAATTTGATTAGGTGAGCCGAAAAATTGTATTGTATATGTCAGTTCATCTATCCACACGCGGTCGAAAGCTTTCTCCATGTCAAATAGAGCCATTACTGTGACTTTGTCTTTGTTAAAGTTTGTTAGAATGTCGTTTGTTATTCTGGTAATTTGTAGCGTCGTGTTATATGATTCAATCGCTTATTGCACTTCGCCATAGAGGGTTGCTCTAATGACATTGTTTTAATTTGTCTTATCTGTCACAATTTGTGATTTAAACAATATTTTTTTATATTTAATTTAATAGATAATTTTATGTTTTCCGATAAAAAAGTATACTCACCTCTCCTCGAAATATGATCCGTTACTGGGCTTACAGCTTTAAAAAGCTCGCTACGCTCACTTTTTAATATAGCTGCGCGCCCAGTAACGCATCATTTTCGATGCTCGGCCAGTAATATACTATTATAATTTGACGAATATGTGCTATAAAAGCATATATAAGTGTTACCGACAATTTGCGAAATCCGACAATTTGCAAAATGCCTAGGTAATCTGCAAACCGACTAAGTCGTCAGCTAATATGCAAATTCACTAGTACTTTAGGAAATCTGCAAAATGGCTACGGTGTTTCAGGCAATTTGCAAATTGTCTATATTGTTAGTTAATGTGCTTTTTGAGTATGTAACAAACTCACATTGACTAGGCAATGTAAAAAGCGATATTTTAAATAGATAATTTTAAAAGAACCATTTATTAAAACATAGCTCGTTGAACATTTTACAATTTTAATTTTATTTTTTTTATTTTTTATTTAATTACATTTTATTTTACAATAAAAACTATAAACCTATAAACATTAGGTTACTTATTTTTACATGGATTAGAAAAGTGACGGCGACTATTACACATTATTCCATTTTTCAGGCATTTGCATGATTTATTTATGCACTTCTTTGTACAATTACATTTCAACATTCCCTAATTTCGTCTGCAGGTACATCTTCTGCATGTATAACAGAACAGATCGAACAGATTCAAGGAATATGTTAGGTGTAGTTCTTGGCGAAGAAGAGGGATTTTATAAAATTGGCACTAGAGCAGGAGTTCTTCAGAAATGCTACAGTCGAAATGAATTTGAACCGTGTAACATGACAAAATGCATTTTGTCATTTACATTTCTTTTACGAGCTTCCCGACTGAAACGCCACTGTGTTTTTTTATTGTTTGCAGTTGGTAACTTGTAGAAGTTATCAATAGGAACGCCATTATGCGGTAAATTTCTTCAGAGATTGACGTATAATCGTGGTGGGTCCGATTTTAGTTCTTCATGTATGTGTTATAATTTAGTTTTGCCGTTTAACGGGTAAATATAATTTTTCCGTCTAATTAATTTGTGTTAACAAATTACTTTTAGCACCCAGGTTGCGGGTTAATTCATTTTAATTATAATTGTTCGTTGTTGGAAATATAAATATGGTCGTCGCACATGGTCATGATATCAAAAGTGGAGATCTTTTCTGTATTCGACATTTGTTGGTAAAGTTGCGATGGCTTAAGTTTTGAATAACCATCTGTTGGAAGATGTGAAGTGGAAGAAATAAGTGGTAGCAATTTCCTGAGGAATGATTAGCTTTATTATTTTGGTTTCGATGCCGATGGTTGGATTTTTGTAAAATTTGTAAGAGGCTTTTCCTTATGAATTCGTTTGCGCCAAGGGGTCGAGATTATTATGGAATTGAAGAGTCAGACTTCGTGGACTTTGGTTGTTGCGTGTACGTTCGATCCTGGACACGGATTTATGTTTTGTTGGGATGCGAGACTTCGACTTTCAGCAGATGTTTGATTTATGAAGATGCGACAGTAGAAATTAATTTGAATTTGCAGTCACACTTTCTCTATTGATGAGTTTTGAAATGGCAAACATGTTGATTTTGTAGTAAGTATTTTGTGTTTTCAAAGTTGTAGACTTTTTTCCTGGATGGTGGACCGGCGTAATGATGAAGTAAGGATATTGAATTCGAAGGAGAGACACTTGCCTAGTCGTGAAATTGGTAGCATTGCATTCAGGGTGGGTCTCTTAGAGATACATTTACTTATTTGTTGGTGATGCTGTATGCCAGGTTCTGTTTTTAATATCAATTATAACCGAGATGATGAGTTCCGGTGTGCAATTAATTTCTGCTAGAGCGTGACTTCGTTTTGTTGATTTATCCTCCTCAGGGATGATCAATTGTATTTTTGCTACATAACTGAATTTGCCCCTCAGGTGGAGTATTTTACCTTGCCTTTTATGTTTTATTTTGTTTACTGTTATTATAATCTTCAATTATATACCAGCTTATCTTGATCATTACGTGTACGTTTTATGTAAGAGTAGTGAATTAATTAAACATTGTCGCCAACATCTTTCTTTCTATTTGTGTTTCTACGATAAGACGACTATTCGTTTCTTCAGGTTTTATTAGTATTGACTGGCGTCCACATAACATCAGGTTTTTCATTTAGCTGATAAGATATCTGAGTACATGGTTGCGAATCCACGAGGTTTTTCAAAACACCCGCTTCTCGAGAACTGCGTTTTAAGTAACACAGCTAGCTAACACGTGTAATTACATCTACGGTTAAGCAAGTGGCATTGTGGAAATAATTAGAGAGCAATTGTTGGTTCAACCGGTGACACAAAACTTTATACATGCAGAAGATGTACCTGCAGACGAAATTAGTCTTCGGGTGGCAGTGGCAACTGCTTCTTCTACAGGTGGTAAGGGATGTTGAAATGTAATTGTACAAAGAAGTGCATAAATAAATCATGCAAATGCCTGAAAAATGGAATAATGTGTAATAGTCGCTGTCACTTTTCTAATCCATGTAAAAATAAGTAACCTAATGTTTATAGGTTTATAGTTTTTATTGTAAAATAAAATGTAATTAAATAAAAAATAAAAAAAAATAAAATTAAAATTGTAAAATGTTCAACGAGCTATGTTTTAATAAATGGTTCTTTTAAAATTATCTATTTAAAATATCGCTTTTTACATTGCCTAGTCAATGTGAGTTTGTTACATACTCAAAAAGCACATTAACTAACAATATAGACAATTTGCAAATTGCCTGAAACACCGTAGCCATTTTGCAGATTTCCTAAAGTACTAGTGAATTTGCATATTAGCTGACGACTTAGTCGGTTTGCAGATTACCTAGGCATTTTGCAAATTGCCGAATTTTGCAAATTGTCGGTAACATAAGCACTAAAAAAGGTTAAAAATAAATTTAAGCACAAAAGTATCAAAATAAGCATTTATTTAATTTAATTATTTATTTAATAATTTAATTATTTATATAATTATTATATATAATATTTATAATATATATTATATAATTATTATATTTATTATATAAATTAATAATTTAATTAATAATTCAAAATTTAAGCACAAAAGTATCAAAATAAGCATTTAAGAATATATAAAAATATTTTATATTTTTTCCAAATAATTTTAACAAATTTATTATTATAACAATTTTACTTGTGCTATTAATATTTATATACTATAGCAAATTTTTTCTCGTAATGTGTAATTATTATAGCGTGCACGTTATCACTACATAAATAATATTATGTAGACTGAAAGCACACTGTGATCGGTACAACACATTATTTATTGTGATTGCGAAACTCTCAGAATATTTTATAAGCTCACGTTTACTTAGATTATTCAAAAAATTTTGCTATTAAACGTTTAAATAATAATTACTGTAACTAGCATAATCACTATAATCATTCTGGATTATATTGGATTATATTCTGGATAAATATCCATGTCCACTGTATTATGTCTAACATTATATTCAGCAACTTGTTGACCGTATTATTTTTATATGCTAATACATAATAATTATATGCAAAAATTTGAAAGATATATTGAAATTAAATGCGTAAAACATGTTTTTAGAAATAAATAAATAATTAAAGAAATAATTTCGATACTTTAAATAACGCCAAACCCATTAATATTTACAGTTTTATAATTACTAAGTTACGAAATAATTAATATGTTTTGGTATTATAATCGTGGGCTTACAAGAAAAAGGCACTAAGTCAAAATTTCACTTATTTTTTTTAGTGCATTATAGATCTTAATTTTAATGATCTTCCTACTACAAGAACGCAGTAAGTCATATCTGTTTCATTTTGTGAAATGTAGCAATGTAAGAAAGCACTAAACTAAAGCTATGATGCAAATGTTAAAAGTTTGCAAAAAATGCAAACTTTAAAATGCAAATTACTCAAAACTATCATTTTGGACTTAGTGCCTTTTTCTTGTAAAAAGAACTACAAAAAATTGAAAATGGATAAAACTTCGTGAAATATAACGCAGAACTACATAATAATTATGATATTATTCAGGTCTATTATGTATCACGACCTTTAAAAATAACGGTCAACCTAGGGCTGTTACATACGAATATTGCCCTAAGGCAGATGTGCACATGCATTTGTCTCCGCTCAGACAGCTCCAAATGCGACTCTGTGATTCGTCGGAAATGAGCAAAATGTGACTATTACAACAAATTATTTACAAAATCAAAACTCACAACTCCAAAAATACAAATCAAAATAGTTATTCACAAAATAAAAAATTAGATATTCAAAAAAAATAAAGAAAATCAAAATTTATAACTCCAAACGTCAAAATTCAAAAAAATAGATTTTGTAACACGACAATATAAATAACTTTTACAAAATTTAATTAAAAATTTAATACAATTTCAACTTACGTAAATAATTTTATCCAAGTTGCTGTTGAATAACGCATCCAAAATATATTTTCCGACAGACACTTTTGGTATTTTGAAATCTTCGTCAGACCTATAAAATATATTTTTCAAATTTCCGTTCATGACTTGATGTGTTTTTTGTTAATAAAAAAAATGCAAAAAGAATGTTTGCACAATTATTATTGTAAGATCTCTGTAAGATTATTGAACAAGTATTCAGCAAGCCTAGAGAAATAATGTTTTAGGTTTTTTTAAGATCAAGTTATTAGCATAGTTCAAGGTAACCAACATACAAAATATCGTACCCCACAACCTAATTTTTTTAAATTTTACTATGCATAGTAATAATAAATTAGTTATATTAATGTAAGCATTATTATTTGGTTTAATATAATATGTACATATAATTATAATTATGCAATATTTAACAGAACTAAACAAAACGTTAAAATAATAAATTTTAACAGTAAAGTAAAGAAATACAATACGTAGAAAAATCGCTACTATAAAAACCAAAAAGACATTACAAATACATACTAATATACCACAAAATCTACTTGAAATTCTTTTTGAGTTTATTTTCTATATAATTATGATTATTGTAATTGACTTTCAATTTCAATTATTATATTTTTTAATTAATACTACTATATTATACTGGGTGCTGAATGAGTTAGCCGAACATTGAAATTTAATATGTAAAAACTTATTTATTCAAATTTTTGCTTCCCTAATTATTTTAGAGAAAAAATGAAAGTCACAAAAATAATGATAAGAGTATTATATTTCATCCAGCTTTTACTTTTAAGGGGAAAATATGCTTTTGAAATTTTTAAAATTTTCATTTATTTAACTGGCCATGATATAAATTCAATTTAATTTCTATAAATTACCTTGGAAACTAACATGGCCAGTCTGATAAATGAAAATTTTAATGATTTCAAAAGAAATTTCTGCATCTCAAATTTATTTTTTTTTTAAATTATATTTTTACATTATTTTTGTGTTTTTCATTTTTTCTCTAAACTAGTTAGGGAATTAGTTTTATCTTTTTTGTTAATTATTTTGTTATTAGAGCCGGGAATCTCAAAATTGCCAAAGCAGCGAAGATGGCGTTGGCCGAACTTTTGACGACAAAATCAAGGAAACTGTATCAAATACAGAACGACAATTTTGTGCAGTGGTGCAAGAAAAATGAGCTGATTGTTTCACTGAAGACGTATTTTTGGCCTTTTTTAGGCCAACACAATATCGACAATTTCCACAAGCTATCCGCTACGCGGATTCAGTTCCGCTGTTAATATCGACAAAACTCCGAAACGAACAGTTTCAAATGAACTAAAAGAATACAGGGTTTTTAAGAAGAAGCACAGCAAAGAAGCACTAGAAATAAAATATAAAAAGTTACAAGCGTATGAAGAGAGAACAAAAGAAATTCAACGAAAAAATGATTTGTTCGAAAAATATATTGAGCAATTGAGTAAAAATTCCAATATTTAATGTAAACATTTTTAATTTATATTTATTTATTTATTTATATTTTATTAAATTTAAATAAAACATTTTATGATAACAAACTGCAGATTTCGTCTCGGAGTTGTTTTCCATCTTCATTCACATGATTAAAATTTCCATCTACTTCAGGTGTTTCTTGATCTGGCGTCGGTGCTCCTAAAATCAAATCATCTTGGTCAGCTAGATTATAAAGATCGCAACAAGCTCTGACGAAATGGCAGAGTGTCTTCATATTCCGCAATTTACAATAATATAATTGTCGGAATCTTTGTTTTAACATTCCAAATGAATGTTCAATATCTACTCGGCATGAACTTAAAATTATTATATTAAAACTTAGAACTTATATTAAAATTTTTTTGTTCTCGACGTAGATGTCCATTATCCTTATATGGAACAATGAGCCATTTCAAACAAGGATATGCTGAATCACCTAATATATAATGACCTTAAAAAATAGTAAAAAGTAACTGTAATTTTGTATTCCTTTAATTGATTATATTATTTAATTACCTGTAGTATTAGACAGCTTTTCAAAGATTAATGAATTTTTCAAAACTCTACTATTGTGAACAGACCCAGATATCCAATAAACACATCGATGAATTTTTTCTGCTCATTGCAAATGGCTTGCATGACAATTGTGACGTTACCCTTTCTGTCAATGTATTCGTCTGGATTTTTCTTAGGAGGGTCTATTCTTATGTGAGTTCCATCAATGATGCCTGAAAATGCAAATTACCTAGAGATATGATTTCATTTACTTTAAGATTGTCTACCTACATATTACATTTGGGATACGTTTCCTATTGTTATAGTGGTTTGCAGTTACCAACTTTTTATTATAATTGGGCCGCATAATTACTTCTTTTGACATATTACTAATAAAATATGTCAATCGCTCAATAATGTGATGAACTGTCCATAACGATAGGTCAAACCGATCTCCTAAATCTCGATAGGAGCAAGCCTCATGCCCTGCAAACCACAAAAAACAGCTACATGTTTCCCAGCTGATGTTGTGTTGTAATTGTGTTGTAAATTCTTATATTCACTTTCTTCAAATTTCTCTTTCAACTCTTGAAATAAATTTTTTGAAATTCGAAAATGTTTTTTAAATTCATTTTCGTCATAATTCGGTACTTCTTCAAAATAAGTTTTTATACAATTCCTCTTATTTCTGTTGACCAAAGTACTTAATATAAAAAATTCTTCCTCGCTACTACTATCACTACTATTATTAAATTCATCATCGCTTGAATCACTAGAGAGTATGTAATGCAATACGCCGTCCATTTTAAAACTAGTAACAATTCAAAAATCAAATTGTGTATAGTATAATAACAAATAAACAACTACAACTTTTAGGTTATTAGTAAACAACTTCAGCTTTTAGGTTATAGTAATTTCAAAATAAAATTTCAATCCCGCACCAAGCGCACCAAAGGCGTTTGTTATCAGTTACGGATTGTTGGCTGCACTGGGCTGCACTAGTGAGTTCTGGGCAGTTCGTGTACACTACCTGCACTACACTACCTGCCACTAGGACTGTCATAACAAACACAGCTATTATATACTTCTCTGTAAGTAAGAAAAATGCATAGTAGATGTCGATCTCAACGAAAGTTAGACCAACACGAATTTCCAACAGCCAAAGCTGCTATGAATATGGGTCAAGATCTTTTCAATTTTATCACAAACAATATAATACGTCAAGCACCACCAAAGCTTTAAAGTTTGAAAAGAAAATTTCCAAGCAAGAATACACATAGAAGAATGTATATTAAAAAAATCTGCCGCAATACCTCCAATCACCAGCACACCAAATTTTGTCCGGAGATACGATGACATAATGTTCATTTTTGTTTTCTATTGTGGTAGCCTTAACAAAGATATCGGTAGCCCTGGCAAAGATATCTATATGTATCACCCACTACCCTAAATCTGTGGTAATAATGTAAACCTACCTTTATATTCTTTTGTTGTTATGTTCACACTCCTTTACTACTTTAGTTGTAGTTCAAAACAACCACGCTAAATAGCAAGGTTATAGTAGTATAAAATTATACATGTAGTAGTCAAGTTATTATTAATTATTATTAATAAATGTTAAGTTCAAGATAGTGTGGATTTATTGTTGTTCGCTGCAATATTAATAACAACAGGTTATGGTGCCCAGATTACGAATTCAATAAAAAGAAGCAAGAATAAAACGTGGTTGTACTAAACTAATAATTCTGTTTTAGTTGTAATTTTTCTAATTGTTTCGCAACGATGTCGACAAACAACGGTAAGGAAAATTATCTGGAAAAATTGAGAGGTTCCGAAAACTTCAACATGTGGAAATATTCGATGCAAGCACTACTTGAACTGCACGATTTAGAAAAATGTATTTCGGAAACGGATACCGAAAAAGATGCTACAAAATTAAAAAAGGCAAAGGCGAAATTAATTTTATCGATTGGACCAGCATTGTACGTGCATATACAATCGTGTCCTACTGCTTTGGAAATATGGAAAGTCTTAAAAACAATGTTCGAAGACAAAGGTTTGACTCGCCGTATCAGCTTATTAAGGATGTTAATATCGACAAGCTTAGAATCTTGTTCATCGATGGATGACTATATTAATAAAATTATTGGAACGGCCAATAAATTAACAGAAATTGGTTTCCAGATTTCAGAAGAGTATATAGGATCGTTTTTATTAGCAGGACTTACAGACGACTACAAACCATTCATAATGGGTATAGAAAGTTCTGGGGTAAAAATAACGGGTGATGGAATAAAAACCCGTTTGTATGAAATTGGTCCATCGGTAAATGGAAAAGAGCAGACATTCTTCGGAAAGAAATTTACAAGTAAACCAAAATCACGAACGAAGGTGACGTGCTTTAATTGTAAAAAGCCGGGACATTTTGCAAATAAATGCCCAGAAAAATCAAAAAAACAAACTTTCGTTAAAGATGAAAATGCATTTAATGTTATGCTCGTGTCAAGTGAATTAAAGCAAAACGAATGGTGCTTAGATTCGGGTGCATCACAGCATATGACTTTCAATGAACACTGGCTAACAAATACTAGGTCTACGCCAACGAAAAGTATTTGTGCTGCAAATAAAGAAACATTAGTTGTAAAATGTATTGGTGACACTAAAATAAATTGTGACGGTGAAACTATTACGGTAAGAAATGTACTTTTTGTTCCGGGTCTCGCTGTGAATTTACTATCTGTTTCGAAAATAACAGAATCGGGTAACGAAGTGAAATTTGATAAAACCGGATGCTCAATAATGAACCGCAATAACGAAAAAATAGCAAGAGCAAATTTGGTTGACGGTATCTATGTATTGAAAACAAAAACTGTGTACGGAATGAGTGCAAAACAATCTGACAATTTAGTTACTTGGCATAGAAAATTAGGCCATTTGAATTTTAGTGACATTCAAAGTATGAAAAAAGACAAAGTTGGTGGAATTTCATTCAGTTCAAATGAAACACAAATGAATTGTGAAGTGTGCACAAAAGCTAAACAAGCAAAATTGCCTTTCAAACGATCGGAGAAACGAGCAAACAATTTCTTGGACTTGGTGCATAGCGATTTGAACGGTCCAATGGAAAATGAATCGATTGGTGGCGCAAGGTATTTTATGACATTCATAGACGTTTTTTCAAGAAAAGTATTTGTATATTTTTTAAAAAATAAAAGCGAAGCCTTTGAAACTTTTCGTGAATTCAAGTCGATGGTCGAAAATCAAACCGAACGAAAGGTGAAAATCTTACGATCAGACAACGGGGGTGAGTACATAAATAATAACTTTCAGGGTTATTTAAAAAGGTGCGGAATAATAAGCCAAACTACCGTTCCACACACTCCAGAGCAAAATGGTAGAGCAGAACGAATGAATCGTACCATTGTAGAAAGAGCTAAATGTCTTTTGTTTGATTCGGGATTTGAAAAGAAATTTTGGGCAGAAGCTGTCAACACAGCAGTTTACCTGATAAACAGATCGCCAGCAAAATCGACTGGGAAAATGCCAAAAGAAATTTGGTCAAAAACCGAAGTGAATTTGGAAAATCTGAGAATATTTGGATCGAAAACCATGGCTCACATTCCAAAAGCCCAACGAAAGAAGTGGGATCCAAAATGTCAAGAATTATATCTCGTAGGATATTGTGAAGGAACAAAAGCATATCGTCTTATTGATAAAAAATCTGGAAAAATAACGAAGGCTAGGGATGTTGTATTTATGGAAAGTTCAAAAATAAATTGTAATCCAAGAAAGACTGAATATTCCGATTTTGACGAAGTGGAAAACGAATCGTCCACAGTTATCGCATCAAAAGAAGACGAAACTGAAATTGTTCATAACAAAGAAGAAGTTCGAATCAAAAATTACATTGAAGATCAAAATTCAGTGGGGGTTTCTAACTCAGAAACCATGCAAGAAATACATGAAAACGAAAATGAATTGGATATTGTAAATCGTTATTTGACTGACAGTAACTCGACGATACAAAACGAGGAGCTTGTTGAACGACCCGTAAGGGAGAAGAAGCTACCCACTCGTTTTCAAAATGATTATGTCATGTTGTCAACAACAGAATCAATTCAAGAACCATCAACTGTTCACGAAGCAATTAATAGCAAGAACAAAAGGGAATGGTTAAATGCAATGAAAAGTGAATTTGATTCGTTGGTAAAAAATGAAACTTGGACTTTAGTTGATTTGCCGCCCAACAAAAAGGTTTTAAAGACTAAATGGGTGTTTAAAACAAAGTGTGATGAAAACGGCAACATAGCCAGATACAAAGCTCGGTTGGTCGCAAAAGGATACGCACAATAACCAGGTCTCGATTACTTTGACACTTATTCGCCAGTAATAAGATATGGATCTATCCGATACCTAATTGCTGTAGCTGCAAAACTTGGTTTCAAAATCGACCAAATGGACGCAGTAACTGCCTTTCTACAAGGAGATCTAAATGAAGAAATTTACATAGATCAACCTGAAGGATTCAGTAACGAAAGCTCACAGGTATGCAGACTGAAAAAGGCCATGTATGGATTAAAACAGAGCGGAAGACAATGGAATTTAAAACTCGATCAAACTTTAAAAAGTTTTGGTTTTAAAAGGTCAAAAGCTGATCCATGCGTATACGTCCAACTAGAGAAGGAAGAAATAGTTATGATCATCGCTGTTTACGTAGATGATTTTTTAATATTTTGGTTGGACGAAACTAAGAGAAATATTATTAAAAGCTCATTATCAAAGGAATTCAAGATGAAGGACCTCGGAGAAGCAAAATGTTGTGTTGGAATAAGAATTTCACGAGATGGTGAAGGTAATTTTTATCTCGATCAAGAAAATTACATAAATCAAATTCTGGAAAAATTCAATATGAAAGATTGTAATGCTTTATCAACGCCATCTGATCCTAACCAAAAATTATCGAAACAGATGTCGCAAGAATCCGAAAAGGACGACGAAGAACTAAAAAGAATACCGTATCAACAGGCAGTTGGAGCGTTGCTGTATTTGGTTCAAGGATCTCGCCCTGATATTGCGTTTGCTGTAGGAGATGTAAGTCGTTACAATAATTGTTTTAGTCGAGCTCACTGGATAGCTGTAAAACGTATAATGAGATACTTAAAAGGAACATCAAGTTTTAAGTTAAAATATAGCAAAATTGGTTCCTTGAATATCGAAGGACATTCGGATTCAGATTGGGCCTCCGATTTGGATAAAAGAAGATCATGTACGGAGTACGTATTCAAATTACAGGATGGAGCTATCTCATGGGGCAGCCGTCGACAACCAACAGTAGCTCTGTCATCCACCGAGGCTGAATATATGGCTCTATCAGCAGCCATTCAAGAAGCCATTTGGTTAATACAATTTGGACAGGAACTTGGACTAAGACCGTCCAACAGGGTAATACAAATTTGCTGCGATAACAAGGGAGCAGTATATTTATCCAAGAATGATGCCTTCAAATCTAGATCGAAACACATTGACATACGGTTTCATTTTATTCGTGATGTTCTTGAAAAAGGGCTCGTCAATGTGACATACACGCCAACTGAAGAGATGGTGGCAGACGCACTAACGAAAGCGGTCCCTAGTCAAAAACAAGTGTTTTGTGCCACGAATATGGGTTTGATCAAAGGTTTGATTGATATTAAAGATTGAAGTAATGTAAATAAGTATTTATGTCAATTTTAATATAGTGGGGGTGTGGTAATAATGTAAATGTAATGTTAATAATGTAAACCCACCTTTATATTCTTTTGTTGTTATGTTCACACTCCTTTACTACTTTAGTTGTAGTTCAAAACAACCACGCTAAATAGCAAGGTTATAGTAGTATAAAATTATACATGTAGTAGTCAAGTTATTATTAATTATTATTAATAAATGTTAAGTTCAAGATAGTGTGGATTTATTGTTGTTCGCTGCAATATTAATAACAACAAAATCTACCTATAAAAGTTTATTTAACAAAATCCAAAATGAAAAAAATTTTTTATTTTTGTACGCCACTGAATTTTTTCCAAAATTTTTATATACGTCACATAATACCGTAAGAAGTCACAAATAAAATTTCTCCAAGATTGGTACAACAAATTTTTTCGGTCATCTAGCGGATTTTTCGAAAATAAATTTTTGTAAATTACTGACTGTCAATTTACTGATTCTGAAAACATTTGCGAAAAAATTTAACAAACAGCCTAAACTTGGTCGCTACCTAGTGACAGAACCTTTTACTTATAAAGTAACGTTCCGTCAGTCCGTACGACGATATTATAAAATATTTCCCACCGACACCTATTTTTGTATTCTAAAATTAATTGTTACAAGCCCTAAACTCAATTCTTATGCTGCACTCGGTATACAAATCAACATTAACCTAATTTTGACACATGTCACAAAATTATGACGTTTATTAAAATTTTGAATATATTGTTTTATTTTTGCCAGCCATCTGACAAATTCTCACAAAAAATATATAAATTAAGATTTCAGTTAATATTTTCTATAATTTTTCTGACCTGCCCCGCCCTGTTACAATTGGCTCGGTTTGTTTTCTCACCAATACTTATACTTTCAAAGCTCCATCGACACACCAAATTTTAGCTGAATCGGTTAAACATTTCCGGAGATACGACGACATTTTCATTTTTTTTATTTATTTTATTGTGGTGGCCCTGGTGAAGATTTCTCTGGCAAAACCTTATTTTCACCATTCCAGCCCACGAGGCATACGTCCAATAAGTTTGATTGCAATCGACGCAGAAATGCCGGAGAAAATCGATCGACAAAAACTTTTTTCATGTTTTTGCCAAAAAAGTTAATTTTATTTTTTTCATGTTGCATTACTGATTTCTATCGAAGGATTACATATGCTCTCATATCCATTAGGATCAATGTACCTACGTACCAAATTTGGGTAAGATCCCTTCAGCATTTCTTGAGTTATTCACTCTTAAAGTTTCAACTTTGACAACTTGTGATTTTTGACAGACGACAGATAGAAGATTAATTTTACCTATTCTGGATAAAGCCTTTTAAGGGCTTTAAAATAACATATCGCAAGACAAAATATTTTTAAAAAATCCCGTATTATTTTCTTGTGGTGGCACTCCTGATTGATAGATCGCGACGAAAACCTTATTTTCACCTTTCCGCCGTGAACCCTACCACCATACCAAATTTGGTCGTAATTGGTTGGATGGTTCGGAAGCAAATCGATCGACAAAATTTGACGACCGACAGACCGACAGACAGACCGACACAGAAATTTTTATTTTACTTTTTGCAGATCTTTACGTTTCTGAACACGGTGAGCTCGAAAATGCAAAAAAAAAAAGTTGAAATTTTTTTTCGATTACCATACCTCCAATTTTTTTTTTAAATTGATTGGAGGTAAAAGCTTTATAAAATGAATGTTTTTATGATGTTCTTGTAAAGTTTCTTTTCTATATTCTACTTTTTTTAAAATCGATTTTTAAAATCGATACTCACTTAGTTTTTTAAAATATTTTTTAAATCTAAATATTACATTGGATTCCTTATTTTCAAGCTATTAAAGAATAATTTGTTTATAATAGATAATCAGGTCTATTATGTATCACAACCTTTAAAAATAACAGTCAACCTTTATGTTATAATCAAGTTTCAAAATAGCGTAAAGCGAGAAACATTATTGTTATAAATTTAATTGAATGTGCATTATGTAAAATAAAAATGATTACTTATTATAGCTAACATTTGTCAGAAAGAGAAAGTAATATTTCTATTTTCGGATCACAACGCGGTTCATCAATTTTTTATTTCATAGCTGTCACTGTTATAATAGCGTTTGTGCTACATGCGTTTTTAACGTTTTCGTTAAAATCTTCCGAAAATAAATGTTCATCATATTTGCGGCAATTAATATAGTAAATACGTATCGAATCGTTTAATTTCTCAATAATACTTATTAGGTTATTTATTTCTTCCCCGCCTCTTTTTTACCCAAGTAGTTATATTTATTGGAATAATATTCGATGTTTTAAAACTTAATTTTATTTATCTATGAAATATACAAATTTTACACTAATTCTAAACTAACAGCATAAAGCTTTTCTAACGAGCAGGTCAATACTAATTGGCTTTTCTAATCTGCCGGTTTTATATTCTTTCTTCACAAAGAGGAAACTTAAAACTTTACATGACTAATTGGGTCCACCTTAAAGTGTTCGACCATCTGTCGAATACACCCCATAGTCTGACAATTATGAAGCAAAACCAATATGATATTTATTGTTACTTATGCGGTAGAATATAACTCCTCCCTTGTAAGTTAGAAAATTGGGACATTAATCGTCTCAAATTTTCTGTTAGAAGGGTTTTTTTTTTTTTTAAATCATTATTACTAACTAAATTAATACTAATTACATCAATTACTAAACTAATAAACAAATAAGGTAAAAATAGTCTAAAATCGTGTTGTATGAAATGTTCTGGTGGATCTTTTTTTTTTTATTCACTAGTTGAACTTGATTTAATTCTACACTGAATTCATTTTTATAACCGTTTAAATTCACCTTTTAACCGTTTAAATTCACCTTTTAACTGTTTAAATTCACTTAGTCTAATTTTGATAGTTTGATTTGTTTTGGTTTAAAATTATTAGCACTAACTCTTTCGATGTATATGTAGAAATGTTGATGTCGAGGATAGGGCTGAATTTCCGGATCCTGTTGGTGTTTCGATAACTATTCATTCTGTACCTTTAACCTTTTTGAATTTTATATTATTGAATTGCACGTTTTCTTCTTTGCAGTTGAATGGTTCTTCAAAAAATGTTAAAACTTGTACTTCGTAAGGAGTACCCTATTCTTCTGCTAATATTGATAAATTTTCTTCGTATAGGAATTCTTCTAGTGCTTGTTAAGAATCAAAAATTTGGAATTCAGGAAGGATTACTTTGGAGAAAATTGATATCGGATAAAATTGGAAATAGTTATAACCTTCTTTTTCTACTACTTAATGATTATAGTATCAATTAAAATATGACTTGATTAACCTTTGTGTAATTTTTAATTCCAAGAATATTTTCAAATGGTAGAATATTACCTAGTATTGGTTCAAATGGTAATTTCGAGTTTTTGATTTGACTACTAGCAAGTTTAATTTCTTTTAAAAGCTCTGCAGGTTCGACTACATAATTATGAAAGGTGTTAATTTTCGCAAAACTAATAGTTATTTCTAAATTCTTTAAAACGTTATTAATGACTTGAAATGTGTTAATTAGTTCTAAGATTACTTTTTGGATTAACTCGAAATGGCGAGAGTTTAAATTTTTGTTTCGTTAATAAATTTTTGAAATTGTAAAATTTTGAATTTAGAATCTTTTGATTTCGTACAAGAGTGGCTGATGTACTATTAAATTTAGTAATTGCATTTTGCATTAAAGTTATTTGGTTTTTTACAACAGTTCTAATTTCCATTTGATTGTGGTATAAATTTTGAATTTTTTTTTTTTGATTGTATCGAATAGCATCTTTATAATCCAAATTGCCTGTTACGATTTTTATTAGAGAACCTAAACCATCAACTGGACCGCTTGAAGCAGGCGATCGACCAGAAGCGTCCAGAATTGGCCAACAGGAAGGGTGTAGTGTTCCACCAGGACAACGCCAGACCACACACTTCGTTGATGACTCGTCAGAAAATACGGGAGCTCGGATGGGAGGTTTTATCGCAGCCACCATATAGGCAGGACATGGCGCCAAGTGATTACCACCTGTTCCTGTCCATGGCGAACGCCCTTGGTGGTGTACAGTTGAATTCAAAAGAGGCTTGTGAAAAGTGGCTGTCCGAGTTCTTTGCAAATAAGGAGGGGGGCTTCTACGAGAGGGGTATTATGAAGTTTCTGTCTAGATGGAAACAGATTGTTGAACAAAACGGCGCATATTTGAACTAAATCCGATCACTGTAACACTTTTTATAAAGCATTGAATAAAGAGCAAAAAGGCGGAAGGGTGATATTTGACAACCTAATATTTAAAATTAAAAAAAATATGTGTTTTGAAATCGATTAAAAAAAAAAGTAGAATACAGATAAGAAACTTTAGAAAAACATGCAGTGATTTAAGAAAAAGTATGCTGTATAATATAATTTAATCAATTACACATTAAACTACTATAGTAGCTATAAAACTTAAAAATCACAAAATAAAAATAAATTAAAAACAAGTTTATAAAAAAAAAAACTTTATATTATGAAGACCAATGAAAATACATTCTTCTATGTGTGCTCTTTTATTGTGGGCGTAGTGTATAAGTTTCTTGTAACATAATTTTGATAATAATAATAATTAATAATATAATAATAATTATAATAATATAATATCCCTTTTTAATCGTAATTAATTATTTTGATTAAATGGGTATTCTGTTTAAACATATATAATGGAAAATAGCGCAAGTAGAAATGTTGGCGCAAACATTCCGATGCGCAATATAAATCGGGGTAGTGAATTAGTGTTGGCAGATTCCACTAATTTACTTGCCATGAACTGTCTAATGAAATGGCGAATCAAATATTTGGTCTCAAAATTATAAGTATAAACCTGATGCATCTTGGTTGAATATTGAAGAATGATTCAACTACATTTGAATGGCAAGAAAGTAATCTAATAACATTAGAAGAACTAACCGACACCATAAAAAATTCTTCTAATTGGAAATCACCAGGAATAGATGGTATCCAAAACTATTGGCTGAAAGCTTTTAAATCTATTCATGTGCCACTACTTTTTTGGTTTAACGAAGCTTTAAATGATCCCTCAATTGTTCCAAATTTTTTTTTTTAATTCTTTTTTTAAAAATGGAGATCCTCTAGAACCAAAAAATTACAGACCAATTACATGCTTACCAACTATATATAAAATTTTTACTTCTGTTTTAGCATCCAAAATTGAAAGTCATTGTAGTACAAAGAAAATCTTGGCTATTGAACAAAATGGTTGTAAAAAAAAGTCACAAGGATGTCGGGAATTACTTATAGTTGACTCAGTAATTACCAGAGTAGCAAAAAATAATAATAGAAGCCTGCATATGTGTTACATCGATTACAAAAAAGCATATGATTCTGTTCCTCATAATTGGCTTCTAGAAATCTTAAAAATTTACAAAATAGACACTAAATTTATAAAAGTGTTATCTTTGATGATGTCGAAATGGAATACAGTTTTCTTGAACCAGATCCCTGATGAAATGATGTCTGATGTCTATATGTTTAGACCGTCCATGGTCTAATCAAATGATTTCTTGGCAGGCCGCCGACATTGTAACATGTATGTTAGGTTGCCTAGGCGTGTGCATCTGGTTGCAAGGTGAACCACTTTAATGCCATAAAAATGCCTTTAAAAACTACTGCAAACCGCTAAGAAATGAAACATACGACAGGTTCAAATTCTTTACAAGAACACAACAGGAAGGCGAAGATTTCGATCACTTTATAACCGATGTAAAAACATTAGCGAGGGAGTGTAATTTCGAAAGCTTGGAGGATTCCCTAATTAGAGATAAAATAATAAGTGGTATTAACGATCTCTCATTACAGGAAAGATTATTAAGAGTTCCGGACTTATCATTAGCAAACGCCGAAAAACACTGCAGAGCAGCAGAAGCGAGCAAGCACCAAGTGAAAAGACTGAACATAAGCGGAAAAGAAGTCAACGCATTGTGGAAGGGATACAACAAAACCCAAGATAGAAATAGAATTGGAAATCGAAGCAACAGCAAAGATGAACAGGTAACAAGTGACATTTATAATTGTTTAAAATGTGGCAAACGGCACAAAAGCAGAAATTGTCCTGCTTATGGCAAAACTTGTAAAAATTGTAATAAACCTAATCACTTTGCCATCGGGTGTAAAAATAAAAATGTTAAAATGTCAATTAATAATAATAAACAGGGGAAATCTAAAATTGTACACGAAGTAGATGACCAGGATAGCGATGAAACGTATATAGATACAATTGCACTTAACAATATTCAGGGTAATAATAATAATAAAGCTTGGCTGATAAAAGCTGAAATAAAAGGTAAAGAAATAATGTTAAAAATGGACACGGGAGCCAGCTGCAATTGCATGCCATTAAATGTGTTAAAAAGCTTAGAGATAAATCTAAATAATATTAATAAAAATGAATTGTCAATCGTTACTTATGGTAACAATAAAATTAAAATTTTAGGAGATGTCATAATAAAATGCATAATAAATAATCTAAGCTATAATATAAAGTTTGTGGTAGTCGATGTTAACAGTACTCCAATATTAGGACTAAATGCATGCACTAAATTAAAACTTTTACAAAGAATAGATACAGTTGATAAAATTACTGATAAAGTAGAGTTCATAAATAATAATAAAAATGTTTTTGAGGGTACTGGTAAAATTCCGTATAAATATAAAATTGTACTTACTAAAAATGCTCAACCATTTGTGAGCGCGTGTAGAAGGGTGGCCGATGCAATCAAACCTGCACTTAAGGAGACGTTGAACGATTTGGAAAAAAGAGACATTATCGAAAGGGTAGAAGAGCCCACCGAATGGGTAAATAATATAGTAATAATTGAAAAAAGTAATAAGAAATTACGAATCTGTCTGGATCCGATACATTTGAATAAAAATATTTGTGGGGATCAATCGCTAATACCTACGTTAGAAGAGTTAAAATTAAAATTAAAAGGAAAATCAATATTTACGGTGTTGGATTTAAAAGAAGGATTTTATCAGGTACCGTTAGATAAAGAAAGCTCGCGACTATGCACATTTATTACGCCGTTTGGAAAATTCTGCTTTAAAAGATTACCATTTGGGTTAAAAGTTAGCCCGGGAGTATTTCAAAGGGTAAACGAAAAAATATTTGGAGACTTACCGATAGGAATATATTTTGATGATTTTATCATTGCAACTAAAGATGAAAAAGAGCATGATAAGTTATTATTAGAAGTAATAAATAGAGCTACAAAAGTAGGAATGAAGTTTAGTAAATCGAAATTACAGTATAAGGTTTCGGAAGTAGGTTATTTAGGACAAATATTTGCTTCAACAGGTGTAAAACCTGATCCGCAATACATACAAGCAATAAGGGAACTAGAAGAACCGAAAAATAAAAAGGAATTATTAAGAATTCTTGGCATGATAAATTATCTAACTAAATATCTACCAAATTTGGCAGAAGCATTAGCACCGTTAAGAAATTTAATAAAAAATAATGTAGAATGGTTTTGGTCTAGGGAACACACGGAAGTTTTAAATAGAATCAAACAAGTAATAACTGAAATACCAAATCTTAAAATTTTTGATCATGAATCTCCAATTGAAATACAAGTAGACGCCAGTCAAAATGGAATGGGGGGCTGCTTGTTACAAGGAGGACAACCGGTAACGTTTTGTTCACGAAGTCTTACCGAGACCGAGAAGCGCTATTCACAAATAGAAAAAGAAATGTTGGCCATAGTTTTTGGGTTGACCAAATTTCACCATTACGTTTATGGAAGACATATAACAGTAAAATCGGATCATAAACCGCTAGTAATAATAAATGAAAAAGATATTTGTAAAGTGACAAGCAAATTACAACGCATGAAACTAAAAGTACTTAAATATAATTTTAAAGTTTAATACTTGCCGGGTAAGCACATGTATATCGCGGATTTATTGTCGAGATCATACATTAAAACGAAAATAAAAGACGATCCAGAAATGAGTGAAGTAGTACACAACCTCGAGTTAGAATTACCGATATCACAGGAAAGACTAGTGGAATTGAAAAAAGCTACAATGGAGGACGAAGTACTAACCGAAGTGGGAGAATTTTGCAATAAAGAATGGCCCAAAAATATAAAAAGTATCAATAATCATGAAACACGTTGGTATTTTAAATTGAAAGATGATTTACTAGTCAAAGAGGAGTTATTGTTCTATAAAATTAAACTAGTAATACCAAAAAAGAAATTTATACCAAATTAAAATAATACCAAATTAGAAAAAATACACACAGGCCATTTTGGAATAGAAAAAACCAAAAGCAAAGCAAGGAAATTACTGTACTGGCCTGGTATGGCAACGGATATTCAAAATTACATCTCAAAATGTAAAACATGTCTAAAATATTCAAGAAATATGGTTAAAGAACCGCTAATACAACACGAAAGACCAAACTTACCATTTAATAAAATTGCTGCAGATATATTAACATATGGAGGGAAAGATTATTTAACTGTTATAGATTACTACAGCAATTGGATCGAGCTGATACCGCTTAATTCTAAAACAGCAAACGAAATAATAGAAAAACTCAAAATAATATTTTCTACACATGGAATACCCAAGACATTCATGTCTGATAACATGCCTTTCGATAGCTTCTTATTCAAAAACTTTGCAAAAAATTGGGAAATTACAGTAATAACTAGTAGTCCAAGATATCCAAGATCTAATGGATTGGCAGAAACAGCAGTCAAAATCAGCAAAAACATACTTAAAAAATGTGAAGATTCAAACACAGACGTTCAAATGGCCTTATTAGAATACAGAAACACTCCAATTGCAGGGTTGAATGTGTCGCCATCCGAATTAATGAACAATAGAGTGCTAAGAGGTGTTTTACCAGTGTCCAATCGATTGTTGGTTGACAAACCAATTATAGACCTAAAAGGAATCGCACAGAAAAGGGAAAAAAATAAAGTATATTACGACAAAAGCGCAAAAGAAAGAGGAAGTTTCAAAAAAGGGGATAGTATACTTATAAAAAAGGAAAAGTATTGGGTTCCAGGGGTGGTAATAAAAGAAAGCGAGTCACCACGTTCGTACTGGGTAAAAGACCTGTACGGTTCAGTATTAAGAAGAAACAGATCAGTTTTAAAAAACAACCCAAACGATCTGGATATTGAAGAAACTGGTCCTAATACTGCAACTGAATTAAGTAGCGCCACGGCTAACGTAGTGGTCAGAACAAATAATAGAAACATAACAAGGGCTGGTAGAATTATTGTTAAACCAATGAGATTTAGAGAATAAGTTTATTATAAAATTAGTTGTAAGATAACCTTTGTGAAGTAGTTTAGAATTATTGTTTAATTAGTGTTAGTAAGAATTATTATTAAAATATTGTAAGAAAGGGAAGATGTAACATGTATGTTAGGTTGCCTAGGCGTGTGCATCAGGTTGCAAGGTGAACCACACCCCAGTCGCAATGGTCGCCAGACACGACAAGCATTGTACGTGATTGCTAATAAATTAATACTAATAATTGCAGTGTACTTATTTAATATAACAACAAACATTACAGACATCGCCATGTATTCAGCCTCCGTAGTTGAGAGTGCTACAGTTGCTTGTCGCTTTGAACTCCAAGTAACACATCCACCTTGAAACATAAAGGCGTATCCAGCCGTAGAACGCCGTTTGTCCAGGTCATTTGCCCAGTCTGCATCAGTGAAACCAGTTATACCACCCTTTTGATTTGTGAACTCTAGTTTGTAGTTCAGAGTTCCTTTTAGGTACCTCATAACTCGTTTGACTGCAATCCAATGCACTCGTCCAGGATTGTTATTAAACTTTGATAAAGCCCCCACTGCATACGCAATATCTGGTCTGCTTATTTGGGCAGCGTAGAGTAAGCTACCTATGGCTTCTTGATAGGGTATGTTTTTCATTTCAACTTTTTCATCAGCCGTAGTAGGAGAAAATGCATTCGAAAGCTTTTGATTGACGTCAACTGGTATATCAACGCGGTTACAATCTTCCAAGTTAAACCTTTTTAGAATGTCTTGCAAATACCTTTCTTGATCAATCCACAACTTTCCATTCGTCCTATCTCTTGTGATTTTCATTCCCAAAATGAAAGCAGCTTCCCCTAAGTCTTTCATCTTGAACGTCTTATTCAAATGAACTTTCAGCTTTTCCGTGAATTTACCATCATTTGAAAAAATCAAAATGTCATCTACGTATATTGCGTATATTCTTTCCCCTTCTACATTGTAATATATGCACGGATCAATTTTTGATTATTGAAGTCCAAAATTCACCAAAGTGTTGCTTAACTTCTGATTCCAACAACGGCTGGCTTGCTTTAAGCCGTACAATGACTTTTTTAACTTGCATAGAAGGTTTTGCAAGCGTCCTACTAAGTAGGTAACTATGAATTACGTGAAACGTAATTCTCCTGCAAATAAATAACCCGGCTTCGGCAATTTGCATAACAAAAATATATTAAAATTTGGAAAACCAAATTTCAATATAATTATTATCGACTGTAATTTGATAAATGAAGGAAAAAAACTAAAAAGTTTTTATAAGCCTTCAGTCGAGATGACCTTATCATATTAGATAAGGTATATTATTCAATATTACACCACTGTATGACGCTAGATGTTGTAGTCGCTGCTTGAAGTTTTAAGCAATGCAAATTACGAGTGGAGACTTTGGCAGAATTTGGTGCTGCGCTCACCAGCGACTGACCGATGAGATCCATCTCGCTAGAGTAAGATCGAAACTCGAGTCTCAGTCTAGGTGTCGCGGTCCATATTTTTGTCAAACAATCTACTTTTGCATCTTAAAACAAAAGTTGATGCTGCTCGTTTGACGTCAATATAAACAGTGGCTGGATATTTGAAGGTAGTACCTTATCTAATATGATAAGGTCATCTCGACTGAAGGCTTATAAACACTTTTTAGTTTTTTTCCTTCATTTATCAAATTACAGTCGATAATAATTATATTGAAATTTGGTTTTCCAAATTTTAATATCTTTTTGTTATACCTAAATACACCAAGTGCATAGAATCTAAAACAAAATCGTTTATCATATCAATAGCAGGATCGATCTCAAGCAAAGGTGAAACTCCTGTATGGTGTTCAGAATTATTTTGATCTCGAAACAAATTATTTGTTCTTGTTATGCACTGATTATGATGTATAGGATATATAGTTCCCCATTCGGTTTCGAGTGGGGCCTAAGTGGGAAATCCCAACAAAAAAATTAAAATTTGTAGTCGGGTTTTCCCCATTGGGTTTTGTGTGGGACCTAAGTGGGAAATCCCAACGTGAAAATAAGAAATTATAGTCGGGTTTTCCCCATTCGGTTTCGAGTGGGGCCTAAGTGGGAAATCCCAACAAAAAAATTAGAATTTGTAGTCGGGTTTTCCCCATTGGGTTTTGTGTGGTACCTAAGTGGGAAATCCCAACGTGAAAATAAAAAATTATAGTCGGGTTTTCCTTATTCGGTTTTGAGTGGGGCCTAAGTTGGAAATCCCAACGTAAAAATTAAAAATTATAGTCGGGTTTTCCTCATTCGGTTTCGAGTGGGGCCTAAGTGGGAAATCCCAACGTGAAAATAAGAAATTATAGTCGGGTTTTCCCCATTCGGTTTCGAGTGGGGCCTAAGTGGGAAATCCCAACAAAAAAATTAGAATTTGTAGTCGGGTTTTCCCCATTGGGTTTTGTGTGGTACCTAAGTGGGAAATCCCAACGTGAAAATAAGAAATTATAGTCGGGTTTTCCCCATTCGGTTTTGAGTGGGGCCTAAGTGGGAAAGCCCAACGTGAAAATAAGAAATTATAGTCGGGTTTTCCTTATTCGGTTTCGAGTGGGGCCTAAGTGGAAAATCCCAACGTAAAAATTAGAAATTATAGGTGGGTTTTACTCATTGGATTTCGAGTGGGGCCTAAGTGGGAAAGCCCAATGTGAAAATAAAAAATTATAGTTGGGTTTTCCTTATTCGGTTTTGAGTGGGGCCTAAGTGGGAAATCCTAACGTAAAAATTAAAAATTATAGTGGGTTTTCCTCATTCGGTTTCTTTCCTCATTCGGTTTTGTCCTACAGTAACGTTTCCTTTAAATAATGTCGACAAAAAAATGGTACGTTAGTACTATAAATAATAAAAAAAAATGTACGTGATGCCTTTATTACACATGTAGTGCAAAGAACGGAAAAAACAATATGAATTGCAATTTTATAATCTCAATAGATATCAAATTGCACCCAAGTGCAACAGTACGCAAAACTGGCAAAGGTGTAAAACTAGCAAATTTGCACTTATGTTTTAGATTATATTTTTTGCACACCAAGTCGTTTATCTGCTTATATCTTTGGATATAGTACCTAACAGTAAGTAACTGCAGTCTTCCGTAGTCGATCAAACGATTGTGTGATATTGTGACTAGTTATTTGTGAGTGTTTTACTTTGTTTTTCACGTGTGCTTCCGAAGGGATAAAAAATGGATATGAATATGTAAGTACCTACATGTAATTAATTAAAATATAAATTTTTTACAGCAATACTTAATTGACATTTTTTGTTGCGAATTTCGTGCTCTTTTAGGTGCCTTTACACACAATCCTAGCCCGCGTGCTGGAACGCGGGCCAGCTTGTGTGTGTAAAGGTAACGACGTGCCACGGTCCATTCCAAACGCCGTTCCAAAGATTGCAATATAATATTTTGTAGTACCAGCAGGGTAGAGATGAAATCTCCAGAACAACCGGGTTCAATCCCATCGTCATCAACAATTGATAAGCAGATTGAGCGTAAATTGCAAAATACCCTTTTTTCGAGGCGCCAGCGAAGACTTGCTGCCAACAACTTGTTTATCAATACATATTTTGTAATGAAAATAAATGATAGTTAAGATTTTGTTATTATATGAAAATTAATTAAGTAAACCAGCATTATCTGTATCGTCTAAAAATATTCTTAAAAATATGCTTTTTTTTCACCGCATAAATCTTACCCCACTCTTAAACTTCATCAATATTTTTTATTTGCTTTTATTTGTAATAATATTTTATTTCCATTAATTATGATAATGTTTTTGTTACGTAATAAATACAAAAGAAAGTTAATTACAATCAATTTGTTTATTGTTATTATGTTATAAATAAAATAGTCTTTTTGTCTTCGAGATTTTCGTATCTGGGCGCGGGTTTGGAGTCCCTTTTTAGGATTTCCCTATTGAGGCCAGTGTTGGGATGCCTTAACGGGACCTTTTTGGGATTTCCCTACTGAGGCCAGGGTTGGGATGCCTTAACGGGACCTTTTTGGGATATCCCTATTGAGGCCAGAATTGGGATAGGGCTTTGCGTGACATCCCTATGTGCGGTCCCTATTGGGCAACCCAATGGGGCCCCAATAGGTCTTTCGTTAAAATTTCTAGTCGGGGTTATGTTGGCTTATTTTGCTGAAAAGGCAAAAGTGTCCAAATCCTCTATGATATCCTCTATGATCCTCTATGATCCAAATGATACGAGCGTGCATGGTGAGATATGATAATATAGACCTAAGCAAGTATGCACAACTAATTGCATTTTTAAAACGAAAATCTGATGGGTATCGTGGAAAGAATTCAAAAGTTCTGTCACGAGAACTAATTGATTGCTTTTTTTTAAAGGCAAATGATAATGAATATTTAATGATTAAGGTAATATATTGCATTATTTAAGTAGATATGTATTAATTAAGATTATGTATTATGTATTAACAGTTTCTATACATTTTAGGTAGCATTGATTCTGGGTATTGCAGGCGCATGTCGCTCAGAAGAATTGACAAACGTAACACTTGATGATATTGAAGATGTTGGTTAAAAATTGGTTAAAAAATATTTTTGGTTAAAAATAACCGTGCCGAAAACTAAAATATAAAGACTAAAATATCTCGAGTCTTTGTGGTTACCAATAATACAGGGACCATAGATATACTTAATTTATATCGCAAATAGGCTGTATTACGTCCCACTCACATTAATCATTGTCGCTTCTTCATATTTTATAAAGCAGGAAAAGGCACTACACAGCCAGTCGGAAAAAATAAATTTGGAAAAATATCATTCTTGATTGCTACTTACTTAAACCTACCAAATCCAACCTCTTACACCGACCATTGTCTACGCAGATCCGCAGACGCAGGTGCAGACATTACCACAATAAAACATCGCGGAGGTTGGAAGTCAACCGCAGTGTGTGAAAGCTACATTGAAGATTCGGTAGAAAATAAAAGAAATATTGCAAACCAATTACTACAACTTGCAGGAACGAGCAAAAGCAATAGACTGTTCCTAACTTCTCACAAAAATAAGACGGAAATAACAAATCGAATACTAGAACCTGCAAGTGCGATCAAGACTTTAAACAATACTAATATTGATATTCCTTCTAATATTAAATTTGAAAACTGTAATAATGTAACATTTTCTTTTAATATTAAATAAGTTCTTAAATTTTTCTTCGTTTTTCGTTTTATTAATATGTGTATAATGAAAACTCCCTAGAGGAGTTTTGTTCATATTATACTCCCTAGGGTAAAATGAGCTATTTCTGTCACAAGCACTTACTGCATTTCACTATAGAGGGATGCTCTAATAACATAATAATAATAAATAGCATTACATTCATAGTTGACGTGAGCTGACCTTTTTAGGTCTTACAAATCCTTCGAGAGGGGGATTAGTCCTCATCAAATTACAATCAAAAATATATACACTCAAATATGCGCGTCTGTATTTATAGTCTGGGGTGTGTCTTCATTTCTTTCACTATTGATCTCCAGATCACTCGATCGTTACAGGCCCGTCTCCAGTTTGACACCTCCATCACTTTCAAGTCCTGTATCACACTGTCCCACCAGCGCAGTCTCGGTCTTCCCCTGGTTCGGGTAAAGTCCGGTTCCCATAACATCATCTTCTTTGTTATCTCCTCATCGTTACATCTCATGATGTGTCCTAACCATTTAACACGTTGCACTTTTATAAATCTCACAATGTTCTCGTCTTTCATCTCCCTCTGTATTTCATGGTTCATTTGAGCTCTGTATACGCCTTCCACATACTTTGGGCCTAGGATGGTTCTCATTATTTTTCTCTCGAAGACCTTGAGGTCCCCTTCCTCTTTCTGTGTTAGGCACACTGTCTCGCACGCATACGTCACCACCGGCCTTATCAGGGACTTGTATATCTTTGTTCGCCTTGATATTTGTCTGTCTTTAAGTAACTGTCTATTCGCGAAATACGCTCTGTTTCCAGCTTGAATCTTTACTCTAATTTCCATTGCTCTATTATTGTTGTTATTTATCTGCACGCCAAGATAGTTGAATGCTCTAATGACATTGTTTTAAATCGTCTTATCTGTTACGATATGTGATTTAAACAATATAATTATTTTATATTTTATGTTTTCCGATGAATGTTTCAATGGTCAGCCAGTAAGATACTATTATTCACAATCGGTTAGTAATCGATACATTCCTGATTTTTAAAAAGTTGGGAAGCAGTTTATTGTTTACTTTCACTTGCCAACCAATCAGAGCTATTTTGTTTTACTTCCCAACCTACCTCACAAAGTGATCACTTCCCGACCTGCAAAGTCGCATGATGGCAAGAAAAGAAACTAACAAATAATGTGCGTCAAATTAATTAAGATTATGTCAAATGTCAAGTGCAAATTTAGTGCAAGCTAACTAATCTAATTTTATTTTAGTTACTTTAAAAATGTAAGTTTTATAACAATATTGTTAATTTAGCCAGAATAATTAAAGTACAATTTCAAATATTTACCATCATTTTGTTTGACATAAACCGCAATTTGCTTATTTTTTATATCAACTTGATAAACTATTTTTTCTTTTCAAAAATGAAATAAAGTGAAAAGCAGCGTATAATTTAATACAAATTTTAATTATTTTTAATTTACCATCTGATTGTGCATAAAATAGTATACATACCTCGGTGTCAAGCTTCATTCCAGCGTCGCGCCTCAGTCAACTAACCTAGCGCTCGGCTGTAATGAAGCATTTTCCACCTCGGCATGTAATATACTATTTTTTGTATCAAAATCAAAACAAAATTTATTCACTAGTTCTCTAGGCGTAAGGCATGTAACTTTGTGTTTCAAAAATAAAATTCTTGTCAAAAACGCATTTTTTTGCGGAAACGTTTTTTTAAATATGTTTCAGTTTCAGTGTAAATGAGGTAATTGAAAATATGCCAACATCAGTATACAATGATGTATCTGAATAATGTAATTATGTTTTTCCACTACTAGTCATATAGACTAGCATTATAACATAGGTCAGTCGCGTGTTAAGTGACTCATTGACTAGTGGTTAATAAATTTTCATTATACACTAGTGGTTAATAATGAACATATTGTTATTTTTCTATAGTTTAACAACTATTTATAAGACAAATTTTGATAAAAAACGATTTTGTATGACCAGGATTTAATTGCATTTAAACTATTCAAAACGCTTTTTAAAAGCTTTTTATTAACTTACCCGGGTTTATTCTTGCCCATAACACTAAAATCTTGAATTATCCATAGTTCGGGTAAAATTCATGTACAACGACTTTGGTCTTATTTTTAGCAAATTTCTTTCCAAGTCTTCATTGGGGGAGATTCAACTGAAAATAAAATGTTTATTAATTTATAAAGTAAATTTAGGCAACGTACCAGATATTTGTTATCGGAGTACCTTCAGCTACGTTTGGTCTGGGATGGCAAGTTTTGTTATGGTTAAAGTAAATCTGGACATTCCAATATTGCAAAGTTGGATTGGTTCCACCATATAAAAAATCGTTGTGCTGAAAATTGAAAATATTAAACATGCTGGAATGAAAATTGTATAAAAAAATGTCGTCACTCTCTGCCGCAATACCTCCAATCACCAGCACACCAAATTTTGTCCGGAGATACGATGACATAATGTTCATTTTTGTTTTCTATTGTGGTAGCTTAACAAAGATATCGGGAGCCCTGGCAAAAATATCTATATGTATCACCCCCTACCCTAAATCTATCTATAAAAGTTTTTTTAACAAAATCTAAAATGAAAAAAAATTTTTATTTTTGTACGCCACTGAATTTTTTCCAAAATATTTATATACGTCACATAATACCGTAGAAGTCACAAATAAAATTTCTCCAAGATTGGTACAACAAATTTTTTCGGTCATCTAGCGGATTTTTCCAAAATAAATTTTTGTAAATTACTGACTGTCGATTTACTGATTCTGAAAACATTTGCGAAAAAATTTAACATGTCACAAAATTATGACGTTTATTAAAATTTTGAATATATTGTTTTATTTTTGCCAGCCATCTGACAAATTCTCACAAAAAATATATAAATTAAGATTTCAGTTAATATTTTCTATAATTTTTCTGACCTGCCCCGCCCTGTTACAATTGGCTCGGTTTGTTTTCTCACCAATACTTATACTTTCAAAGCTCCATCGACACACCAAATTTTAGCTGAATCGGTTAAACATTTTTGGAGATACGACGACATTTTTATTTTTTTTTATTTATTTTATTGTGGTGGCCCTGGTGAAGATTTCTCTGGCAAAACCTTATTTTCACCATTCCAGCCCACGAGGCATACGTCCAATAAGTTTGATTGCAATCGACGTAGAAATGCCGGAGAAAATCGATCGACAAAAACTTTTTTCATGTTTTTGCCAAAAAAGTTAATTTTATTTTTTTCATGTTGCATTAGTGATTTCTATCGAAGGACTACATATGCTCTCATATCCATTAGGATCAATGTACCTACGTACCAAATTTGGGTAAGATCCCTTCAGCATTTCTTGAGTTATTCACTCTTAAAGTTTCAACTTTGACAACTTGTGATTTTTGACAGACGACAGATAGAAGATTAATTTTACCTATTCTGGATAAAGCCTTTTAAGGGCTTTAAAATAACATATCGCAAGACAAAATATTTTTTAAAAATCCCGTATTATTTTCTTGTGGTGGCACTCCTGATTGATAGATCGCGACGAAAACCTTATTTTCACCTTTCCACCGTGAACCCTACCACCATACCAAATTTGGTCGTAATTGGTTGGATGGCTCGGAAGCAAATCGATCGACAAAATTTGACGACAGACCGACAGACAGACCGACACAGAAATTTTTATTTTACTTTTTGCAGATCTTTACGTTTCTGAACACGGTGATCTCGAAAATGCAAAAAAAAAAGTTGAAATTTTTTTTCGATTACCATACCTCCAATTTTTTTTTAAAATTGATTGGAGGTAAAATATAAATAACTATGTACAGCATTAATAGTTATTTATTATACAAGTGTCTTATTAGGCCCCTAAAACACGAAAGAAAAGTTTAAACACGAGACCGCAGGTCGAGTGTTTAATTTCTTGAGTGTTTTGGAGGCCAATAAGACACGTGTGTAATACAACGTTTTATCCACAATTCGCATATTATGAAGGCGTTATAAATTTAGATTTGGGCCAAAACGAATTCATCGATAAAAGCAGGTAAGGTGGGCCATGTAATGGTTTCTATGACAGTTGTTGATTCCCTCATTATTTTTCGAATCGCGTCAAATTTGTGAAAAAATAATTTCGCGGTCTGAAAATGAACGAAAACCAGATTATTCCTGAAGATATTCTCAAAGAAGCCCAAGAAGCGACTTTGCATTTGTTGCCAACGAAGTCTAGAGCAGCTTACGAAAAAGAATTAACAAATTTTTCCGAGTGGAAAATAAGAAGATCTGTGCACGTGATAAACGAAGAGGTTCTGCTAGCTTATTTTTTGAACGTTAAGAAAAAGTTTGCCGCGTCTTCGATGTGGACGAAGTATTCAATGTTGAAAACCACTTTAAAAGTGCATGAAAACATAGATATTTCTAAATATGCTAAGCTAACCTCATATCTGAAGAGCGAATCTAGAACATACAAACCGAAAAAATCAAAGGTTCTTGAAAGAGAACATATTGAGGAATTTTTCGATAAGGCCCCTAATGACAAATATTTGATGATGAAGGTACCTAAAACTTAATTTCCTTAATATGTTTCATATTTATTTTGATTTTTGATAGGTTGCATTGTTATTTGGCATTGCTGGAGCTTGTCGATGCAATGAGTTGACGAATTTGAAATTCGAAAATGTTCAGGATAAAGGGTCGTACTTGTTTATTTCATTGCCGAATACTAAGACGAACGTTCCACGCAGTTTTACAATCATGGAGGAAGGATTTTCTATCAACGCCCTTGAAATCTGTAGAAAGTACATACATTTACGTCTAGAAAACGTTTCCAACGTCAGATTCTTTTTGCAATATAAAAACGAGAAATGCACAGTGCAATCGGTTGGAATCAACACGATGTCCAAAATTCCTTCAAAGGTTGCTGCCTTCCTAAATCTTCCGGACGCAGAGTCATATACTGGGCATAGCATGAGACGCTCATCCGCAACTCTACTAGCGAACGCCGGTGGCGATCTCACCACCATCAAACGTCACGGAGGATGGAAATCTTCTAGTGTTGCGGAGGGCTACATTGAAGACTCAGTGTCGAATAAAATTGATATAGCGAAAAAAATTCAAGGCGCTGTTTCTGAATCCGTTTCCGAAATTTTAGCTGTGAAACCCACTGTTGATGGTACTGACGTACATCCATCTACAAGCACAATCAATCTTTACAATAGCGACGAGGCAAAGAAGACAATATCCATCAATATCAATGTAAATTTAAATATTAACAAATAAAGTTCTGGTTCCAATTTTTATTTACGATTTAAATTAATAAAACACTAGTGTTTTATAGGGGTCATAAATCAATTAGAAACAGTATCATTATGGGCTCATAATATGCAAATTGTGGATAAAATAATTAACCATTAGCATTAAAATGTCCCGAATCACTTAAATTTCAGGATGGTATTCTCACATAACCAACAGGTAAGTTTGCACGTAATCCTGGGATCTGTCAGGGAACCACAACCACGAATCGAGCCTCGACAGCTGCACTATAGGAAAGAGGACAATTTTCTGTGTATAATAAAAAAATAAAATTTGTGGATTATCCATTAGTTTTCGCAAAAAACTCGTTTTTAGGTTAGAATCTCGAGTGCCTTGGTTGCGTTCGTCAAAAACGACGCTCCGCTACCCTACGCTCCGGTCCCCTCCGCTCCGGGCGCTACGCCCGCTAAAAACTTCCCTCTAGGTCGCACCACCTCGCCAAAGGTGCAACTCGAAAGGGGTGAAACTCGTAAGCGGCGCTCGATGTTGTCTCGAGCGGGTCACAATCGCGTCTGACTGCCAACACTTACACCCCTATTCACTAACTTCCATCGAAATCTTTTCGATCATCGAGATGTAGAATATCGAATGGAATACGTTAACGATGACAGTATTCGACGACATAAATTCCTATTCTGTAACTAGACCTAAACGATATCGAAAACGGCGAACGATGAGCCAAGCTTTTCGATAACACTTAACTGACATCTGGTGGCCTATATAGGTAATGCCGTTTTAAACGCAATTTTAACCAATAAAATATGAGTAACCTAAAAAAATTTAAATTAATTTAATTTTTTTAAAAAGGTAGAAACGTCATGAGGTTGGTAAATATGCAAAATATATATTAAAACTCAAAACTCAAAATCAAATAACAATAAATTACGTTAAATAACAATAAAATTACCATGGATCGATAAGTTCTCGTACATTTTTCTTTATAGGAGTAGATTCATTCACTTTCATACATTAGAGCAAGTGATTTGTGACGGATGAACTTTTCTAATATAGTATATATTTACATCAAGAAGAGAATGAATACCCCTACAATATTATATTTATTTGCAGTGGAGCCGTGCGAAATATTTAAATTGCGATAAAAATAAAATATTATTTTAGTGGAATAAATACAGAAGATAAACGTGCAACGAGGGTTTAAGCAACAAAATTAATACTAAATCCATTATTTATATAATTTATAAACAAATAATGGCCAATATTCACCTTTCATAAAAATCTTTCAAACCACTTCTTCACAATCATTTCCGTTTCTACCAGCAAAAATAAACTCCCAATCTTCATCATAGGAATCTATCTTCCACCTTCTCTATCCGATATTGACTATCCCTTGAAACTTCTAAATAGAGTGATACGGACTTGCGGGAGTAGCCAAGTCCACCTATGCGGAGATCTCAATTGCAGATCAAAGCTATGGTTTTGTTACTTCCAATGACCGTGCACCCTAGAAGAATTCATTACTCAAAACAATCTAACAATACACAATAAACCAGGTAAACCTTTCACATACGAGAACACCAGGGGAGGAAAGAGTAACATCGATCTAACCCTGGGAACCTCCAATACTATCAATTCAGTCTCCAACTGGGATATTTCCGAAAAAGTCATTTTAACCGATCATAAAACCATTACCTTCACTATAAAACACCCAGACCCTCCTAAAGTTACAATAGTCAAAAACAAAAATCCGAACACAATCCCGCCCCAAACAATTTCAGACTTCCTCACACCCTGGGTAGAACTTTCCACCCCAATTTCAGAAAAACTTGACACTCCTGCCAAAATCGACAATTTTACCCGCTCCCTTCATGACATCATCCAGGAATTAATCAATACTCATGCTCATTACAAGAAAATCTACAAATCTTGGCCGGCCAGATTGGTGGACGGACAACGTAGAAAAAGCTAGGAAAAATTACCTAAAGAAGAAATCTCTTCTTTACAAAAACAAAAACGAAAACTTAAAACAATCCCTGTATGATGCCATGATGGGAAAAAAGGAAATATTCCAGAATGCCCTCAAAAATTCCAGAAATAACAGCTGGAAGAAATTCGTTGAAAACGACTTACTCAGCGACCCCTGGGGAATATCCTACAAATTAGCGGCGGGATAATTCCGGAAGCAGGCCTTACTGACGTCTTTCCGTAAGGAGGACGGCATGGAGACCCTGCATCCAGAAGAAACCCTAAACTACCTTATGGGAAAGCTACTGCCAGACGATGACCAAAACTCAGATCTCATTGTGGATCACCAAACAATGAGAGCTGATTTCGAGAGTCTGGAGACAGAAGCCAACCCTAAGGATCATCAAGAAGTCACCCTAAATGAATTAAACGAGCTTATCCGCACCACCCAATCAAAAAAAGCTCCATGGTTTGACCTCATACAGGGATCATTCCTAAAACTCATATACTGCACCATCCAAATCTCGCTACTAAACCTATATAATGCCTGCCTAAAATATTCTCACTTCCCAACTCTCTAGCAAAATGGGATCCTGAAAGTTATCCTCAAAGATGCTTCGGGAGACCATGGCGCTTTTAAAAACTATAGACCGATCACCCATACCTTGGCATGCTTCTAGATGAAAAACTGTCCTTCCTGTCACATATTAACATGGTATGCTCGAAAGCGAACAACTTGATAATCGGGCTACAACGCAAGGCAAGAGCCTGCTGGTAGACGGACCTAAGAGAGACCATGACCAAGATTTACAAGGGGGCTATTGTCCCCATCGTGGCTTATGGAAGCGAAATCTGGTCGTGGAGGATCGAGGAACGTCACACGAAAGCTAGGCTCTTGTCATGCTACGGCCTAGCCTGTAGACTGATGATCAAAGGATACAGAACTATCTCCTCCCTGGCAGCAGGGGTCATTGCGGGGATCCATCCCCTTGTATTCTCGTATTTCCAGCACCTGGAAATACGACGATTACATGCTATGAAAACGATCAAGAAGAGACAAACCACTTAGTTTTTGGGACAAGAGATTGTCCCACAATACTTCGAATCAATGGCAGAACTGAAACGCGAACTAATCCTGATCATCCAGGCCATATGGCAGGACAGATTGCATGGGTTTCTACGAATAAAAACAGAGTTAGAAGTCAACCCTACCGATAGTGAATAATGAAACCAAGCATAACAAACCCGATTTTGACTAACACAGAGTACTCCATGACTCTGACAAAGAAAACTCTAACTCGACAAAAACAGAAATTAGATAATGAATATCAACAGATAGGAGTACTCTACGATATCTAGATACACGAATTGAAGCAAGAATATTAAAATGAAATAGTTGTGCATCGTGGAAAAATTTTGGAACTATGCTAATCAAAAAATTTGATTTACTTTGAAATTGAAATTTATATATTTATGTTTATTGTTAAATTTTGACCAATGACAACACCCGACCAATTTGTCGGGTTTTTAAGTTGGTACTTATTTTGTGTAATTTTTTACTATAAATAAAGAACTTAAGTTGGCTACTGCACAATGTGCAATACCTTGGGAGAAAAAAAAAGAACTTACAAAAGTTGCAAAAATTGTAGAAGTCCAGTGTGTGATAAACACACCAACATAGCTCTAACTATTTATAAAAATTGTACGAAATAAAAAAACAATTATTGCAAGTATTATCTTTTAGGTGCTCAAGAAACAGTTTTGTTTTAACGCAAATTGTAAGAGTACCCGAGTACTTAGCATGGTAGACATAAGGTAAACTTCATAAAAGCGTAAAAATAGCTACGCCCTTTATTAGCATTTTTACAATACAGTAGAATCCGTATATAGCGACGGTCAAGGGACGGTCCTAACCGGACGACGACGGACGCACAAAACGGTTTGAAACTGTATTTGAAAACGTTATATGAAAACCAAACTTGAGGTTGCACTTCCTTCGTTAAAAGCGGTTGGTCGTTATAAACGAAGTCGTACTATTCGGATTCTACTGTAGTTATTTACATGAAAGTCTAGAAAATTACACGAAGCACGTTGTGCCGAGTATTTTAGAGCTCCGAGTAAAGTTAGACATTTTACTGACGTGTTTTGTATTAAATTTTTCCTAAAAACGTAAAAAATCGAAATTTTAAAACCTTAATTGAACATTTTTAAAATGAGAAAAAATCAAGTTGTTTAATTTTATGACCACATAGTTACAAACAAAACAATAATATATAATAAACAAAAAATTATTATAAATTTTGTGCGTGTCGTGTAAATTATAGTGATGAAAGAAAACTAAAATGATACTAATGGTGTCCTCGATATTGCATTTGATGTTAGCGAAGCTGCGGCCGTTATTAATGATCTTTTACCATCCAACTCGAGAGAGCGATACGAAAAAGCATTCAAAATTTTCGATGTATTTCTTGCTTATTTTGAGGGAAAAGCAAGTATCTATAAAACTTCAAGTCTTTGGGGCCCTTACTCTATGTTGAAAGCAGTGTTATTGTTGAATAAAAATTTGGATATAAACAAGTTTTGTGAACTAATTGCTTACCTAAAACGAAAATCGTCAGGTTACCAACCAAAAAAATCAAAATGCTTGTCTCGCAAGCGGATTGATACATTTTTACTGTAATTCCCGACAAGGAATTTTTATTGGTGAAAGTAAGTTATTATAATGGTTACTTAAAATGCTTAAAATTAATTTTTGTTTTATGCTATGCTGCCCTACTTAGGAAAAACACCGTATCTACAAAATAACCATATTGATATATTTCAATAAACAAATTTTTTATTTGTTTTGTGTCCTGTGTCCTTAATTTTTATCGGAAAAAAATTTCAAAAACACATCTGGAAAGGTAATTTGATGAACTATCTTCTCGTAGGTTGATAATTAAAAAACATTTATAACTATCAAAATTATATTGATAAATGCGTATGTACTGAAATTTTTATAACTTTCACTATGTTAAAACCCCATATCATAACATAAAATGTCATTTTCATAACCGTAACATAAAATGATATTAAAACACATAAACAATTAGTAAGTTATTAAAAAAAAGTTCAATAATTTACCTAATTTCTTTCTGTTCATCATTTCTATCATTACTTAAGACAAATCGACATATCTACGTCTAATTACGTTGTACATGGTGTTTTATCGAAGCTTTCATAGATGCGATGTTTTATTTGCGATATTATAACAAATTAAATAATTGTTTTAACTAAGTATCTTACATTATTTCTGTAGATACGGTGTTTATGCTTATCGATTTAACAGATTTTAAATACTATTTAGAGTCGAGATACGAATTTCTGGTTTGGTGCAATAGAAAGAGGAGAAAAAATTAATTAAGAAAATGTAGGGCAGTATACAGGTCGTGCTTATTTTTGGCGTATCGATGCGATGAATTGTCAAGGATGTTACTCGATGATATTGAAAATCAAGATGACATTCTAATAGTACATATTCCTGATTATAAAACGAATAAACCTCTACGCTTTGTAATTGTTGACGAAGGAAATAGTCAGAAAATCTTGCCATGTACAAGCGTTATGTGGCACTACGTCCACCTTATACTCAGCATGTAATAAAAATTCCAACCTGCCCTTGCAGGCAAACAGAATTTTTCTCTACACGCTGAAACGAAGAACCAGCTTTAACATTTATTGTAGATGCCTAAGATGTTATAGCCAGCTGATATGTGCCGGTGGCGAGGGTGTGTTTCCAAAGGTATTAAACAACCACTACAGGAAAAAAATTCGCCAACAAAGAACTTCCCACTAAGATGGGAAAGGAGAAATTGTAGCTACTGTTATTGCTACTCTATGTTATCCGTAGTGGAGAAACATACAGAGAACAAGTAGTCTACGCCCACAGTAAAAATAAAAATTAAAAGTCATAACTAAACGTAAAAATTTAAATAACCCAAGTAGCTAGTGCGTACGAGTTGGGATAAAGTGTTGCATATATACAAAATGAGAGTAGTTATTTTAATTTTAGTGTTTCGATTACACTAGTGAGCAGGTTGATTTAGCGTTTGTCTATATATGATGGAGTTCATGTGTGTCTACGGCACGCAGGTACCATCACGAAAATTTAATGCGACGTCATCCTCAGGGGGCTCACCACCTCCCTCGTACCAATCTTGGAAATTTTTAGACAAAACTTAAATTTCGGGAACTGGAACGTCTCCGCCCGAAACTAAATTTATAAGTGACGTTCGAAGACCGTCCAATGCGATTATTAACCTCGGGTCATATTTTACTCATTTCCGACGAATCAGAGAGTCGCATTTCAAGCTGTCTGAGCGGAGACAAATGCTTGTGCACATCTGCCTTATAATTATAATATATTTATAATTTATTTATATAATAATATTTATATAATATAACTTATAATAAATTTCATTAGAAATATTAAAACGAGTTAATAGAAAGTATTAAGACGTGTATTAAGTGCTCTGTTATTGATGAGATAAAAAAAACATTACAAAAATGTCTCCTACTATTAATCACGTCTTGAAAAGGCTGGATAAAATGGAAAATTTATTTTCAACAAAAATGTCCGAAATTATATCAACATTCACAAATCAAATAAAAGAAATGGAAGAACGATTCAATCAAAAAATCATGGAACACGTGGCATTGATTGACGAACTTAAAGTGGCGAATCAAGATATAAAAAATGAAATAAAAGTTCTAGAAGTTAATAATTATTACGACGAACAACGAGATTTAAAAAATAATATTATTATTGCTGGAGTTCCTGATTCAGATAACCCGATTGATGCTTTCATAAAAATTACAAATAATCTGAAAGTGGACATCGATTTAACTAACATCAAATGCTGTTATAGAATTGGAAAAACGAATGATAGAGGAGGTAGATTAATCAAAGTAGAACTACATGGAAGTAAAACAAAGAGCTTAATTATAGAAGCAAAAAAAAATCTTAAAAATGATGATGAAATACAAAGTATTTTTATTAACGACGAATTATCTAGACGTAATCAAGAGTTGTTCCGTGACATCAGAATAATTAAAAAACAATTAAATTATAAATATGCCTGGTTTTCTGAAAATAAGTTTTTAATGAGGAAAAATGAATTTATAAAAATTATTGTCATTAAAGATAGTAATGATTTACAAAATTTAAAAAACTAATCTTCAAATTAAAACTATTATATGTCAATATCCATAGCATAAGAAATAAAATTAATGATTTGGAATTATTGACTGACCAATATAATAACGATATAATAATAGTAAGGGAAAACTGGAAATTAAATTCTTTGGCCTAACTATTCATATTAGTGTATTCAGCCATACACTCCCGCAGAAATGATAGGGGCGGGGGTGGCAATCTATTGCAAAAATAATATCGCTTATGATCTTCTTGAGGAATATTCAAATAATTTCTTGAACTATATTATAATAAACTTGGTTCAAATAAATGTAAAGTTCTTGCTTTCTATCGAAGTCAAAAATGCGGAGTCGAGTTTTTCATTTCAAAAATTGATCAATTGAGTTCTAAGTATAAAAATATGATTATCATTGGAGATGCTAACTTAAATTTATTAAATAGCAGTAACGACGTCTCGGAATATAAACAAATAATTCAGAGCAACACGGATACAGATTCTTAAATAGATTGAGTATTAAGGTACCAACAAGAATTGACATCCATAGTAAAAAAAAAAACAATAATTGACCACGTTATAACTGATATAAAACAATTAAAGAAACATTCGATTAGACATTTCGAAATTGGGGCGAAACTAGCAAACAAATTAGCAAAAAGCAATATAAATTTTGAAGAAACTAAATAGTCTCCAATGGACTATGATAACTTTACACCAGGTTCACCAGGACCAGATCTTATAACAGTTACTGATATCCAGTTAATAAAAGAATTAATTGTTCCTAAGTTAACTAAATTAATAAATACAGCTTACAATAAAGGTACATTTCCGAAAATATTAAAAATAGCAAAAGTGATTCCAATATATAAATCAGGAGAAAAAAACGACTGCGGTAATTATAGGTCAATTTCTATTACAAGTGTGTTTTCTAAAATTATAGAGAAAGTTTTTAAAGCAAAAATAATTAAGCATATTGAAATTAATGGAGGTCTCGATCAATACCAATTTGGATTCCAGCAAAATAGTGGCACGCAGACTGCAATTAACACATTTTTAGATTTTATAAATCAAAAATTGGACCAAGGGGATTATGTAGTGGCCGTATTTATTGATTTAAAAAAAGCATTTGATACAGTTAATTATAATATTCTTTTTAATAAATTACGTAACATGGGATTTACTGAAAAAAACATTAAATTTATTCAATCTTTTTTTATGAAAGAACTCAATATGTTTATGTTAACGAAGAAAAAGTACCCTTGAATATGTTTTAATGGTAATTCCACAAGGTACAGTTTTAGGCCCATTAATGTACCTCCTGTATGTTGACAGTTCACGTTTAGCAGGATTGCTAGCCACTTATTTTACCTTTGCAGACGATACGGTATTACTATACCATGGAAAGAATGATCAAGATATTGAAAACCGAGTTAATGAAGACTTACAAAAGTATTACAACTGGACAGTTCATAATAAACTAACAATTAACAAATCAAAAACTAAATTTATGATATTTTCTCAAAAAAACAAGAAATCACCTACAATATCTTTAAAAATACAAAACGAGTGTTTGCTGAGAGTATCAAATATAAAATATTTAGGAATCATTGTGGATGATAAACTGACTGGTCAACAACAAACAAATTGGGTTATACAAAAAAATACGCCATTAATAGGAGCTATGAGTAGATGCGGTTTTTTTTTTTTTTTTTATTTCAATTAAATATTTACAATCTGTTTATAAACAATAAGTAAATTCTATGATAGGGTACATGTCATGTAGAAAATATTCCAATGAATATTTTCTTTAAAATAAATTTAACATTCATAATGGTTATAAGTATTTATCTATTTGGCAAATCGGTTTAACAAATCTGTAGTCTTGAACCTCTTCAATCTTCGCAACTCGTTTGTGGTATCCATCAGGTTGTTGGCAAGTTCGTTTGGATGGTTTTCCAGTCTGGTTTGGTACTTACTGTAATACTCATGGATTTCTTCTTTAACCGAGGTCATATGTAGATCATGTCGAATATTAATGTTTGGAACATACCATGGGGCATTTACAATTGTTCTGAGGACCTTATTTTGAAATCTTTCCAGAATCTCAATGTTAGAAACGCTAGCAGTCCCCCAAAGTTGGATGCCATATGTCCATACGGGCTTCAAGATGGACTTATACACAAGAAGTTTGTTTTCCAGAGACAATTGAGACTTTTTGCCAACCAGCCAAAGCAACTGGTTAAATTTTATTCCTAGTTGTTTACGTTTGCTGAAGATATGTTTTTGCCATGTTAATTTTCTGTCGAGATGCATGCCAAGATATTTTGCATAATCATCTTGTGGTAACGGACAGTTGTTTAATTTTACCGGTGGGCATGAGTCATTTCGCATTGTAAATGTCACATGGGTGGACTTCGATTCATTAGCCTTGATTCTCCATTTTCGCAGCCAATCTTGGATTTTATTTAGGTGAGTTTGAAGATGTTTGGAAGCGATAACCGGATTGACATGAGATGCTAGTATGGCTGTGTCGTCAGCAAACGTAGCCACTGTTGTGAGTCTCGTTGTTGGAAGGTCGGCCGTGTACAGTAAATAGAGAACTGGCCCCAATACACTACCTTGTGGTACACCGGAGTTAATGGGATATAGTTTGGTATATTCTTCTTGGTATTTTACTAGGAAATGTCTATCTTTTAGGTAGGATTTTAATAATTGATAGTAAGGATAGGGGAGATATTTCTTTAGCTTATAGCATAGCCCAACATGCCATACCTTATCAAACGCTTGGCTGATATCTAAAAACGCGGCGGAACAGTAACGTTTGTGTTCTAGGTCATTGCTTATTTTTTTCACTATCCTATGCACCTGTTCAGTCGTGGCATGTTTATGTTGAAATCCAAACTGGTGACCAGGGATAAGTTTTCTCTCTCCTAGTACTGGTATTAAGCGGCTAAGAAGAAGTTTTTCGAATACTTTGGAAAGTACTGGCAGTAAACTTATCGGTCTATATGATGCTACTTCATCTAACTTTTTTCCTGGCTTTGGCAGAAGAATAATTTGAGCAACTTTCCACTGATTAGGAAAATAGTTTAGTCTCATAACCGCATTATAAATAAATGTTATAAGCTTTATACATTTATATGTTAGTTGTTGTAGTATCTTCCCTGTTATTAAATCAAAGCCAGGTGCCTTCTTTGGGTTAACTTCATATTTAATGACTCGTTGAATTTCTTTGATTTTAAATTTTTTGATTGGCAGCTCCATCTGGAATGGCGCATCCAAGTATTGGGCGATGTCTTCGTCTGTATTTAGTGTTGGCGGGAACGGTTTGAAAACACTTTCGAGATGTTTGGCGAAGGCAGCAGCTTTATCTTTATCGCTTCTTGCCCATTGTCCTGTATCATTTCTGATTGGTGGCATAGCTTGTTGTGGGCGTTTCATGTTTTTTGTGGCTTTCCACAGGGAATATTCGTTTGCTTCCGTCGCAGATAGCTTACTCACATAGTCGTTGAAGGATTCGTTTTTTAGGTTGAGAAGAAGTGTTTTGAGGTCTTGGGCCAATTTATTAAATTTTCTCTTGTTATCGTGTGTTCTTGTTATCTGCCATTGTTTACGAGCTTGACGTTTTTCTGCAATTTTTTGTTTAACAATTATCGGAGTTTGTTCCTTGATGTAAGTTTCGTTGCAATCTGGAGTGGCAAACCAAGCTGCACTCTGTATACTTTTTGTCAGATGTTCGACTGCATTCTCTAAGTTTTCTTCTGTTTTAAGAGCTATGTCCAGCTGGATGTGCTCATCCAATTCTGATTTAAATAAGTCCCAGTTGGTTTTATTGCTAAATAGTGTAGGCTGTCTCCGTTTACCAAGAATCTTCGAATACAATGTCAGTAAGATGGGCGAGTGATCCGATGTCAGATCCAGTGATGATTCAATTTTACACTGCCTGATGTCGATGCCTTTTGTTACACAGAAGTCAATCAGATCTGGCGTTTTGCTTCTGTCGGTAGGCCAATATGTTGGCTGTCCTGTCGATAAGTGTGACATATTATTACTTCTAATTGCTTTCATTAATTCTTTGCCCTTTGTAGTTGTAAGTCTCGAACCCCATTGAAAGTGCTTCGCATTAAAATCACCGCCAGCTATAAATTTGTTTCCCAATGTATTAAAAAAGTGTTCGTATTTATGTTTCTTGTTATTGTGTTTCGGTGGGCAATATATTGCCGAAATTGTTAACTCTCCCAATCTATCCTCGACAACTATGCTAGTGCCTTGAAGGTAATCATGCTGGTATTTGTCAAGTTCAAAGTGTTTAAGGTTTTTTCTAATTATTATTGCTGTACCACCGTGGGCCTTTCCATCGGGATGTTCTGTACTGTATATGATAAAATTGGGTATTTTTAAGTGACTCTTTGTAGTAAAGTGCGTTTCAGAAATTAGCATGACATCTATTTTATGTAATTCAAGATATATTTTGAGTTCTTGTGCATGTTGACACAAGCCGTTGGCATTCCATATTGAAATTTTAAGTAATTCAGCCATTAATTCATTTTGCTGACTACGGTGGTCAGCAGGTTTAGCATGGTTCCCATTTGCTCCATTAGCTTCTTCATCATTGTTTTCAGTTCCTCCATGTCACTGATTTGCTGTACTGGGTTTTGGCTTTGGTATATCACTCCAGGTTGTACCATATGTGGTTGTTGAATATTACTTTGAGCCATATGGAATTGAGTTTGCGGTATAGGTGGTGGTTTTACTGCTGGTTGAATATTATTGTTAATGTTAATGGGGACACTAGTTTGGTTAGTAGTATTTTTCTCTCGTAAAGTCGGGTATAGTCGATTCTGGAGTTCTTTGTGGACTTGGCATCCCCTATAATTTGCAGGATGAGCACCTGAACAGTTTACGCATTTGACGTTATTGTCCTTCTCTTTTCGTGTACAGATGTTTGTCGTATGGTCACCAGCACACTTGACACATCGTGGTGGTTTATAACAGTAATTTTTTGTATGCCCAAATCTTTGGCATTTTGCGCACTGTGGTATCTCTCTACTTATGTGCGGCGCTTCAAACTTGATCACAGTGTTCATAAGGCGTGTAATTTTATATATTTCCTTGTTATTGTCTTTCTGTTGCAGGTCAATGTAGAACATGTCTAACGGGTTCTTTGTAACTCTATGTTTGATATTCCATGCATTAACCACTGTGTGTCCCAATTTATGCAGATCCTCTTTAAGTTGGTCAATATTAGACGACGAGTGTAGGCTTTTTAGTACTACTCTAAAGTGTCTATCTTTTTTAGGTTTATATGTATGGAAGTCGGTGCCTTTTGTTTGTAGTTCTTTGGTAACATTGGTGTAATGTTCAGAGGTATTTAGCTGTATCTTAACTTGGTTGTGATTTAGTGTTTTGACGGTATAATTATTGTTTGCTTCCTTATTCAGTAGGTCCATTAGTGGTTTGATATTATCCACGCCCTTGACAAATATTGGTGGAGGTTTTTGTTCGGCGGGCTCTGCAGTTTTATTTGGAACTTCATTCTCGTTACTTTGAGGTAACTGATCAAATCTGTTCTTTGTTGTGGTAGGGGCGCTTAGCCAGTAATCGCTCACACGCTTTTGCTTAAGAATTCTTATGTTGTGCTCGGGACTTCTGATTCGTTTTCTGTTTTGAACGACTTCCCATTCTTGACCAGTGGGTGCTGGGGGTGTGGGCAATGGCGGAAAACCGGAATTATCTGTGGGCATATATTGGTATTGATAATGTGAAGGATACAATAGTGGACCTGTTTGAGAATTTCCAGCATGTTGCTGATTATAATATGTCAAGCTACTCGGCAATACATTTTGTGGCTGGGGTTGAGGGTGCTGTATTAATGCGGGGTACTGTACGGGTGGCTGCACGCCCTGTGGCTGTTGAAAGTATTGAGGTTGAAAAGGTTGTAAGTTTTGATTATCATATGTAGATAAATCTGGCGGTTGATTTGCCATCCTTTCATTTTAAGGTTATGTTTCAACAATTTTCAGCTTCTGCAAGTTTTCTTCAAATTTCCTTTTTTCACCCACTACATAAGGTATTTGCGTGTGCACGTGTAACAATTCAATCCAGATATTCGACTTTCCTCTCTAAAAATGAATAAAATTCACAACTCAAAAGGCAAGTAAACAATCTCTAGGCAGTGGCTAAAGCACCATAGCTATTATGTTTTTGTTTTTTTTTTTTTTTTTTTTTTTTTAAAAATAAAAATAATAATAAACTAACAATTAACAAATCAAAAACTAAATTTATGATATTTTCTCAAAAAAACAAGAAATCACCTACAATATCTTTAAAAATACAAAACGAGTGTTTGCTGAGAGTATCAAATATAAAATATTTAGGAATCATTGTGGATGATAAACTGACTGGTCAACAACAAACAAATTGGGTTATACAAAAAAATACGCCATTAATAGGAGCTATGAGTAGATGCGGTAATGTAATAAGTACTAAATATAGAAATATGATTTACCATGCATTTATAAAATCACAATACTTATACTGTATATCAGCTTGGACGCACCAATCCAGTAATATCCAATAATATAGTAAGGTTAATAAAATCGAGATTAAATATTTGGTACCTCGACGATGGAACGTTAGGAGGAAAATCCGATGAAGTTCTAAAGGATTTGGATTTTTTAATACAAAAATTTGATGAAATAGGTTTAAACATCAATCCGACCAAATGTGAAGTGTTTTTCTTTCCATCATTGTCCAAAACAAAACAAAACGACATTATCTCTCATCTAAATAATATTATTCCGGGATTTCGTATTGTTTCCCATGATAATCTTTTTCTTTTGGGTGCTCCTATATTTGAGGAATCAATGAAATCTCTTTTTGAAGAGAAAATTAATAAAATACAATTTTTCATTGAACGACTGCAAAATATTCAACCACACGCAGCATTTTATTTTTTACGCCATTTTTCCTCATTCCACCCCTAATATATTTTTAAGATGTAGTCTTATTTGGAAGGAAAAACCACTGTTATATGAGATGGACAAATGTATTAGAAATGGTATAGAAAAAATTATTAATGTGAATTTAGTTAACGATGACTTGTGGCAACTTGCTAGCCTTCCAATTAAGTTTGGTGGAATAGGTATATTATAGAGAATATTATGTCCAAATGTAAACTTACCTGCTTCCCCGAATTTGCAGAGTAGTTGGGATAACCCACACTTGAAAAACATTCATGCAAATATTTTAGAAAAGAGCTCCGAAATTGATTGCGCACGAATTCTAGCGACATCGCAATTCCAAGCTGGAGCATGGCTTCAAGCATTTCCATCACCTAATCTTGGTACTCTTTTAGACAAGAGCGTCCTTCGTATCTGTCTTGCTTTAAGATTGGGTGCCAACATTTGCCAGTCACATATATGTGTATGTGGTCAAGTTGTGAGTGCACGCGGAATTCATGGCTTATCGTGCCAGAAAAGTGCCGGGCGATTCTCGAGACACAACGGCCTCAATAACATTATTAAAAGATCTCTAACATCTAGTAATATCCCTGCTGTATTGGAGCCGTCGGGCATGTCACGCGACGACGGAAAGCGTCCGGATGGTATGACTTTGGTGCCGTGGTGCCGAGGGAAAGCACTTGTGTGGGATGCTACGTGCGTGGACACACTAGCTTCATGTCACCTCAAGTCGTCTTCTAAGTCGGCAGGAGCAGCAGCTCTGACTGCTCAAAATTTAAAAATTAAAAAATATGCTGGTCTGCGTGACCACTACGAATTTTTAGGCTTTGCGGTGGAAACTCTAGGTACATGGTCATCGGACTCAAAGAAATTTGCCGATGAAATTGGTAAAATTTTAATTGAAAAATCCGGTGACCGTCGTGCCAAGTCTTTCTTCATTCAACGCATAGGCTTGGAAATTCAGAGGGGTAATGCCGCCAGTATATTAGGAACTTTTGGAAATCTGGCCGAGTTTGACGAAATTTTTTATTTGTAGTTATTATTTTATTAGTTATTACTTTATTAATTGTTATTATTTTATTAGTTGTTATTAGTTTATTAGTTGTTATTACTTTATTATTTGTTATTATTTTAAGTTCATTTTATTATGGTGTTTAATTATGTTAATTAAGTGTTCGTAATTTGATAATTGTTAATACATTAAATTAATTATTACTTTATTTATAATTATTTTTAAAATTTTTATTAATTTTTATTATTTATTTTAATAAATGATTATAATACATTAGAATATTAGTGAAGTGTCACTTTGTAGCACGCCTTCTTGTATTGGGGCTGTGCTCAAAACCACGTGCGGTAGAGGCAAAAAAAATAAATGAATATATATAGTATATTCCGGTATCTAACAACAGTTTTATAATTTATGAGCGGTGCTTCGGCTAACTCAGATCTCAGGGAGTTACAATCAAAGAAGAAATAAATGCCAGGCGCCACACGATTTTTATCCGCTCTAAAACTCTTACTGTTGATATTAAATAAAATCGTGAAAGCTATATGATATTTAAATAAAATAATAAAACTGCTGCGATTAGATAATTTTACTGTAATTGAAATAAAATAAGAATGCAACATCAAAAAAAACAATAATATCTACTTATATATTTTTAAATCCCAAAAATCAAGATAACAAAATATCGCACGCGAAACAGATCTGTTGGCGTTCACAAAAATCTTTACAAATACGGCCAAAATTACCGTATTTAACCGCAAACATAAAATTATATTTATGATGAAAACCCAACGACACGATCGATTATATTTTATTCGAGATTAATAATAGTTTTAATAAAATTTAAATAACTTATCTTGCTATCCTCCAAACCACGCCACTGCCTGGGACACGCCTACGCCGCTGTTCACCAAAACAAAAGAACTGACATCTGACAAGTACGTTTCCAGATAGCTGCTACCGGGTACTCTTGACGAATAACTTTGATATATTCCCCAAATTGACGACAGGGTATTACTCCAACCAACCCACAAAATAAAGGTAAATCCAGGGAAATTATATCTCTTCCAAAAACAATCAAATCTTCCAATCAGGTAATTACGAACTTATTTAAGGTTAACCAGGGAGACAATAATAGGTATATTTTTTTCTTCCAAATTACTTCCAGGCTATTATACACGATGATGGTAAATTATAGGTTTTATAAATATTGATTATCCACAAGCGAGTAAGACTAGAACGACTATCGTAAACTTTGTGATGATTAAACTTCTTCCGTACCACAGTTGTGACCCGATTTCCAATCCCTACTAGAGGCTATGGATGGTATCGATGAAAAATATGATACTGTTCCACAATCGAATACGCAAAAGATGATCCCAAGATTGGTAAGAAATATTACAACTTCCAACTCTTCTACGAATTCTAACCGAATCTACTATTGCAGGAGAAAAATCACCTCAAAACAAAATTAACGTCTCACTTTTTCTACTTATCTCGTTCTGCCTGATTATTTGTATTTCCGGAAAAATTATCAAAATTAAAAATTCTGTTTCCAACTATAAGTATTAAAATTTACTAAAATTGTAACCTTTCAAAAAAAAAATGTAAACAAGTATTCTACAAATATATTAACATTTGTTGAGGAAAATGTCATAAATGAATAACTGAAAAGGAGAACTAACAGAATAATAGATTGTTTATCCTGACGAGACGTAAGAACAAAAATCGAAGGTTACAACTTGCCAGTTGACTGTCTTGCTGTTCCTTATAGTATTTATTCTATTATATTATCATTGTCCAATCCTTTTTGGTCAATAACGTCATTGACCGGCCGAAGATGTAAATATTACAATGATATGAAAATATTTACATCATTGTCCACCTCTAACGGACGTTGACGTCAATGGCCGGACAATGACGTTAATGGCCAACATAAATGGGCATTGACGTCATTGTCCGGCCATTGACGTCAACGCCCGATTTACATCATTGACCGTAACATATATAAATAATTAGAATTATTAGCTCTTGAAATATATATAAATAAAATTATCAATATTGAGCTAAGGTTAAACAATAAAACAATATTTTTCGAGCTTTCGAGAATATATTGTTCTCTTTTTCAAGAAATAAAAATTTTTTGTCGAAAGCTCGAAAAATAGTGTTTTATTGTTTAACCTTAGCTCAATCTTGATAATTTTATTTATACGTAACATATATATATATACAATATATATATATATATACGCGTAGATTAACGAACAAGCACCAAAAATTAAAAAGACGTTGAGGCACATACGTATAAATATCCTTTGAGACCCCGTATATATACAACGCTATATAAGGTGTTGTGGCACCTTGGCTATATATAAAATGGCATAAAGACGCGATTCGGCACCTACTTAATTTTTAGTGAGTTATCATCTTGACCTTGATGTGGTTTGCATTTTTTACCTTTATAATGTCTTGTTTGCATTCATTGTTGAAATAAATACATTACAACTTTGCATCTACAAAATTAAAGAGGAAAAGGAAATAAATAAGAACGTAGTCTTTCTTTATTCACAATACGTTAACTATTCTTCTAATATCTTTTATAATTCATAGGGAAATAAATTTAAATATCTCTTATCGAAATTATTTAACCAGGTAAAAGTATCAATTGTTTGCATCTTATGTATAAAAAACTCACATTTTGGAAGATGGCGTTTGTACCGTGTTTTTCTAGCTAATACAATCCAAAATTACTGAGTTACTTTAATGAAATTTTTACCTATTATTTCTTAAAAAATCAATCCACTAACAAAAAGAAACTAACAACAAGAAAGTAGAAATTAAATTATTCGCTCGAGTTTATTTTACTTCAGCAATTCAGCAACTTTTGTTGCTAATTTAAGGTCGTAACTCATATATCGTCACAGCATAGGAACAGCGACTGATCATCACAAGCAAATTTTATTTCTTATGTGTATTTAAATGTAAGTGCGCCCACCTAACAGCATCAGCACAGCACCCGACGCCGACGTTTGCATTTAACTACATGTAAAGAAAATTGATGATCAGTTGCTGATCCTATGCTGTGCTGTTATATGAGTTACGATCTTTATAATTATAACTTTTACAAAGTTATGAGCGGTTAAAATTTTTTTACACCTCCGAACAAGCTGCGTGTGGGAACAATTCGCACGTTGGCCGGAATAATGGCACAAGTCAGCATAGCTGATTTCGACTAAACAGCGTACAAACATTTTAACATTATACTAAACTTTAAAAAAGTATTGTCAAAAATTTAATAAGTATTAAATTACCAATAATAAAGCTAAAGTGATGTAGTATTTTAAAAACAATAAAATATGCATATTTCATTATAAAAAAATTTCTATTCATTTTAGAGATATGCCACTATTTTAGTTAAATAAAGTGAAAATTCTAACTGAAATTTTTACGAATTAAAATTAAAATTAAAAGTAAGGTGTACGTCGCATACGCAACTTGCTCGGTGGTGTACAAAAAGATATTTACACTAACGTAAACAAAAGTTGCTGAGTCGACTGAAGTAAAATAAACTTAAGTGAATAATTTAATTTCTAGCCGTTGTTATACTCCAATGATTTGAAGAAATAATCGATACAATTTTCTTCAAATTCGGATCAGTATTTTTCCCCATATTGGTGAAATAACAAATAAATAAAATCAGATATCCGGCGGTTAGTCTGTAAATTTGCCGTGAACATTTTTAACAATAATAAACGAAATTTTAAAATGTAGTTCTGTACGACGCAAAATCCATTTATCAAATTCTAATTGTAGACTATTCTTATCTACTATGAATAAATTCTTGTAACGTTGTTTTCGAAATATAGAAATAATTATTTTAGGTAAATTTTTGTTTTGTTGAGGTAAAATATTTTGTATATCGGATATTTTGGATTAAACCGTGTGTTATTATATTATTATCATGTATAATTTAAAATTGCCAAATTATTAATTATAAAATAAAACAAAATTTTTTCAATAAATTAATGGTTGGTCAAGTTTTTTCAGAATTCAGTTTGTTTAATTACCCATTAGAGCATATTGACCGTCATAAGGGACGCGAACGCCTATATTTTATTTTAACTAACATTTTTAATTTGCTGATATAAAATTTTCAAAAAGACTAGATAAATATTGCATTCTATTATTCTTAAAAAAGTTGAAGTGGTTTTTCTCAAAAACGCCACATTTATTCTTCTTAAAATTTAATATTGTTTTGGAAGAATACTTATACTCTTTATATTTTATAATGTAAAATTATTATTTTTACTAATAATTTTTTAATATTAAAATTATGTAGCTGCGTAAGGTATTGAAGTACAAATGCTGTAATGTAACGTGATTATAAATTGTTGCAATTGCTGAAGATCAGCATTTTTACGCAATTACATCACTATCACTTTACGCGGGAATTATGCACCTACTAATATGTGGCACTTTTTCCTATTCGAAAATTTGATAACAGCTCCCGTTTCATATTGCACAAATTTGTTTAAAAACACAATGCGATTTGTTGACATTCAACGTCAAAGAAACACAAAAATATTATTGCGAAACTTAGTTAAAAGAAATTCGTTTTTTTTTTCTACTAATAAATAAATCCAATTTATGGTTCCAACGGCACCCACAGACAATAATTAGATGTAATCTAAAGAACTGTTTGAAGTAATTTTGTTATTTGAGCGCTATATAGCGAGAAATTGCTTTGTAAAATTTTGATAACATATTTTATTATTTTGAAAAAATAATCATTACAACTTAGCCAAGTCGCACGTGAAGTGCCATACTTGGCATGCCCTTCCAAAAAAATCCAAAAATAATCTTTTTTTTAACCCCGACGCAAAAAAGAGAGGTGTTCTTATAAATTTAACGTGTGTATGTGTGTCTGTGGCATCATAGCTCCGGAACGGATGAACCGATTTTGATTTTGTTTTTTTTTTGTTTGAAAGATAACTTGATCGAGAGTGTTCTTAGCTATTTTGCACAAAAATCTGTTCAGCCATTCAAAAAAATCGTATATTTTTGAAAATTTATAATCTTGAGAGATCGTGTTACAAGTATGACAGCATTATTATCATTTTGTGGGCGATACTACTGCAATACATGTTGCTTTAACAAGTGTTTGTTTACATTGTTACAATCAATTACTGAATTTACTAGTATTCCTTTCTTTCTCATAATAAATTTAATTCTAATATAAAATTTGATTTAAAATTGTTCTCTAACAAAATATTATATTTGAAGTTCTTGTATTGTGGTCTTGCTATTTAAAAAGAAAAATTGGATTTATTTAACTTCCATGCTCCGTTATCACGTTTACTTACATAAATATAATAAATAGTTTAAAAAGCATGAAATAAAACTTAAATTAAAAATTTTAAAAACCCCCTACACAAAAAAAAACATCTAAAAAGTACAAAAATAATACTTATTGGCCATTTCATTTTAATATAAGTATAGTAATATTTTGATCTAAGCGTCGAGTCGTCGCGTCGGGGAAACCCCACGTACGGACTGACAAAATATTAAGAAATAATCAAGAATTTTCTCTGTTATCGCTGCGGTGTCGATCGACTATAAGTATAAATTAGATCATTTAATTTTTTATTGTTTTTTTTTTCATTGTACAATTTTTCATTGTACAATTTTTCATTTTTACAATTTTCTCCCTACACCCCCCTGTACAGGACGAATTCTTGACGACCAAAAGGATTTTGTTATTTAGGGATTAAGGAACAAATTGAAATAGGTTCCAGCTTTTAACTACGATGTGCAAACAAAAATCGTTTCTAGACAACTTTAGGCAGGCCTCCTGTGAATTTTAAAACCCTATTGGGGCTAAAAAGTACTTCTTATTAACAAACTCTAGGTCAAGCGGAAGCGCGCAACTCTCAAAAAGAACAAAGTTAAAATTTAAATTTTATTTATTCATTTTTTTATTCATTTATTTATTAATTCATACCATGCTCGGTTGCATTAACTTTTTACAGAGTTTTGAGCGGTTAAAATTTTGTACACCTCCGAGCAAGTTGCGTGTGGGAATGCTTGCTTCATGCAAAATTTCAGTAAGAAATTTTCAGATCAGATTTGTATTCTAGTCGGTCAAAAAAATGAATTTTTTTTATATAATGTACTACATTTTGTACATCGTTTTCGAGATACAGGGACTTATTTTAGTAAAAATTTGTACTAAACCGATGACCGCGAAACATTAACCAATAAAATTGGTTTGAAATTAAACGTTAAACAACGTGTTTTCTAGTATAAACTGCCTAATATTAAACCAATTTAATTGCTTAATAATTCGATTTCATTTGTTTAGGACACATTTTTACTTGATTCTCAAAATATTCAATTATAATGTTAATTTTATTATGATTTTTATATGAAATAAAATTTCAAATATAATTTATATTACTAACAAACGGCTGCATGTCCATTTTTGTGAGTGACATGTTTTACAAAGACATATTTCTTACAAAGTGTGCTTACTAGTATAATTTTACAGAATTTTACAGCATTTATAATTAAGTTTACAGTAATTTGTGTTACGTATTTTTATATTTACATTACGGAAGAAATGAAAAGATACGTAACAATATCTTGTGTGAACTGAAACCGTCTTGGCAACTGAATAGAAAACTGCTGTACACCTACGCTATGTCCAGAAACGTCTATTTTAATTTTGCAAAGTATTTATAAGGTCAAACGTATCCTATACTAAAAACCGTAGTAAGGTTTTTTTTCAAATTTTTTTTAGATAAACTATTCACAAATTTGAACTGTCAGGAAAACTTCAATACAGACCAAAGTGGGTCACTTTTAGTTCTGCAAGTCCAAATTTTGTTGTAATATGCATAGTTTATATTTTTAGATAAAAATAGGATGGGATAGGATAGAAAACTATACTGTGTACCTGCTCTATGTTGCGCTATAATCAATAGATTGATTAGATATTCTTTATGACACAATTTTCAGATTTATTACTTTCTTATTTTCCGACTAGAATACTAATCAGATCTGAAAGTTCTAACTAAAATTTTTACGAATTAAAATTAAAAGTAAGGTGTACGTCGCATACGCAACTTGCTCGGTGGTGTACAAAATTATATTTACAGTATCGTAAACCAAAAAAAGAGTTGACTGAAGTATAAATAAACTTAAGTGAATAATTTAATTTCTTACTCGATTGACTTGAAAAAATAATCAATAAAATTTTTTTCAAATTCGGATCAGTAGTTTTTGAGATTAGCCGGGACAACACAGTACCTACTAGATAAATTGGAAAGTGGTGTTTTTTATAAGTTGCAAGCAATTGATACCGCGCTGGTTGAACAATTTCAACAAAAAATATTCCCCATATTGGTGAATTAACAAATAAATAAAATCAGATATCTGGCGGTTAGTCTGTAAACTTGCTGTGAACATTTTTAACAATAATAAACGAAATTTATCAAAATCTAATCGTAGACTATTCTTATCTACTATGAATAAATCTTGTAACGTTGTATAGGTTAATAAGCGCCAAATAGACGTGCAACTTCGTAGACAACCTCTTATCTTTATTCATAAAGAAATGACAATTTTTTACGCTGCTTTATAATTCGTTGAAAAAAAAATCTGAAATTTCGACAAGGTCTTCAGCACACAAGACCGCAAAATATAGCAGTTAAAAAAGTTCTAAATTAATAAAATTTTTAGAATCTCGGTTGCCAAAATCTAGCTTTTCCCACAAAAAACCAAAAGCATTAAAATTAAAATTCAAAAAATTTTATAAATTTAAATCGTTTTGAACTGCTATAATATTTTGTTCTTCCTTTTTTAAAAGCGTTCTTATTGTTTCAGAAATATTATTTCTTACGATATTTTACGCAAAATGTAATTTGTGTAAGGTTTTGTAAATTCATTATCGACAAATTCGATAAGGACAAATTGTTTTGCGAAACTAATTTTTGGTAATTAATAACGAATATAAAAAGTATTAAAATGTTATCAAACAAAAATTCACCTAAGCAACTTACGATGCAAGTATTTGCAAGGAAATAGCAAATGCTTAGGGATGCATTATGCAGTTACATAAGGTAATCACGCGGTGATTACAAAATGCTTTACAATAAAAACCTTCTCTAATTTTGTTATGACGAAGTTTAGGAGTTCTGATATTTTCACATAATAAAACAGTTGCGGGAATATGATATGTATACAATTTAAAATAAATTTTGGGAATCCCCTTGTAGAAGTAAGAAGTAACTAGTAGGTAATTTGACCTAAATTAAAATTTATAATTTGTAGTAAGTACATAAAAATTGTTTAAGAAGTGTTCTGTAATTAATCAATGTCAGAGAAAGGATGCGAATCATAATATGATTTAAAAATGATTTAAATTATGATTTAAAATATATTTTGAATTAGTGGAATTAATAATAAAGTTGAAATCGCTAATTATTATAAAACCACTATAAAATCTTTATTCAAAGAAAAAAACACGAATACTTGGTAATTATCAGTATTTTCTCAAAAATGATCAAAAATCTACCGAGTTGACTAGTCCGTCAAATTCGGCATTAACCTCAACGATAAATACTTTAATTGCCAAAAATAACTGGCACTGGAAAGTCTTGATCGATTCGTCCACAAACCGTATTACATTAAAGGCGAAAACAGCATGGTAATGCAAGTTATTCTCGCCTTTAATGGATTTTTGTCATTAGAGTTTAGAATCGCAAACACTAGTTACCTATGCATTTGTAATATCATAAACTATAATAATGATAGCTAATGAAACGCCCAGTGTGCCTAAACGTCAAAATACTGTATACAAAAAATGCGGTGCCTAAACGCGTGGATAAGTCAACCTCAAGTCGATGCGACGAACTCATAACTACAATGGCGCCCTCTGAACTTATATGATTTTATAAGAGGGAACTAAACGTCTATATTTACAGTGTATATAGTCCAACTGGCACCTTTCACAAACTTCATTAATAGGCTTACTGGCCCTTCCAGATGACATATATAATTGTAAAACCATCCGGCACCATAAAATGGTGCCACAACGTAAATATAGGTGCCACAACGTCGGTTTATATGCTTATATGGGGTCAGAACGTCGACTTACAAATATATTGTAATATATATATATTGTAATATATATATATATATTGTAATGATATTTCTAACCAGCAGCCGATATTTTTGGACGAGCTTTGTCTTCTTGGTGGTTTTGATTCAGTTGGAGTCACTAATCGATTTGCACCGCGATTCAAAGACTTGTTTTTATGCTCAGCAGGTCGGTCTTTATTATTTAATGCCAACAACAAACTGACTCAAAATTGTTACACATTATACTACCAATTTACACAAATATTATTGTCTACTGTAATTAAACTTAAGGTGTTGTGAAATAGTGACAAATCTTGCGAACGTGAACCTAAAATTAAGTGTGTTATGAAAAAATTTGGTGCATACTGTATAATTTGAGACTTACGAGGGAATTTGTTGTGGTAAGGTTGGAGGAAGGTTGGTTGTACAGGACGTTGTTCCGAGTGCACGTAAAATTTGTGCGTTACCAATTTTTGTGATTTTATAATTTGCGTTAATTTTGCAAAACGATTAACTGATTAAGTCAAGGAGCATATCCTGATTGTTGATAGTGCGATTGTATAAGAAATTATTGCTTGCGTTTTGTTTCAAGCTGAAATAAAACAAAAATTAAATTTGGTATTTTCAAGATAAAAAATTGTAGTAACGCCACCCGACCGCCATTTGCATTTATGCGAAATATTAGAATTATTAACAAAAATTTACTTACCTCAAATGAAAATTGGATGGAATTTGTATGGAATAAAAGAATACACGTGTGTAATTAAGCCGATTATCGAAGAAGTTTCACAAGAACAAAACTATCTGATCAACTCCGGTAGCCGAAGATTAGTAATAAAAACACCTGTAGCATCCAGTAGAATACGGGAGCATTTGACAATCTACAACGAGGAAAGCAGTGGACCTCAAACGTTAATCAAGCTAAGAATTTATTGTTTATTTGAACTATTTTTATTTCTCAGAATTTTTATAATTTTCATAATTTTTTATACTAACATAATTACATTAACAGCGAAATTTGGTAAATGAATTTAGAAGTCATATTTGGAATTAAAGTAAATGTAATTCATTTATCAAGTCTTGCTACACGTTTACACATAGAGTCAGGAAACGAATTTATAAGTTTCAAGTTATTGGCAATAAATAAAACTTATTTTGCGTTCATATCAAGAATTTTGTTTTTCTGGAAACATACGATTCGTGGGTTTCAAATTGAACTCGCTCCTGAGAGTCAAGTATCTCCGAAATTATCTGAGCTAGCTGGAGAAAAAGGTAGGAGTGTGTAGAGCTTGAAACTTTACATTACAATATATATATATTGCAGTGTTCATAAAGGTGGGCAATAAAGCTCACAGTAGTTTTAATTTCATTCTCAAAAAAATGTAAGAAAGTTCAAAGAAAGTTAATATTTGATATTCAACAATTTAAGTTCAAATTGAAATAATTTATTGTTTAAGTAAACAATTGAAAATTGAACAACGTTGAGTGTAACGACCGATGTGCATCAGTGCGGGTATACGCAAATGAATAATATTTAAATCACATTATCAAAAATAAAATTTGAATGAAGAAAAAAATGAATCGTCTTGGAAACGGATTGATCAGGAGAAAAAGGATAAATAAAGTCAGTTAACGAAAAACGTTGGACCAGTAAGGTCGAGCGGAGGTAATCCTCCGATGAAATAAAGTTAACGAAAAACGGTGGACCAGTAAGGTCGAGCGGAGGTAATCCTCCGATGAAATAAAGTTAACGAAAAACGGTGGACCAGTAAGGTCGAGCGGAGGTAATCCTCCGATGAAATAAAGTTAATGAAAAACGGTGGACCAGTAAGGTCGAGTGGAAATATTCTCTAAGAGAGGAGTGATCCACAAATAAAATTTAATCAACAAAAATCACTTTCGAAACAACAATAACAAATTCAATTTGGACAAATTTAAATAATCAATAGGAAGAATTATTTGGTAGAAGATTTTGGCTCGTGGCATAGAAAATTCTGGAACGAGAGAAAAAGCTGTTCCATTTAACGTGAAATAGGAGAAGAATAATTCACAAACCATTTAAGGAGCGAGGATTGCGGGTCGAGTTTATCGAGGAAAGAGACAGGTTTGAACAACCCAGATTATTTAGTGATTACGGGATATTTGCGGAACACAAATCATTATAAAAACTAATGCGGTGAAATTTGCGATTTAACAAAGGTCAATAATTATAATAATTGTAATTCAATTGTTTATTCAAAAAAAAAATAAATTTTCATATTCAACTAGAATTTTCGAGATTATTTTCAGAACCATTTAAAAGATCGTTTTAACTTTGCTTTGATATTTTTACATGGAACCGGAGGTTGGATAAGTTTGTATTCAATACATAAAACTCAAAGTAAGTATGCATTATTAAAAGATTCTTTCAATTAACAGTGCAATATATACACTTTATTAGTGCTATTTAATACATTATTTGAAGATTTAATGAAATTTTATGATTATAAAGTTAGCAAAATTATAAATTTTAAATGAAATAATAAACATTTTAAAATTGCTGCGGTCTCCCAGCTGTTTTCATGTGGAGTCCACGCTAAGAGATGGCGCTCACAAGACGATACTAAACTTTGTTAAGGAGTTAGCATACCCTGGATATTGGCTTTTTTTTGCATTGCTTGACGTTTTTGTAGAACAGTTTATTTTTGACTTTCTTAAGTCTACTTCTTAATATTTTGGTACTTACTATATACAATATGAATAATGCGGTATCGTCAGAAGGGTTGGAAAGTTCGGAAAAATCGATTGAAAGTATTCCAAATTTTTGTAACGTGAATATCAAATGTGAAATCACAACGGAAAACGAAGACGTGAAAGTTAAATTGGAAGAGGACGATATTGATCTCAAATTGGAAGATTTGCATCATGCGATAGATATCAAAGAAGAAATTTTGCCTTCGGAATCACAACCGTCTGGAGAAAAATTGATATGCAACATATGTAATGGAAAATTCGCTAATAAGTTAACTTTGAAAAAACATGCACTAACCCATACTGGTGAAAAACCCTTTCGATGCAAAATTTGTGATTACAAAACTTCCTATAAATATAATCTGATGCTTCATTCGAGAAATCATACCGGTGACAAACCTTTTGCTTGTGTAATTTGTAATTTTAAGTCTTCATTTAAAAGTAGTTTAAAGATTCATTTAAGAACTCACACCGGAGAAAAACCGTTTGCCTGTGAAATATGTGACTTCAAATGTGCTAGAAAGACAGGATTACAACTTCATTTAAAAGGGCATGCGGGCGAGAAACCTTTTGTGTGTGAGGTTTGTGATTTTAAATGTGCCCATCAAAGAACATTTAAGGAGCACCTAAAAGCTCATACCGGAGAAAAACCGTTTACGTGTGAAATTTGCAACTGGAAATGTGCAACCAACGATAAATTAAAATTGCATTTAACAATTCATACCGGAGAAAAACCATTTGCGTGCAACTTTTGTGACTTGAAATTTGCTCTAAAAAGATATTTGTCTGTTCATTTAAAAACTCATACCGATAAACCCTTTTCGTGCGAATTTTGTGATTATAAATGTGCGCATAAGAGAAGAATACGAGATCATATACGAAAGCACACTGGCGAGAAACCATTTGCGTGCGACATTTGCGACTTTAAATCCGCACAAAAGGCAAAATTACAACTTCATTTAAGAAACCACACTGGAGAGCAGCGTTTCACTTGCGAATTTTGCGAACTGAAATTTTCCCAAAAAGATAAATTTACCGTTCATTTGAGAACTCATTCAGGCCAGAAACCATTTATGTGCGAAATTTGTGGTTGGAAATGTACAACTAAAGTTCAATTGAAATTACATTTGACTATTCATACAGGGGAAGTACCTTTCGCCTGTAAATTTTGCGACATGAAATTTGCACTAAAAACGTATTTGAATGTTCATGTGAAAACCCATGCCGGGGATAAACCATATACATGTGAAATTTGTAAGTATAAATGTTCAGAGAAGAGAACCTTAGAAGAGCACATAAGAATCCATACTGGAGAAAAACCGTTTGAGTGTGGATTCTGTAATTTTAAAACTGCCCATAGAAGAAGTTTAAAAGTTCATGTGAGGAAACATACGGGCGATAAACCGTATGCTTGCGAAATTTGTGATTATAAAGGTACACAAAGATCTCTATTGGTTCGCCATTTAAAAACTCATAGTGTGATTTCAAATTAAATATAAGGAAAGATTGAAAAATAATAAAATTGAATTAGAATTAAGCTTTTTGTTAGAATTAATTTACGTGCAGCAGTCTGTCTGTGACATCTCGCCGTCGCCATTTCACCGTCGGTATGTAGTTTTCAATATTTTAATCTAAACAAGCATTCGTAGAATTTTTTTGAGCAAACTTGAAATTTTTTAACTATATACATAGTACATTGCAACATCTATATTAAAATTTGAAAGATAATGAATTAATTTAAATTAAGTGTTTTTTATTTCATATTTAATTTAAACAAATTAATAATAATCGATTGATATGTGGTTTAAGTAGTGTAACTCGATATTAAGCATATCAGTATTTTAGAAAACCTATAAAATGCACACACACCTGATTCATCGCCTGATGATGCCATAGTATGGTGAAAACGTTTGCGATATTTTATACTTACAGTGTATTTTATTTGTGATAACTTAAAAACATTTTAGTTCTAAGTGTGTGTGCATTTTTTGGGTTTTCTAAAATATTTGTAAAAATTCGAATTATGTTTTTCATTGCACCTTGAATGAATTTCTCTATGTTGTACAATAAAAAAGTAAATGAAATATTTCCAACGACGGTAAAGTGGTGACGGCGAAATGTCTCATTTCGGCAGTCGCTATGTACATAATACATAGTACAATAACATAATACAATACAATAATGCAGTTGTTAGGTTAAATATTTAATAAATAAATATATTAAAAATTTTTTGTGCTTCAATTTTTCGCATTATGTATGCCTCGACGGGAGTAGAATTGAAAGACTTAATTAAAATAGGGGGGCTAATAATTTCTCTTCTACTTATAAACAAAATGCCTTAAAATTTCTCTTGCTTGCCACGAAATACTTAAAATTTTTTAAACAAATTTCAGAAATTTCTTAAAATTCTCTAAAGATTCTGTTTATTTGTAGTGATAAGTTCTTTGGTTTTACCTCTTCACAAGAAAGAGAACCGTGTTGAGACGAATTTGTTAAATTGTTCCAAGTAGTTGGGATTATTATGGGAAATTGGGAACTTTACAACCCGAAGAAATTACCATTGCTAGCCGTAAACGCGTCATTACTGACAACCAGCAATTGCATGAAATACATAAACAGGTAGAACGTAATTTGCATCGTGCGCATGAACAACATCGAACACAGTATAATTTGCGAAAACGTCAGCTAACTGTAAAGAAGCGAGATACCGTCTGGAAGAGAAATTTCGTTCTCTCTAGCGCTTCTGACCATTTTTCAAAAAAACTTGCGCCCAAGTTTGTTAAATGCACTGTTCCAAAAGTCACGGATCTGTTGACCTTTCGCTTGAAAAATGACCTAGGGAAAGATTTGGGAATCTTTCATATTAAAGATCTAAAAGAGCATCCTGATGACAATGAGGAATGAATGAGGTGTGCAATGATGTGTGAGTAAGAAATTTTCTCCTTTCGTATCAAATTTTTTGTTACATGACTTGATTCACTTTTTATTTATTTTGAGTACCAGCTCAATTTTTATTTTATTTTTAAGGTGGTTGATGATTAATCAAACCATTTCACTTTTTTGTAGCTGAATTTGTCCAGTTGTATATAGTTAGTTTAATAAGTATTGTATATATATGTATTTAGTTTATAAGGTGACAAATTCAGTGTTTTTCTTGAAAAATTTATTTCAAATATTAAATATTTGAATTATTAGCCTTTAAAAAATATATTAATATAAATCTTGAAATTAAGCTAAATAAACAATAATACACAATATTCCCAAGCTTTCGATAATTTATGTTATCTTTTTCAAGGTATACATGTCAATGAAAATACATAGTTACGAAAAAAGTGAATATTGACATTTGTCCGATAACTTGATCAGAAAAATTAATAAATAAAATTAATAAAACTAAAAAATAAAAATTTTGAAAAATATTATATATTGCTATGATCTTTTCAAATTTAAAATTATTGTTTACCTTTAAAACTGGACTCGTCCATTTAAAATTTCTGCCTTGCAGATGTCCACGCCTCGCTCACACTTCAAATAAATTTTACGGCTCACCTTGAATAATTCTTGATTTTAATTTTATTATTTAATATTTTAAACTTTTAATTTCCATTTAAATAAAACAACTTTTTATCAAATTTTACTTTTATTTTAAAACTCATTACAATATTCTTATTTAATTTTATTAGAGCGACTTTCGCTCGACTTCGTGGCTTCACCATTCTACGCGAAGTAAAGTTTTATTATTCTCGTTCTCAGCAACAGCGCCAAAACAATTGGCGGGCAAATACAAATTTTAAAAATAAACAAAATATTGCCAATTATTTCACTAATTAAAATCATGACAATATATATGCATTCCACGCCAAATCGACCACTTTTGAACCCGACCCCTTTCGATTTGGCCGAAACTTTTTTCTCGTTTTCTACCCCATTAAATATATTTCTCAGAATGTTTTCAACTTTTTTCACCCAACCCAACAAAAGTTATGAATTTTTCAAAAATTTGGCTATTTATATTTGGCTATTTTTCAAATAAACATCACTTTCAAAAATTGACTAAATCCAACGTTCTTTTTTTTAAATTTTTCAGTTTTAAATGTACTATTCAGATAAAAATATGAAAAAATTTTTCGATGTTAGGTTCCATGAAATTTTTCAGTTTTTTGAGAAAAATCATCAATTTTGGAGGTATGATAATCGAAAAAAAATTTCAACTTTTTTTTTTGCATTTTCGAGATCACCGTGTTCAGAAACGTAAAGATCTGCAAAAAGTAAAATAAAAATTTCTGTGTCGGTCTGTCTGTCTGTCTGTCGGTCTGTCGTCAAATTTTGTCGATCGATTTGCTTCCGAACCATCCAACCAATTACGACCAAATTTGGTATGGTGGTAGGGTTCACGGTGGAAAGGTGAAAATAAGGTTTTCGTCGCGATCTATCAATCAGGAGTGCCACCACAAGAAAATAATACGGGATTTAAAAAAAATATTTTGTCTTGCGATATGTTATTTTAAAGGCCTTAAAAGGCTTTATCATATACAGAAAAAATTCTAGGTGATTACCAATGCGGCTTTAGGGGAAATAGATCGGTTACTGACCAAATTTTTGTGTTAAGAGAAATCCAGGCAACAAGCCACGAATATGGAGTCAAAACGCATGCCCTCTTTCTGGATTTTAAACAGGCTTATGATAGCATCATAAGAGAAGAACTATACGAAGCCATGAACAATCTAGAAATACCAGTAAAATTGATAGCCCTGGTGAAAATGACACTAAGCAGTACACAAAATAAAGTGAAAGTACATGGAATGGTGTCCAGAGGATTTTGTGTGGAAGTAGGACTAAGACAAGGAGACCCATTATCGTCGGTCCTGTTTAACATAGCACTGGAAAATGTAGTAAGAAAGGCCGGGTTAAATAGAGCTGGAACAATATATAGACAAAAACATCAATGCCTGGCTTTTGCAGACGATTTCACCATCTTGACGAGATCTAAAAGTGAACTACAAGAAACCACGAAGAGATTATTACTAGCAGCAAGTAAGATGGGCCTTGGGGTTAATATAGTGAAGACAAAATACATGGTATGGGAAGACAGAGCATTCCAGCCATACGGACACCTGGAAATTAACTGGGATGAAGATACCAAAATGAAGTTTGAAGAAGTTGAGTTTTTTACATATCTGGGCACAGCAATAACAAAAAAGCCAGGAAGCGAGTATGAAATAAAAGCAAGAATAGCAGCTGGTACAAGAAGCGCTTTCTCGATTAAGGCAATGCTATCCAGTAATATCTTTTCACGAGCACTAAAACTACGACTGTATAAAACAATAATAAGACCGACAGTAACGTATGGATGTGAGGCCTGGACTCTGAGAAGACAGGATCAGACGATGCTGGAAGTATGGGAGCGGAAAATCCTACGCAAGATATACGGAGGAAAGCGGGATAACGATATATATATGAGAAGAACTAACAGAGAAATAGAAGAACTATATGGAGACAAGAACATAGTAAGTGTTGTCAAAATACAAAGATTAAAATGGGCGGGACACCTAATTAGAATGGACAGCACAAGAACGCCAAAAAAAGTGTGGGATTCAGAGTTTGGGGGGGTAAGAAGAAGAGGCAGACCAATGAAACGGTGGAAGAATGACGTAAAGGAAGACTTGGCTAGCATGAAGGTGAGAGACTGGGAGAATAAAGCAAGAAATAGAAGAGAATGGAACGAAGTTCTAAAACAAGCCATGGGCCTTCAAGGCCTGTAGTGCTAATTTATATATATAAAAGGCTTTATCCAGAATAGGTAAAATTAATCTTCTATCTGTCGTCTGTCAAAAATCACAAGTTGTCAAAGTTGAAACTTTAAGAGTGAATAACTCAAGAAATGCTGAAGGGATCTTACCCAAATTTGGTACGTAGGTACATTGATCCTAATGGATATGAGAGCATATGTAATCCTTCGATAGAAATCAGTAATGCAACATGAAAAAAGTAAAATTAACTTTTTTGGCAAAAACATGAAAAAAGTTTTTGTCGATCGATTTTCTCCGGCATTTCTGCGTCGATTGCAATCAAACTTATTGGACGTATGCCTCGTGGGCTGGAATGGTGAAATTAAGGTTTTGCCAGAGAAATCTTCACCAGGGCCACCACAATAAAAAAAATAAAAAAAAATGAAAATGTCGTCGTATCTCCGGAAATGTTTAACCGATTCAGCTAAAATTTGGTGTGTCGATGGAGCTTTGAAAGTATAAGTATTGGTGAGAAAACAAACCGAGCCAATTGTAACAGGGCGGGGCAGGTCAGAAAAATTATAGAAAATATTAACTGAAATCTTAATTTATATATTTTTTGTGAGCATTTGTCAGATGGCTGGCAAAAATAAAACAATATATTCAAAATTTTAATAAACGTCATAATTTTGTGACATTGTGTCAAAATTAGGTTAATGTTGATTTGTATACCGAGTGCAGCATAAGAATTGAGTTTAGGGCTTGTAACAATTAATTTTAGAATACAAAAATAGGTGGTTCGGTGGGAAATATTTTATAATATCGTCGTACGGACTGACGGAACGTTACTTTATAAGTAAAAGGTTCTGCCACTAGGTAGCGACCAAGTTTAGGCTGTTTGTTAAATTTTTTCGCAAATGTTTTCAGAATCAGTAAATCGACAGTCAGTAATTTACAAAAATTTATTTTCGAAAAATCCGCTAGATGACCGAAAAAATTTGTTGTACCAATCTTGGAGAAATTTTATTTGTGACTTCTTACGGTATTATGTGACGTATATAAAAATTTTGGAAAAAATTCAGTGGCGTACAAAAATAAAAAATTTTTTTCATTTTAGATTTTGTTAAAAAAACTTTTGTAGATAGATTTAGGGTAGGGGGTGATACATATAGATATCTTTGCCAGGGCTACCGATATCTTTGTTAAGGCTACCACAATAGATAACAAAAATGAACATTATGTCATCGTATCTCCGGACAAAATTTGGTGTGCTGGTGATTGGAGGTATTGCGGCAGAGAGTGACGATATTTTTTTTACTTTATTCGTAATCTTAACTAATGATTTATAACTGAAAATAATTTTTTATTTCATTATTCTTGGCCGTTTAAATAATTTTGGATAGAGTAAGGAACGTATAGATTAGGGATAAATTAGCAGTAGAGCCAGCAATGAGGAATACTTTCCTCTTGTTCTCTTCCCCGCTGTTTTTCCCTGCACCTGCCACACATTTCTCACTGGCATATCGCCCTTCAACCTTCATCCGGTTCAGATGTCCAAACCATCTCAGTTGATTGTCGGCAATCAACCTCAATCCTCACCATCGCACCCTCATTCATTCTCATGATGTGTCCAAGCCAACTTATTCTACTCGATTTTATCCTCTTCACTATATCTTCATTACCCATTGCTGTTAATATCTCTTTATTTGTCATTTGTCTAGTTTGCTGACCGTCATCTCGTACTGGTCCCAATATTTTTCTTAGTATCTTTCTTTCGAATATCTGTAACTCATCTTCTTCACCTCTGTTCATGCACATTGTTTCCGCTGCATAAATAATCACTGGGCATATCAGGGTCTTGTAAATTTTTATCTTCGTCTTTCTCGATAGATTTCCTCTCTTTAGTAGCTGTCTGTTCGCGAAGTACGCTCTATTTCCCTGTTGTATTCTTTTTTTTAATTCATATTGTCTTTCGTTTTTATTGTTTATTTGTATTCCCAGATATTCGAAATCATGAACTTCTTCGTATATTTCATCGTCGACTTTCAGCTCGGTTTTTTCTTCTGAGTATCTTTTCTGACACCTCATGTACTTTGTCTTTTACTGATTTATTCTTAGACCCACTGTTAATGCTATATCTTTTATTTGCCTGATCGTTTCTGTTAATCTTTTTACTGTTCTGGATATTACTAGTACGTCATCGGCATATGCTACTACTTGTACTTCTTTGTTGATTATTGAGCCGTTAATACTTAACTTTCTTATTATTGTTTCTAGTATCATGTTAAACAGGGTCGATGACATCGCATCTCCTTGTCTCACTCCGGTATTAATCGTGAAATCTCTTGTTAATCCATATGCCGTTCTGACGCAGGCTGTTGTGTCTTCCAGTGTCATGTGTGTCAGTGTTATCAGCTTGTTTGGTATTTTGATTTCCTGCATTGCTTTTTTTAGTTCGTTTCTATTTATCTTGTCGAATGCCTGTTTGAAGTCTATGAAAGCCATGTGTATATCGATGTTATGTTCCTTACGTTTTTCAATTATTTGCTTTATTATGAAGATTGCGTCTACTGTCGACCTTCCTTCCCGGAAACCGCACTGATACTCTCCTATTGTTTCCTTGGAAATTTCTTTTAATCTTTTATTTATCAGTGTGGACAACACTTTGTAAGCTACACTTAACAGGGTAATTCCACGGTAATTCTCACATTTTTTTTTATTGTTACTATGACACCTTCTTTCCATTTTCTTGGCATCGTTTCTTCTGTCCATATCTGCTTTATTAGTTCATGTATTCTTTTATGCAAAGCTTCACCTCCGTATTTTATCAGTTCCGCATTGATTCCATCTTTTCCAGGTGCCTTTCCATTTTTAAGTTTGTTCAATATTTCGACTGTCTCCTCGTATGTTGGTTCTTCTGTTGTTTGATCGTTATTTATTGTTTCAGCGGTCGCTTCGCCTTCTAGTTGTTCATTCAGCAGATCTTGAAAATAGTCTGCCCATATGTGTTTTATCTTTTCTGCGTCGTCCTCCATTTTACCTTGCTTATCTCTCATTCCTCTTGTTTTTACATCATGTCTCACCTTCTGTTTCTTTATTTTCTCATAGAAAGCCTTACTGTTGTTCCACTTATTTCTATCTTCTATCTCGTCCATCATCTTATCTATCCACTTGTTTTTCTTTTCTTTGTATACTTTGTATGCATCTCTTCTTCTTCTCTTGTAATTGTTGTGGTCACTTTCTTCTCCTGTGGTTAGATATTTTGCTCTTGCTTCACTCTTTAACTTTGCAGCTTTCACAGTTCTCATCAAACCATTCGTTTAATCTTGCAGCCTTTCTAACTCCCAACACCTGTACAGCACTCGTCTTTATATTGTTTGCAATTATTTCGAAATCACCATCTATGTTTCCACTACTTTCGATTTTTTTCAGATTTTCATTTAACGTATCTTTGTATTTTTTCTGAGTATCACTGTTACATAGTCTTTCTATCGCTAGATTTTGATTTGTTTTGGCATCATGGTTCCTTGCCTTTTTTTTTTAATTTTAATTCTGCTATTACTAGGTAGTGATCTGTCTCGGCATTGGCTCCTCTGTAGGATCTTACATTTTTGACTAGTGTTTTCTGTTTTTCTGTTATTAATACATGGTCTATTTGATTTCCACAGTCTTTTCCTGCACCTGGCCATGCCCATGTTATTTTGTGTATTTTTTTGTGTTTAAATCTGGTGCTACAGATGTCCATGTTTGTCGCTGCTGCCAAATTACAGAGTCTACCTCCGTTGTTATTTGTTGTGTCATGTACAGTGTGTTTACCTGCTACATCGCTGATATACTCTTCTTTTCCGATTTTTGCGTTGAAGTCGCCTACCAGCAATAGGATGTCATTCTTTTCTATTTTTTCACATAAATTTTCCAGTTCTTGATAAAAGTTATCTTTTTCTATCTCGCTGTTGTTTTCTGTTGGTGCGTAAGCGCTAATGATTGACATGTTTAATGATTTCATCTTCATTCTCATGTACGCTAATCTTCCATTTATTGGTCTAAACTGTAGTATGTTATTTTTTTTTGTATTTTTTACCATGAAACCCGTGCCATTTCTTCCTTGCTCACTTTCTCCAGAGTATAATACTGTGTAGTTGCTGATTACTATTTCTCCTTGTCCCTTCCATCTGATTTCTTGAAGTGCCGCTATGTCTACTCTGTATCTATTTAGTTCATTTGCAACTTCCTTCATTTTACCTGTCTTTAGAAGGGTTCTGATATTCCACGTGGCTAACCTAACCGTCTTCTTTCTATTTCTATTGCTTTTCTTCTTTGATTTGTTGTTGTTATGTCTTTCACTTCTTTGTTCCCCTTCGTTTGATCCTTGTTCTTGCAGTGTCGGCTTCTTTTTCCCAGTTGTCCATTTTGGAGCGTCTGAATGGGAAAGTTCAGAAACTCCTTCCTCTATCTTATCTAGTTTTTTGGTGTTTGGTCTGTTTTACTTTTCAACTTTAGTATGTTGTCTTTTCTGTCCCACACATATATTTTATCTTGTTTGAACATCTTTTGGTAACCGACTCTAACCTTTTCTCCTTCCGTCATCTCCTTTTTAGCGATAGTCCAGATTTTATTTTGTATTTCTTTCTCTAAGCTGGTCAGGTCATTCTCAATAAACGTTTTGGAGCCCTTCAACTTTCTTTTGTGTTCCATTATCATTTCCTTTTGCTTGATGTTTTTAAGTTTTGCCACTATAACTCGGTTTTCTTCTGATTTTCCAATCTTGAAAGCATCCGCAACATTTACTTGCACTTGCATTTCTCGGTTCAAGAATTCTTCGACTTTCTCTTGTGTTACGTTTCCTATTATTGGCATGTTTTTGATTATTATATTTGTCGATTTCCTGTCTTTTTCATATTTTTCCAATTGTCTTTCCAACGTTGCTATTTTTTTGTTCTGTTCGTCTGTTTTATCTTCCAAAACCCTAATCGTTTGTTTAACTTGATGCATTTCTTCGTTCCAGCGTGTTTCCATTCCGTTTAGTTTTTCCTTCACTTCCTTAATTTCTTGGTTGTTTTCCTTGAAACCGTTACTGACTACGGTTATTAGTTTTGTGATCATTTCCCTTAGCTCTTCCATATTTTCTTTGGAGTCTAGTTTCGCGATTATCTTAATTGGCGACTTTGTTGTTTTTTTACTTTTCTGCAAGGCCTTCTGTTCAGTTTCGGTTTCTTTTCCGCTCTTATCCTCCTCCTTCTCTTCTCTTTTACGCTTTATATAATCTTTCACAGATGGGTAACTATTTGATCGCTCCTTTTTTTTGTATTTATCATTTATTTGCCCTTGGTCAATTACTTTTACTTAGGCAACCAAACTTGCTTCAATTGTGTTATCTTTCTGATTTTTACTTTTGTCTTTAATTCGCTTGTGTCGATTATTATGCAATTTATCTGATTTATCTTGTTTATCTCAGCGTCACACAGTGGGGCCAGATCGAAAATATGTGGCCAAAATATGAAGGACTTCTCTGATGTTTATGAAATTTGGAATACATAGGTTTTTGGGGTCGTTGATTACGAATATTATATCAAAAATTAAAAAACAAAATGGCGGATCTAATATGGCGGACTTACATATGAAAATGATCTTTAATTTCTGTAGAACTTGGTATACGTAGGTTTTTGAGGTCGTTGATTACGAATATCATATCAAAAAATCCAAAAACAAAATGGCGGATTTAATATGGCGGACTGATATATGAAAATGATGCTTAATTTCTGCAGAACTTGGTATACGTGGGTTTTTGGGGTCGCTGATTACGAATATCATATCAATAATTAATTTGATATATCCCTTCGAAACAATAAAATTATTATTGTCGTTTTATTTTAATCAACTTCTTCATGCATTACGAGAATTACATAATATATCCATTATTGCATGTATTATTTTCTCATTTTTAATATAAGTTAATTACGCTTGGGGCACTCCGGGGCAGGTTTTTTTTTCAGATTCTATTAAAGACAAGTCTTACCTACAATCTGAAAAAAAAAACTCCGCCCAACAACGTCCGACAGTGCACTTTAATCAACTTTGTTTGTCAATTTTTGTACGTATTTTTTACGTTATTTTGCATTTAAAAAATTGATAAAGATTATATTCATATATTACAATTATATAATTTTCTAAAGTACTAAATAATATACATACTTTCACCTAAAGATTCCATTTTGTAGATTGAAAATCGGACAAAATTTGCGCCTTTGGTCACGCTTTTTCTAGCGCTATGAAAAACTTGCTTCAAAGCTTGTACTAACTGCGCGTTCAAAGGTCGCTGTTCAATTGCTTATTGTGGGCCAGGTATATACATTCGACTCCTTTAAATTATGTCGTTAGACCCTTTGAGTATTACTGTACCTAACTGTATATTTAAATTTCTTAAAAATAACACTGCATTTTTTCTATTTTGGCCGCGGATTTGCGATCTGGCCCCACTGTGCGTCAGTACGAAAGCCCGAGTCAACCTCTCGGAGGGATTCGCACTACTGTTCAATGATTTCTAAGTTCGAATTCTTAACCCACAAACTGCTACAAACACTCGTTGTTTTGTGTTTCGTTTAAAACTTGCGAATTAGTTTAATAACTAAAAACCAATAATAAAAACTCACCCCAAACCATGAACACAGCAATTATAATTAATTTTCACTTTAATCACTATAATCTTTGCACAATTCCTCAAATTAACAAAATTCAACCGCACACACCTTACAGGACCGTCTCTTCTCGCGTAATTATCTCAATAAATATAACTCGACTTCATTATTTTTAGATCGATAAGTTGCTTGTAAATTTTACTCAATAGTGTGCCACTATTTCCGAGATGTAGATGACAATATTTTTTATATTTTACCGAGTCTTGTTTAAGCCACTATCAGTCAGAAACTGCGCGATAAAATAAAAAAATTTATATAAACAAAATTGAAGGCAATAAAATTTTTAACAAAAAACGTCTAATAAGTTTTGCTGTCAAATGGATTTTTATATGCCAAAAAACGGCTTCAAAACAGACAATTTGCATTTTTAACATAGGGGCGTCCGGATTTCATTATGAATCACTGCAGTTAGCACCCAAATATTACAGCTAGCACCATTTACAGGTTTTTCAGTTTCCCTAACATTCACTCATTAACAGTGCATATTTAATTGGCGCCCAACGTGTGGGGCTCGAACACGAAACATTGGTCATGAGAACCCACTACACAAAAATAAAATTTATCAAACGAATCTTTGTAAAAAGAAATAAATTAATAACTTTAAAATTAAAATTGTCACATTGAAGTTTTTAAATTATTATCACTATGGAAATGCGTAGCGGTAACATCAGTATGTCTGAGAATCCAAGTGACACGGAAACTGTCGCGATAGAAAATAAAACGTCAGAAAATTCTGACATTCAAAAGATGCTCATGCAATTAATGGAAAAGATTAATGAAAGTAGGGCTGAATTAATGGAAAATGCTAGGGAAAGTAGAGCTGAAATAATGGAAAATGTTAGGGAAAGTAGGTCTGAATCAACAAAAAATATGTCTAATTTGAATGCAAAGATGAATGAAAATTCTAGGAAAATGTCCAAGATGGAAGAAAATATCAAGGAAAACATGTCCGAATTTAAACAACAAATGGAAGGAAAATTTGATGGAATCTATGGAAGGATGAGAAAAACCAAAAATGTACGCAGGTGGAACAAGAAATTGACAAAGGCAACGAAGAAAACGGTAAAGTGGAAAAATAGGTACAGGTAAATAAAAAAAGAATTGAAAAAGTGAGCACGGAGATCAAAGAGACAAATCGACAAATGGAAGAAAAGGTAATTGGTGCAATGATGGAGGTAGATTCAAGTATGAATGAAAGAATGGAAGGTATAAATAAAAAGTTAGATAAACGAATTAAAGTTGTGGGTAATAAGTTAAAAGAGGAAATTCAAAGGTTGCAAAAAAAGGTAGACGAAAAATCAATCGGGGAACTAGCCGAGGTACTTACAATTAAATTACATTTAACGAAGGAATTTGATGGGGATAAATGTGAAAGATTTTCAGGGGACGAAAAGGTAAACCCAAAAATATTTATACAAAATCTTGAACAAAATATCGGGAAAATTAAAGATCTAAGAAGTGTCAAAAACATTATCCGAAAGTTAATGAGAGGGGAAGCCGAAATATGGTTTGCAATGGTAGAAAATAGGGTTAACAATTTAGAAAATTTCAAAAGTTTATTCTTAAAAAAATATTGGGGCGAGATAGAACAAGGTAAGGTACGGGAGGAAATTAACTTTGGCAAGTACCGGGGATATGGAAATTCACGGGAAAATTATGCGATTAGATTAATAAATAAAGCTCAACTAGTCGAACCAAAATATTCGGAATCGGAATTAGTCAACGTATTAGGACGGCATTTTGAAAGAGATATTAAAGAAAGAGTAGGGATTGAGGATGATATTAAAAAGAGTTACATTTGGGGAGGGGGGGCGTCTGGCTACGCTCCTGTACGGTTACCAATGAAGTTTAATTCATTATTGCAATGATGATGATATATCATCTCTGCAAGACATGTTGTTCAAAATTGAAAACTGCTATCAAAAAGTCAATTTTTAAAAGTAAAAAATGAAATGCAAACTGACACTAATGCCCGTACTTATGCCCGTACTTATAGTCATGGATTGAACCCAGAATCAAGATCAATTCTCGAAATAACAGCTGTTGCTACGATACGGTCTAAATTCCAGTTATCTCATTGGTAAATTCTCGGATCATTTTGAGTCTCGGATTGATCCGTGACTATAAGTACGGGCATTATAGTAAATAAGTACGGGCATTATAGTAAATAAGTACGGGCATTATAGTCACGGATCAATCCGAGACTCAAAATGATCCTAGAATTTACCAATGAGATTACTAGAATTTAGACCGTATCGTAGCAGCAGCTGTTATTTCGAGAATTGATTTCGATTCTCGGTTCAATCCATGACTATAAGTACGGGCATAAGCGACGGATCACGGCGAATTTAAATATGTTCAACTTTTTCATTCTGTACCATTAACTTGTTATTTAAAGCACTTCCTTATAAGTAGAGAGCGGATAAAAAGGCATTAAAAAAGCCAAAAAAGGCGCCTAAAAAAGCACAAAAAACTTGAAAAAAAAGCTCTAAACAAACAAAAAATAATTAAAAAGGCACAAAAATTTTTTTTAATGTAGTACACTTAAAAATTGTTTTATTTATAATTAAATAACAGAAAAATATTTTAAGTCTTTAAACAATAAGTGCTACACTGCTTCCTGGAAACAGTTAACTACTAAATGCTGCTCTAAATTTCTTTGATATATTCTTCTACAAGGGGTTTCACTTTCACCATTATTGCTTGGCAGCGGCGTATTCAGGGGGGGGGGGGGGCTGCTCCCCCATCCCGAAATTTTCTAACTTTCTATTAAGCGTTTGACCTTAAAAATTTGAAAAATTTTCGTCTGCGACGCTATTACAAGACTCGCTTCGCTCATGGGAGGTCCCCCACTAAACTCTTAACTAAAAACTAAAATACTTCTAACCCCGAACTAAATTCCTGGCTACGCCACTGTTGCTTGGCACTTGTTTACAAATTTTTTTTTCTACAAATAGTAGACAAATCAGTAGTCAAACAATCAAAATTTGATAAATTTTATTCTTGCTTTCACCAATTTGGATTTTAAACTAATTTTAGTACCAAAATGCATTGATTTTTTTGCAATTACAAATTTTTATGCTTAGGTTGGTACCGTATAAAAACTTCAAATTTCAAAATTCAATTCAGGTAAAGAATTCAAATTCTGTTTAGGGGCGTTTCGGGCAGTAAAAATTGCTTTTTGCAAAAAAAAGCTAAAATAAGCTTTAAATAAGCATAAAAATTGAAAATAAGCACAAAATGCTGAAAAAGGCAAAAAAGGCATAAAAAACTTAGTGTCAAACGATAAAATTCTTTATAAATCGTACACATTTTAAATATCTTATTGCTGCCTTAAATATTGACGATAAGCATAATGGAAGGAAATCCGCTCTCTACTTATAAGTCTAAGGTAATCATTATTCATGGCAAACAAAGGATATGCTTTTACTTTTATGTTTTACTTAAAGCATTTGCTTATACTTCGACCTTTTGCTTTCGAGTATTTGCTTCATTTTTATTCATACAGCCCATTTTCTTAAATCTGGGGTTACAGATTGATGCCATTTAAATAAAGAATTTGAGAAACTTTTATTCATATAATACTCAGAGCCGGATTAAGAATATGTGAGACCCGGAGTTAACTTCTTTTGGAGACCCCTTGGTCTTGTATGTTTTAACAAACTACGCCGTAGGCGTTTTTTTTATTATTCAAGGTCAACCGCGCTTAGATCAAATGTCAAATTTTTTAAAGGATAGATAATAATTAATATAATGTATAGTTATTAACAAATGAAATTATAATCAAAGTGAAATATTATCATAATCTTGTTAAGTTAAAAATATTGAAAATCTTACTGTTAAAAAGCAACTAAGTTGATAGTCTGCGACATCTAATATATATTATATGTTTCGAATTTATGAATCTCGTCAGGCAGACCTACAAAATCAAAATCAACCCGGACAGTATGAACTCAATACAAAATACAAGTCAAATTTATTTGACATTTATAATTAAAAATTCCTACTACTTGATACCAAAATTAGTTGAAAAAATGTAAAAAATATATTTTGGAACAGCTAGGCAGCTGCCTTTCTTGCCTAATGGATAAATCGGCCCTGGGTATAGATAAAAAAACCAATTTAATTTGAAGTAAGTATGTACATTATAAGTTTTTAAAAAGTAAACTCAAATCTCTTTTGGTTTAATCAATTTAAAGCAATTTAAACTTCTTACCATATTTTTTATACAAATACTGAAGCTCAATTTTTCAATAGTTTAGTCAAACTTCGCGATGGTGTTTTTACCAGTAATTTTGAGTAAAACACTCGAACAAAACCATAGATGTAATTTACTTATTAGGTAAGTATTAATGAGTTAATAACGATTTATGTAAACAGGTAGTGATATCTTTATGACAATTTAAAAATTTTGAAATCGGTAAAAATAAAGTGCTTGAGAGCTAAGGCTGAGGGGGGGGCAATGGAGGCAATTGCCCCCCCCTTCTGTATCCGCGCCTGTTCTTTTGTACTTTGAACTGGAGTGGCCGTTACCTGATCTGCTTGTAAGCCTGTCACTTCCAATCCGAAATGAAAAAGCAATCATTGTAATCAGAAAGAAATCAATCCCAAGAAATAAAATAAAACATTTTAAAATGCATAATTGAAATAATTTGCATTTGTTAGAATACAACTTGTAATATTAGCATTACATTTGAATTGCCGCTATTATTAAAGTTTAAGGCACGGCACTGATTAGATTTAAAAGCGCCATCTGTGGGAGGGCAAAGAAACAGGTTTCAAGAGTGAGGGAAAATGAACGGGTGTAGGAGATGATGGTCGGTCAGTTTAGGTCGACAAGGCCTTATTCAAGTGATATCGAAAGCGAGTGGTTGCTCTAATAAGAAGCTGTTAGATAAATATTTGAATTTTGAAATTGCATTTAATTTGAATATAAATCAAGGAGAAATCTGAAACTGCTATCAGGTATTTGCTATTAAATTGCAATTCTCACGTAAGTGCATTTATATTATTATAAAAACTAACAAAAGTTGATTTAAACACGAGGTGCTTAAGTAAAGTCAGGGGACGCTAACATAGCGGACAAATGGTTTTCTATTTATGATATTTAATTTTACTCTATTTAAGTATCAGGGACAGAGGTTTTGCTTATTGGTAACGGTAAATTGGTTTTGCTTTATAATGCTTGGTGATTTCTTTAAATATTTGGTTTTTGGTTTTCTGTATTTATTTATTGATGTGTTTTGGTTTAATTATTATAAAGTGTGGTAATTAGGTATGTTAATTTATATTGGTATCTTAGATTGGTGAATAATTACATATTGGGTTGAATATTGGTTACACTACATGGTTGTTTGATAAAAGGGTTTTGTTTTGTAAAATGGCGGGCGTTTATGGTTTTTGCAAATGGCGTAGGTGACGCTTGCATACAATGAAATAACGGCTTTGTTTAATAATGCAACTATTTCGAACCAGTAGTTTGTATGTGATTTAGAGGTATTTTGATATGAGATTTGCACCGAGAGTTGATGCATCCCAGTCCTTTCATTAGCGTGTAGTCACGTGATTACCAGGAGGTAATTACATCATATCAGTTAGGGCCAGGTGTGTGTGATTCAAAGGTTTTACTTCCCCCCCCCTATTTTAATTATGTTAATCTTGGTATGTGGTTTTTCAAGTAGTGGCATTATTTAACTGAGTGAGTTCATTTGTTTGACAAGTAACAATAAGGGTTTCATGATAGTATCGTTTATTTTATATGTTATCTTTGTCTTTAGGTTCTAAAACAAAACATCGTAGACTAAAAGAGTCAAAACTAAGTGATATAAAATCTCCCAAAGGGAATAAGAATCCAAGACAACTATAATTAATTATTATAAATGTTAGTTTGATCATGATTATAATCAAAATTTGAATATGACATGTTAATGAGAAATGAGAAGTTTAAAGATAAATTCTTACAAAGAAATAATAATATGTATCTAATTAAGGAATAATAACTTGAGTCAGAAAAATGAATATTAAATATAAACGAAAATACAGAAAGCTTACCAATTAAGTAATAGAAATGTAAAGCATTATATTCAATTGTTTATGATATTAATGAATGATAGAGGCGCCGATTTGGCTGTTGTTCGAATTCTCCGTGTTTTTTTTTTTATTTTTTTTTTTCTAATAAATACAAACATACCTCAATCTGTGTTTTATTATGTCTATTGTTGTTTAATTTAAGCGTAGAGTCGAAGCTCTTGATTGAATCAACTTTTAAGAACTAATTGTTACTAACCTTACATCAAATAGATTTGAGTACGGCACTGGGTAAAACAAACGACAAAATAGTGTAAGTTGGGTTGCATCCTGATTCATGTCAACTAGTAAACATTAGTGAAGGTTATGTCTGTCTCACGAACTGCTTGTCCGTTCTTTAAAAGAATCTGGAGAATAGGTTACTACGAAATGGAGGTTTCAATCACAACGTTTGGGTGTTTAATTTGACGATCACGAGCGTACGGCTAGGTATTTGGTGCAGACGATTTGAAGTTTGAAAATTTGGGGGCGCGAAATTCAAACTCAGAAGCTGGCATCACAAACTCTTCGAACAAACAACAAGATATTAACAAAATCAATTCATCATTTTTTTTTATCATTAAATTTTTATTTTAAAATGTTAGTTTAATTCTACCAAGGCAAAAGCATGACGCTTACCAGACTTTGTCCTTGTCCATCAACTGCAGATCCGACACTAAACAATTGTTGAACATTAGAAACACTCTGATGTATGTTTGCTGCAACTTGTGCGGCGGAACTTGGCATGGATGTTGAACTAGGATCACTTCCCAATGGCAAGCTGACGTTTGGAGCTACTTGATTTTGAGGTGCAAGCACCCGAACACCGCCCATGGTCGTGGTCAAATTTGGTATGGTTGGTCCTCCAGGAATAGGTAATCTTAGATTAGGTCGAGCTTGAGCATTGGGTATAAGTCCTGCAGGTGTTGGTCCCGAACCACCTGTTGTAGGACACTAAATGGCTCTTCTCATATCAGATGCAGATGGATTAGGAGATTGAGTAGTTTGAGGTGGATTTGCTGTTGCTATAAAAACATAAAATTAATTTTTAACATTCAAGAGTTTTAATTTCAAGTTCGTACCATTAGCATTGTTTCTATTTTTATCGGCTTGCTTTAACGGTAAGCACACAGGGCAGTCGTTACGAATGCAGTGCTTCCAATGACTAATTATTTGACGTGAAGAACTGCAGTGAAGAACATTGCAATTTTTGCCGGCTTGACAGGTGGTTATATGATTTAAAACATTTTTCATGGTCTTGCAATGTGGAAGAGTACACTGCCTAATTTCTCCATTTCCTTGTGACTCTCGTTTTTGGCATTTATGAGCATGAAGTAATAAGACTAATTGTTGTTGAATTAATTTATTCCGCATTTCTGGATCTAAATTATAAAAGTAATTACATGTTAGTTAAATTTAATAAAACAAAAACATGGAAGTAACTTAAAGTAAAATACTGGTTTATACAGAAATTTTTGGTTTTTTGTTTATTTGTGTCCAAATTAAATTTAAAAAAACACTATAAACATACGTTAAAAAACACTTTGGTATACTCAAGCATACTTGATGGAGTAGTTATAATTGCTGTCGTATGATGGCGTTTGTTTAATGTTAAATCGCAATACTAGAAAACAAAACTTGAATTTTTTTCCTTTTTTAATTTTTTGAAAAATTTTGAAAACTTAAATTTATTTTTTTTTCATAAGTTAGTACTACTTTGCCAATTGCGGAATACCCGATTTAGAATTATTCTGTAATTGTTTTAATATTTATTTTATTGATTGACTCGGTTCTTTGACGTGTTGATGTTTTTACTATTTTATTACCGTTTTGTTTCAAACATTTGTAATTTCACGATTTTGCGGTTGCTATACTACTGAATCCATGTCTATTATTGTTTGGGGAATATGTTACAATAATTTGAAAATCCAGACTACTGTTTGATTGGGTGCCGTCCGATGTGGTGCCGTCCGATTTTATAATACATATAACTATACCATTTATAATTGTAACATATTGTAGTCCTGAAGAGGCCCACAATAAAGTTGGGCGAAACGTCGACCGTAACAACAAGTTGTTTCATTTATTGATCCCGTAGTCCAATAACCCAAAAACCAATATATAATAATTATTTTAATAATGTTATTATTTATTGACTTCGGTTATTATTTATAATATTTAAAATTGAATTAGTCTATCCTAAACGTTTTTTGCAACCGGTGAGTGAAAGACAAGATAAGTGCCTTACCTGTCGAGGCAGCAGGAGCTCCTGTTCCTGGTTAATTTTGTGTGGTAGTTTGTGGTCCAGGCTGAGAACTAGAAGGAGCGCCCGATTGTGGTTGAGCAGGTGATGGAGCAGGAGGTTGAGTTTGAGCCATACCTCCTTCTTCGCCTAGAGCAGGTCCTCCAGGTCCTGCAGGTCCAAACCGTTGTTGGATGTTCATGTTATTACTACGATGTTGAGGCGCCACTACACCTTAACAAAGGTTTTTTATGAATTTAATGTTCATATAGAATAACAAAAATATATTAAAAATTTGGAAAACCAAATTTTAACATTTTATCGACTGTTCTATGATAATAAAGAAGAGAAAAACTAAAAAGTTTTTATAAGCCTTCAGTCGAGATGACCTATCATATTAGATAAGGGAGCGTTCATAAACTACGTGGTTTGGCCAAGGGGGGGGAGGGGTTAGGTAGAATGCTACGCAGGGCTACGTGAGAGTACGGGGGGAGTTATAGTCAAGCTACGTAGTTTTCTTCATTTATTATGAAAGCAATTTGCAGAATATAAGCGACAACATAATATGGATATTTATTTCCGTATTTGGATTTTTTTTATTGTTTATGTCACTATTATACGACTTAGGCGAAAAAATAATTTTAATTTTGTATTATTAAAGTGAATATTAGCGCATCTTTAATTATTCTAGTGTTCTTTAAAGTGTCACTTCAAGTTTAAAGTGATATATTGATGTGAAATACCCTGTACAATAAACTTTACGAGGCTTATCGGAAATGTTTTTCCAACGAGTTTTCAAAAGCCAAAATCCAAAATGATGTTAATGAGTTATGAAAATCTTTTAAACAGGACACAACATGTCTTCTGGACTTTATATGAAAAAAACTACGTTCCATCTAAGGGGGGGGTAGGGGTATCATGGTAAAAGCTACGTTAAGCTACATGATGGGAGGGAGGGGTTCTAAAGAGGTCAAAATCAAACTACGTGGTTTATGAACGCTCCCTAAGGTACTACCTTTCAAATATCCAGCCACTGTTTTTATTGACGCCAAACAAGTAGCACCAACTTTTGTTTCAAGTTGCAAGAGCAGATTGTTTGACAAAAAACATGGACCGCGCCACCTAAGGTTGAGACTCGAGTTTCGATCTTTCTCTAACGAGATGGATCTTCCTCAGTCAACCGCTGATGGACGCAGTACCAAGATCTGCCAAAGTCTCCACTCGTAATTTGCAATGCTTAAAACTTCAAGCAGCGACTAAACATTTAGCGCCATACAGCGGTGTAATATTGAAAGGTTTTGCAAGCGTCCTACTAAGTAGGCAACTTTATGAATTACGCAGAACGTAATTCTCTTGCAATAAATAAAGCCCGGCTTTAGCTATTGAATAACAAAAATATATTAAAAATTTGGAAAACAAAATTTTAACATTTTATCGACTGGTTTTTTGGTTTTTCAAATTTTTAATATATTTTTGTATTATATATAGCCAGAAATACCAAATTGTATAAGTGTCAAAATGTTGAAAAGTGTAACAATAATTAATTTAGTCAAAGTAATACATTCGTATTTCGCTATAGTCGATCTCGCTATAATCACTTCTCTCTATAATCCCGACCAGTATCTCGAATTAGTAACGCGAGTCACTTCTCCTGCACTCCCTCCACTGAATTGTTAACTAGCGCCGAATTTGAATTAAGAATGAGTACTACTTACAATTCCTGCGCGCGTGTTTTAATACGCCCATAAAAACATAACCTAATTAAAATTACCGGCAAATAATATGAACGAGTGGGGATAGTGCCTTACTCCGCCCGTCGTTACTATAGCGAGAAGGTCAAATCCCGACAAAGTGACCGTATTAATTTGAAAGACGGCAATGACTGACAAAAGCCCGCATTAAATTATTTTGGTGAAAAAGGAGTTGCAATTGCAGTTTTAAGTCATGTGACACCTTCAGTTAAATAAACAAATTCTAAATGTGATGTAAAAAGTTTTCCAACATTTCTACAAACGTACAAATTAAAAATAATATACATAAATAATACTTACAATAATTTTATTCTTGCTGTTACTGTTACCAATTTGGATTTTATACTGATTCTATGACTGATTTAAGTACCCAAATGCATTGATATAGAGCACAAATTTTCATGCTTTTAGGTTGGCACCATAATTAAAGAATTCAAATTTCAAAATTCAATTCAAATTCTATTCAGGGGCGTCTCAGGCGGCGAAAAAGTGTTTTTCTACACTGAAAGAAATTAGATTTAATTTAGTTAGTATTTGTAGTTCTAAATATGAATTCCTATTAGTTATAAAACAAAACTTAAACATAATAGGTTGTAACTATAAAAGTTATTTGTACGGCTTCTTACTATTAGTAGTACAAATTTATAATAAGATTTCCTATCTATTAGTAATACAGCTATTAAATGATACAGAAGTTATATCTTAATAAATACACAACTGTTGTGGATTTCCCAATAGTAACCGTAGTACTATTTCATACCCAATTGAAATACTTTTGATGAAAAGATTCTGCGCAATGAATTGGGGAAAACACTTGGGCTTGCGTCATTTTTTCATACCGATACAAACGGTGCGTGTAAACATTACTTAAGTGGTTTAAAATAAATATCAAATTAAAAAATCTATAAAATTAATACTTTCCTGAAAATTACGCAAAATTTAGAAAATTAAAATTTCCACAAATAACTGTGCGAGAGCCAAGAGCGTAATATAATATTTATTTAAAAAAATGTCGTCACTCTCTGCCGCAATACCTCCAATCACCAGCACACCAAATTTTGTCCGGAGATACGATGACATAATGTTCATTTTTGTTTTCTATTGTGGTAGCCTTAACAAAGATATCGGTAGCCCTGGCAAAGATATCTATATGTATCACCCCCTACCCTAAATCTACCTATAAAAGTTTATTTAACAAAATCCAAAATGAAAAAAATTTTTTATTTTTGTACGCCACTGAATTTTTTCCAAAATTTTTATATACGTCACATAATACCGTAAGAAGTCACAAATAAAATTTCTCCAAGATTGGTACAACAAATTTTTTCGGTCATCTAGAGGATTTGAAAATCCTAATTCTGAAAACATTTGCGAAAAAATTTAACAAACAGCCTAAACTTGGTCGCTACCTAGTGGCAGAACCTTTTACTTATAAAGTAACGTTCCGTCAGTCCGTACGACGATATTATAAAATATTTCCCACCGAACCACCTATTTTTGTATTCTAAAATTAATTGTTACAAGCCCTAAACTCAATTCTTATGCTGCACTCGGTATACAAATCAACATTAACCTAATTTTGACACATATGTCACAAAATTATGACGTTTATTAAAATTTTGAATATATTGTTTTATTTTTGCCAGCCATCTGACAAATTCTCACAAAAAATATATAAATTAAGATTTCAGTTAATATTTTCTATAATTTTTCTGACCTGCCCCGCCCTGTTACAATTGGCTCGGTTTGTTTTCTCACCAATACTTATACTTTCAAAGCTCCATCGACACACCAAATTTTAGCTGAATCGGTTAAACATTTCCGGAGATACGACGACATTTTCATTTTTTTTTTTTTATTTTATTGTGGTGGCCCTGGTGAAGATTTCTCTGGCAAAACCTTATTTTCACCATTCCAGCCCACGAGGCATACGTCCAATAAGTTTGATTGCAATCGACGTAGAAATGCCGGAGAAAATCGATCGACAAAAACTTTTTTCATGTTTTTGCCAAAAAAGTTAATTTTATTTTTTTAATGTTGCATTACTGATTTCTATCGAAGGATTACATATGCTCACATATCCATTAGGATCAATGTACCTACGTACCAAATTTGGGTAAGATCCCTTCAGCATTTCTTGAGTTATTCACTCTTAAAGTTTCAACTTTGACAACTTGTGATTTTTGACAGACGACAGATAGAAGATTAATTTTACCTATTCGGGATAAAGCCTTTTAAGGCCTTTAAAATAACATATCGCAAGACAAAATATTTTTTTAAAATCCCTTCTTATTTTCTTGTGGTGGCACTCCTGATTGATAGATCGCGACGAAAACCTTATTTTCACCTTTCCACCGTGAACCCTACCACCATACCAAATTTGGTCGTAATTGGTTGGATGGCTCGGAAGCAAATCGATCGACAAAATTTGACGACAGACAGACCGACAGACCGACACAGAAATTTTTATTTTACTTTTTGCAGATCTTTACGTTTCTGAACACGGTGATCTCGAAAATGCAAAAAAAAAAGTTGAAATTTTTTTTCGATTACCATACCTCCAATTTTTTTTTAAAATTGATTGGAGGTAAAAATATATAAACGCACGTGGTATTCAAAGTTACCAAACTTTCTACAGAACTGTCTTTAGCGAGAATTATTACATTTTGTACAACCTCGATATTCATAGTAATATAGTTTTACAGTCCTTTGCATGTTTTAACGAAAAAATAAAAATAAAAATTTTATAAAAGGAAAAATAATATATAAATATTACAGTAACAATTCTCACTAAATTTCTCAAATGAAACCCTATTAGGGGACGTCTATTAATTACATGAGCACAAAAGGGGGGGGGGTTGACAAAATCTCACCAAATCTCATTTAAAGAGATGAAAATCTCATGTCAACTTTTTAATGCGGAGATTTAATTAATTTAAAAAAAATTAATTCCAGATTCATTATTATAACAAGTAACGTTTTGTATTTTAGAGTAAAATTATATGTAAATATGTGAAACATTAAATAAATTTAATTATTTAAAAATTATAGAGTAAAATGCACGTGAGGTGGAGGGGGGGGGGTCCGGTTACATCTTACCAAATCTCACCAAGGGGAAGGAGGGGCCCAAATTTTAAGAAAATTTTCTCACGTAATTAATGGACGTCCCCTTATTGTCATTTTGGCGATAAACTTTAAAAATTGAAGAATAAAAATATCTTTTCCACCGAATATTTGTAGTTCAAATTTTGCCTTTTGAAACGAATGTGTTCCAAAATTAAAGGCTCTTCTATTTAAAAGATTTTTCGCCAATATGTGATCTTCAGCCAATTATTATTAACTTACTGAATCCTGAATATCATATTTACACCACTCGGTATTATTTTGCTAAAACACGGTATTATATAACGACTCCTGTTACAAATTTGTAGCACGGAGTAATATACATAAGTTACGAGAGTGCACTCGTTCAGTTATAGTGGTCATATAACGCACGCTTGAAGAGAGAGACGGCACGAGACAGAGAACTCGTCGTTAGGCTGTTCATTTAACCGAGTATAGACTGCAAATCATGTAGTTTAAAGCATTTTCCACAATTAAACTAGGCACCTTCAACGTTTCATTCTATTTATTATTTTTTATTGATATTATTCATAAACTATAAAGTATATTACTTACTACAAAAAACTAAAAATATTAATATTTAAATTACATAAGAAGTAGAAATAACATCAATTTGAATACCAATCGCTAAAATAATTTTCAGTTTGCAATTTGAACATTTTATTTTTCTCCTTAAAGTTCGATTTAGTTTTTAATTCCATGCCTTTGAAGTATTACCTTTTCAACAATTAGTGTTTTTAGCGTAAAATATTTACTTTCTATATTTCATTGTCAATAAGGAATCCTGGTTAAATTTACTTCCAGTGCCCTTGCATTCCGAGATAACGTTCGTTTTGCATGGCGGGATCCACAAAACACATTGCAATTTTTGTTTAGTCTGTGTAAAGCATTTATTGTTAAATCATTGTTGACTACCTGTTAAAAATATGGGCTACAAATGTTTTGTGCCTTATTGTCGTTCGGGATATGCATCCTGTAGCGAAATTGTATATTTATTTTCACCCCCTAAAGATCCTGAGTTGTTGAAAATTTGGATTAAAAATATACCTCAGGCTGATAAAGTTTTGAGTCGAAAAGACCGAGTTTGTGCGAAACATTTCGATCCTAAATATATTGTCAGAGAATGGAAAGATGACTTAATTAATGTAATTAAAAAGGAAACGTTTGGTAAGAGACACCAACGTTACCCGCAAGCACCAGACCACTAAAATAGAGAGTTTTACAGTTCATTCTGCTTCTGAATCTTCTGAATGTGATTTGCAGAATGATAATTTAAATAGCAATAATGTAAATAATAATCAAGGTAAGGTTGTATTGCTATATTATTTTTCGTCATGAAATTAGGAGCCATTTATAAATAAATTATTAATTAAACCTCCACGATTCGGTAACTGCACTTTGCAAAAAACCGACACTGAACACCTCAACTTCGAAAATTTTAAACTAATTTTTCAATAAAAAAAAAATAAATTATGTCGTTGATCTCGAATTAAAATTGCAAGAAATGTCAACTACTTTATCAGAAGATTTCGAGGACGTAGTTGATGAATTAATTTACAGTGACGAAATTGGGGATGCTGTTCTTTACTACGTTGGAGAATTTTTAATTCGAAAAATAAAAAAGACTAGGACCTGTGTAACATGCCTGAAAGGATTATCAACTGATACAACTTTTGGAAATAAACTTTACCTGTAAATACATTTTTAGCTCTTTTGAAATTAAGTAAAAGATTTAATTTTCGTTACAATATTATATGTACTATGTATGTGGCTGTGTATGTATGTGAGGGACACATGTTTAAGTAATAGAAATTTTTTAACAAAATTTGTATTTAGTACAAGAATATTGAAACTTACAGCTGATTAGATTTTGGTTAAAATCGGTACACGGAAACGCAAAAAAAAAATATTTTGTAAATTAAAAATATTATTTTTTTCTTATTTTTAAAATTTTATTTTTTTATTGTATTCTCCTCTAAAATAATAATAAAAAAGTATTATTCAATTTTCGTGTAAATATCCTATTTTTGTTTATATAGATTTTACAAAATAAAAAAAATGTTTTTTAATTTTTACAAAAAGTTTCTTTTTATTTTATTATATATATTATTCTCTTCCAAAATAATAACTTTTTTAAAAACTTTTTTAAATTTATTATTATTTAAAGGTATGATAAAGTTATGGGCATGGCCACATCCAATTTTTTATATTTATTAACATAATTTATGTAATGTGTCTTAATTTTTTAAAATCGGTTCACAAATAAGGCCATAAAAAAATATTTAAATTTAGACTAATTTAACTTCAAAAACCACAAAAGGACAAAAGTAAACATAAACCACAAAATGTTATTACCGATTTCATTAATTATTTTGTTGGTTTATAATCTTACAATACAAAGTTTTTAATAATCACCCAAATATTCTGATTATAGAAATATTGCACTATCAATAAAATAGATTTTGAGGTGAATTTTAATTTTATGCAAACTGTCAATTCTTATATAATTAAATATTAATACTCTTATTTTTTATAATTGGTAATACTTTATAGTTCATGAATAATATCATAAAAAACAATAAAGGTAATGAAACGTTGTAGGTACCTAGTTTAATTGTAGAAAATGCTTTAAACCCTTTAAACTACATGGTTTGCAGGCTATACTCGGTGAAACGAATAGCCTAACGTCGAGTTCTCTGTCTCGCGCCGTCTCTCTCTCCAAGGCGTGCGTTATGTGGCCAAGCGTTAGCCGGTCGCGAGATACCAAGCAACCTCTCCTAACTTATGTATATTACTCCGTGATATGTAGTTACAGAATATCGTTCTTCAGCAAATTGGTATGTGGTTAAATTAATTTCTTTTTTTCAATTATTTAATTTTATGCTTTATTTTAATTCCTTCTTGCTTCTTTAGGTTGGTTTTTTCTTTAGTTTTTGTTTAGTTATAAATATTCGAATACCAAAATGGTAATGATTGTCAGCATCTCAGTCTTAGTTCAAACGGGCATAAAAGTTTCAAAGTTGCGGAATCCAACTTTTCAAATCTAGTTAAAGAACACAAATAATGTAGGATAACTCTAGTGACTTAGTTACTTCTAGGAACATTTGGTATGGCCCTGTACGTAACGGGCTAACGGGTAGTATCTGGTAGAAGTACGATTTTACGGAGTAATTTTCAGTTGTACCGTTGTACGCTAAAAATTTTAAGTGAGTGTGAAGTGCTAGGAAGAACATTTAAGTGAATGGGGCCTGGAAGAATTAATTCATACTTATATAATTCAACTGCTGTACAAACGGCCATTAATGTAGGTAACTAACCTATAATTATTTACACCACAAGGTTTTATACTTTTTTAAATTTTCTATAATATAATTAGGTTAATTCTGATTCGTAACTGATGCCATATTTATTTACCTATATTATTATTTATTTAGATAATGCCATTGATATTGGATCTTTTAAAATTTTATCGGAAGACGACATAAAGGAAATAGTGCCGCGGGATCCTGAGATCTTAGGCCTTAGATCCAAATTACGTGTGAGATTGAATTATTATTATAATTTTTTGTTGTGCTATTGTTAAATATAATAGTTATTTATTATATGAATGTATTGTGTATGTATTGCTATGTCCTTTTCTATTAAATTAGTCCTTCCTCGTAGTTAGACAAAATCAAAGAGGATGTTTAAGGGAACACAAATTTTTAATAACAAAAATAATAATTGAACGAAGCAACTTAAACAAATTAACAAATTAACGTGTCGTGTAATGTTCGTGGTCGTGCGTGTACTTAATTCTAGGAATAACACACAACAAGTAAACAAAAACACAACTAATAAATAAATAAATTGGGTGAGTCCGGGTTAATAAAACTTTAAAATATTTGTACGACCTTAATTGTTGTTTGTTCGTACTTGGTTTGGGCTTCTCGTCAAGACTCGCTCGAAACTTCCTGGATGATATCCACACAAACACAACTTAATGATTTTCAGAAAAACTCCTTGTTGACTCTTGGGTCCTTTTATTTAAGAATGGCTGTCTTATTAGGGGGCAATTCGCACTTGCCTAATCTGCTTGCACTATTTCTTTAATTTTAAATTTTAACGAATTTTTCGTCAACCGTTTCGCTCTGTGTATTTTCTCGACTGGCCTTCCTGGCCGTTATTATTCTCTTCATCCCCTTGGAGATGTTTAATTTTGGCACGCTTATTACATTAAAATTTTTCATAATAATTTTCCGAAACTTTTATCTTTCTTGATCTAGTTTTATTTGTTTGTTTTAAAATATTTAAAAACCCAGAAAAATTTGTTAGTCATTAAAAACTTAAATTTAGGAACATGGCAACTTAAATTATTTATACAAAGATTAAAGTTAAGTTAACGATGGTAATTTGTTGCTCGATTCCCAGTATCCTATGAACAAATTGTAGGGTCATGGGAATCCCTCTCACCAAGAACTTTCTTCCTTGACCGCGGTGGACATCGCAGTATATTATTGTAAATGTATGATTTATATAGTTATTTAAATAAAGAACATTATGAGAAAATTTTATTTTAGTATTTATTAAACCACCTGCTATAGAGCAGTTTTTGTTAAATAGTTAACAAAAACACAAATTGGGAAATATTTAAAAGCAGCTTCGCACACAAGTTAAATCTCAATATCCCATTGAAAAGTGAGAGTGAAATTAGAAAATAGAAATTTCAATTAAATTTTATGAATTTACGTATTACTTTTTCAAAACACTTTTAAATATACTTATAAAATATTAAATTGTGAATTAGCGCAATCAATAGAACTTACCAGTAATGTTAGGATGATCTTATGCTGCTTTTTTACCTCCAATCAATTTAAAAAAAAAATTGGAGGTATGGTAATCGAAAAAAAATTTCAACTTTTTTTTTTTGCATTTTCGAGATCACCGTGTTCAGAAACGTAAAGATCTGCAAAAAGTAAAATAAAAATTTCTGTGTCGGTCTGTCGGTCTGTCTGTCGGTCTGTCGGTCTGTCGGTCTGTCGGTCGTCAAATTTTGTCGATCGATTTGCTTCCGAACCATCCAACCAATTACGACCAAATTTGGTATGGTGGTAGGGTTCACGGCGGAAAGGTGAAAATAAGGTTTTCGTCGCGATCTATCAATCAGGAGTGCCACCACAAGAAAATAATACGGGATTTTTAAAAAATATTTTGTCTTGCGATATGTTATTTTAAAGCCCTTAAAAGGCTTTATCCAGAATAGGTAAAATTAATCTTCTATCTGTCGTCTGTCAAAAATCACAAGTTGTCAAAGTTGAAACTTTAAGAGTGAATAACTCAAGAAATGCTGAAGGGATCTTACCCAAATTTGGTACGTAGGTACATTGATCCTAATGGATATGAGAGCATATGTAATCCTTCGATAGAAATCAATAATGCAACATGAAAAAAATAAAATTAACTTTTTTGGCAAAAACATGAAAAAAGTTTTTGTCGATCGATTTTCTCCGGCATTTCTGCGTCGATTGCAATCAAACTTATTGGACGTATGCCTCGTGGGCTGGAATGGTGAAAATAAGGTTTTGCCAGAGAAATCTTCACCAGGGCCACCACAATAAAATAAATAAAAAAAATGAAAATGTCGTCGTTATCTCCGGAAATGTTTAACCGATTCAGCTAAAATTTGGTGTGTCGATGGAGCTTTGAAAGTATAAGTATTGGTGAGAAAACAAACCGAGCCAATTGTAACAGGGCGGGGCAGGTCAGAAAAATTATAGAAAATATTAACTGAAATCTTAATTTATATATTTTTTCTGAGAATTTGTCAGATGGCTGGCAAAAATAAAACAATATATTCAAAATTTTAATAAACGTCATAATTTTGTGACATATGTGTCAAAATTAGGTTAATGTTGATTTGTATACCGAGTACAGCATAAGAATTGAGTTTAGGGCTTGTAACAATTAATTTTAGAATACAAAAATAGGTGTCGGTGGGAAATATTTTATAATATCGTCGTACGGACTGACGGAACGTTACTTTATAAGTAAAAGGTTCTGCCACTAGGTAGCGACCAAGTTTAGGCTGTTTGTTAAATTTTTTCGCAAATGTTTTCAGAATCAATAAATCGACAGTCAGTAATTTACAAAAATTTATTTTCGAAAAATCCGCTAGATGACCGAAAAAATTTGTTGTACCAATCTTGGAGAAATTTTATTTGTGACTTCTTACGGTATTATGTGACGTATATAAAAATTTTGGAAAAAATTCAGTTGCGTACAAAAATAAAAAATTTTTTTCATTTTGGATTTTGTTAAATAAACTTTTATAGGTAGATTTAGGGTAGTGGGTGATACATATAGATAAGGTCTATGTCCCCAGCACTCCCACCTCGAAATATTTAAATCGGACTTGGTGTAATCGTTTGTACTTCGTTTGTACCTGTTTGTACCGCAAAAATTTTCGTTTGTACCAAAAAGATAAAAAAGTTACAGCACTTTCAAAGTGGGGGTGCCAGGGACATGCCAACACCCCCACCACAAAGTATCGAAATCGGACTTGGTGCAATCGTTTGTACTTCGTTTGTACCTGTTTGTACCGCAAAAATTTTTGTTTGTACCAAAAAGATAAAAAAGTTACAGCACTTTCAAAGTGGGGGTGCCATGGACATGCCAACACCCCCACCTCAAAGTATTGAAATCGGACTTGGTGCAATCGTTTGTACTTCGTTTGTACCTGTTTGTACCGCAAAAATTTTCGTTTGTACCAAAAGTACAAAAAAGAAAAGCTGAAAACAAGCTAAATATAAAAGTTAGAGATCGACGCGCATGCGCATATTGTACAGGGGTGGCTTCAGAACTCAGTAAAAACTCTCCCCCCCACCCGTATTAAAGAATATAACGAGCGATATTGTTATTATTACTTATAATAAATAGTAATGTACAATTTATGTTGAAGAAAAGTTTCTTCAAAGTTATGAGCATTTCAAATTTTAGAGAACTGCGAGTGAGTTACACTTGGTTACATTTCATTTAACAGAAAAGATGAACAGGAGTTATTTTAAATAAATAATTTTATTGTATTAATATAAAAAAAAAGCAAACACAATAATTAACAAGGTGGAACTCGCTTTTGCGACAGTTCTTAGGCTTCTATACATCTACTTTTTCGGTAGGTTAAATTATTTGGGCTTTATTTTATTCCAATTTTTAATGCCTTAATCTTTTAATTAGGTAGATTTTTTTACCATATAAGGAAAACGCTAACATTTTAATATTTTTTTTTTATTTCGACCTTTATAGGTAAATATTTGCAATTTACAAACCACAAATAAAACACAATTCATAATGAAATATTAAAATACCCGAAACACGTACCGAATACCGTATTAGAAACACGTAAAATACCTACTCTAAAAATACAAAATAAGAATATCGGATTAAAAAATATATATGTAAATAATCTGAATAATTAATACCAATCTAAAAATATTCTATATGAAGTAAAATTGTTTTAAGAACGTGCGTTCTGATTGGTTTTGAATTATGCGGACAGACGGACAGACGGACACGGAGCTAGATCATAAGGCTTCTTCCTATACGTTGTATAGAAGCCTAATATACGTTGTATAGAAGCCTAAAAACGTACAATTATTATTATACTATTAAATAGTGTAAATCAAAAATTGACAATTAGTGGCGACAATTGATTGTCTCACTATCTTGGAACGATTTTGTAGATCGTCATAACGTTCCCATTTTGTTTGTACCTGTTTGTACCTTCCTTATTTTCGTCTGTACCAATTTTGTTTATAAAAGATTTCAAAATTTCTAATAATAACATTTTGCTAAATCCCCCCCCTCGGATTTCGAAATTTAGATATAAAATAGTTTTAATAGTTTTGACCTATGTGTACCTTTCTTATTTTTGGTTGTACCATATTTCTAGATTCTAAAACAATAATTAAGAACATTGTTAATAACCAGTGACGTAGCCGGCCCTTTTTAGCCATTCGATTTACGGCTATAAATAATACACAAATAATAAATACGTATACTCCCACTAACTGCTCTATAATCTTATAAATAAAAAATTTATAAGAAAAATAGCAAATAGAAAATATTTGTTATAAGTAATTTAGGGATGTTGTATCCTAAGTATTTATCTTCTTCTCTATCTCTAATCTCTATCTAATATAGTATATAAAAGAGCTTGTGTGTATGTTTGTTCGCTATACACTTCTAGACCCTTCGACCTATTTTAACCAAATTTGGAACACATACTCAGTAGGACTTGGAAAATGTTTTAGTTCAAGAAAATGTTAAAAAAGTTGAAGGGAAAGTGACCGATTAACGAGATTCCCGTAATTCCCCCCCCAAAAAAAAGGTGCATTTCGCCAGCCTACCCCCCAAATTTCGAATTTTGGATCCAAAATAGTCTAAATCGTTTGTACCTGTTTTTACCTTCATTATTTTTGTTTCTACTCATTTTGATTTTCATATATTTTGAAATATCTAAATATTTTTGTTTTATTTCAATTTAAAATCCGGGGGGGGAGGCTAAGGACATTTAGCAGAATGTCATTATTAGAAAATTTGAAATATTTCAAAATCAAAACTGGTACAAACGAAAATAAGGAAGGTACAAACAGGTACAAACGATTTAGACTATTTTGGATCAAAAATTCAAAATCAAGGGGGTGACTGGGGAAATGCCCATTTTAGATATTTCAAAATATATGAAAAACAAAATAGGTACAAACGAAAATAAGGAAGGTACAAACGAGGTACAAACGATTTAGACTATTTTGGATCCCAAATTCGAAATGGGGGGGAAGGCTGGCGAAATGCACCTAAAAAGATATTTTGAGCTTCACAAATAAATCAGCAGCGGAAAGCAAGACTGGAAAACATTGGAGTACTCAGACTAAAGCAAAGCATTATATTTATAATGAGACCCCAGGCGAAGCTGGGTATCCAGCTAGTTCATTATAAAATGATGTGTTTTATTCAAAGTACATTTGTAATTCTCTTATATAGAGATTTACTTTCTTTAATCTGCGGGATAAAATAATTATCGGATCCGCCAATTTAGAGCCGCCACAGTAATAATAACAATATCCCTCGTTATATTCTTTAATACGGGAAGGAGAGATTTTTTACTGAGCTTTGAAGCCACTCCTGTACAATATGCGCATGCGCGTCGATCTCTAACTTTTCTATTTAGCTTGTTTTCAGCTTTTGTTTTTTGTACTTTTGGTACAAACAAAACTTTTTGCGGTACAAACAGGTACAAACGAAGTACAATAAATTGCACCAAGTCCGATTTCAATACTTTAAGGTGGGGGTGTTGGCATGTCCCTGGCACCCCCACTTTGAAAGTGCTGTAACTTTTTTATCTTTTTGGTACAAACAAAAATTTTTGCGGTACAAACAGGTACAAACGAAGTACAAACGATTGCACCAAGTCCGATTTCAATCTTTTGAGGTGGGGGTGTTGGCATGTCCCTGGCACCCCCACTTTGAAAGTGCTGTAACTTTTTTATCTTTTTGGTACAAACGAAAATTTTTGCGGTACAAACAGGTACAAACGAAGTACAAACGATTACACCAAGTCCGACTTAAATATTTTGAGGTGGGGGTGCTGGGGACATGGACCTATATAGATATCTTTGCCAGGGCTACCGATATCTTTGTTAAGGCTACCACAATAGAAAACAAAAATGAACATTATGTCATCGTATCTCCGGACAAAATTTGGTGTGCTGGTGATTGGAGGTATTGCGGCAGAGTGTGACGACATTTTTTTGATATCCTTTTAGTGCGTTTTCACTACACTCACTTAGAACTAAACTTGGCACTATTTTGCACACTTTTGATGCGTTGCTCCTGAAGTAGGTCGAATTTGATGCCCTGGGTTCCTCGATGGTTCCTAGTTTATCTGTTTCACGCCTTCTTCTTTCTTCCGTCGGATTGTGGCGATTTTGTTCACTTACCGATTTACTTTAAATTTTAACTTGGTTTCAAAAGTTACTAAGTTTGGATTTTGAACAAGTTAATTTTTTTTTTGGTACTCTTCTAAGGAACTGAAGTTCGCCGAAAGTGTCGAAGTTTGAATTTCGTGAAGAGATCCTTTACGACTGCGCCATTAATGTAATTTCGAATTTTATAATTCAAAATTTGAGAATAGGTGATGAATAATAACTCCCAAAATAAAAAAAAGAGAAGTTGCGTTTATTTTAATTTAGAAAGTTACAATTCAAAAGCTCACACTAGACTAAGTTTTTCTTACAATATAACATTTAACCGTATTTAACCTTACACCATTTCCTTTACAGGAAGTTAAGTTTCACATTTAGTTTACCTGAAAACAAATATTATAAAGCATTCTCACACTATCAGCGTCTGATAGGAAGTTACGTTTTAAATTTTACACCGATAGCAAATATTTTATAAAGGAAATTTATTAACAATTAATTTGTATTTATTTTAAAAGCGAATTAATGAAATTACAAATAAGTTTTAAGCAAAATTGATTATAATAGTTTTACAATTATTGTATTAAAGGGTTAGTTCCTTTATATAACAGACACGTTTTGTTATTTATTATCAAGAATAACATTATACTATAATTATATTTACAGCTTCAAGTCACGTTTTGGTTTTTATTTCATAATCTCAACATCCGAACACTCTCGTTATATGAAAGGAAATGGGTCCCGTTTATTTCGGTTAGTAGAGATTCTACTGGATTAAATTTAACATTTATTCGAATGAGCAGTTGTTCGATTTAATAAACAGTTAGCAACTATTTCGATATTTTTTTCGATATTTTGGTCATTCGAATGACCAATAGTATTGTTTGAAAACAAGTGATGATCATCACTTGTTTTCAAATCTTATTCTTGCTTTTGAAATTGAACTTTTATTGATCTTACTATAACTATAGTATTACAATTCACTCCACAAAAAATTCAAAACTAAGTAAATCTTACTTTATTTATTTACAAAATATTGTCATAAAGGGTTGATTTTTATTTATGATGTTTTAATGTGAAAATCCTCTTATTATTTTATTACCCACAACATGCAATTATTTTGCTCTTAATTGCTTTTCTTTTAATTTCTATCCAAATCATTATCGAAAATTTATAGTTTTTATTAAATCAAATCATCCAAATAATAATAATAATAATCACGATTTACAAATTTATTGATTGGTTCTTGGCTTGCTAGGTTCAAGTTAGTGCAATCAAACGAACAGACTCATTTTCTCCAAAACTCTAAACTGTACAACAAATATATTTTTTAACCAATAAATTTACTCATATCTTTGCTTATATTTACAAATTCATAAATGCAATGCATAAATTGTAAATACAATGAATTTTTTTCAATAATACATAATATAATGAAATTTTTCATAAATACAATAAATTTTTGTCTGTTTTTTCGGAAATCTTGATAACAAGTAACAGAAATTAAAGATGACTGTCAAGTTTTTGAAAATTTCCTGGTGATCCACGAAGCAATCTACTTTTTAATTTTATAAAATCCTAAAAAAATAATATTTTAGAACATAAAAATATGAGAAGGTTTGTCCCCATTTTTTTAAATTTATTAATTTTCCAATAAAATCAGTTAGAACTATGTACCTCAAATTTTAAATCGACTCCAATCTTTTTTCTGATCAGTTCTTCAGCTTCATTCAGTATATTTTCTTGAGAGGTTCCTCGAAGGTTAATTAAATTACAATTACTGTCCGCATAGTGACAAGAAATTGCTTTTCTAAATCCCTAAAATATTATAATTAAAAATAGTAAATGTTTAAAAATGGCGGGATGGGTAACCTTGCTTAAATTAGGTCCGGAACCATGTAGTAAAATCGGATGAAAAAATACGGTGTCTCCCTTTTCCATTATCAGATTCACTTTAGGATGATTTTTAAAACCAAAAACTCCATAATATGCTTTATTTTTTACATTCTTAAAATTTAAGAAACATTAAATTACAGTTTCAAAATTTGATTATTACTTACAGGTGGGTAATCGTGAAGTTGTAGGGCTGCTCGGTGTGAACCGGGAACAACAAATAAACAACCATTTTGTTCATCTATGTGTTCCATTGCGGTCCACGATGCGACTATAGAATGCGCAGGTTGAATTGGAAAATAATGTAAATCCTGAAAAATGTAAGAGATAATGCATTAAATCATCTCTCAAAGCAAATTATTTAAATATAATAGTTTTACCTGATGCAAAGGATGCCTGGAAGTATCCGGATCTGCATTTGGTGGTTTGTTAATTAGCATATTGTGGAAGACAGTTATATTGGGCCCAATAATACTCGAGACGATGTCGATTATGGGTTTGTAGGAAATATATTTAAATAAAACGTCGTCATACGGAAAATCTTGTATCTAAAAATGTATGCCATATACAGAGTGTACTTACTAACCTTACTAAGAAAAGTTTTTAAATAAAATTTTTTTCCTAGTCCAAACTATTGGAAATTTTTATTATGCAACGGTCTTAGCACCAAAGCTACTGATTTTCTTCTCTATTCTGTTATTACGTATTTTCTGTAAAATCAGTGGGTTTTCAATTTTATTTTACAGCGCTGTAGCCCCTTAAATTGGCAATCCAAATTCGCAGTCATTTGAAGGTAAAAATTTAAATAATTTTTAAAGGAGGACTGCTTCGCAAGTTGGACTTAGATGAAAATGTTATTTATAAATTTTTTAGAAAGGTTTAGGAAAGTGTCTTTGATCTCCATAGAGATTCGCAAACTTCATTGGTTATTATTATTTTTAATTTCAATATCTAGATTTGATTATCATTACTGCTACTTAGAAAATCACCTTATTGATCAAAAATTCTCCTGTTACGTTTTTCGATATTAGAGAAAAATCTTTCATCACAACTGTTGGCCTTTGGTTTACCTTGTCGTTGCAAATGTCCAAGAATCTTTGCCTTGAACAGAGTTTTAGTTGCAATAAATTTGATTAGTACTGTTTTGTTTTGTGGTTTTAAATAAAAAAGTAAAAAAATGAGTATGCATTAAGGCTTAATTAATAAACCACTTACTTGCATTCTTCCAAAAGTTGATCATCTACCAATTTACGAATTACGAGATATCCATTATTTTCGTAAAAGTCCCTCTGTGTTGCTGTGATAAAACGGTCATCTTTAGTATATTTGTAATATTCTGCATCTCTGTGAACAATATTTTTTACATATTTGTTTTTGTGCACAATACATTTTTTTTTAAAGTTTACCTATTTATTGCCATTCTGTTTTTTACAACTTTTTAAAAAAACATGGAGACACGAATGAAAGCAGAACTTATATTTCTTTTACTACGTCATGCTCCCCACTAGGTTCAGGGTTAAAAATTAATTAATTAAAAAATTAAATCAATGATTTTAATCACATAGTTGACGCATTTATGGTAATGCAAAATTAAAATCGTAAACTTGCACAATTAAGGATGAGCGATAAAAAATATCGAACGTGTTTCTGGCGTATTAGCCCTCACCAGTACCGCATAACTCCTAATTCATTGGTGATTCTAGGAGCCAAAAATTGTTTGCCATGTTTTGGGGATTTGTCGAATGCTCTTTAGTTTTCGGAACTAGAATTTTTGAAAATAGGGTAGTGGTTCAACTACTTTACTGTTACTAATTCTTATAAGTAGTGGAGATAGTTAATAGTAGAGGCTGAGACCAGTAATTCGTGAGTCGAGTTTTGATTTCTATAATGAATACATTTTTTTTATACAACTTGTTAGTTTTTAAAGTTATGCACTTGATTACCTTAATTAATTAACTAGTATGTTTTAATATTTTATTCTGCTTTTTTAATTTACTTCAAGACACGTTATTAGTTACGTAATTTCAGATGTTAGTAGTATTTATCATTAATTTAATATTATATTCATTGATTATATTAATTATATTTAATACAAAACATGAAAAGTGGAAAAACAAACTGCTATCGTATTTTCAAAAATTCGCAACACAAAATTTTGGATAAAAAAATTAGGATTTCCATTGCTGATGTAGTGGATGTAGTGAATACTTCTTCCAGGTGCAGATTTTCTTCTATGAATAATTTATTTTATCAAAGCTGTCAATCAAACTTAATGGTCGATAACAGCAGAAGTTTGTCAAAAAACTTCTTGCTCTTCCTCAGTAATACCGATCCAGTCTTCTTCCAAATGTCAAGATTTAATGGGCATACACACGATCCGACATGCCTTCGCGCCTACCTGAAGAGGCAAGTCTGCGAGTAAATACGATGATGACTTTTGCATACACACGCACGAGTTCAAGTAGACCTTGTACCGTCCGTTTAGAATGAACTACGCTTATGACATTAATAATCCCATTATTATGTCATTGAATATGAAAGATTTATGTTTAATTAGCACTCAGCATGTGTCGTTAATGAAGAATGTGTTATTAGAAGAAAAAAGTGTAATAACAGTTCTAATAAAAGAACCAGTGGCGGCTCGTGAGAAATTTTTGGGTGTTCTGCATTATAAAAAAAAGGCAAGGAATCATTAAAATGGTTAAAATCATTAAAAGTACTGCTTATGAGAGAAGTTGTGTTAAAAATATTAGTAATATTCCATTTTATTTTTTCTGCATTTAATTGTAAATTCATAAGCATTTATTTTATGTACAGTGTACTCATAATGTACTCATGATGTACTTATAATGAAATCCGGACGCTCCGGTAGGTTAACAATGCAAATTTCCGATTTTGAAGCCGTTTTTTGATATATAAAAATCCATTTTACAGCAAAACTTATTCGACGGTTTTTGTTTCAAATTTCATTGGCTTCAATTTTGTTTATATACATTTTTTAATTTGTCTCGCCATTTCTGACTTATAATGACTTAAACAAGACTCGGTAAAATACAAAAAAGTTTTCGTATTTTCCGAGTCTTATTTAAGCCGATGTCAGTCAGAAACGGCGCGGCAAAATAAAAAAATGTATATTAACAAAATTGAAGAAAATGAAATTTGCAACAAAAAATGTCGTAAATGTTTAAATTAAATGTAAATGTAATGCGTAAATGTAATGTTGTAAAATCGATTTTTATATTCCAAAATACGTCTTCAAAACCGGCAATTTGCATTGTTAACATAATATTATGAGCATCCGGATTTCATTATGAGTAACAATTGTAGTTAGGTATCCAGTGCTGCATTATGAGCAGAACGGTTGTACCATAGTAGTTGTATTATGCGATCTTGTAACATATGAATCGGGAATTGAAAAAACTAGATAAAGGCTATAGCCGGGTAAGCATGGGGAAATGGCCCTTACACCGATTTGGCTCATTTTTTTTTAGATATTCCTTTTAAAGCACCATTACATTTTCCAAAATATTAGATCCTAAATGTTGATAGTTTCTTAGAAAAAATTTTTTTCGAAATTTAGAAAAGAATTTTTTTCTCAGAAAGTATTATTGCAAATTGAATGATTTTGGAATATATTATATAGGTACTTAAGACCTATAAGTGGTATTTTTTTTGTGGTATTAGCTCCACATCAAATAGGAAAAAAACGGGAAAAAAGTTTTAAAAAATTAAAAAAATTAAATTTTGGCCGTACAACAATCACCAAATTTTTGTCAAATATTCCTTTTATATGCCCTTACAACATATATTAATTTCAAAATTTTACGAAGGGTAAACATATTGATATTTATAAAAGTTCTTACCTAGATGCACCGGCCAGCATCGATTGTCGTAATAATCATAATAAAGAAATAGAAAATACCATTTAATTGCAATTATATAACTAATCATTTAAGTAACTAATGGTTATCACTATCGCCTTTAATGATATTCTGTGATATGTTTGTGTTTTAAAATTAGTCCGTTAGGATTTCAGCAGGTTCTATTATTTTTGCACAATATCTTGCATAGCATAAATAATATCAACAATCACCAAATTTTTGTCAAATATTCCTTACATATGCTCATATACCATATATTAATTTATTTTAAAATTTTAAGAACAGTATAACACATTGATATTTATAAAAGTTCACAATAGCACGTTTGTGAAATTTTTTTTTATTAGTAATACAAATACTGCTGTAATAATATCCTTTCTACAAAAACGGCAATATTTGCAAATTCACTAACTTCACTAAATTCACGCATATCTCGAGAAAATCATATCTTTGCTTTTTACACTTTTTACAGTATATCTCCTACATACTTGGAGGACATACATAATTTGGTGATTGTTGATATTATTTATGCTATGCAAGATATTGTGCAAAAATAATAAAACCTGCTGAAATCCTAATGGACTAATTTAAAAATACAAACATATCAGTGAAAATCATTAAAGGCGATAGTGATAACCATTAGTTACTTAAATAATTAGTTATATTAATTATAATTAAATGGTATTTTCTATTTCTTTATTAAATTATTATTACGACAATCGATGCTGTCCGGTGCATCTAGGTAAGAACTTTTATAAATATCAATATGTTATACCCTTCGTAAAATTTTGAAATTAATATTTGTTGTAAGAGCATATAAAAGGAATATTTGACAAAAATTTGGTGATTGTTGTACGGCCAAAATTTAATTTTTTTAATTTTTTAAAACTTTTTTCCCGTTTTTTTCCTATTTGATGTGGAGCTAATACCACAAAAAAAATACCACTTATAGGTCTTAAGTACCTATATAACATATTCCAAAATCATTCAATTTGCAATAATACTTTCTGAGAAAAATATTCTTTTCTAAATTTCGAAAATAATTTTTTTCTAAGAAACTATCAACATTTAGGATCTAATATTTTGGAAAATGTAATGGTGCTTTAAAAGGAATATCTAAAAAAAAATGAGCCAAATCGGTGTAAGGGCCATTTCCCCATGCTTACCCGGCTATAGCCTTTAAATTTTATTGATATTAATAATAATTAAACGTAATTTGAATTCGATTTTCTAATATACATAGTTAAGATCTGCAAAAAAATAATTTTTACTTCTATTTTGATAATAGTATTTGTAGAAGAAATTTGGTAAAATTTAAATTTGTATACATTTTCAAATTACACTATATTACCAGTAATAAACTATTGTAGTTTATTATTTAATTGCTGTTGAACAATCAATGAACAGAAATTAACTTACTTAGGTGTTGTCATAAATCAAATTTTAAATCTAAATCACAAAATACGACACGTATTGCTGCATAAAATGCAGCTCAATCTGTAATGTATATTGTATACTGATGGGTGCGATTCTATCCGATAGCTCTCGTAGCCTATCGAATAATATGTATGTTGCATTTCACGTTCACAAGGTTTTACAGCTCCATGGTGGTTAAACAGTAACTTCGAAAGCGTACCAGACTTGTATTAATTATTATAGTACTTCAACACAATAAGAAGCGCGCTTTGAAACCCAAACTGATTGCTCTTCAATTATTGAAATAATTACAGTACACTTCATTCTTATTTTTGGCGGTTCTGCAGCTCTGCAGCTCCTATGGTAGAACCGCCGCCGAAAAGAACATAAATTTATTAAAAGAGTTTATATTTTAATTTTTCTCTTTGCCTAGTCATTTTTATTAAAATATAATTTTCCTCGACACAATAGTATATTGTTTGGCAAGGGGTGAAACAAAGCGATTTCAAAGCTTCTGGTACACTCATTTCAATGGAAAAGCAAAATCGGCGAAACAAAAAATAAATTGACAATTTAGTAAATATCAACCCGTTGTTATGATAATACTATATAATTCCTAAAATCACGAAATCTTTTTAATTTCGAAAATTTTTTGAATTAGCAATAAGGTAAAAGGTATAGTGATATGCCGCGGTTAGGGATATGACGCATTTTCGAGATCTCGGCTATGGGGCCTACCACGGCTGCAAGAGATTATTAATTCATTAGTTGATTGTTTACCAACATACGAAAAACATCTACTGCTGTGTGTTGTCAACTGTGCCCGAGTTATTACCTATTTTATATCCAGTTTTGCAGGTAAGCACATGTGTGAAATTCAACGCATGATTTTAAAAGTTTCATATAACTCTTCCTGCTGAATTTGTAAATAGTTTTATGTGTTCTACGGTGTTGTGTGCCTTTTAAAATAAATAATATACAGTAGATTTACACATGCTGGTCTTTGTTTACATTTTATAATTTTCTATAGGAAATGACGTAATGTTAGTGATATGCCGCACAATAACAGTTGTGTAATTTTTCAGTTCTAATTAAAGTGTTCTTAACAAATTAGATTACATTAAATTACATTTGCCATAAGCCATATCACTCACCACCAATATCCCATATCCCTACCCCCGTTAGGGATATGGCAAAAATATCGACCTTTTCAATTAATTAAATTAATAATACTTAGCACTATCAGAATTAACTGCACTTAGAGCTAATGATAGGTAAAGGTCCTAGATATCGAAAAATCCAATCGTCATGAGAAAGTCATGATTAGTGACCGAGAAATCGAGAATCTCCGAATGGTGCGTCATATCCCTACCTTTTACCTTAACTCGAGAACGGCGCTAGATATCGAAAAACTGAGCAAAAAATTCTCCCCTCTCGCCTCGATAAATTATCGGTAGGAAAGCATAGGCAAAAATTTGGATCGATCGCGCGCAAAAAAAATCTATTTCATATTTCCCAAGAGAAATATTGTTTGCTATTTACAAATGGGTAACAAATAAAATATTATACAAGACACGCCAGGTAACCGTTTTTACTGGCTTAAGGATGTGACAGGCTCGCCTAGCAGCTCGCCGGTCATCCTCATCCTATCGAAAGTAAAACATGTTTTACCTGGCTTGTAATGTAAAATACTATTTCCGGCTCCGTCAAGTTGGCCCCTCCATTTTGGAATGCAGCATTTGATTTGTAGAAGTGCCTCCAAACTTCTGGTAAATGCTGTAAACTATTTTGAAAAAGCTGGGTTCTTTAATCTTTTATAAGAAAAAAACTGTTTTTGGGCCGAGAGGAGCCAACTTGACGCACTTCCTTCATTATGGAATTTTTTATTTTTTAAAATTCTGTTCGAAAGTGCTTGTTAAATGCTGACGAATGCTATAAATATTGTGAAGATACCTATTTTATTTATTAAAAAATGTAAAAAATAAGCTCCGAGCAAGATACATTGCATTGAGAAAATTTTAAGAAGTAGCATTTTTGAAATATGGGCTTCTCTAGATTACACTTTAGTAACAATATTCTTTTAATATCATATATTTATTTTCTGTGCTGATATTTTCTTCAAAGCTGTTCATTTAAAATTTTTTATGTTCTAATAAATTTATTTTAATATTATTTTCATATCTTCGTAGTTCGATGCTTTGTTCTTACATAAGTTATAAAAAATTATTTTTTATTTTTTTTTATTGAAAAATAAATAAGTTAAAAGCTTATTAAAATAATGCAAAACTATTTTCGGATTAATGCTAAGCTTGTAGCTGATCCGAACCATAAAATATTATTATTATTATTAAAAAACATTAAGAGTTGAGGATGCATCCTATAAACTCTGTAAATTACAAAATTCATAAAATTATAGCAAAATTCAAATTCAAATACAAATTAAATTAATGAAAAAACGAATGAACACAATCAACAGATAACACAGATTAAAAATTAAAAGACACACATAAACAATCAATCCCGTCATGGAAGAGCTAAAACATCAAACCGATTCTTAAACGAATTAACAGATGGAGCCGCCACCACGTCACCAGGAAGGTTATTCCAGACACCGAAAACACGATTTGATAAAAAGTGCTCCCTGCTTCTGGTTTTAAACCTCTCGCAAAGCAACTTCAAACGGTGTCCACGCAATCGTTGACTCATGTTAAGGGAAAAAAGGTGAGACATCGATCTATTGTGAAAGGGTGTCAAATTTAAAATTCGTAAATGTTCTTCGTAAGATGGTCTGTTATGATAATCGTATGCTAATCGCGTTGCAGCTCTCTGCACAGATTCGAGCATGTTAGCATCACGCTGCCACTCTGCATACCACACTGGACCAGCGAACTCAAGAAAAGGTCGAATGTAGGTCATGTACATCCTCTTAACAATACGAAGACCAGGCTTCTCAAAGCACTTAGATAGAAGATAGACCATGGTTCTAGCTCGACTGCAGATCTTGTTTATATGACTACTCCAGGAAAGGTCGTTAGTCATTGTTACTCCGAGATCGTTGGATTGCTCAACAACTCTCAATCGAGAAGAGTTAACTGTGTAACCTAACCGCGGATTGTTCTTACCGAGACGCATCACAACACACTTATCAATGTTCAAAGGGAGCAACCATTCGGAACACCATCTTATCACCATATTTAAATCACCTTGTAGAATATGATAGAAAGAGTTTGGATTATTGTAAATTTTGGTGTCGTCGGCATATGAGGAAATTGAGGATAAGATCAGCGATGGCAGGTCTTCGCAGAATATTATAAATAGCAATGGACCAAGCACAAATCTTTGGGGGACACCACTGAGAACGCATGCATTGCTAGAAAATGTCTGTCCTATTCGCACCTTAAAGATTCGATTATGAAGAAACGCGGACAGCCATTGCAGTAGCTTACCTCCAATACCAAAATGCTCCAATTTTTTTAAAAGCCTTCTTTTAGGGACCCTATCAAATGCTTTATAAAAATCTAAATAAATTATGTCTACTGGGTTAATATGATCCAGAGAAGAACTCCAGTTGTTAACACATGTCAGCAAGTTAGTTAAGACGGAGCGACCTGGTAGAAATCCATGCTGCGATTCAGGTATTACATTATTCTCGATAAAGAACTGCATCATATCTTCGGCAATAATAGATTCCATTAATTTGGCCGCTATCGGAGTAAGACTGATTGGACAATAGTTGTCTACGTCAAGTTTGTTGCCCTTCTTAAATATAGGAGTTACTGAAGACAGACGCCAAATATCCGGAAGTTCGCTATCGGCAAATGAGCTTTCCATGATCAGCGATAACGGCAAAGAAATAGCATCTCAACACTGCTTCAATAAACGTGCTGATAGACCGTCTAAACCAAGAGATATCTCACTCTTCAGTCTTGCAATAGATTTCATAACTCTATCTGGTGGGAAATGAACCACTGAAAGAACTCCGGCAGGACTGGGACAATCAATTTGCGGAAGGGGCCCGCTGTTTTCTTGTACAAAGGAAGATTCGAATTTCTCACGAAGAAGATTAGCTGTTTCGAGATCGCTGTTACAGATATTGCCATCCGGTCGCTTTGGATGGTTACTTTGGAAGATAATGAAGATCTAATGTATTTATAAAAATTTTTTGAGCTGCACTCAATGATGAGATTTTCTTCATAATTTTTTCTAGCAGTAGACAACTTAAAAGTTACAATGATGTGCAAAGTTATGCGTTGTTTTATTTCAAGTAAATCTTTGCCACAGGTGCCTCTTCTTCGCAATAAGTGTCATTAGTTCGGTTGTGATCCAGGGTTTTCTTGGATTATAAGTTATTGTTCTCTGATACGAGTTGGCTGCAATCAAGGCTTCAATCCTTTTCTGAAACTCATGCCACTTGTCATTAATAGAAAAAACATCCAATGCATCAATCCAATTAATGTTTTCTAGATCTATGGCTACCCGCTGGAAATTTGTGAAGCTTCTTGAAAGTGTTACATTATTTTCTGATGGTAGGATAATCTGTATTCTCGAAGATTAGACCACATGATCCGATTTACCAACAGGGGAGAGAAATTCGACACCCGATAATAAATTACGGTCATCGGTCATGATTAAATCAAGAATGGATGATTCCTGGCCCATACGGTATCTTGTAAACTGTTTGATAAGCTGGCATAAATTTAAAGTGTAGATCATATTATTATAAAGAAATGTAGATTCGACGGCTTCTTCGTTGAAAGGTTGATTAAAAGCTAATTTCGGCAAATTAAAGTCGCCCATGATGATGATGTTGGAGCGCAAAGAAGAACGTAAATTCTCAATAGCGGCGATAAGGATCATATCATTGATCATATTAAAAATTCAAATTAACAAGTTAATTAAACGACAAAATCAAAATATTATTTTGAGCTTTCGGCGAATATGTATGTCGCCTTCGTCAGAAAGTTTATTATTAATCATAGTAAATACATGGAAACCGAAATAAACGCATTGACATTTGATACGATCTATGATCCAAATTATAAAAGGTTTAGTAATATGATCGTGAGTTAAGGAACAACCTACAATAGTTTCCGTTAGAGTAGGAAAACCTTAAGTCCAATGCGTGTAGGTAGAAGTTAGACTAGTAAATGGCTGTAGATGTTGCTTAAGCCGTCTATTCATTGCATTCTTCTCTCTTTTGATGCAGATCATTTCGTGAAGAAGTCTGTCCTTGTAGTTGGTAACGGATTTGACTATTTTTGCGTTTTTGAAATCTGCATGGTGTCCGTCTATCAGAATATTTTTTGCAATGGCGGTAGAATCCGGTTTGTTACATCGTATACTGGAAATATGTCCACTCATTCTTTTTTGAAGCCATTGGTTTGTTTGTTCAATGTATACCAAGTTACAGTTATTGCATTGAACTTTATACACTTACACCCCTATTCACTAACTTTATTTTTCCATCCATCGAATCGTTAAGTTCTCGATCGATCGAGAAGTGCAAAAATCGGTATTCAGTATGCTTCGATATCGATACGAACGCTTTCTATGGATCGTTTACCCATCGATCGAGTGGAGCATTTGTTCGTGAGCAATGAAGCTCACGAAAAGGTTTCTCGATTGATGGAAAAGCCATTGCATCTGCCTAATATGGTGATTTTTAAAATTTGTAGGTCCGTAGCACGGGTTTGTAGTACGACGTTTGCCTCTTGTGTCATAATTAGTAAAGTTTGTAAATAAATAAGTTGGTTATTTATAATCAATTAATTATATTTGTTAATTATATTGGCCATTATTTGTTTATAAATTATATAAATAATGGATTTAGTATTAATTTTGTTGCTTAAACCCTCGTTGCACGTTTATCATCTGTATTTATTCCACTAAAATAATATTTTATTTTTATCGAAATTTAAATATTTCGCACGGCTCCAATGTAAATATATAATATTGTAGGGCGTATTCATTCTCTTCTTGATGTAAATATCTTAATAAATAAAATCCCAGCACTCTGCTGCTTCGGCTTTGGCTCCGGCTTCGGCTCCGGCTCCGGCTCCTCCAGCGTGTCATTTTTGGTGAAAAAAGAAACAATCTGATTGGTCGAATTTTTTTACCAACCGAAAAATATATTAAAGTACCGACGACGGTACTCCCCCTGGGACGAGTTGCACATCAATCGAGTTTCCAACCAATCGGGTCTAGATGCCCGTCCGTGGACGGGCTTTTTGCTAATATACTATATTAGAAAAGTTCATCCGTGACAAAGCACTTGCTCTAATTTATGAAAGTGAATATTACAAAGAAAAATGTACAAGAACTTATCGATTCATTGTAATTTTATTGTTATTTAACGTAATTTATTGTTATTTGATTTTCAGTTTTGAGTTTTAATATATATTTTGCATATTTACCAACCTCATGACGTTTCTACCTTTTTAAAAAATTTAAATTAATTAAAATTTTTTTTAGGTTACTTATATTTTATTGGTTAAAATTGCGTTTAAAACGGCATTACCTATATAGGCCACCAGATGTCAGTTAAGTGTTATCGAAAAGCTTGGCTCATCGTTCGCCGTTTTCGATATCGTTTAGGTCTAGTTACAGAATAGGAATTTATGTCGTCGAATACTGTCATCGTTAACGTATTCCATTCGATATTCTACATCTCGATGATCGAAAAGATTTCGATGGAAGTTAGTGAATAGGGGTGTAAATCTGACTTTTTCTCTGTTGGTATGGAGTCTTTCAATTTGGTATAAAGTTGGCCAATGTTATTGGAGGACTTAAAGGTCTTATTAATTTTGTGTGGTTTTAATATCCTTTTAGTTTTTCGCTTAACCCTTTAACATAAGGCATAATATTGTAAAGTTTGATGTTTCTTTTTTCATCGTGTTACCATTACATAAGCTATCATTGATAACTTCAGTGTCAGTAGGACGGTATAATACTAATATAATAACACTGATTAATCCATTCCTATATCAACAACCAATCGATTTTCATAAAGGTGTTTTGTTTCGACCAATCACATGTCATTTTGAAGTTTTGCAAGTAAATAAACTCAATAAATATAAATATATCAACATGCGATTAAATTCGATTAAACTCGATGTAGCTTTTTGTGTGTAGTAGCCTTTGGTAACAACTGTCATCATAATTAATGTTTGTCAAAATTATTTTAAATTAGCAACAACTCGAAAACGGCGCCAGATATCAAAAAGCTGAGCAAAAAATTCTCCCCCCTCGCCTCGTACTACACCCCCGTGAATTATCGGTAGGAAGGTATGTGCAAAAATCCAAATCGATCGCGCGCAAAAATAAATTGACATTGACAGGCAAAATGAGTCATGCATTAATCTCCCTATAATTTATTTATTTATAACAAGAATACATCCTAATCAGCAGAGCTGGTATAAGGATTAAAATTTACATTAAAATATTATTTACAAAATTTTTTAGTTATTTCTTAGTATTTACATGTTCCTAAATTAATTTTTTAAATTGTAGTATTGTTTTGGCTTGTTGAATATGAATTGGTACCTGGTTGAATTCTCGTAGTGCATTATGTTCAGTAGTTCTTTTTCCCAAATTTGTTCTGGCTGTAGTAATATCGTAATCATTTTTATTCCTTGTGTTGTGTCGATGAATTTTGTTTCTTCTTTTTAATTTTACACAGTTTTTTATTAAATTATTTTGAATTTTAAAGATAAACTTCATTTTTTCAATATAAATAAGTTCCTTGATATTAAATACATTAAAATTTTTATATAAATTTTCTGTTGGCGTGAGCCAATTCAAATTAAGAACTAATTTCAAAGCTTTATTTTGTTGGCGTTGAAATTTTGTGATATTACTGGATTGGTGCGTCCAAGCTGATATACAGTATAAGTATTGTGATTTTATAAATGCATGGTAAATCATATTTCTATATTTAGTACTTATTACATTACCGCATCTATTCATAGCTCCTATTAATGGCGTATTTTTTTGTATAACCCAATTTGTTTGTTGTTGGCCAGTCAGTTTATCATCCACAATGATTCCTTAATATTTTATATTTGATACTCTCAGCAAACACTCGTTTTGTATTTTTAAAGATATTGTAGGTGATTTCTTGTTTTTTTGAGAAAATATCATAAATTTAGTTTTTGATTTGTGATTTGTTAATTGTTAGTTTATTATGAACTGTCCAGTTGTAATACTTTTGTAAGTCTTCATTAACTCGGTTTTCAATATCTTGATCATTCTTTCCATGGTATAGTAATACCGTATCGTATGCAAAGGTAAAATAAGTGGCTAGCAATCCTGCTAAACGTAAACTATCAACATACAGGAGGTACATTAATGGGCCTAAAACTGTACCTTGTGGAATTCCCATTAAAACATATTCAAGGGTACTTTTTTCTTCGTTAACATAAACATATTGAGTTCTTTCATAAAAAAAAGATTGAATAAATTTAATGTTTTTTTCAGTAAATCCCATGTTACGTAATTTATAAAAAAGAATATATGATTAACAGTATCAAATGCTTTTTTTAAATCAATAAATACGGCCACTACATAATCCCCTTGGTCCAATTTTTGATTTATAAAATCTAAAAATGTGTTAATTGCAGTCTGCGTGCCACTATTTTGCTGGAATCCAAATTGGTATTGATCGAGACCTCCAGTAATTTCAATATGCTTAATTATTTTTGCTTTAAAAACTTTCTCTATAATTTTAGAAAACACACTTGTAATAGAAATTGGCCTATAATTACCGCAGTCGTTTTTTTCTCCTGATTTATATATTGGAATCACTTTTGCTATTTTTAATATTTTCGGAAATGTACCTTTATTGTAAGCTGTATTTATTAATTTAGTTAACTTAGGAACAATTAATTCTTTTATTAACTGGATATCAGTAACTGTTATAAGATCTGGTCCTGGTGAACTATTTCGTTTAAGTGAATTTATTGCTAATAAAACTTGATCCTCTGTAAAGTTATCATAGTCCATTGGAGACCATTTAGTTTCTTCAAAATTTATATTGCTTTTTGCTAATTTGTTTGCTAGTTTCGCCCCAATTTCCGTATAAAACTTGTTAATAGCCGCAGCTATTTCCGAATTATTATTTGTTTTTTTGTTTTCGCATATGATTTCCTTGATTGTATCTTTTTTATTACTTTTTTTAGATTGATTGGAAAAATCGTTTTTTAATATTTTGTTAATTAAATCCCAAATTTTTTTTGGGCAACCATTGCAGTATTCAATATCATTATTTATATATTTTTGTTTAAGATTTCTTGCTAATAACGTACATTCGTTTTTCAATTTTTCATAACTTTGATATACATATATTTAAGTTTTGCTTATTTTTGAAATATTTTTTGTATATTTTGTTCCTTTTCTTTATTAACCTTAATAATTTATCGTTTACCCATAAATTCTTAGCTTTTATGTTGTAGTTAGTAGTGCTTTCAGCTTTTGTTGCAATAACGGAATTAATTAATTCTTCTATATTGGTAATTTCATTATTCAAAATTTAATTTTCCATTTCTTCTTTAAATAGCTCATAATTAATTTTTGTTTTTTTTTATTAACATAGTTTTCAACGGTGTGTTAGAATTTTTTTGGTTATCGAATTGAGTTGTTATGTTTATGATCTTATGATCACAGATCTGGTTTGTTATTAAGCTAATCGAATGTTTCTTTAATTGTTTTATATCAGTTATAACGTGGTCAATTATTGTTTTTTTTTACTATGGATGTCAATTCTTGTTGGTGCCTTAATACTCAATCTATTTAAGAATCTGTATCCGTTGCTGTTAATTATTTGTTTATATTCCGAGACGTCGTTACTGTTATTTAATAAATTTAAGTTAGCATCTGCAATGATAATCATATTTTTATACTTAGAACTCAATTGATCAATTTTTGAAATGAAAAACTCGACTCCGCATTTTTGACTTCGACAGAAAGCAAGAACTTTTAAATTTATTTGAACCAAGTTTATTATAATATAGTTCAAGAAATTATTTGAATATTCCTCAAGAAGATCATAAGCGATATTATTTTTGCAATAGATTGCCACTCCCCCGCCCCTATCATTTCTGCAGGAGTGTATGGCTGAATAATTAGTTAGGCCAAAGAATTTAATTTCGTTAGAGTACAACCAGGTTTCCGTTACTATTATTATATCGTTATTATATTGGTAAGTCAATAATTCCAAATCATTAATTTTATTTCTTATGCTGCGGATATTGACATTTAATAGTTTTAATTTGAAGATTAGTTTTTTAAATTTTGTAAATCATTACTATCTTTAATGACAATAATTTTTGTAAATTCATTTTTCCTCATTAAAAACTTATTTTCAGAAAACCAAGCATATTTATAATTTAATTGTTTTTTAATTATTCTGATGTCACGGAACAACTCTTGATTACGTCTAGATAATTCGTCGTTAATAAAAATACTTTGTGCCTTACCATCATCATTTTTAAGATTTTTTTTGGCTTCTATAATTAAGCTCTTTGATTTACTTCCATGTAGTTCTACTATGATTAATCTACCTCCTCTATCATTCGTTTTTCCAATTCTATAACAGCGTTTGATGTTAGTTAAATCGATGTCCACTTTCAGATTATTTGTAATTTTTATGAAATCATCAATCGGGTTGTTATCTGAATCAGGAACTCCAGCAATAATAATATTATTTTTTAAATCTCGTTGTTCGTCGTAATAATTATTAACTTCTAGAACTTTTATTTCATTTTTCATATCTTGATTCGCCACTTTAAGTTCGTCAATCAATGCCACGTGTTCCATGATTTTTTGATTGAATCGTTCTTCCATTTCTTTTATTTGATTTGTGAATGTTGATACAATTTCGGACATTTTTGTTGAAAATAAATTTTCCATTTTATCCAGCCTTTTCAAGACGTCATTAATAGTAGGAGACATTTATTTACATTTATTTATTTATATACATCTATAGACATTTATCTACTCGAGGTTCACTTTTTATTTGGATAAAATTGTTTTTGCTTGACTCAAATATGATAGCCCTAAGGTAAAAACTCTCGAATTAAGGATCTACAAAAATTGCTCAAGCTACGCTTTCGCAATTTTTAAATCCCCTTAATTCTCGAGTATTTTCAATGGCTATCATGTTTTCGTCCAAAAACAATTTTATCCGATAAAAAGTGAACCTCTTGTGGATTAACCCCCGAAAGTTCTTTTTGAAATCTTAAGGGTGACAGATTCAATTCCCGGAATGTTAAAATGCAGATGTGCGATGTTAAAGGAATGAAACGACGATGTATTGACATACAAACAGACACCGCCTCCTCTCGAGCTGCGATCACATCTGTAGAGATCATAACCAGGAATATTGATAAGTGAATTTGGAATTTCTGGTCTCAGCCATGTCTCAGTAATACTAAAAATGGAAGGAATAAGATTACTCATAAGGACTTCGAATTCGTTGAATTTGGCCATAAGTGAAGCAATGTTTGTATATAATAGAAGACAATCAAGGGTGCATACTTTTTTTAATTGCTATTCATTATTACCAATGAACGCCAATAAACGGAAGAATTTCATATTTGAAAATAATGTCACACCCGGTAAATGTAAGCATAATCGGTTCATACGCACCTACTGAAGATAAAAGCAGCAGCGAAAAAGATCAATTCTACAATGACCTGGAGGGAATAGCTGAAGAAGTACCCAGACACGACATTCTGATAATCTTGGGAGACTTTAATGCTCAGATCGGTAAGGAAGACTATCTTAGGGAGATTTCTGGTAAGTTTACGATCCATGACAAGACGAATGACAATGGACAGCGATTGTGTAACATGGTAACTGCAATGAATATGGCCATAAGTATTAGTACGAAGTTCAACCACAGGCCAGCTCACAAAATAACATGGATGAGACCGGGAGCATCCAGAGATGAGGAAGGAAGTCAGATTGATCATGTGTGCGTGTCGAGAAAAGATACAACAGCCATCAAAGACGTAATAACATATCGAGGAGCGAATGTGGAATCTGATCATTACCTGGTGGTTGCAAAGGTGGCAAAATGAGGCTGCACAAGAACATAAGAGAACACAGTAAGAGGCTAGCGATCGAAAACTTTGTAGACACGAAGGTCAGGATGGAATATGCAGAAGAAACAAATAAAGCAATATGTAACAAAGAAAAAGAATACGATATAAATAAGGAATGGGATAACATTAAAATGGCAATACAAACTAGTGCTGAAAGAATAATAGGACACAAAAAGCGAGCTCAAGTCAAGAAATAGTTTGATGAGGAGTGCGAAGAGATGGCGGAGATCAAGAAGGAGGCAAGATTAACGTGGATGAGAACAAAGAGAGAGGAAGATAGAATTGTATACAAAGAGAAAATGAAGGAGGCATGGAAAAAGTACAAGAGGAAGAAAAATGAATGGTTAAATGACAGCATGAGCAAGATCGAGGAAGAAAGTAAAAGAAATAATGCTAGGAAGTTCTATCTCGAAGTGAAGCAACAGAAAAGAAGTACAACATAAGGAATAGAACAGTAAAAGATGAGAATGGCCGACGATGCGACGACGAGGAAGAAATAAGAGAAGTCTGGAAAAGTCACTACCAGAAATTATTGAATCAAGAAGACGAAGATAGCGCTAGCGAGGATGATGAAGAACAGCCAACAGAAATTCCAGTGACAGAACCAACATACAGCGAAATAGAAATAGTAATAAGCAGGTTGAGAAACCTGCTCTCTTTCCCGGGAAAGACCCCGGGAAGAGACGGGATAAACGGTGAAATGTTAAAGAACGCGGGTGAAGCAATATATCAAAGAATATATGAGTTGATACTCAAGATATGGAGAAGGGAAGAGATGCCAAATGAATGGAAAACTGGAAGAATAGTTCCGATCCATAAGAAGGGTGACATCGAGAATTGCAAGAACTACTGAGGAATAGCTCTACTGCAGGTGATCTACAAGATCATGTCGACACTCATATACAACAGAGTAAAAGAAGAGATCGAAGATAAAGTTGGGGAATATCAGTACGGGTTCAGAGGGAGTCGATCAACAGTAGACGCTATACATGTACTGAAGCAAATAACCGAAAAAGCATACGAATATAACATAGAGATGCACCTGCTGTTTGTTGACTTCCAGCAGGCTTTTGACTCGATAAGACGCGGAAAACTGTGCGAAGCGATGCATGAATTACAAATTCCAAAAAAACTGAGAAAACTGATACAGTTAACAATGGGAGGATCGAGCGCAACGGTAAAGATTGGGACAAATGAAACAGAGGAGTTCCCATTTAATGGCGGAATGAGGCAAGGAGACGCACTGTCGGCAGCTCTATTTATCCTCGCGATTGAGAGCATAATGAGAAAACTGGAGAACAGAGCGACGATTATAACAAAAGAGTGGCAAATATTGGCATATGCGGATGATATCGTCATCATATCCAGATCAAAACAAAAGATGATGCAGATTTTTAATGAAATGGAAAGACATGGACTGGAGTTGGGACTGAAGATAAATGAAGTCAAAACCAAGTACATGAATACTAGGAAAGGAAATTGTACGCGACAAAATGAAGTAAAGATCGGTGAATATGCATTCGAAGAGGTTGAAAGATTAGATATCTAGGTGTACAAATAAGCAGAGACAACAACAGAGCAACAGAGATCCACGAGAAAATACAGGCAGGGTGGAGGGCTTTTCACACCAATAAGAAGATGTTAAAAAGCAAGAACATAACTATTAGAACGAAGTTAAGACTATACAAGACGTTTATAAGGCCGGTGGTCACATATGCGGCAGAGACACTGAACTTAACTAAGCGGGAGGAGGAGAGACTGAGAGTGTTTGAGAGGAAGGTTCTGAGAGTAATTATGGGTATGAAGAAGATTGATAGAAACGAATACAGAAAGAGAACGAACGTCGAAGTAATGGAAATATACGGATATGGAGACATCGTAAAACATGTGAAAGCCCAGAGAATTAGATGGCTCAGACACCTAATAAGAAAGGAACCACGAGACGTTCTAAGACTAATCACGGATTGGAAACCAAGTGAGACGAGAAACAGAGGTAGAATAAGAGATAGATGGATGGACGAAGTGCTGGGCGACCTGAGAGCTATGGAAGTGACGGAATGGAGAGAGAAATGTCAAAACAGAGTGATATGGAGAGAAATAGTGAACGAAGCGAGAACACATGCGAACATCTAGCACAGCAAAGAAGAAGACAGAAAGAGTAATTCACCTTGTATAAAATGAATTGTAACGACTTCTTATGAAGTAGGAATATTCCAAAAGGAATGTAATCCTGATAATAATAATAATAATTCATTATTACGTGTTCTCTTACTCATTTCTTCTCGTTTTCTTTTGTAAGCCTCGCAATTTTTGTCGTTTGATTGGTGATGTACATCTAATTTTAAGTTCAGTCTTTGATTCATTTGTACACAGTTTATGCACTTTGCTTCTTGACTCTTGCATTCTTTGATGTCATGATCTAAGGAGCAATTCATACACGCTTTGTTATTACTACAAATTTTTCCTGTGTGATTAAATCCCTGGCATCTAAAGCATCTCCTCAAAGATATCACATCATATACAATGCATCTATTCCATCCAACAAAAATTTTACCTGCCGTAATCATCTTATGATATGACTCATTTGTTGAGGATAGAATTGTTAACGGGAATCTGTATTCCAAATATTGAGGGGATTAAAAATCCTAAGCGGATAATCTAATTATACTGTAAGAAAAAGTTATATAAGGAAAAAGTGAACAGAAGAGTAAGTATAGGGAAATATAGAGAAAAGTATAGACAAGAGAGACAAGCGAGACAAGATAGAGAAAAACAGACAAGAGGAGAAAAGAGCACAGAGAAAAAGTGTGGAGAGAAATAGAGGAAAGAGATAAAGAGAAATGAGAAGATTATAAGTAAATAAAAGATTTTAATATTACACGCAATAAAAGATCCGCTGCGCTGCTAGCTAAGTTTAACAGGTTATGGGCCCAGTTTAAATATTAAGAGAAAAATAAGAATAAATACAGAATGGACGAGAAATTTGAAAGACTAAATAATAGCAATTATCGACAATGGTCGATGCGGATGCGAGGCTTGTTGGGCCTAAGGGGCTGTTCGGAAGCACTAGAGTTCAACACGACAGAATTGAACGCTGCACAGCTGAAAAAGGAAGAAACGTGTAAGTCATTACTATATCTGTCAGTAGATGACGACAATTTGGATAGCATCGAGGATTGTACAACGGCAAATGAAATATGGCATAAGCTTAAAGAAATCCACACGAAGTTCGACAGCTACCACAGCATACTGATGCTGAAGGAATTCATTAATATGGAGAAAAATGATAATGAAGATGTTCTTGAGTACACAAATCGTAGAAGCAGCTTGTATAGAAAGGTAGAAAACGCAGGTTTTAGATTTGATAACAAAGTTTTAATGGGATTGACGCTAATAGGATTACCAAAAGAGTATGAATACTTAACAAGAACTATAAAAATTGACGACGAAAAGTTAACACCAGCCGATTTAAAAATGAAATTAGCCGAAGAAGAAAGAAGGTTAAAAGAAAGTAGAACGGAGAACGATGTGAAGGTATATAGGGCAACGACTACAAGGACTAACACGAGAAGAAATGGAAAACAAGAAATTAGAGATGAAATAATACAGGCAAACACAAGTCGATATGACAGATCAGAAAATGTAAAGTGTTTTAAATGCAATAGGTTTGGACACATTAGTAGAGAATGTCAAACATACAATGAACAGACGAAATATAGAAATAGGCAGCATTATGACAAGAGATCATCATATGTGAAACGTATAAACCTTGGCTGTAAATATGGAGAAAGAAAAGAAAACAAAGTATGGATTATTGACAGCGGATCTACCGACCATATGACGGGAAACAAAGAGAAGTTTCGAAATTTTAAAGAAGCAAAATACGAAATTACCTGTGCAGGAGGTACAACATTAAAGGCAGCCGGATATGGAGATATAGAAGTAAGATGGAGAAAAGAAAATGGTGGTCTTGTGGTAATTTTAGAAGATGTATTGTATGTTCCCGGTTTAAAAGTAAACCTGCTATCAACAGCGAAAATGTGTGAAAAAGGAATGGAATTTAAATTCCGGAATAATAAATGTGAAATAAGCGACAAGAATAGAAGCCTATTGTGCTTCGCTACGATTAAAGAAGGTCTGTACACAATTGTCGAAGATGATATAATTAAACCAAGAACGAATTACGTTGAAAAAGAAGCAAATTTGTGGCACCAACGGTTGGGCCACGTGAACGACAATGATTTGAAACTGATGGGAAAAAGCCAGGAAGAACGAGTGGGAAAGTGTGATATATGTGAAACGGCAAAACCAAGAGCGAAGAGCTTCCCACGGAAAAGTGAAAACAGAAGAACGGAAATTCTGGAATTAATACACACAGATATAATGGGACCAATAAGTCCGACATCACGAGGAGGTAATCGATATATAATTACATTTACGGATGATTACTCAAGATATACCGAAGTGGTTCCGATCAAGACGAAAGACGAAGCTTTGAAAAAATTTGATATATACAGAAGAAAAGTTGAAAAAAGATTTGGGAAAAATATAAAAACTTTAAGAAGCGACAATGGAGGGGAGTACATAAATAAGAGGTTCGACGAATATTTAATGGAATCAGGTATTACGAGAGAACTAACGATACCTAGAACACCTCAGCAGAACGGAGTGGCAGAACGTGTAAACCAGACATTAATGAACATAGTGAGATGTTTAATGGAAGAGTCAAGCATGTATAGCGATATGTGGGCAGAGGCAACAATAACCGCTTGTTATTTAAAGAATAGAAGGCCTACGAGTGCAAATAATGGTAAAACGCCTTACGAACTATGGCACGGAAGAAAGCCAAATATAGATCACTTAAGGATTTTCGGATGCAGAGCATGGAGTACAGACGACAGGAGGAGACACAAATGGGAACCTAAAGGAAAAAGATATATATTCATAGGATATGACACGCACGCCAAAGCATACAAATTATGGGACAACGAAGAAAATCTGATAAAGATTAGTAGAAACGTTACATTAGACGAAAACGTTTTTCCACTTAAAAATCGAAAAAATGACGCAGGAAGAAAGGAGAAAGGCTACATATATTGGAATGAATTTGGAAGCGGAGAGGAATTTGAAGAATCAGACACATTGGAAGAATACAACGAAATTTATATAGAGGGCGAAAATAGAGACAAAAGCCGATCAAGAAGTAAAGAAAATAATAACAAGGAAGAAAAACGTATGCAACAAGATGAAGCGAAAATAAACAAAGAAGAACCCAGTGCGGGTAGCTCTTCAGATGATGGAAGCGTGATGCGAACAAGAAGTGGAAGACAAATCAGAAAACCGGAATGGTAAAGCATGTGAAAAATTTAGGAATGGAATAAAGATTCAGGAGGAGTGTTGAGGATAGAATTGTTAACGGGAATCTGTATTCCAAATATTGAGGGGATTAAAAATCCTAAGCGGATAATCCAATTATACTGTAAGAAAAAGTTATATAAGGAAAAAGTGAACAGAAGAGTAAGTATAGGGAAATATAGAGAAAAGTATAGACAAGAGAGACAAGCGAGACAAGATAGAGAAAAACAGACAAGAGGAGAAAAGAGCACAGAGAAAAAGTGTGGAGAGAAATAGAGGAAAGAGATAAAGAGAAATGAGAAGATTATAAGTAAATAAAAGATTTTAATATTACACGCAATAAAAGATCCGCTGCGCTGCTAGCTAAGTTTAACATCATTGTCCACCATCAGTTGTATATATTGTAATGGTATTCTCTAACGAGACCCTGTATTACACTTTTTACCTCAGCTGCCAGTAGGTTCGGAAGCATGGATTATAATTATAACAGTAGTCGGTTCCAGTAAAACAATTTAACTCAAATTTGTGAAACGAAATAATGGTTTTATTAAAAATGGATATTTTTATTAGCGGCAATTTCGCTTTCAGGCTTCGTCGTGTTAAGGTGTGCGTGGCAACTGAAGTTGAAATCACATTTACTTGAATCAAACCTTTATTACTGGATTTCAAATTCATTTGCCACCAAATGTAAATGTGTAGCATAAATCAAATAAATTTCAAATCAATAAAAATATCTTTATACAAAATCAAGCTTTATTAGCAAAGTCAATTTTTTCTGCACATACCTTGCATGTAACAACTACTGGTGTGTAGACTTCTGCTCCCGTAAATCAGACATGTGCATCCGATAACGCGGCTACCGGCATTTCTGCTTCCAAGAATCGTCCAAACTCTTCTCAATTTCTACAAAGGTGCGGTTTGGCAAAATGGCTACGATGTCGTTATCAATTTGTGATAACAAATTTTTATATTACATTACCAACTCTATTTTCAGAGTAAATACGTGGAATTTCACAAAGATCACCCTTGTGATGACGTCCAAAACTCGGTAGAAACTGATTTCGTCGACCCGATATTATTTTGTCGTATATCCGAAAAATCGAGTTTTGGGAAATCGATGTTAAAGATTGAAATGCAATAAAAACAAAATTGGCTCGAAAAACTAGTTTCATTTCATTGCGTTTTTTTTGGTACTATGATATAGAGCTTGTTATAAATAAATTTTGAATTTTAAAGGGTTTTTGTTTAAAAGTATCTTGTCGTATACGCCACTTTTAACGAAATTTAAATCCTAATCACCTTAACACATACGACAAAATCACATTCAATAAAATGCCTAATTAATAGAGAAAACTTAAAAAAAATGAAATTAATGAAATAAACAAATTATATTCTATATTATATTAACAAAAAATAACAAAATTAAAATTTTTGGAAATAAAAATTTTTGATTTTGATTAAAAAAAAAATAGGTAATAAACTAAAATTATGTGTTTCCACTATCTTTCATATTAATTATTTCAATAAACTGTTGTAATATTCAATAAATTTTAGTTATAAAAATTTAGAGACTTATAATATCACTTTTTTCCCACAGGTATTACCTCCAATCAATTTAAAAAAAAATTGGAGGTATGGTAATCGAAAAAAAATTTCAACTTTTTTTTTGCATTTTCGAGATCACCGTGTTCAGAAACGTAAAGATCTGCAAAAAGTAAAATAAAAATTTCTGTGTCGGTCTGTCTGTCGGTCTGTCGGTCGTCAAATTTTGTCGATCGATTTGCTTCCGAACCATCCAACCAATTACGACCAAATTTGGTATGGTGGTAGGGTTCACGGTGGAAAGGTGAAAATAAGGTTTTTTAAAAATTCAGTGGGGTACAAAAATAAAATTTTTTTTCAATTTGGATTTTGTTAAAAAAACTTTTATAGATAGATTTATGGTAGGGGGTGATACATATAGATATCTTTGCCAGGGCTACCGATATCTTTGTTAAGGCTACCACAATAGAAAACAAAAATGAATATTATGTCATCGTATCTCCCGACAAAATTTGGTGTGCTGGTGATTGGAGGTATTGCGGCAGAGAGTGACGATATTTTTTTTTATATTTAATAATTTTAAATTCACCTTGAAAATTATTTTTATATAAATTAATTTCACCAAAAAATATTTTTTGATGTTGGAAGATCTCCTTTACAATGAAGCCATAAAATCTATTTGGGCTCCTGACGCCTTAAAATTATTGATTGTAAAACGATCATCTTGGGTAATATTTAATAATTTTAACTTGACAGAATAGAACCGTATTCACCAAATATGAACTCATACGACACAATAACATTTACTGCACACATACGACAAAATAATTGAGGATAATTTTATTACACAATTTTACACAGATTTTATGTCGTATATCCAAAAATTTGGCGTTTGCGGCAGTATAATAATGAGGCTACCGCTTTTTGTGGCGTATACGACAAAATTTATACCCAATATCTCGGAAACTATACAATTTAGGGTCGTTTTGAAAATTCAAATCGATAGAGTAAAAAAAATGAAACAATATGGCTATCTTAACTCATTTTTTTTGATTTTGTGTTGTACGATAGTATAATTCCGGGTCGACGATTTAGTATCAGCTACCAAAAATATTAACAAATCTCGCTACTTACGCAGACCAGCGTAAAAATTGCCACCTTTCCGCAAATCGACACTTGGCGAAAAGTGCCTTATCTTTTTCATTCTTGCCAACCTTTTAATTCATTGATTTTTGTACGGTTTTGATTATACACGGTGTTGCAAAAATTTAATAAGTTTTGTCTTTGCAGGTAATGGTTTCGATGCATATCACTTTAGTTAAATTCACAAAAAATAAACAATAAAAAGTGTGCAGTTGTATTGGTAGTAATATCATTTAACCTGTAAATATCCTTTTAATAAATTTAACCGATTTGCAGAACTAAAAACAAATAAAATGACCGCAATCTTAACATGTCAAATTATCTCACGTAGGAACCGCTACCTGATTTGTGAAAATATCACCACAATATATTTTGTTATTCCCTTCCTTATTTTCAATTATTTTAAGTTCGGCATCCTGCTTTAAATCATTCTGTTCGATAATTGTTCTCTTCAACTCGGCATCTTCATATTTTTTTTCACATCCTACAATTTTAATGATTGGTTTCCTTAACTCTGGTGTGTTGAACTCATATTTATCACCCAGTTTCTCAATCACTTGTGCTTTAAATATATCTGTTGACATTCCATCACTGCATTTAATTACCACTCCTCCATCTGACATTTTGTTTATATTATTAATTCTTACATTGATAGGATCAATACCGCTTTTTAGTTCCATAACTGTAGTATCACTGTTCTGATTACAATTTTTAGATTTCATTATAATAATATTTTCATTTGCATTCCGCTTAACAATAGTTGAAAATTTTTCGTTAACTCATTATTGCCCATTGTACTCATTTGAGTACACTGAATATTTATTGCTGCAGTGCCATCAAGTGATAAGGAATTTTACTGTATGTGTGCTAGAAATGTCGCATAAGGTTTGTTTCTTAAATAGTGCATCCCATTTCAGTTTATGTTTAGATGTATTCAGTCGGCAGAATGTAAAAGTTACGGGTGCACGTGCGATTTGAGAGGTTGTTGTGGTAAGTTGAATTTAAAGTAAATAAAAATAATATTTCCAAACTATAATTTATTTTAACAATTAAATTTGTTTTATTAGACATGTATAAAGATTGCCTACTTGTATTTGTATCAAAAATTTGTAACGTTTTTTCTCTATGACGCATCAAACGTCGCTGTACTCCGACGAGTACACTGGGCTATACAGGATACAAAATTACATAAAAATTATCTTACAGATTTGAATTTTTACAATGGATTTTCCTGAGATTCGTCTATTTGCATTCTACTGAAAAAGATTTCCGACGCTTTCAGCTGCAATAGCTGAAATCTAATAATAATTTAGAAGTCGATTTCGTTATAATTCCTCCAGAAGTCGATTATCAAACCGACTGTGAAGAATTTGACGAAGACGACTTGATAACAACAGAACTTCCTAAAGATGTTCCTGGAGACATAGAAGTCATAATGGAATTTGAAGATGATAATAATGGTGACTTTGAAGACGAAGATAACGTACCGTTGTCGAGATTGCACGAAAACACAAAATCTGATAATATCGTCGAAAATAATCTAGATAATACAAATGACGTGCGTGTAAATTTGCCGAAGACAAAAAGGAAGAAAACACAACATGCAAATCCATCGACAAAGAAACAGTGTGTTCCAGAGTCTCAGTGGAGTCGCCAAGCTCGTGCGATATAAATATAGCAGGCAGCAATAGAAGCATCTCTCGTTTGAAATAACTGGAAGAAGAACTGTCATGACTATCCTCAGTAAAAAAGTATCTTCATCTAGCTGACAATTCCAAACTGAACAAAAACGATAAAATGAGTACTCGAGTTCGAGTACGAACGACTTCTTCAGTAATAGTTGTGTTAGTGGTAGAATCAGATAATGTTTCGCCTTGTTTCTGGCCCAAAATTAATTTTGACACCTATCGTTCAAATATTAAACTTTAGAAATGTAAATAAGAATGTAATGATTGAAATACATTTCGTTTTGTTTCCAACGAGTCTTCAATGTAGCCTTCTACTACATCCGTAGACTTCCATCCGCCGTGTCGTTTTAAGGTTATTATTTTGGCACCTGCATCAACAACAAGCGTTGCAGATGTGCGTCTAAAGCAATGCCATGTGTAAAGTTCAGGATTGGACAACTTTAAATATTCGGCAACCATTTTAGGCATTCTTCCAAATGTATAAATTCCTACACGTTGAATTGTACATTTTTGATTACGATGTGATATAAAAAAATAATTGTGCTGCACATTTTGTGGTCAAAGACGTGCATATTTAGGAAATAGTTCTTACGGTTCCACCGCTTCACCTTCCGCAACAACAGAAAAAACTGGCTTGCGATTTGTTTTTGTATCGGCCAGAGTGATAATCAATGAATTACCGGTATCCTCAATGTCTGGTAGTTTCAGAGAATGCAGTTCTTCTCTTCTACAGGCACCGCAAATGCCAATAAGAAGAGCAACTTAACCATTAAATAAGTGTCGTCTGGAGCCTCCTTCAAAACATTGTTAACTTCCTCTCTTGAAAGGACCTTAGATTTTTTAGCTTCATATCCTACGGATTGTCTTTTAAAAACGCTGTCACTTTTGAATAATTATCAATATTTAAATTTTCTTCCACCGAAAGAGTAGCTTTGAGCATTGAAAATTTGGACCACAAAGACGATGGTTTTAAAGTTTTTGATTTTTCATGAAGATAAGTCAGCATTACATCTTCATTTACTGCGGTAATGCTGTTTTCTTTATTCCAGCTTTGAAATATTTCATATTCCTTTTCATATTGGCTACGAGATTTTTTTGGTAGCAAATCTAGTACAATATTCTTTGCCCTTTCGGTAATCGACTTTGGTATGTTTACATCGAATGCATCACTCATTTTCAATCAAGTGGATTACTTCAAAATTGTAATTGTAAGTTTAAACACAAAACTAACACACTAATATTTTGAATTTATGAATTATGTTTCGTGTTTTATTTAATTAGATTTGATTTAAAACTTCAAGATCTGCGAATTAAAATCATAATAATAAGTACTTTATAAAACTGGATTTGAAACACCAAGTGCAGTTTTATATGTACAATTTTTGCTGCGTTCTATTTACCAAAAAACTAACTGCTAACTAACTTTAACTTAGATTAAAATCTAAGTAGAGGGGGAAAAAATCTAAGTTCGAACTTAGCATTTTCGTGATTATAACCTTACATTTAATTACAAAATAATTTAATTCATAAACCACATAAAATAGATAACTCAAATAAACAATGACATAACCACATAAAACCGCCAAGTTAGACAAACTTAGGAACTAAGGTTGATTTTTAGTTACCTTACGAAACAAGCAAAAAAAACTAACTTCTCCTCAAATGCTAAGTTGGTAAATAGAAACGCCATTTTACCTAACTTTAACTTAGATGAACTTAGATTATCTTAGATTAACTTAGTTTTTTGGTAAGTAGAACGCACCAATTGTTTCAATAAACCTGAAATTATCTTATCTTATTCATATTCATTTGTCGTGATGGTAAATTTATAAAATTATTAGTAGGTAATTATTTTTTTAGAGAAGCTCTAATCTGCCATGGGGCTACTCTCAGACTCCAGATAGAAATAAATTATATTTATTTTTTTTTAATTTTATATGTTTCTTTATATTCAGAAATATTTATTATTTTATTATTTACTAGCAGAAAGCCCGTCCACGGACGGGCATCTAGACCCGATTGGTTGGAAACTCGATTGATGTGCAACTCGTCCATGGGGGAGTACCGGTGATGGTTTAATATATTTTTCGGTTGGTAAAAAACCCACCAATCAGATTGTTTCTTTTTTCACCAAAAAATGACACGCTGGAGCCGAAACCGGATCAGCAGAGTGCTGGGATTTTATGTATTAAGATGTAAGTATAATTTTTTATTTCGATACATTCATACTTACTTGTTTTTTGGACTATAAACATTTATCGTTAAATATACCTTCCGCTGATGGTATAGCAAATTAGCAAATTATTTAATGCTCTGATATTTCAAGTTTTGGTTATTTCCAAATTAAAACAAACCTTACAACTTCAAAACACTCCTCGTCGACCTGAAATGAGAAGCTTAATACATAAGTATAAGTTTTTTTTTATTTATAGGAACCTTCGCTCCAGGTCAATACTATTAGAGATTCCAAAAAGGCTCAATGACGCGTGTTACCTCTATCCTTAGAATATTCAACAAAGCATATACTGTCTCAATTTTTTGCAAACCTCAAATTTTGCTATCATGTTATAACGTATTATAATTATTATATAAATATAAATTATTAACTTGTGAGAACAATAATAAGATAAAACTTTAAAATATAGAGCAAGTTAATAAACTACAATAATTGATATATTTCAATTTGAGCTTTCAGCGATGGCAATCGCCTTTGTCAGAAATGTTTATTATATTGTCTTTATAATAATTATTATAAAGACGCGAAGAAAATACGGATTCTACAATTTACCTCAATCACATTAACTCGTAATAAAAGAAGAATAAATCATAGCCGTAAGTTTCTTATCTCACATGTAGAGAGTACGAGGTCCGCATTTTTGTAAATTTTCCCACTTATCATGCTGAAAGATCAGCCCTCGAATAATAATTACCCAAAGCTGTTCGACCAGATGGCCAGAAATTTTCGAGAAAATCGACTTTGAAATATTGCGTAAGGTTTATGAAGACTAGATGTAAAGCAAATGTCAATAGGCGTTTTGTGGCGTTGAGGTTAGCAAGCGGTCTCATAAATGATGGGTCCCTGGTTCGGTTCTCACTTTTGCCAACCTTTTTTCTTTTCTTTTTAATTTCATCTCTCGTTGAGGGACCTGGTAAATCAATAGATTCGATATCCGAGATGATATTTACTTTTTAGTAACTACGCTGTATAAATGTACTGTAATTTCTAAATAAACTAAATAAGCACAAATGGTAAAATAACGTTGTCACAGCAAAGAACTAAATTAAACTGAAAGAATGTTTCACAAAAATATTAAGGGAATGTATTATACTTACTACATAAAGTTCACACCAAAATAGTACATAAAAAACTAATTTATGGGTTTACAATGCGTCACTCTAATTTATTACCAAAGTGTTATTTTTAAGCTAAAGCTGCCGATCGTCATAAAATTTAGAGTAGTTTAAAATTTTTACCTTATCTACCTATTTTATTTATTTCATTTAAATATAATTATTTTGCTTAAAAGTGACATTAATTAATAATAAATAGTAATTAATTAAATGGCAGCAGACTTACACAGTACTGTAAGTGACGTGATATGCATTAAAAAAAAATTAAAATGAAAAAAAAAGGTTGCCAAAGGTGAGAATCGAACCGTGGACCCATTGTTTATGAAGCTCCGTTTACATCTTGTGTTTATAAATCACATAGCAATATTTCAAAATCGATTTTCTCGAAAATTTTTGGCCATCTGTTCGAACGGCTTTGAGGAATTGTTATTCGAGAGCTGATCTTTCAGCACGATAAGTGAGAAAATTTACAAAAATGCGGACCTCGTACTCTCTACATGTCAGACTAATGATTATGTCTATTCGACGAATTCCTAGAATTGGAATCTCGTCACAAATTATATTTTCTTGCGCCATTACCTTACCGGCTTACCCAGGGCCGATTTATTCATTAGGCAAGAAAGGCAGCTGCCTAGGGCGGCAGTCTTTTAGGGGGCGGCAAAAATACTAATTAATTCTAATAAAAAATGTAACATAAATCAAAACTTGATTGTAAATTGTACTCATTTAAAAATCATATTACATTATGTAGAAAACAGAAACAATTTTTAAGTTCCGCATAGTAATGCAAGAGAGTAAAGAATAAAAATAAAAAAAACAAAGAACAAAAAACTGTCTACTGTTTAAGTAAATAAATTTGTTCTCAGAGTTTATATTTATTTTGCTAATAAATATTATACACTGTTAATTTTAAGGTCAAATGTTAATTTTAAGGGGGCGGCAAAAAAAATATGCCTAGGGTACTCACATGCCTTAACGCGGCCCTGGGCTTACCTTACCTTATCTTACTTATCTTAAACTTCGAATATTTTTGCTGTAATATTGATTTTGTTGTTAAAAATTATGATGCAGGTAAATTACAGAAACTTAAATGGTAAAGTACTACCACAATAAATTAGAACTTGACAACAAAAATAACATTCAATTTTTATTTTCTTTTTAATTATAATCAAAATTGAACAATCAAATTTGCTATTAAGCTTATAATATTACTATTTTATGTTTAGTAAGTTGATATTTACGACGCCCCTTTGATATTTTTGCTAACATTGTTATTTGATTGATAAAATTATTTTAGTTGCAAATTATGCAAGTGTGCAAGTTGCAAGTGAAAATTTTTAAATGGATACTTTTGGACGAATTATTACCTTTATATGGTGTCTTATATGTGTGTCACCCATCCAAGATGTTAAATTGCAGTAAGGAACAACTGTTTTTTTTTAAACACTCACAATTAAATAATTTTTAGATCTCGTATAATTTCATCTTCGGGAAATTTAATATTTAATTCGGGAGAAGGTAAAGATTTCCGTTTTGTTACTAATGGAAATGGACGAATCTTGCTTAATGACGGCGATTTAACTAATATGACAAATTTGGTGAGCGGAAGTTTTTTGTTTTTAATTTTTAAATACCATAAAAAATGTACCTAACTTGCACCACTTGAACAATATTGTTAATAAGTACAAGTAGTTAACGCATAAAAGTTTATTTTATTACTCTAGTAATCTTTAATTTTAAGATTATCTACTAATTAAAGATTATCTTTACCTAATCTAATAATTATCTAAAGCTAATCTTTAGAATTAAAAATTAGCTTGTGCAATTCTTCCTCCACATTTTCTCTGGTGGCATATTTTTTTGTATCTCGTATTGCAAATTGTTTTCTTGCTCCTGGATATCTTGTGGACGCAAGTGGGAAACTGTCAAAAAAATGGGACCACGAATTCAACTTTTTCCTATAAATCATTGGAAAGAGAACAATTTTCTGGGTATTTTAAAATAAAAATTTTTGCAGAATATCCATTAGTTTTCGAAAAAACGGTATTTAAAAATCAAAATTTTACATGTATTTTTCCATACCATAATTATAGTGGGTTTACACATGCAATGATTTAGTGGCGCTAGTCGTCGATGGCGCGCCACTAAAAGTTTACATATAAAATGTAATTTTATTTCGCCAGTCTTATTTTTCAAGTAGGTACTATGAACTATGAACATCTCACAACCAAGGGCACTGTTTGTAAGCTTGTAAAAATTGTATGGTCTTCTCAGAGTTCTACTTTTGACTTATTTTTGAAAATTTTAAATTTAACAGCACGTAAAGGTACTATAAAATATGAAATCACAAGTGTACTGTCGAATTTGCTTGCATAATTTAGATGACGTTAGCCATTTTGACGCTACAATGACGTATGAATCATTGCTGGCGAGCCAAAAAGTTGGAAAGATCCAACTCTAGCCAACTATGTATAAATGGTTAAAATTTGCACGTCAGTACAAGTTTACACATGTATTTTTTTTCTCTGGCGCGCCATCGCACAGTGGAACCAACGCTTGGAAAAGTGGCCAAAAATACATTTTTGTGAAATTAACAATTAAGATACAAGGTTTTGTATATCTTTAGAGGAAACATCAATGCACCTTTTCTTAGAATTTCAAGTGAATTAAAAAATATTTCAGCTTGCTAGAGCGAAGTAAACATCACCTTCTATTAATCGCTAATTTGAGTAGCATATTGCACCGTGCAACAGCAATTTTTAATGAGTTATTGTGCTGATTTCAATTTAGGGTTCAAATTGGTATTTATAGAAAAGATGTCTTGAAGTATGTACTTTCGAATAAAAGAAATTCTAAGACAATACAATGCTGCAGTAATTACATACATCGCATCATTCCGAGAGGATTCTAGGACACTTCGCTCCGGGACATTTCGCACCCGGACATTTCGCACCCGGACATTTCGCATCCGGGCATTTCGCTACCAGGACATTTCGCTACCGAGACATTTCGCTACTAGGACATTTCGCACCCGGACATTTCGCACCCGGGGACATTTTGCTACCACTTTTTAATTAAAAAAGATTTCTTTTTTATTTTTAAAAGTTTAAAAAAAAAATTTTTTTTTTAATTTAAAAAAATTTTTTTAATTTGGCCACTTTGCTAGTAGCACCTATTTGAGTTATGGGTTAACATTTATTAAAAAACAATGAATACAGGGTGCGCCATCTCGAGCTTCGGTATAGAAACATTGAATAACTTTGACATTTGTGAACCGATTGTCTTGTGTAGATACGTTTTGGAAACGTCAGTTCAGTACAATTTTAGTCATGAATAACATAACACCAAAAGAACGTGCTGAGGTGGTGACGCTGTTCATTGAAAACAATCGTTCAATTGTGAAAACGCAGCGTGCGTATCGAAAGAAGTACAAAGGCAGAAAAGCGCCTTCCGACAATACTATTCGCCATTTGGCAGCGAATTTTTTTGAGCACGGCTCAGTGGCGAACCGTGCGCAACACAATCGACCATGTCCCAGGCGTTCCAATGCTGTCATAGCAGCTGTACGGGACAGTGTTGTGGAGGACCCCACTGTGTCTTATCGGCGGCGTTCGCAGCATTTAAACGTCAGTGGAACCACAATGCGTCGCGTTTTGAAGGATTTGGGAATGTTCCCGTATAAAATACAGATAACCCAACGATTATTGGCCGAAGACAAGCCGCGTCGGTTGAGCTACGCCCGAAAAGTAGCTGAAATTGTGGAAACAGTGCCGAATTTTTGGCATGAAATTTTGATGACCGACGAAGCGCATTTCACTCTCTCTGGTGGTGTCAACAAACAAAACTGCCGCATCTGGGGGACTGTGAATCCTCATGCGATTCACGAGAAACCATTACACGACCAGAAAGTGACAGTTTGGGCCGGCGTTTGTGCCAAAACCATCATCGGCCCGTACTTCTTCAAAGAAGGCGAGACAGTCGACGGCAAGCGGTACCGGTGGATGCTGGCGCACTTTGTGTGTCCGGAAATGCGTCGAAAAGGTCTAAATGACTTCTGGTTCCAACAGGATGGAGCGCCATGCCACACAGCAAACGATACACTGAAGTATTTGCAGCAGAAGTTCCCCGGACGCGTTGTGTCGAAAAATGGCGATTTCGACTGGCCGCCGCGATTGCCGGATTTGACCCCGCCAGACTTCTTTCTGTGGGGTTATTTGAAGAGTAAAGTGTACAACAGTAAGCCAAGGACCATCGCCGAGCTCAAGAACAGTATTCGCACCGAAATGGCCAATATATCGACCGAGACGCTCGAAAAAGTTATGGAAAATGCCCGAAAAAGAGCCGTCTTCGCGATCAAGAACAAAGGCGGCCATTTGATCGACATTATATTGTAAAGTAGCTTACACAAATTGTAAAGGTCCAATCTAAATAAACATATAACATTTTCCATGATATTTTGTTTTTTTCCAAAGTTATTCAATGTTTCTATACCGAAGCTCGAGATGGCGCACCCTGTATAATATGCAAAAAGTAGTTTCAAATCAACAGGGGTCAGGTCGGTATTCAGTACCACAACAAAATTAAGTAATAAAATATTTAAATTAACAAGAATTAAAATTATTTTAAAAATATTTATTTGAAATAACTAATAATTTTTTAAATTATGAGCAATTCCACGAAGAGAGTGAAACTTTTCTTCTGGATCATAAATTAGAAGCAATGTTTCAATACGTTTATCCATATCTCGGTATCGCTTCTTCTTTGGGACAACAACTCCGTGGTTATGTTGAGCAATTTTTGCGCTACTTAAATTCTTTTCTTTTTTTAAAGCTGTTATTATTATTATATAGAGGACGGTTACGGGTTGATGCTTAAGTGCATCGACTACTAAGCAGAGAACCCTGGTTCGAGCCTGAGTGAAGTAAGAACTTTATTCTAACCGTTCTCCCTCGGCGGGCAATGGCAAACCTCCGAGGTAATCTGCCTTGAAAACCCTTTATAAAAATGAAGTGGTTAGCCAAAACCCACCCTGGGTTGTAGTGCTATACTGTGTGTGTGTGTGTGTGTGTTATTAAAGACCACAGGTTTGGGTGGACATAGGTAAAAATTGAAGTGTGCAATGTAAAACTCAATAAACACGTTAGCATAATTAAGTATAACTAACATTAATACAGGGTGGCGTAAAGTCACCCGATGTTCTTTGGCTGTAATTTTTTTTTTTGAGTGAAAATCTTCAGTTCTCCTATTAGATTGTATTTATTTGATGTTTCATTTTATTATTTTAATTGTTAATTTTTTATTACTTAATTTTGTTTTATTTAACTTTACTATTGAAATAAAATTTAGTATTTTCTTAAGCCAAATGGTACTGAATACGGACCTGACCCCTGTTGTTTTTGATACCATTTTTTTTCATATTATTATTCATTATTTTTTTATGATTGTTTACCCAGAACTCGAATAGGTGCTACTAGCAAGGTGGCTAAATTAAAAAAAAAAAATTTTTTAATTTTTAAATTTTTAAAAATAAAATTTTTTTTTTTATTTAAAAGTGGTAGCGAAATCTGGTAGCGAAATGTCTGGGTGCGAAATGCTTGGGTGCGAAATGTCCTAGTAGCGAAATGTCCCGGTAGCGAAATGTCCTGGTAGCGAAATGTCCGGGTGCAAAATGTCCCGGAGCGAAGTGTCCGGCCACCTCCGGGAGCTACGCAATAGAAAATCTCAGGCAATTCTCCAACTTTGTGTAGATTTACAAAAAATGTTCCACAATATTCCGCTTTGAAAAAATATGCAAAAAATACGTTAGACATTTCTTTAACATATTCTGTAATGATTGTAACCTCGTTTAACTTCGTTTTTAAGTAATTCACGTTTTTGAACAACGCCGACGCACGACGCGTCGCGTATGTGCAGATTTAATGCACTAATATAAAATCATTTCAACAGTATAACCAACGATTTTACCTGGAACGACCTATCAGTTTTTACTTTTCTAGAGATCAGATTTGTAATATTCTTGTTGCTTAAAAATTTAATTAAATTCAACACCAAACATCATTTACCTGCTGTTTAGGGATAAGTACATAGATAGGAATTCGAGTACGGATAATAATAGATATTATAGCCGAAAATACAAACAACTTTCTATTGTTGTAAAAAATAAAAAATTATTGCTTGATATGACGCTAAATTTTCAATCAATGAAAAAAAAACAATTTAAATAAAATTTAGTTTACATTTTTAAAGTTTAATAAAATTTATGCACAATTTCCTATTTCCGGAAGTTTTCAGTAATAACAATATTTTGTAAACGCTCCTTTACCTAAGTTTATTACCTTCACTAAAATCCGAATTCAGAAAATTCTTGTAAAATTAGAGATGCATTATTTTAAAATTACTGCAATAAAAAAGTTAAATTATTGGTTAAATGTATTTATGTGTAGACGTAGAAATCCCTATGTAAAGTGCATGTAAAATTTTAATTTTTAAATGCTGTTTTCTCGAAAACTTATGGATATTCCTCAAAAAAATGTTTTTAATATACTCAGAAAATTGTCCTCCTTCTAATGGTATATAGGAAAAAAAAATCGTGGTCCCATTTTCGTGACAGTAACCCGCAAGTGTTATGCCAATTTTTTTGCAATATCTTGGGCATTTTCTTTTTCCAGATCTACCAGTATGTAGCCTTGCCTGGTTTTCCTCATATGCTTGATATAGGACGCGCTTTGGTAGGTCTTGACCACCTGTTAATGGCGCACAGTTAGTGTTTGAAGTTTGTGGTGGAGACCTTGACAATCAGTGCATCTTTTCTTGCTTCTCTACCTTCTCATTTTCCTGTTTCTTTTAATTTATTTTTGTTGTTTCTCTTGTTTAATTTTTACGCTGTCTTCTGCTTTTCACCAGATGAATTTCTCCCGCTCTTTGTCGTTGATCCTCAGTTCGGCGATTCAACATTTTTGTTGACCGTGCCAATGTGATTTTTGTTTTTGTTTTTGAGCATTTTCTGCTTCTGTCCTGAGGCTGGTTTAGGCTCCCTTTTCCGCATGTGTCTTTGGTAAACCTGGAATTTACTCTTTACTTCCTGTATGTATTGATTCATAATTTTTATCTTGTCAATTATGGTCTGTAACTCTTCAACCTCCGCTTAGCTAAATGTAGTTTAAAATTCCTTGGTGCTAAAATCTTAGAACTTCGGATCAAGGCCTTCGATGACCTTCCCCAATCGGGTAAGTTTTTAGGATGTATCTCTTGTTGTCTTTGTTATTCCTTCGGTTGTGTTTTTTGTGTTGCACGTCCGCTTCTTTCGCCTTTCGGGCTTCTTTTTTTATATTAATTTCATCTGATTGGACGTGTTCCGCTTTTCTAGCTTTTCGATAGTATGGTGTGTTGGGTTGCCACTGCTTCTGGATCTCTGCTATTTTTGCCTACATGTCATTCATCTTAACTTCCATGCAGTGGCAGGGTCCCTAAAAAAAACAAAGTATTAATTTCGAACTGAATGGCAAGATTATTATTGATAACATCGCAATATTTTTTCTGAAGCAAATCACAGCATTGAACTGCTTCCATTTCTTTCATCTTTAAAATGATTCTAGGTTCTAAGAATTCAAAATTTTCTTTTAATTTTCTAAAAGTTTTAAAACGAATCTCAAGGCGTTGGCGTTGTATTACAATCTCTAATGTAAAATAAAATACATTAATTTTAAACGAATCATCTGGATTTTGAAAATGGAAAATCAGAAGCTAATTCATCAAAATATTTGTTAACTTTTGATTGCCGTTTTATGGGGAAAGCATAGGTTCGACTCCCCATTTTCTTGTTAAAACTTTTTCTTATCTATGGACAGTAGGGTCCCTTATGGTCCCGGGCCCCTAAGTATTGCTTACATTTGCTTATTCATGAAAGCAGTGGCTGCTTTCATGCTTGCTCCTCTCTGGCTGTTTTTCACTACGTCTTAGTTTTTTCAATTTCTGTATTCTGTTTATCAGACCTTCTCTCAGTGCTGTGATATGTATGGTGTTGTGAACCTTCCCGCTTTTGTCTGGATGTTCTCTTGGCAGTGGCAACCCGTCTTCCATTTCGAAGCTCAAGATGCCAGGGCTTGTGATCGGGGATCTCACGGGAGTGTTGTTTGCCAAGTTGCTAATTTTCAACATCAGAGAAGTTTTTGCGCCGTTTACCTGCTTCGGTGCTGTCTTTGTCTTGATTCTGCTTCTTTCCTCTTTGCTTGTATTCTCGTCAATTTTCGCGTTGCTATCGTCCACCTTTACTGTGTCTATTTTTTTCACACCGTTTTCTTTACCATTTTCGGACCAGAGTCGTCACCCTTTCCAGTAGATTTTTTTGCGCGCAAGCCTGGTCACAGAGCCAGACACAGAGCAGTCGCTTGCTTACAGCAGTGTAGCGCCTGCTCTGTCTCCCAGAGCGCCTGCTCTGTCGCACTACTGCACACTACAGGGGATTCGTGGCCCTACACCGTATCCGTATTTTCTATTTTTCCCTCACTCATAAGTCTTATCCTCTTGTTGTCGCTAGGTCTACACGCATTTATCTTCTCAGATGCCACACAGCCCTCGCCACGACATCCCTAGCCTTGATTTAAGAGTTTTGGAAAGACTGGTATTCGTTTCTATATATAGTGTGGACCTCTCGCATCCTCCCTGCAGATTTCCCCTATCAACCTGGGTTTGTTACCCGATCTCTGGGAGTCCTTATATTATTTATAATATTGGAAATGTTATCCATGGATATGTGTTATCCCAGGGATCCAATAGCGAGTAAGGGAAGATATTTTGTTGGCACCTTATATTTGTCAAAGGCTCTTTGCCTAGGGAAACCAAATGCTTTTTTTCTGTCATATTAGGATTGTTGACCATGACTCGGAACCCTCCTCGTGTGAAATTAACTTACGTCCTAGTTTTGACGTCTTCTACGAAACTTCACGACAGTCCAAAGTTGGTTGGTAGACCAGGTAACTACAAAGGTGTTTGCTTTAATAGACTAAATATACCTGTTATTAGGAATTGAAATTACCCTCTGTTGTTGATGTTTTTTTTAATTTTATTGCATTAGTAATTGTTGGTCTTTCGAGTAAGTTTGGTTAGCTAAATATAACTATTTGTTTTTGAAGATTTTGAATTTACCGCCAAGTAAAAGTTGGCAGAAAAATAAATTATTATTGATAATGAAAGAAAGGATAAGAAGAAAGAAAGATAAAAAGGAATTTGGAAGTTCCTTTTGGTGCTGAATCTAGAACAGTAAGAAAATTTAATTTGGAAACGTGGTTACGCAGTAGGTTTAATTATTATTGAAAAGGAAATTTATCACAAACAGAAAAAGGAAGTTTGACTTACCACCAGATAAAATTAGAATATTCTGAAGACATCGGATATCAACTCACAATCGAGCAATAACAGTTTTTACTATAAGAAAAGCTTAAAGATCACCAGCAGTACGTTGAAGACAGGATGCTTAACATCGACAAAAATGTGTAGCGGATGAAAGACGAAGTTAAATAAGAACAGTGGAAGAGAACCTCTCTGACCACAGAGCCAGAGGGTATACAATCATTATTTAGTAACAAATTGTTATCGAATCTAGAAAATTGCTTGTTTTGATCATCAACAAAGTATTTTTGTTGCTACAACAAAGTTTTTATTTACATACACTAATTTATTTGTTAGATTTAATAACATTTTGTTTTTTGAGATCTCTTTTCGGTGTGGTATTATTAAGTTGCTGTGTTTTGATGCAAATGAGATGACCATTGCAAGTACATTTACAGTATTGACAAAATATGTCTTTCATAATAGGATCAAATGGCAACAGAAACATTAAACCGAATTAATGACGATTATCAAGATATATCTTCTCGATTGGAGAGTGTAAAAAGGATCATGGTTGGAAGCCAAGGAGTTTTCAGACGCATCAGATTATTAGAACTAGGCAGCAGGGCTTACAGAAATTCCACGGTTTACTTCTCTTAAATAATATAAATCGCTTTATTTATTTTTCGGTTTTATAGGCTATCCCTTTCAATTATAGATTGGATGGAATAAATCGAAGAATGGGTGTCCTAGAGCGAAAAGTTAATCGATTAATGCATTTATTAGTTGCAAACGAGTGCTCGGTTAATCCATGCAGAAATGGAGGCACTTGCCAAGATATGTTTAACAGTTATATTTGTTATTGCGCCGATGAGTGGGAAGGATCCTATTGCGAAAGAGACGTAAACGAATGTACTAAGTATGTAGGTACAGATTTAGGATGTCAAAATGGTGCTACATGTGTCAACAAGCCTGGATCTTACGAGTAAATTTAATCAACGAATTGTTAATTTTTTAAACTTAAATTTGAATTATAGATGTATTTGTGCTTCTGGTTGGTTTGGTATGCATTGTATGCGAAAAAGTGGAAACTGTAATAACGGTTCGGTCGTCGAACTGTGTGGTCATGGATTGTGTATTCCACAAAATGGTGGTTACAAGTGTTTGTGCGATCAAGTAACTAGGTAACCTTTTGCTGGTGTGTTTTATTAATTAATCTTTTTGGAGGGTTGGACGAACGAGGGTACAAACCCTGCATGTGTTAAGGACGTGGACGAGTGTTCGGCATTGGTTACAAAAACACCTCCATGTTCCATTAATCCACTGGTACCATGCATAAACATTCCAGGAACATTTTATTGTGGAAGCTGTCCGACAGGTGTTCTCTGCAGGTTTTTATTACAACAAATTCAATTTTGCTTTTATTTTAGGCTACACAGGAAACGGGTACTATTGCAATGACGTGGATGAGTGCGCAACTTTAAACGGAGGATGCAGTACAAATCCAATGGTTCAATGCATCAACACGCTGGTAGGTTTTATACTGCTAGATGACTCAATATCATTTCGTTGCCAAATTTTAAGGGATCAAGAATGTGTGGTTCATGTCCTGCTGGATACGAAGGCAATGGAACTACTTGTACATTTCAAGGGATTTGTAGAATCAACAACGGTGGATGTTATTTATTTGCTCAATGCCGTGATAATCCAAGTAGTTTTTTATGCTTTTAGAAACTTTTAGAAATAACTTAATATAACATATAACTTAATACAAATCTTATGATTAAGCTAAATAAACAATAAGGCAAAATATTTTCCAAGCTTTCTTGGACTAAATCAACTTATTGTTTATTTAGCTTAATCATAAGATTTGTATTAATATATTTTTAAATGCTAATAATTTAACTATTTAATATAACATACATATATCATTCAGGAATAAGTTCTACCTATGTCGAATGTTCTTGTCCACCTGGATATGCAGGAAACGGAATTGGACCGTCAGGTTGTCAGTTATCCTCATCTGGTGTGGACCCTTGCTCATCAAATCCATGTCAATACGGTACTTGCGAATCTAACATAATAATTGGAACGTACATTTGTCACTGCAATCAGCAATATACTGGTAAGCCCGGCTTAAAATTCAATCTTCAAGATTTAATCAAACGTTTTAGGGACAAACTGTAACCTTCGTAAAGATCCATGCCAATCTCATCCGTGTATAAATGGAGCTACCTGCCTTACAATTGCAGATTTATCTTTCAGATGCATTTGCCCAATTGGATACACAGATAACATTTGTGGAACTGAAAGACAAGGTGTGCCTTTGAATGTTATTATAATTTCTAATTTTTCTAAAACGTTTTAGCTTGTGGTGGTCACTTGAGACAATTTACGGGTTTTCTAAAATATCCTGCTACTACTAGTTTAGCACAAAATCCCATTAATTGTGTTTGGATTATTGAAACAAATTCAACTAAAATTTTAAAAGTCGCATTTACAGAATTTCACGTTGAAAATTCCAACAACTGCGAAACAAATTGGTTCGAGGTAGGTTTCTTCCATCTTCTTCAATTTTTATTTTGTACAACCTAAAAACTATTTTAATTTTCTTAATATTTATTCCATTTTCCATTTTTTTTCATTATTTCATAATAATTATTCACTTATTCCATTTAAGATGCATGATGGAAGTAACACCGCTTCCAGGACGATAGGTCGGTTTTGTGGAAATAATTTTCCAAATGGTGGATTTATAAATTCCACTCATAACTCCCTTTATGTATGGTTAAGGTCTAACACGGCAACTCCGCATGCTGGGTTTGCGCTAAATTGGACGTCTGCTGATCCTGGTAAGCATAAAACTAGAATTATTGCTTGGCCAATTTATGTTAAATTTACATATGTTTTAACAGTTTGTGGAGGCGACATAACCGTAGACCCACAAGGAATTCTAACGTCCCCAGGATTTCCTGGAAATTATCCCTTAAATCGAGATTGTTATTGGAATTTAAATGCACCCAAACAAAAACGAATCCAATTTCATTTCTTTTCGTTAAATGTTGGCAACAATCCTAATTGTAGTTACGATTTTGTTAAGGTAAAGGGTTTTTCGTTTTGTATATTATATATTTTTTAACTTCTAAATTTTGTAGGTTTATGAGGGCGAAACACCAAACCAACTGTTAGCTCAATACTGCAATACAACTCTTCCAGAGCCTCTAGCTTCATCCAGTTCTAACGCAATAATTTATTTTCATTCTGATAGTAGAGATTCTTACTCGGGTTTCCAAGTGGCTTATTCCCTTCTAGACGGAATTGATGGATGTGGTGGAATATACACAGACACTGTTGGTGAAATGGGTTCACCTACCATGAACAACCGACACCTACCAAATATGCATTGTGAATACAAAATTTCAGTTCGTGAAAACTCCAGAATCAAAATTACATTTTTAACTTTTGAGTTAGAAGGTCCTTCAGAATGTTATTATGATTATGTCGAAGTAAGATTTAATTGTTTTATCGGTCGCTTCGTTTCAACTGCTATGCTTTTTAGATTTTTGAAGGCACTTCTACCACATCGCCCATGATAGGAAAATATTGTGGGCAAAGATTACCTCCAAGTTATACATCAATAGGAAGCAACATAGTCATACTTTTTGTTTCCGACTACGATACCGGAACTAGTGGTTTTCGTGTAAAATATGAAGCAGGTGGAATATGTAAAACTTTCTTGCTTACAATTTAAACCTCACTGTTTTAGTTTGTGGGGGTAGATATTCTGAACCATCTGGTGTTATCACATCTCCTGGTTTTCCACAACCATACAACACAGACTTATTGTGCATTTACGAAATCGTACAATCGTTAGGCAAATCCATAACGTTGGCGTTTATAGATTTTGACTTGGAAATAAATTCTTATGTTGAGAATTGTACGCTGGACTTCGTTGAAGTACTGATGGTGCTTTTATTTCGATTAAATTTGTTAATTTTATCAAATTTTACAGATACGCGATGGAGAAAGCGAGAACTCAACACTCATTGGCAAATATTGCTATCAAAGTCCACCCGTGATTCAATCAACATACAATTACTTATGGTTTAAATTCGTAACCGATTCATCAATCAGCAAAAGAGGATTTAAAGCAAATTATACTACTGCAGATCTTGGTAAGATATTGCGTTGTAATATTATTATGAAGGTATAAAAGGACATATTACTGAATGAGTTGACAGATGTCATAAAATCTTATAAAAATAGTTTTTGACTTCCGTTTTGTAATTTTGTACCCGTAAATGACGTAACCCAAGCTAGAATGACAACTTCGAAAAAAAATTCGGACTATGTCAGGCCACTGACGTGTACCTTAATTCTATACAAATAATAAATTATTATTAGTTATCGTTGAGATGTAAATTTTTCACTTCTTTCTCGCTTTTCCATAGTAAACTGAAATATTAAAAAATTAAACATTTTAAATTAATTTAGGGAGTTTACGCAAATTAACCGTGCACAAACTCACTAATAATTAATAGAAAATTTTCCTTAATTAATACTTAACTTACTTTGCCAAATTAAAAAATTTTAAAACCTGAACAATTTTGTTTCTAGATCTATTTTGCGTGTTGTGTATTTGTAAATTTTAATTTAAATTTTTTTTATTAACTAACACCGCCATCCCTGACCATTGCTAAAAGCTCAGCGCCTTGACTTGAATATTTATACTATTTCTCTCATGTATGGTTATTAATTCAAATCGCCCTAAATTTTAGTTTTAAATATAATACCAACCGTCATATAGTACTTCAAGTAGTTACTAGCTGTATAAAATTCGATGAAAAGATTAAAATGTCCTAATCAACGATTAAAAAGCTCAAGTAAAGTAAACGTACGTTTAAATTAAATATGAAAAGATCGGCCCTCATTTTAATAACCTTTTATAAATAAACTAGCTGGATCCGATTGGTTGGAAACTCGTTTGATGTGCAACTCGTCCCAGGGGGAGTACCGGGAGTGGTTTAATATATTTTTCGGTTGGTAAAAAATGACACGCCGTAGCAGCAGGAGCAGGAGGAGCAGCAGCGAGCTGGCATTTTATGTATTAAGATACCTAGGATACTCATACCTAAACTATATTTCACAAAATGGATCCGATATGACTTACTGCATTCTTGCAGTGTAGGAAGATCATTGAAATTAAGATTAAATTAAGAAAAAAAAAATAAATAAAATTTTGACTTAGTGCCTTTTTCTTGTAAGCCCACGAAATTAACTATTATATCAAATAATATAAAAATAACAAAATGTCAACTAAGGATTTTGAGCTATACGAAAAATAGTATATTACTAACCGAGCATTGGAACGCTTATCGGAAAACATAAAATTGTCTATTATATCAAATCTAAAATAATATATTGTTTAAATCACAAATCGTAACAGATAAAACGAATTAAAACAATGTCATTAGAGCAACCATTCATTTTTCTTCCTCTTGTACTTTTTCTATGCTTTCTTCATTTTCTCTTTGTATACAATTCTATCCTCCTCTCTCTTTGTTCTCATCCACGTTTATCTTGCCTCTTTCTTGATCTCCGCCATCTCTTCGCACTCCTCATCAAACCATTTCTTGACTTGAGCTCGCTTTTTGTGTCCTATTATTCTTTCAGCACTAGTTTGCATTGCTATTTTAATGTTATCCCATTCCTTATTTATATCGTATACTTTTTCTTTGTTACCTATTGCTATATTTGTTTCTTCTGCATATTCCTTCCTGACCTTCGTGTCTACAAACTTTTCGATCGCTAGCCTCTTGCTGTCTTCTCTTCTTTTCTTGTACAGACTCATTCTTTTTATTTATTTATCCTCGCGATTTAGAGCATAATGAGAAAACTGGAGAACAGAGCGACGATTATAACAAAAGAGTGGCAAATATTGGCATATGCGGATGATATCGTCATCATATCCAGATCAAAACAGAAGATGATGCAGATTTTTAATGAAATGGAAAGACATGGACTGGAGTTGGGACTGAAGATAAATGAAGCCAAAACCAAGTACATGAATACTAGGAAAGGAAATTGTGCGCGACAAAATGAAGTAAAGATCGGTGAGACACCGAACTTTACTAAGCGGGAAGAAGAGAGACTGAGAGTGTTTGAGAGAAAGGTTCTGAGAGTAATTATGGGTATGAAGAAGATTGATGGAAACGAATACAGACAGAGAACGAACGCCGAAGTAATGGAAATATACGGACATGGAGACATCGTGAAACATGTGAAAGCCCAGAGAATTAGATGGCTCGGACACCTAACAAGAAAGGAACTACGAGACGTTCTAAGACTAATCACGGATTGGAAACCAAGTGAGACGAGAAACAGAGGTAGAATAAGAGATAGATGGATGGACGAAGTGCTGGGCGACCTGAGAGCTATGGAAGTGACGGAATGGAGAGAGAAATGTCAAAACAGAGTGATATGGAGAGAAATAGTGAACAAAGCGAGAACACATGAGAACACCTAGAACAACAAAGAAGAAGACAGAAGGAGTAATTCACCTTGTATAAAATGAATTGTAACGACTTCTTATGAAGTAGGAATATTCCAAAAGGAATGTAATCCTGTTAATAATAATAATAAATAATAATTAGAGCAACCCTCTATAGGGAAATGTATTAAGTGCTTGCATTATAAATAAATCGTGTTGAGATCGTGGTTCGAACCTCACGTCGGTCAAATTTTTATAATAACTACATTTTACATCGTATGGAAAGAAGCCTTATGTTCTGACTCCGCATGTTTCAAATTTCTTCTTCTTCTTCTTCGCTACATGGATTAGGCTATGTTGCCTGTTCCGGCACCCATCTTTTCCTCGGTCGGCCTATGCTTCTCTTTCCTGGTGGTTTGTATCTTCGGGCTGCTAGTGGCAGTCTTTCTTTTGTCATTCAATCTAAAATGTATTACTTGTTCTATACTGTTTCCATCTATCACTATCTTTGTTCTGACTGGTTGTTTTCCCTTAAAAGCCATGGTTTTCGTTTTATGAGTTGAGATCTTGACATTGTATTTCATGCATATGCGGTACAACCACAACATGGCCCTTTGCAGATCATCTTCATTTTGTTGTAGAATTACCGTATCATCTGCGTATAAAATTAACTTTAGCGTTATTAGGTTATTCAACTGTATGCCGACGGTTATAATTTCTTTCCATTCTTTAAGTATTTGGTCGATATATACATTGCAGAGTGTAGGTGAAAGGCAGCATCCTTGTTTAACACCTTTGTTTATTGGTATTTCTTGAGACAGCTTTTCTCCCAAGTCCAGAATTACTGTAGTGTTGCTGTATAGACTCTTGATTGCTTTTATTAAATGTTGTGGGTAACCCTGATGTTCCATTATTTCCCAGAGCTGTTCGCGGATTAGATTATCGAAGGCCTTCTCGAAGTCTATAAAGGCAATGTGAGTTTCTTGATTAAATTCTCGTCTTTTTTCTATTATCTGTTTTAAGGTAAAGACTGCATCTGTTGTTGATCTTCCTTTCCTGAAACCCATTTGTTCTTCATCTAAAATATATTTGGATATTGTTTTTAGTCTGGCATTTAAAATTCTAGCGTATAATTTGTATCCACTGTTTAACAAACTAATTCCTCGATAGTTACCACAGTCATTGCGTTTTCCCTTCTTAAATAGTTGAATAACTTTAGATATTTTCCAGTTTTTCGGGATTTCCAAATTCTTCCAGCACATGTTGTATAAGTGAAGTAGTCTAAGATGTAGTAAATAGCCTCCATACTTAAAAAGTTCCACGTTAATTCCATCCAATCCGCATGCTTTTCTATTCTTACTTCCCCTCAGAGCCTCTTGTAGCTCTTCCATGCATATATCATCCAGTCCATATGGATTTGGTATTTGTTTTTCATCTTTTAGGATTGTCTCATCAAACCATAGATCTTTGTAGTGCTTTATCCATTCCTCTTCCGTTATACAGTTAAGTTTCGCACTATCTTTTTCTGTTTGGTTAAGTCTCTTCATAGTTTTATACGCTAGTGTTTGTCTTCCATGAACATCTTCTTCTAACTTTTCTACAAAACTGTCCCATGCCTTCTGGTGTACCTCCCTACAGATATTCTTTGAGCGATTTCTAAGTGTCACATATTTCTGTTTGTTGTCTTCTGTAGGGTTGCCTAGATATACTCTGTAAGCTTTGTTCTTATCTCTCACAGCATTTTCAATCTCAGGAGTCCATCTCTCGAGACCTTTTCTTTTTCTATATTTTTTCTTTGTTCCAAGGGTATATAGGGCAGACTTATTTATTATATTTTTTATGTTCTGCCATTCTTATTCTACATTGTTGCTTGTTGGAACGGTGGCCACTAAAGTGTTGATTTTATTTTGGTATTGCAGTCTCTCGTCTTCGTTTTCCAATTGGTAGATTTTGTACACGTTCTCAGTCTTTGTCTTTGGCGCGGGTTGTTTTGGTTTTTTCCATCTTGTATATAGGTTTATTTTTCCTACTACCAAGAAATGGTCTGAGTATATATCGTATCCTCTATGGACTCTCACATCTGTAATCTGTTTGGCAAATTTCTTATTAGCTATGATGTAGTCAATTATTGATCGAGATCCTCTTGCCGTCCATGTGTATTTATGTATGTCTTTTTTACGGAAAAATGTATTGGCAATTTTTAGCTCATTAAAAAGTGCGAACTGTCTCAGCATTTCGCCATTTTCATTTATCATTTGTTCGCCATATTGCCCTACAACTTTTGGAATAGCTAGTTTACCAACCCTTGCGTTTAAATCTCCGAATATTAGGATATTGTCTGATTGGTCATATTTCGTCACTAATTTCTGCAGGGTACGGTATAGCTCTTCAGACTCTTGTGTTTTTCCATTCTCTGGCGCATATACTTCAATCATTGTTAGGTTTCCTCGATCTATTCCGAATCTAACGGTAATAATTCTTTCATTCACGAATTCATAGCTTTTTATTTGTGATTTCCATTTGTCGTCAATAAATACCGCCACACCTTTGCTTGCTCTTTCACTGAGGTTCACTCCGCTGTACAGCATAGCGTATTTTCCAACATCTTTGCTTTCCCGTAGTTTTTTCTTTGTTTCCGATATTACTGCTATATTGATATCCATTTTTTCTAGTATTCTTGCCAACTCATTTTCTTTATTATTTATTGCTCTGATATTCCAACAAGCTACTTTCAATTCTTCCGCAATCCAATTCTTATCCTTTTTTCTCGCATTAGTTGTCGTTTTAGTTTCCGGTCCAATTCCGAGGCTATTTAGGGTGCTGCAAGTATATAAATGTTTTACATGAATGAGTTACTAGCCCATTGCACAACCCGAAGGAAGGTTTCCTCTCGCATTAGCCCTGCAAATTCGTCTCATCCACCAGGGTTGGTTACCCGATCTCTGAGAATCCTCTGCAGGTTACCAGGGACTACCAGCTTGGAGGTGCGAGTAGGAATTGAGTAGGAGAGGCTATTAGAGACGCTTCACTACTCCATTTAGTCCCCATGTTTCAAATTTAAGAATAGAATTGTATAGAAGCCTAAGAACTGTCGCAAAAGCGAGTTCCACCTTGTTTATTTTAATAAAGCAAATGATTTTACATGCAAAAGTGCAAAATCAAATAATGCTTACGATTTTTCACAGATGTAAAAAAAACAATAAACCAATATGGCGGCTACTGGGTATAAAAATGCATGACGATTTCTGCCATTTTGGTCCTACCGTAAAAGTTCATAAGCCGCGTTAAGGAACTTCGTTCCAAGAAGTAAACAGAGTGGTATGCAAATACAAGAGAAGATAATAAAGTGAACAGAGAATTCACAAGAACAAAAATATGTCTTCAGCAGAATTTAAAAAGATTGTAGAAGATGCGTTAAAGAGAGTTTTATCATTGGATAAGTACGAGAATTGGAAAATTAAATTAGAATACCTTCAAGCTACCGAGAATTCTTTAAAAGAGGTATTACAAGATTTTTGCGGAAACCCTATGCGTAAAACTGAATGGAGGAGATTCCTAATTTTTTTTTTATTTTTGTATTCGAAACTAGAGATCAAACGGAGTCTTAAGTTTTTTTTCAGATTTTTTTGAATGCATTTAGTATAAGAAAAAAATTATTGAAAAAACAGATTAGCGGTCATTCCTTATACTGATCTGTTTTCATTGCGGAGTGCGGCGCCGGCGGCCCGACCTGTTGTCACTGGCGGACATTACTTATAAATTTTGTTTCGGGCGGAGACGTTCCAGCTCCCGAAATTTAAATTTTCTATAAAAATGTCCAAGATTTAAATTTAATTAAAATTACCGGCAAATAATATGAACGAGTGGGGATAGTGCCTTACCCCGCCCGTCGTTGCTATAGAGAGAATACAATACAATATTTATTTATTTGGTTATTAACATTACAAAAATTATTTTAAAACACACAAAAACAATTGAACATTTTAAAATTTAACAATGAAGAACGTGATGCTGAGAGACCCTGCGTTAACGCGTAACTCTCTTTTCCGAAATATTTAGTGCCTGGAACAGTTTTAAATAATTATTTTGTTTGTGACGTTTAGTCCGTATCGTTTTATAATTTGAATAAATTTTGAAATTGTTGCAGAAAAATTTTAAAAAACCTGCTTCTGAGTTTTTTTTTGAAATTTAAAATTTTGAATTTTGAATAAAACTTACTTACTAAACAGTTAAAAAAACCCTATATACAATTAAAATATTTACAAGAAATTTGGAATACCTAGGTACTCCGTACTGGTGACGTTACTAGTGTCCGGTATCGTAGTCGTCTTCGTAGCTGTCCACGTCTTCGTAGCTGTCCACGTCTTCGTCGTCGTGGTTGTTCGTCGTTAGTGTTTGTTGAAATATTGGTAAATTTTGGTAGGTCAGTTTGTGTTTTAGTCGAAAAGGAGCGTTGTCGTGTCGCAATTTCGTCAAGTCTTTGGTAAGTTTACTTTGTGAAATTTGGGTGTCGTAAACTTTAGATGCAAGTCGGTTAACTTGAAAGTATTCAACGTCGGTCAGTTCGTGTAGTGTCGTAATTCTTGTGTAACGGTCCAGTCCGGTGATCAGTCCGATGATCAGCCAGAAAATTAAAATTTTTCTGTGTGTAAGAAACAATTACAAATAATCTATTGAAAGTATGCGATTCTAAAATATATTTTTCAATAAAAATTTTAGACAAATATGAAATAATTAAAATTATTAGATTTTTGTTGAGGTTTAGGTCTTTATTTTAACAAAGAGTCAGTAACGACTCGAAACGTTGGACAACAAAGATTGTTAAAATAAAGACCTAAACCTCAACAAAAATCTAATAATTTTAATTTTAATAAAGGTCAACAATAATTTATAATTTAATGAAATAATTAATTTATCTGTAAGATTAATATTTCTGCTTTCGATGCTCATAAGGAGCAGGTGTTAGGCTCTCATTTTCTTAGTTTTGCATACAAATGAAGTATTTCACTATTAGGTGACCTGAGTTATTGTAAATCGGGCAATTCTTCTCTTAGTTTCGTGTTACTTAAACAGCCTTACTTCTACAGTTTCAACTTCTACAGTCTCTTGCGTAGCCGATGACCGGTTTCTATGCATTGCATTGTGATTGTCGGCATTGTCAGATCTTGACATATTTTTTTATCTTTTCGTTGTTCATGTTAACAAAAGATTTACGGCATAGAATCACTCCCAATAATTGCTTCCTGATTCTTTCGATAATTTCTTTATTTGGAACGGTGTCGTCAATATCTTGGATCATCTTTGCTGTTATGTCTACTAGAACCATCATTTTTAGGTTCGATATAATTGCTGTTGTACTTGGCTCGCCAGTTCTATAATTATTTCTCCACTTCTCGTTTTAATCACAATTTATCTAATTTTTTAAGTGCTATTGCGTAACTGCCCAGTTGACTTTAGTCTTCTGTAATGATGATGAGAATTTTGGTTTTATACAGCCTTTTTATGTTCTATAGCTTCTTTTTCTTCTTATTTCTTCATATTTTGTCATGAATCCTATGAGGGCTGTAGGGTAACTTTATACCCAACCAATGTATTATTGGATTTCGGTATCATGATTTCTTTAACTCGTTACTGTTTTTCCATGTAAATGAATTGTGGTGAACGAAATTCCCTAAACCGCCTAACAAGTTGAAATTTGACGATCCCTTCCTTAGGAGTTAATTAGAAAAACCAATTTTCCAATAACTAAAATTTATTTTCAACCACGCGACTTGCACTATACACAAAATTTTACGTTAGAAAATTCTTCTGACTGCAATTTAGATTATTTGGAAATAAGGTAAGACTATCCACTAATCTTCAATTATGGTGTAGGTCGTAATTTGCTGGTAATAAAATTTAATGCACTATCAGATTAGATTCCTTTCTGCCAGTTGCCACTATGGAGATATTTTTACCTCTAACAGTGTGAGCTGCTTTAGGACTTCGATATTCGACAGAGATGGTCCGAAAATTGATCCCTACGGTTTAAGCCCTCGCTCGCGTTAATCAAATAAAACAACATCATTTTATTACCTTTACTATTTACTATTACAACAACGCATAATTATTACCCTTAATAATTTCTAATATTTTTTTTATAATTAGGTTGTGGTGGTATCTTGAAAAATAGCTCAGGAACTATAAAATCCCATGAAGGATCTTTTTATTTAAATAACTTAAATTGCACATGGATAATAGTTGCCCCGTTAGGGCATTTTATTGAATTATCATGGTTATCATTTATGTTGGAAGTAAGCATTTCATGCAATAATGATTATGTGGAAATACTTAATGGTTATAGTGGCGAAGATTATATGGAAAAATATTGTGGGGAAAAACTGCCACCAATAATCACAAGTCCTTCAAACGTCATAAGAATTAAGTTTGTTACTGATGTTTCTATAACTTATGAAGGATTTGAAGTGTCTTACAATATTATGAATGAAGCAACAGGTATAGCAGCCAATAAGTTTATGACTTTTATTCGTTGATCTATTTTAGCATGTGGGGGCATGTATCATTTTAGTTCGGGTATTATTAAAAGTCCAAACTTTCCATTCGACTATCCAGATTGGGCGAAGTGCAATTGGACGATTACCGCTGATCCGGGAGAACAAATAATGCTGTATACACAAAATTTTACGTTAGAAAATTCTTCTGACTGCAATTTAGATTATTTGGAAATAAGGTAAGACTATCCACTAATCTTCAATTATGGTGTAGGTCGTAATTTGCTGGTAATAAAATTTTAGAAACGGAGGATCTGAGCTCTCGCCATTAATAGGAAGATACTGTGGAACAAAGATACCTAAAACTGTATCATCACAAGCCAATAAATTATATATATATTTTAAAACCGACTTCTCCTTGTCATTTAGCGGATTTAAGTTCAATTTCGAGTCAACAGCAACTGGTAAAATTAAATAAAAGCTAGACGTGCAAATAATTCAAAACTTTAAGGCTGTGGAGGAATTTTGACTTCACCGGAAGGCACAATTGTATCCCCTAATTATCCAGAACCATACAACCACGACGCAGAGTGCAATTGGAGAATTTCAGTTAACGCGGGTTCTTATATTCTATTGAACTTCACCGATTTAAATTTACAATACGGTTCACACGGTTGTTCAGATGATTACGTCGAAGTATATTGATTTTTGAAGTATAAACGATATCATAAATAAATATTCTCACTTTTAGCTTTACGATGGACCCAATTTGTTTTCAAAATTGATTCAAAGATTTTGCGATTCTACTTTGAATTTAACGGCAATTTCGACTTCCAACCACGTGACCGTAAAATTCATATCTGATTACAGCTGGCAAGGTCGTGGATTTTTTTTGAAATATCTGTCAGGTAAATAGACAATAAAGAGAATGCTGCTCTTTGATGTCAAATTTTTAGTTTGTCTAAACACCGAAAAAGGATTTCGAGGTGTCATAGAAAGTCCCAATTATCCCAACAATCCAGAAACCCGAAAGTGTAATTGGAAAATCCAAGTTGCTAAAGGAAATAAAATTAATATAACCTTTACAAATTTTGATCTTTCTGTTTCTTACGATCCCACCGAAGGCAATTGTTCATTTAACTACCTGCAGGTCAAGTACCAAGGGAGCGAAGGTGAAATGACAACATTGAGCACATATTGTGGATCTAAAATTCCGGATCTTTTAACGATAAATTCAAATCTTGCCGAAATTGCATTTGTGACCGATTATCTTCAGATAGGAACAGGATTTCGGCTGGAATGGCAAATCTATGGTGACTAAAAAAACATTGAGTTTGAAAATGTTGAGTTAAAATATTTCAGGATGTGGTGGATTACTAACTCGTCCAAACGGAATAATATCGACCCCCAATTATCCAAACGTATATCCAAGAGATACTCAGTGTGATTGGATAATCCAAACGGATTATGGATCTAGTGTACAAATCACTTTCACGGACATTAATTTTGAAAAAACTCTCGACTGTGAGACTGATTATGTTCAGGTACGACGGTATTTTAGCTTTTCAGTAAAAATTATCTGGATCTTTAAAATTTTCAGATTTCTAATGGTCCTGACGAATCTTACCCGGTAATCGCCAAGTTTTGCACCAGGAATACAAAACCTTTGGTAGTTACAAGTACAGAAAACTTTATGTATGTGACGTTTAGAAGCGATGCTTGGTTTGCAGGAAAAGGATTTAATGCTTCTTACGTTACGTTACCTACCAGTCAGTTTCCACAATGAAATAAATTGTATGTTACTAACTTATTTTTTAGGGTGCGGAGGAAAAATGACAGCCTCAACGGGGTCAATTCATTCTCCAAATTATCCCGAAAATTATGATGGCGATAATTGCGATTGGTTAATTGAAATCGAAGATGGTCACGTGATCAATCTAGAATTTAATGATGTAAATTTTTATGGAAATTGTTCCACTAATTATGTTATGGCATTCGATGGTTCGAATGAATTAGCTCCTGAGTTATATAAAGCGTGTGAATTTACAAAGCCAAATTCAACCTTTAAATCTACGTTAAATAAAATTTTTCTGAAAATGAGAACAAGTAATGACACTAAAGGCAAAGGATTTTTAGCAACTTATTACACGGTAAAGTTATTATTCTTCTCCTAGTTATTTTAAGGAAAGACTACATGTAGACTATAATGCTATTATATTAGCCTAAGTCTAAAACGGGTGAATATTAAAATCCCACTGCTGCTACCATTGTGGTAACTTGAGAGGAGGAAGTAGATGATGATAGAAATCTCACCGCGGTTTTCTCCATATTTTTTTTGAGTTTTATTTTATTACTTACTACATTTTCCAATTTGAAACTAACGTCTACATTAGCCAAATTAAAATAAATATTTGTCTATTTACCAATACAGTACAACAAAATAACCAATATATGATTTATGGTTCTTAGTTTTTTAAGTTGAATCTTAGCTAAATTTTAGGATTGTGGGGGTCGAATCGAAACTAACAGCAGCGGTTTAATTCGTTCATCGCTTAGTGTAATTGATTCCAGGCAACAGTCTGATTGCAGTTGGACAATTATTTCAACAGATCCCAGTAGGATACGAGTATATCCTCAACCACAGTTAATTTTGTTGTAATTGTAATTTTTATAGCACAGCACGTCTCGTTAAGTATCTCTAGGATTGACGAAATGCAATGTTCTGGAACCGACAATAATATTAAAATATACGATGGGGATAGCAGTATAGCTCCCCTTGTGAATATTTTTTGCGGAAATAAGTTACCACCGACTATTACCAGCGTAGGAAATATGTTACACGTCGAAATAGTAGGACCTATCATTAACTTCGTTGCTTCTTATTCCGTATTAGATTCAAGTAAGTCCTTATGGAAGTAGAACAATATTCTAATTCCATTTTTCTTTTAATTCTATTAATTCAGCTTGCGGTGGTACACTTTCAAGACCAGACGGGTATTTTTCAACACCCAACTATCCAAATCCATATCCTTTAGACGTACAGTGCGAATGGACCATTCGAGTTGCACCAGGTTTACTAAACAATCCATAGTAATTTACGATATAAAATTATTTTTATAGGAAATAAATTATCTCTTTCCTTCAATACTTTTGAGCTAGTGTCGTCTGAAAGATGCAATTATGATTTCTTGGAAGTCCGCGAAAATAATGGCACTGGAAAGCTGTTAGGAACATTTTGTGATTCCGCACCGACGAACATTACCCAAGAAGGAAATTTATGGATGGTTTTCAAAAGTACTCCCGTTCCAGGTGATAACTCTGGCGCTACAGCTCAAGGATTTTTGGCCGAATATTCACTGAGTACGTTGTGGTTTACTTTAGAGACAAATTAATAAACTCTTCTTCTAGTTCACGGCATAGATTTATCGGGCCCACTTGGAGAAATTGCATCACCCTTATACCCGGACGATTATATACACACTGGGACATTTTCTTGGAGAATAACAGTTGAAGTTGGGATGAAAATTTTAATCAAGTTTAAAGAATTTTCTGTTGGATTGAATGAAAACTTGTGGTGTCCCCTGACTTATTTAGACGTAAATAATGCAGGACAAAGAGATCCCATTTTATTAAATGATTTCTTTTTAGATATTTGATGGTTTCGACGAAAACGCTCGAAAATTAAAACATCTTTGCGGATTAAGCTTACCAGATCCTGTCGAAAGCACATCCAACATTATTTATATTCAAATTGTGTGCGATTCATTTTCACAAGGGACAACATTTTTACTTGAATGGTTAGAAGTTACGGGTGTAAAAGGTCCTATACCAAAACTAAATGGTAATAAAATTCCCGTTAACTATATCACAATTTTTACCGCTGTAACTTTTAGGCTGCGGTTCGGATTCGGTAATCAGCATTTCAAATTCTACAGAATATAATTTAACATCTCCGGGTTATCCGAATGGTTACAAGGAAAACTTGCATTGCGAATGGATTTTTACTACTTCGCCCGATTATCATTTAGGTGTAGACTTTCGTGAAATTGACTTAGAAACTATGATAGACGGGTGCATATTGGACAAAATTGAAATTTATACAGGAATAGGTGGAACTGAAAATTGGGATTTACATAAAACCGTTTGTTATGAAAACACAACAGATTTAACATTTGATCTTAGTAGCAATATCATCAAAATTATATTTGAATCCGATAGTTCTATGAATGGTAGTGGATTTAATGCATTAGTTCACAGACGTAAGCTGTAACTTTCAGATATATTATGATTATAAAATGTATTCTTGATTTTAGGTTGTGGTGGAAATTTACAGGATCAACACAATGGTGTGCTAAGTGTGAATATCTCTAACTCCAAGTATCATTCAAAGGAGGTAAGTCTAGCATTTCCATAAAAAGTTAGTAAAAAATCTATTTATTGAAATATTCCCGAATCGTTATTTTGCGCATTACAATGTATTTCCTAAGAGGAGCAGTATAATCGAATAAAAAAAGCTGAAATATAAGCGGAATAACTTAGAAAAATTTATTCGACGTTTTTTACGGTGATCTAAAAAGATATTCTTTAGGTATTTTAATGTATAATATAAATTTAACTCCTTCGGAAGGGTTAAAAAAATTCCAAAAGAATAAAGGCAGTGATTGTACTGGCTGTTCCCATAAGTTTAGCTCCGCCCTGCCCTTTTTTGGATTGCTACTAAATGAACGAACCAATCAGATCTAAAACCTCTAGGATAGGTATTTAGCATGACGCTCTGAAAATAATCACACTGTGAGTAAACAATGTTGGAAACCTTCGAAGAACGTCTCTGCGGCGCATACTGGGGCAAGAAAGCTTTAAACCTGGCAGAAAATAAGTAAACTAATTACTATACAAACATTTCTACTTATGAAATTTCAGTAGATAACCCAATAACACATGCAAAAAAGACATTCAAATTTTTCAGAAGTACGCACAATCCCCCACCAGATCACGCACATTAAGCGAGTTTTTGACGTATGCAACTAGTGAAACAGTTCTTATATTTTTCAAAATTCCATTTTTCGTGTGATTCAACTATATAGTATTTCAGTAAATATTATAATATTTAGTTATGGAGCCTTCAAGTTCAAGTATGTAACTATATTTTAGAAACTTCGATTTCGTATTTGACGTTATTTGTATAAGTTAAAATAGGTTCTTTAAACATTAATATTATATTTCATAAAATGGTTACTGTCAGTTAATCATCACCACGCCTTGGGCTTTGATTTTTTTTCTATTAGAAAGAGGACAATTTTCTGAGCATTTTGAGACCGCACTTCGATGCGGATTATCCAGTAGTTTTCTAGAAAACGGCATTTGAAAATCAAAATTTTACATGCATTTTACATAGGGAATTGATCCGCTCCCGAGTTCTATTGCGACGGTGCGTGCGTTCTGATATAGTCTTAGTGTCGGCAGTCAGACGCGATTGTGACCCGGTCGGGTGCGCATCGAGCGTTGCTAACGAGTTTCACCCCTTACGAGTTTCACCCCTTTCGAGTTGCACCTTTGGCGAGGTGGTGTGACCTAGAGGGATGTTTTTAGCGAGTCAGCGTTTGTCAAAACGGCGCGTAGCGCCCGGAGCGGAGGGTAGCGGAGCGTCGGTTTGGACGAACGCAACCAAGGCAATCGAGATTCTAACCTAAAAACGAGTTTTGCGTTTATTTTTTAAATTATTGCATAATGTTGCGTAATACACCCGATGTACACCGGCTATGTCACAATCGCGTCTGCCTGCCAACACTAAGACTATATCAGAACGCACGCACCGTCAATAGAACTTTTATGTTAATGAATTTCCCTATCTAAAATGCATGTAAAATTTTGATTTTCAAAAGCCGTTTTCTCGAAAACTAATGGATAATCCGCATTTTTTCTTTTTTTATTATACACAGAAAATTGTCCTCTTTCCTATAGTGTAGGTGTCGAGGCTCAATTCTTGGTGATGATTGCCTGACAGTTCCCCATAAAATATAAAATTACCTTATATTTATTAGTCAAATTAATTGCGTTTCAAGGTAGATCGAGTATTGATTTTTTTTTCAAATAAATTCACGTTTTCAGAATATAAAAATGTTTAGTTCTTCTGCTACTATTTGCTACTTGCTTCACAACACACATTTTTTGATAGCTTGTTTTGATCCACATGTCTTCATATTTACTTATTTTATTTTAGGAAAGAGTTTAAATAATATGTTATGTTAATAAAAGAAGCGAGCTTATTGATATTATAAGATGTTCTGGTGGAAATAAAATAGAAGAACACTTTGATTTCTTAACCGAAGAGCTTAAAAGACGAACAAATTGTGACGAGAGTAATTGCATTGATTTGAAACGAAAGCTGTCACATTTTAAGTCTGAATATAGGTTCCGTTGGATGAAGGTATGCAGAATCGATTACAAATTTCAGAAAAATAATAGAAAGTGGCTTGATACATCGATTTCATTCCCCAAAGTAGAAAATAAACGTGGCCGCCCAAATATTCCATTTGAATCATGCTCCGAACGAACAAAACAACTAAAAACTAAAGCGTTACGAGATTCTACTTCTACACCTTTATTAGCTTACGCAACTCAAATGAGTTTAAGAGCCAAAGGGCAACCAGCAGTCTCAAAAATCCTGAAAGATTGTTACGGTGATGTTTTCCGATTAGAAATTTATTATGTTTCGGCGAAGTTTATTGAAACTACCCTGTATGTTTCGTCGTGAATTAGAGACATCAGCAATCGCCCGAGCGATTAAGCACATGTTGCGTGAATAGTAGGGAGAGGAGAGTTCTTTTCCGACCGCCGTAGGAACGATTCGTGTTATGATGCTTGGTAGCGAACTTATAGTTAAACGTTAATTGGTGTGGAAACCGGAATTTTAGTATGGAATACGGGCGGTAAACATGATACGTAATATTAATTTATTCACAATCGGTTAGTAATCAATACATTCCTGATTTTTAAAAAGTTGGGAAGCAGTTTATTATTTACTTTTACTTGCCAACCAATCAGAGTTAATTTGTTTTACTTCCCAACCTACCTCAGGTCGGGAAGTGATCACTTCCCGACCTGCAAAGTCGCATGATGGCAAGAAAAGGAACTAACAAATAATGTGCGTCAAATTAATTAAAATTATGTCAAATGTCAAGTACAAATTTAGTGCAAGCTAACTGCAATAATCTAATTTTAATTTAGTTACTTTAAAAATGTAAGTTTTATAACAATATTGTTAATTTAGCCAGAATAATTATTAAAGTACAATTTCAAATATTTACTATAATTTTGTTTGACATAAACAGCAATTTGCTTATTTTTTATACCAACTTGATAAACTATTTTTTCTTTTCAAAAATGAAATAAAGTGAAAAGCAGCGTATAATTTCATACAAATTTTAATTATTTGTTATTTACTATCTGATTGTGAATAAAATAGTATACATACCTCGGTGTCAAGCTTCATTCCAGCGTCGCGCTTATAGTTGACTTTGGCGCTTCGCACCTCAGTCAACTAACTAGCGCTCGGCTGTAATGAAGCATTTTCCACCTCGGCATGTAATATACTATTGTGCGAGGCAGTGAATTTAGGCCAGTTTTGGGAGTCCAAACAACTTTACAGAAAATTCTGTTCGCACCGACGCAGTGACGATGGACGCGCAATTATAGAAAAGGAGTCCTTATGTTTTGGCGGCAACGTTCAAGGTTGAGAGACGCTGCGCATGACTTATGAAAGATCGGATTGTTCTCGATAATGAACACAAGTTTAACACATGTATAATTTGTCAAAATGCAAAAAACAATTAGTGCGTTCAGGAGCGATGATCCGAAATTAGGGTCAAATTAAATAATACTAAGTATTAGTGTCCAGTCAATAAGGGTTTTTGGCTTACAAAAGGTGGTGTAGTTATGATTTTTGGATATGTTGTTGAGTTGGGGGCCCGTATGAAAAATCCAAGTTTTCGACCTTGAGCGGCTTCCGCTCGATCCGCCATCTTGGATTAAAGGGACAAAAAATAGGTTTCTCCCATATAACTTTCCAACGGTTGATCCTACGACAAAAATGTCAAATACAAATTTTAAGGGGACAAAATTATCTACAATTTATGTAGACACACTTTTTTTTGTAAGTCTAACAGGTGACGAGTTACAGCCGCCCAAACGTGAAGAATTTTCGAAAAAATCGTCATAATCCTCGTTTTTCTCAATTTTAAGAACTGATTTGTGGCTAATCGTTACAAAATGATGATAATTTTGTAAATTAAAAGTAAGCTCGTTTCTACACCACCACGAGGTAGAGCTAACGGCGCGTTTTTTTTTTGTGGTATCCCCAGTAGGCCTAATCCAAAGATGTTCGTTTTATTTGCAATTGAGCATGGCTCGTACTGCGTGATGTGATTAAATTTATGTTTGGAGTCTAATCCGATTATAATTTCCGTCTTTTTGATGGTCTGGGTTGGTAGATATTGGTGCAACGCGCTCAACGGTGGATTTTTCGAAAAGCGTCGTTTCAGAGTACGACGCCGCAAAGCCCAAAGACGACAGCATGTCGATCAGTTTTTTGGACCCGAATTTTTTGTACAAATATGTACTGACTCCGATGAGAACCGATGACAAGAAGGATCGAGGTCTTGCCGCAGAAATAACGGCATTCGATAACGATTCGCATACCCTATTCCATTTCTCGAAATAACCGCGCTTCTTCTTTACAATCACTTCTTGGAAGAATAGCTTCAAAGATTGTGGAATTACAGAATTCACGTCATCTACAAAACGGTCGGGTGGTGGATATTCTGACGTACTGTAGTTCTGTGATCTGATATCCGACAAAATAATTGCAGCTGCTTCTTTGACAACTCTCAGCCGTTCTTCTTCGGGATTAGCATTTTTAGCTTGATACCAATTTTCCGATAGAAGTTTGTATCCCGTGTCCCGGAAGCAGACAACAGGCGGCTGGTGGTGTTGCTCGATGATCAGTATATCCTGTTCATACTTTTGCAGGAGACGAGACCTCACAGTCCTGATGTCCGGACGGTACTCACCATCAATTTGGTCTATGAGTTCGTTCATGGAGAATTGACATTCCTCGGAATTTTCAGCGAGATAAGCGTAGATGTTGTCCATCGCTTCGTCGACATTCGTCGCCGGCAGATAGCCTCTTTTCTGTCCGGAGGGGACTCGTGCATACAGCGATTTGTAGCAAGATGAGTGGTACCTGGCTTCCACAGCAACCAAGTCCGCCACAAAATGAATGCGCTCTATTATCTGCCGTCCCCATTCATCTCCGCGTTCTTTAGCTGCTTTTATGATTCTGTCTTTGAGTTCCAATTTTTCCACCCGATGGATGATGTTTCGATCCGCTAACTTTGATTTCGACTGTTTAAGTAAGAAATCGAGGGTGATTTCTTCGGTGCACAGGAAACATTGGGTTTCAAAATCAAACCGTGGAATACTCGAACGGCGTGAAGTCGACGCCACTGCAGGCGCGTCACCTCCTCTACGAAGATACGCAGCGATTAATTTTTCATTGTTATATTTCTTTTGGCACGCGGCATGCACAGTAACTGACGATCGACCCCTCAGAATACGTCCGTGTTCACGATTTCCACGTTTTACACTCGATTTTAGTAGAGTCTGAATGCCTCTCTCTTTCACGATAATTGGGTCACCTTCTTTCAAACTTAGATCGCAAATAAAACGAATATCCGCTTTGGGATTTGCCATACTGCGAAGCGTGATGCGACTACGTGCTGCCGAACGGCTGGCGACAAGCACACTGACTCACTGACGGTGTGTGTGTTGATTTGGGCCCCCAGGCTGGCGGTCCCTACCACTAGGAGGGGAAACGGTGGTATCCCTTTTGACCAACTGATCATATAGGAAGCAAGAACTAGGGACGGTCTATACCTGCTCTGGAAAGTAGTGGTGTGGTTACAAAACACGTAGAACGGAATTTGGATAATCTATACATATACCAATATAATACTAGAAATACTCTGAGTACACAAATTTCTACGTAATAATAAGAAGTAACTTGTATTTCGAGTAGATTTTGGTATATAATGTTATTGTGATGTGGAAACACGTAAAAAATATTACAATGTAATTCATTTTTACAAGATTTACCGTGCAAAGATTGAGTATGACGATTTTTTCGAAAATTCTTAACGTTTGGGCGGCTGTAACTCGTCACCCGTTAGACTTACAAAAAAAAGTGTGTCTATAAAAATTGTAGATAATTTTGTCCCCTTCAAATTTGTATTTGACATTTTTGTCGTAGGATCAACCGTTTGAAAGTTATATGGGAGAAACCTATTTTATGTCCCTTTAATCCAAGATGGCGGATCTAGCGGAAGCCGCTCAAGGTCGAAAACTTGGATTTTTCTTACGGGCCCCCAACTCAACAACATATCCAAAAATCAGAACTACACCACCTTTTGTTAGCCAAAGGCCTTTTTGAGTCCCCATTGACTGGACTAGGTGTTTTCTGAGATTTTTGTCAGAAGTTGGTCATGTTGGAGGCTACGTTCAGGCCGTTTTGTGAAAGTTGCAATAATTGGAAGACGTCGAGTTTATTTTATGAAAGTGGCATTAATTTGAAGACGTCGGGTTTTAATCGAGGCACTCCGAAATTCCTTTGTTTGCTAGGCGGACAAGTATCCATGTTCCATCCGAGACAGGACAGGTTGCACCCACATCGAGGACGTAAACAACGGATTTGAGTTATGTTTGTTTTAATTACTTTGTGCAAACTTGTATTGATCAGTTAAGAATCCCGCGTCCACAAGATATTAGGAAGTTAACGTCAATTAGTTTATATTGACTAACTTAGGTAATATTCAACACCATTATGAAATATTAAATTCAGATGGGAAGCATCGAATATTGTGTCAAGAAGTATAAAGTGAACGAGTGTAGGATTCACTTTTGTTGCTATTTTTTGACGCAGTGCGTCATAAGTCTTTACTAGGTTAAAACTTGTATCACCTACTAATGAAATTAATATATGTTTATTTGTATGATATGTTGTTTGATTGTGTCCAAATCTCGTCTAGCACGGTTCTGTTGATACTGAGCTAGCACCCGGTTACTGGGGTGAAATAACAAGGTAAAACGAATACAAGTCCAATCCAAACCGAGCGAGTAAGTATCAGAATGCTTTCAAAAAATCATTAGAACCACAACAACTCCTCATGTCAGGTGAAGATGCTCTAGCTACTTTGGTGGATGCTAAGCTGTCTCGTCACCAATATAACATTATAAGAAGCAATGCTCCGAAAACATTTCCATCTTACAAAACGGTACAAGCTGCCAAGAAGATATGAAGAGTACACGGGAATAACGATCAGAGTCACAAACTGTATATTTTGCGTAAATTGAACTTCAAAATTTACAGACTCGTAAGATCGTTAACAAATGATTTTAAAAATATGGTTTTTTACACTGGACTTAAATCATTTTTATCTTCTATATTTTTACTAGAAGATACCTTTCATTACCATCTATCGAATGACATTAATAGTTTATTTTCAGCAAAATTGGACCCTGATCGTTATTCCCGTGTACTCTTCATATGCTATCCCAAAAATATTGTAGTAACAGATACTTGTATCTGTTGAACTACAGACTTCGCTGGACCATACTATAGAGCGCTTACTTCTAACGATGGAACCTGTCATCGAATCTCTTTCAAATAAAGAACTAATTCATCTGTGCCTGATTTCAAGCAAGCTTTCTGTGATTCGGAGGCAAATGATTCGGCTGTTTTCATTACATGTTTAGTTCCCCTTCGCCTTGTTTCTTGAGAAATCATTATATGGCAGAACTCACGCCCCGCGTCCACAAGATATTGTCGGCCTTCAAAAATTGAGTTTAGAAAAGAAACTACAAGTGCATCAATAGCGGAAAAATATAGAATAGATGAAGAAATTAAAAATATCCAAAACAGCAGCAGTGCAGTAGTTAATTCAAGGACACTGGAAGTAAGTCACAACTTAATATTTGCCATGGTAGACCGTAATAGCTATTAACGTATAAGCGATATAAAGTAAGCCATATCAGATTTAGCAATATAAAGGGTTTAACAATACGATGTTTGTTTTTATATTTTAAAGGAAACACATACTTCGGATGAAAATGCTATGGATTTTTATTGATATGTAAAGTAGAAGGTCTGCCATTTATGAATGAAAAATAATATCCTTCAAATGTTCACCACGACCACGCTTACAGACATCGATTCTTTTGTCAAAATTTTCAATCACATTTTGGCATAATTGAGGCTCTATCTCACCAATGACACGTTTGATGTTGACTTTTAAGCCCCCAATGGTTTGTGGATTATCCGCATAGACTTGATCTTTCACATAGACCCACAAGAAATAGTCAGACGGTGTAAAATCGCACGATCTGAGGTGAAATTTATTGCAGAATTACGCGAAATTATTCGATCTAGAAATTTGGTTTGCAATAAAGCCATTGTTTCTCTGGCCGTGTGACATGTGGCGCCATCCTGTTAAAACCACATATCACTTACATCCATATCATCGATAATAGGTCAAAAATAATTTTTCAACGTGTCCCCAAATGTTGAGAACGTCGTGGAATTGACAATTTTGGTTGCTCTTCGACACTTTCACTTACAGCAGCGATATTTTCCGCTGAACGACCCAAACGAGTATGTACTGTTGTTGGTATGTTATATACCAAACCAGTAACCTTAAATTTATCCACCAAATTCTCGATAGCGGTTTCAGAAGAGCGATCATGACGACCAAAAATATCGCGAATTTTACAAAATGTGGTTTTCACACATCGACTATTTTCGTAATAAGCTTAAATGATTTTAATACAATTTTCAATTAAAATTGAAAACATTTTCACAAATGGCAAAGCTTCTGCTGTACATAAGATAAAAAAACTAAATGCCAGAACTGTCAAAATATCCGAATATGCCTCTATTGAAAAACAAACATCTTATTGGTAAACCATCTGATATGGCTTACTTTTTACGCAAATAACGTTATGCATTTTTCATCCAACACGGGTCCTTTCCAAAATAAAAATATAAAGTGATAAGTAACAAAAATACCACTTTTAAAATAAACAGTAACTTATTAAGTATAACTTATTAAAGCATGTGACATCATTATATAAAGATAAAACAAGATAAAGTCAGCAGAATTCTAATCTAATCAGCTAATACGTCACCACACTGCCGAAGCTAGGCGTATGAAATAAAAGTATCATCGAAGCGAAAGGTAAATTTACATAAGCAAATAATAGCAACACGGAAAAAATACACATATACGTTGTTATGACTAGTGATATCGTGGTTACTTAATATCACACCGCCAATTGCACATTTTCGCTATCTAGAATTTACCGTATATGCTATACTTTCGATAGTGTTGGATGAAAAATATGTAACGCACTCACAGAAACTACTTCAACGCAAAAATGCTTTGTATGTGGTGCAACATCAAAGCAATTTAATAAGATTGACGAAATGATTTCAAGAGAAATAAAAACAGATAATTTGGGATTTGGTTTATCTGTTTTACATGGGTGGATTCGTATGTTCGAATGTCTTTTACATGTAGGTTATAAACTGCCCCTTCAAAAATAGCAAGCTCGTGGCGTGTGTCAAGTGGTGTCAAGTGGGTATGAAATAGATATAGACAAATATCGTGTCTTGGCGCACAACACGGCCAAATACTTTGTTGAAAAGTATCCTTGGTACAACATGCCCCCAACATTACACAAATATTTTATCCATAGACCTGAAATAATTTCCTCCGCACTGCTGACAATAGGACAATTGACAGAAGAAGCACAAGAGGCTCGAAACAAAGACTTTAAAAAGTACAGAGAGCATTACGCCAGAAAATGTAGTCGGGAGAAAAGTAATACAGATGTTTTTAATTAATTTTTGTTGAGTTCTGATCCTGTGATTATTAGCAAACAGAAATTAACAAACAAAAATTGGCTATGTAAACATCGCATAACTGTCCCCATTTATTTCGTCAAAATTCAAAAAAAGTGGTTATGTCGTTTGTTTGAACATTTCATTTATACGTCAAACAAATTAAATAAAACAGTTAAAAAAGAATGGCCCAAAAGTAATCGACACTTGAATTTTTTTTATTTTGTTTATAATTTCCGTAATTTTCAACCGATCTTCACCATTTTTATCTGGCCTCTAAGTTTAGTTATGATGCACGTTTATGCCAAATTTCATGACATTTAGTTGCGCGGTTCACCCTGTACGATTGATACTATTTTTCAACCACATACTGACATACTGACATACATACATACAGACGAACATCCAATTAAAATTTATCACAATCTTATCAGAGCATGATAAGGAACATTTTAATACCAAAATTTCGATTTTTGACTTTTGGGTGGATTACAATACTTTCCCTTAACATACGTTAATACGTATTCCTCCTCCAGTCTATCCGTCTTAACAGACGCGTAGTGATTATTATTTCATGTGTCCAACCGAGCCGTCGCCTGTCGTATCGTCTCGCGCCATCCTTCTCTATCATATGTTGATCGAACGGCACTCACACTCTCCACCCTGGACGCAGAGGAGCGCCGAGCGTCAGCCGGATCGCCAGACAAATAACTATCATTAGACAACATGATCATAATTCTCTTGGGATATAATAGTGTAGTAGATTCTCCTGCCTTTCTACACCGCAGTACTTCAGCCGTTATTACTGATACAGTTCCGCCTGAAGAAATCTATGTATGATCCATACCAAGGTCATTCCTTTTCTGCATCAACACAGTACTGATGGCTACTGCTGCCCTCCATCATGGTTTACCATATCTGGCTATCATCACCTAGTTTAGCCTGCAGGTCAATGCAGTTGCCAATACGTATTGGGGAAAGTAAAAATTGCAAATTTTTCCAAAAGAAGCAATAGCTTTATTAAAACGTCCACCCGTTAATGTCTCAGGTCATCGGGATAGACAGTGAAATCAATGACGATGATAGTGAAAGCAATGACGATGATAGTGAGAGCAATGACGATAATAGTGATGTTAACAGTGATGATCACGATGAATTTTAAGGAATAACACGGCACTTGATTTTTACTTTTCTGTAACTAATAAAAATATAATAAAACGATTTTGCATTATTAAAATTATTCTAGAGTCCATTTTTTTTTACTTTAACTACAATCCTGAAAATGAATAATATCTAACTTAAAGAGTCGATTGATTTCTATTTGATTTAATGCCAGCTTTGAAGCTCTCTTGCCCCAGTGTGTGGCGGCGGCGTTACCAAACTCGAAAATTACGGATTTAGAAACTTGGCATCTCTTAAAGTAGCTAAAAAAAAATTAAAAACATCCATGGAGCGCAACCGAACTCAAAAATGAAGGATATAGGAAACTGAGATCTCTGAGTAGCTCAAATCAATTGAAAACATCCCTAGGATGTCACCGAACTCGAAAATCTAGAAGGATGGGATCATTTTTTAAAGTTAAATTCGGCTTTAATTAACTACTCTTATTAATTAAGTTTATCAGTGGCGTATTCAGGGGGGGGGGGCTTGGGGGGCTCCCCCCAAATTATTTTTGTATTGTAATTTTTTTACTTTCTATTAAGCGTTTGACCTTGAAAATTAAAAAAAATGTCGGCTGCGACGCTATTAAAAGCTCGCTTTGCTCGTGCCCCCCCCCCGAACTAAATTCCTGGCTACGCCACTGAAGTTTATAATATGTTGTTAGCAGCTGCACAACTAGAAGTAGACTGTAAATAGCTTCGTCTAATAAACCACACAATGGCATCTATTCACCGACTTTTATGGAAAAAATCGAAAATTAGGAAAGGTTTGAAAGTTTAATGTGTATTGAGGACTGCAGAGACATCTTTAGGGGAAAGTTAAGAATCGTTTTCTTCCACAGCCTTACTGTGGTTCGGGTTCCACGATATAAATCATCCGATCTTGTAAAATGAATCAAATGAAATGGATCGATTTCAAACTTAAGAGTATATAGAATCGTATATTACGAGACGCATCCGAGTGATATACTACCCACACAAATGAGTCCCTGCGCGAGCGCCAAATGTAATAACTATTTTTTCTTTGGCGGGTGGCTCAGAGCCATCTTGTCACTTATTTAACCATAGATACTGTTACACATGTTAGCTAGCTTGGTTATTTAAAACACAGTCTCCGAAAGCATGGTTCGAAAAACTTCTTGGATTCGATGGTGGTCAATTTAGTGGACGCCGCAGTTAAAACAACACAGATTTTAGTTTTAACAGTGTTTAGCAGGCCCGTAGCTAGAGGGGGCACCTGGGGGCACGTGCCCCCCCCCCTCCTCCCCGAAATGTAAAAAACAACAATTGTTTGTAATAATAAAAATTCCCGGAAGGGGATCCGCCGAAAATTTTACTTTTTATGAAAGGTTTTTATGAGTGCCTCCCCCTCCCGAAATGAAATCCTGGCTACGGGTCTGGTGTTTAGGTCTGCACCAGTTTAGATTCCACAGCAGTTACCCATGCAGAATAACCGATTGTTTCTTTTTATTGTAGTGCCAATGGAACATTACTGTACGTCCCGGAAGAACCATCAAGGCTGAGTTTATAGAACTTAATTTAATAAACGAAAGATTGGATATACCATGTTTAGATTACATAATGGTAGTATTTCTTATTTTTTGTTCTCTACATTTGTATATTATTATGTTTATGCAGTTAAAGAATGGACGTTATCCCGATTCTCCAAGTTTAAAATACTGCGACAATACAACCTTAAATTCTTCGATGATTACGACAGGAAACTTTTTATTTGTCCATTTCATTGGAAATAATGAGAAAAGCGTATGCTTTTATATTTTTGTAAATTGATGTAGTTTAATTTTTATTTTTAAGAGTTTTACAATGACCTACCAAGAACTCTCTCGAGATTGTGACGAAACGATTACTTTGAGCAAATTTCAAAATATAACCTACATTTCTTCTCCAAATTATCCTAACATTCCCTCTCCATACACCGAATGCTTTTGGATAATTATTGGACCACCTGGAGAACTTCTTCGAATGGATTTTAAAGAACGATTTGATCTCACTAGCTCACGAAAGTAACATTTATATTAAAAAATTGTATGAACAAATAAAATAAACCCATTTTAGTTGTCAACTAGAAGGAGTGGAAATTAGAGATGGAGGTTCCAAATACTCTCCCCTTTTGGACACGTTTTGTAAGGATATGCCCAGTTCGACATATTCATCTGATAATATGTTATCAGTTAGATTTTACACCAACATTAATGATCCTAAAAATGGATTTAAAGCAGCTATTTCGATAGGTAATCTGCACTATAGATTTTGAATATTTTCTCCAACCTTCAATTCTAGCAAAGTGTGGTGGGATAATTCGATCCAAATATGGAGAAGTACATTCTCCTAACTATAACATCAAATCTCAATATCCTCAAAATTATAATTGCACCTGGAACATTATCGGTCCAATCGACCACTATTTAATTATGAACTTCAATAAGGTAGACATGAATAACTGCAACTCGAACGATAAAGTTATCTTAGAAGAACGAATAAGTTTTAATAACACAAGTTAGTCACATATTAATTTAATTGTTGAGATTTAATAATTTTAAAATCATTTTAGTGCAACCTATAGGAACTTATTGTTCAGATAATGAGCCTGCTTCAATTAGAACAGCTGCTAATGAAGTGTTGGTACATTTTATTACCGGAAGCGGTAATTTAAACTTGGCAGGATTTAGCTTAAGTTTTAATGCAAGTCAAGAAGCATGTGGTGGAGAGTTAACTGCCGAATCTGGATTAATAGAATCACCAGGTTACCCACAGGTAAATCACTACAGAAGGATTTGCGAATGGTTGATCACAGTTCCAAAAGGACGTAGAGTAACCTTAAATTTTTCGGATATTGATATGAGCGAATTGAACAATAGGATTTACATTTACGATAAAGACTATGCTATTGCTCATATGAGCATACCTAACAGTACAAATACTCTGATTAAATCCAGTGATAATACCATGCTAGTGATCTATTGGTCATATCATGCTACTACACGAAGAGGATTTAAAGCTCGTTTTTCATCAGACGAGCCTACAAGTAATTAAATTTAGTTTTAAAAATAATTGCATGCCGTATTGATACGAAAATTAATTTTAAAGTTATAAATAGTCGCACTTCTCTATTTAGTTCATGAAGAAGATGTCAATATATGCATGACAATGAGGTTGCATAACATTTCCAACCTTATAAAATTATTTTTGTATACATGGGTATCTATGTTTTTTCTCTTCGCACCTGACTAATGCCCGATTTCTTCAATTTGAGATATCTATCGTATAAGTATAACCAATCAAATTAGTCAAGTGATCAAACAAACAACCGCAATTCAAATTCAAAATAACAAATGAAAAATTGGATTGGTTATACTTATACTTAGCCGATAGATATCTCAAGGTGAAGAAATCGAGTATAAGACTTTTTATAATTTTTAAATGTGCAGTTTGCAAGGGCGACTTCAATCAAAAGAGTGGACTAATTACAAATTTAAACGAATCGATTTATAGTTGTGTGTGGAAGCACTCTGTTAATAATACTGCAAACCAAACTTTATCCATGTTGATTGTGGTTAATTCTACGATAACACCATGCTACCACCCATATAATATATTGGTTATCTACGCAGGTATGTTCTATGTAATGTAGTATGTAATGAAATATAGTCCAGTCAACGAAAAGGTATTGAGGGAAATGTTAGGAACACAATTTTTGACATCGCAACTTTGTTTGTGCTAGTTAGGGGGTGAACTATCAAAAGTCCCCGCCCGTAGCCCTTGAGCCGGAGAGGGAGGGTGGGTTTGAAGGTTCCATTTTTCGGTTTTTTGCTTATATATCGGAAACTATCCGTCCTAGCGACATAACTATTCTACACAAAATTAAATCTGATTAAATTTGCTACAAGTTTTATTCAATAAAGTTTTTCGATATCTTGTATAGTTTTTGAGATATCGGCTCTTGAAAGTCTGTAATTTTGGAAGAAACATTTTTGCCTCACATTTTTTGCTATTTTTGACCGGATAACTCTTTAACGATGCAATCGAAAAATAAATGCCGACTAGTGGGTTTTAGAGCATTAAATTCCCTTTAATAATAGGTATATATTACTTTACTATTTTATTTAGTTTCCTTCAAATGTTAAAGCAATTTCAGTGTTGAGCGTGAAATCTAAAGTTTTGCGACAACTCTCAATTCTTACCATTCTTACCAGTCAACCTATTGGCTGAAATATGCACCATTATGTACGCATAGTGCGTACTGGACGTTTAAATAGCACAGATACTCATTTTAGAATAAAACCTTGTGGGCCCGCTGACTAGGTCCCTCACACATAATTATAGAAGATCTAGACCATTTTAATGGAAAAATAAAAAAATGTATAAATTATAACCATTAAATGAAAAAGAAGTTTATTGACTTAGAAAAGTCATAAAAAATTAACTTTTTAAATTAAAATTAAGTCATAAAATATTTACATAAAAAAATTACATAAAAAATTACAACAGTAAGTACCATTGAGTCAATTTCTTGTTCTCTTGGGATGGGAGGGACCTTCATCCTCGTCTTCGTTCTCATCTTCTTTTTCTCTAATATCTTCTCAATCGGACTTCTGTTCTTCTTCATCTTCAGAGTCAACTCGAGGGGCACCATTCAGGCAGTTTCCCTGGCATTTTTGGCATGCTGGGAAACATTTAAAACCTGCTTTTTTGCAGTCACACTTTGCGCTGGCACAGTCTTTCGTGCATCGGTAGAAAATCATTTTAAGGATATCCTCCGGTGCAGCTGCTAATTCACTGTGCACTGAGATCAGGTAGTTGTTTTCAATCTTCCACCCATACATCTGAGGAGGTATGTTATTTCCCAGCTACAGCTGTACTTGGTGGAATGTTCGGAGAGAATGCTGTTTTACTGCTCCCTCGGTGGGAGGAAGACAAGAGATATCAGGCGTGATGGTGCCCACCGATTTCAAGAATGACTTGAATCTGTAGGCATAGAGGGAGACCTCTTTCGCTGGAACCCCATACCACCTTAAGATGCAAGTTTCACCTGCCTTTTGTACTTGGGCGGTGTGGAGGAAGGGTCTAAAAAGACCACTGCTGCTTTCTGAACCTCTAGCGACTTCAGATACAATTTCGCAAATGCCACCTTGCTTTTTCGAAATGCGGAAGATGTTGTGTCGCATCCAATAAAGGCGTGCAAAAACAGTACGTCGTTGAAACCGAGAAAAATGAATCTCTTATCTTCCTACGTCCAGGCTTGATGAAAATAATGTTTATATGCGCATCAGCTTTAGCCACCAAGAGGACTATGAGGTTGACATCTTGTTTCCGACATTTCCACAGCCGTATCCACGATCAGAACGTCCGCATCACTTTCTGCTTGAAAAGTCCTGATCCCATTGTTCTCAGCTTTACTTTTAAGCATGTTGATAAGCCTGCTTATGTTGAACTTTTTCGACAGAAAATCTTCTTGTTCGGTGTTTATCTCGGTGTCTAACAAAAATTCTAAGGAAAATTGATAAAATAGTAAAGTAATATATCCACTCAAATTTCTCCGCACCGAGCGCCTCGGCTGTTACCAACTTAAAGCGTATTATCTTGCAAATTATTACGGCTATACCAAAATAAAAAATATGCGTATGTTGCTAAAATTATACACAATCAATATACGTGAAAATTAAAATTAAACTACTAATCCAAAGTACTTTAAAAATAGGTTAAACCTGATAATTAGGGTTAAATTTTTGGGCAATGATCAATGTTTTTGCATGATTTTATTGTCGTATCAGACATTGGACCTGTGACATTTTAGATATTCTTAAAGCATTTCTCTTAAGGTTTTTTTTAAATATATTATACAAATACATTGAAATAATAAATAAAGTAATACTTCTATTAATACTTCCAAAACTAAACAAGATATCGAAAAACTTGACTGAATAAAACTTATAGCAAATTTAACCAGCTTTCATTTTGTCATCATTTAGAATGGTCATGTCGCTAAGACGCATAGTTTCCGAGATATAAGCAAAAAATCTAAAAATGGAACCTTCAAACCCCCCTCTCCCACCCGGCTCAGGGGCTACGGGCGCGGACTTTTGATATGCTCACCTCCTAACTAGTCCAAACAAAGTTACGAAGTCAAAAATTGTGTTCCCAACATTTCCCTCTATACCATTTTGTGAGCATTCGTTGCCTGGACTAATGCTACACTTTTAATTATGCAATTTTTAGTTTCTATTTTAATTTTTACATAATTTTTAGAAAAATATCTAAATACCATTGCACGATTTTGTAAATCTATTGAACATCCTACGATTGCAAGATCGCCATACCCGACAACAGAAATTATGGTGAAATATTGAACACATTTGGACTTTAATGATAATTCCTGTTCTAGATAAGTAGAGGTTTACGTTTAAGTGGAACCATGATATTTTCGATCAATTATACTACTTACTCATGTGGTGGTGTAATAATCGAAGAAGAAGGCGATATAATCAGTCCAGGATTTCCCAATAAGTTTTCAGATACAATTGAATGCGCTTGGTTAATAAAATTACCAGAAGACCAGCAAATCAAAATCAATTTCACGTCTATTAATTTGGATGACAATTGCGATTATAACTACATCGACATCTATAATGGTGAATTTCGGGGAAGCCCCAAATTTGATAGGATTTGCGGAAGTGGTCATTCAACAGTGTTACACTCTGGATTCAACAATTTACTTATCGAGTATCATTCGGATGGAAGAAGCAACCGTAACGGCTTTAAATTACATTATGAGCCAATCATGAATGGTAATTATACTAAACATAATAATTATATATTTTTTATTTATGCGTCGTTAGGTTGCAGCGGAACGTTTCACAATGACGAAAGAATAATTACAACTCCAAATTATCCAAACAATTATCCACCTAACAGCGAATGCTTGTGGGATATTAGAGTAACCAATGGATACCACGTAGTATTTGAATTTATAGACAGATTTTATGTGGAAGACTCGGACAGTTGCAAGAACGATTTTGTTGAAGTACATAACCTAACTTTTTTAAATAAAATAAATGTCCCATAACGATTTTAATTGTAGCTTTTTAATTACGACAATGGAGAATATAAATCCTTAGGAAAATTATGTGGACGCAATCTTGTTTCAAAATTTACTTCTGTATCAAACAGAATGAAAATATTATTTAGAAGCAATGATAAAGTCGGAGCTGCCGGATTTAAGGTTGATTTTAGTATAATTATCCTTTTTTTAACCTAAAAATTCTTAATCTGTTATTTAGGGTAAATGGCAAATAAAGTGTGGTGGAAATTTTGAAGGAACTGCAAATACAAAATATCTTTTGAGTCCTCGTTATCCAAATTATTATGCAGGCAAACTCTTATGTGTGTACAACATCACCTCCCCTAATAATTATGTTAACATTGTTTTTGAAGACTTTGAATTGGAAGACTGTACTTAATAGCATTTGTATGGCTAAAGAAAATAATGTAATACTTTTTTTATTTTAGCACTCGGTTGCTATTTTGATAATTTAACCATAGCACCATTATATTATGAAGATTACTCGTATGGCTCAAGATATAGCAATAAAGCCCGGATTTACTGTGGTACCGCGAAACCGCAACGACTACACATGCTCGGTGGTGTCCTAATTACTTTTGCTACGGATAAATGGATAGGAAGGCGTGGCTTTAAGATTGCTTACAATATTGACAGTAACCATGCCGCATAAAAAACATTTTAAATATTTTTAAGTTTTGCCTTTTAGGTTGTGGCGGTTTAATAAGTACACCTTCAGATATAGCATCTCCAGTAACAGAAGTCGACAACGTACAAGTTTATTCAAAATCCTTAAATTGTTTTTGGAACATCACCGCACCTGAAAATAAAAACGTGGTTGTTAGGTTAGGATCCGGGCACCTGATTTTTCATTTAGAATTGAACAGGATTTTTAATAGGTTTACCAAGTTGGATCTAGAACTCAGCGACACTTGTCGTTATGATTTTGTTTCTGTCTATGATGGAATCACCTTTAACAAAACTACCAGATTAGCATCACTTTGCGGAAACCTAAAACATAATTTACCAGTTCTGGTATCAAAATCAAATTCAATGATTATTTATATGAAAACAGATAACACAGCTCAATTTGAAGGCTTCAAAGCAGCGGTTTATTTTACTTACGGTAATATTTTTAAATTTTAAATCCTAAATAATTTTTTGTTTTAAGGTCCTAGCGTTGGTTGTGGAGGTACTATTATTGTTAACGACACCGCAACGATTGAAGCTCCAGTAGGATTATCTAACTTGGAGTGCCATTGGGAATTATTTACAGACCGGGACCACGTTTTAAGATTAACTTTTAATGAATTAAATTTAGTACCTTGTGAGCAAAATAGAACTAGAACATACGGAAAACAAACTTGTTCTTGCGATGTAGTAGAGGTAAGACAAATTGTACATGTCTGTACATGATTTCTGATTAAGTTTTATCGGACCACACGTTGGGCGCCAAATTATGTAAAACTTTTTTAATTCTTTTATTGAATTTTTTTGAATTTTTATTGCGAGGCAGGATACCATTTTCCAGTTCTCGGGGCAGGTCATTGTCTCCACTGCGTACTCCAGCATAAGGAACTTGTTCACTTGCTCTACACTATAAAAAAAAAATGGGGAAAATTACCCAGAAAAAAGGAGGCAACATAGCTGTATTCTTTTCACCTATTTTATTTCCATCTCAGGTACACAACTGAGCCGAACAGGTATTAACTGAGTCAAAGTGAGAAAAACATAAGGTGAAGAGAACAACAAAAGTACACCACCAACCATGATACAAAAATGATTTACCAACCAAAGCAACTTAACCTCAACATAACATAAACGTGACAAGGTTTACTATAACCATAACCTCCACAAAAACAAATGAGGCGTTAACCTTTTTAAACCGACCAATACGGGCTATTTCCCAATTTAGCCCAGTTCGTACTCAGTTGAAACACTTCGAAAAAGCAAGATCAGTTAGGTTAGGGTGGGAGGTGATTTACTCAGTTAAAACTCAGTTCGGCACGGCACAGCACATTTGTTGAAACGGTAGAAAGAACACCCATTTAACTGGTACCTGAGTATCTCAGTACAATCTCACTTAAAATAGGTGAAAAGAATACAACTTATATTACCTCCTATTGTCAAGGTAAATTCGCATACCAGGGGTAATTTTATAAGAGTGAATTTACCTTGAAAATAGTGGAACAGAACATAAGTCGACAATTTTTAAGGTAAATTCACCCTTATAAACCGGATAATTTTCACAAGAATGTTGTAAATGATATTTACTAATAACTTAGTAAATTTCCCCTATTAAAAGGAGGCAACTTTATTACCACCATTTTTCAGGGTAAATTTACCCTATTTTCAGGGTAATATTACATTGTTTTAGAGTAAAAAATGAAATTACTTTAATTTTAGGGTAAACTTACTATTTTTAACAGGGTAATTTTCAGATCTAAAATTAATTTTACTCTTTTTAAGTGCTTAAAATTCCTTCTTAAGTGGTTAAAATTCCTTTTTAAGTGGTTAAAATTCCACCGGTAAAATTACCCTCATTTTTTAGAGTGTAATATTATCTAACCACGAATTTAACACAATTTCAGGTTCGAGATGGGGGATCTTCAGCTTCGGAATTGATGATCCGGTATTGCGACAATTCAATTCCTCCGAGTATTACAACATCCGATGCTTCCGCATGGATACGACTAAACACGATTAGATCTTCCACCCTTAGGGCATTTAGAGTGATTGTAACTAAAACACCCTGTAAGTTTAATACGTCACCAATAACTAAATATAATTTTTATAAATTTATATTATAGCAATATGCGGTATATCCACGCTAAACGTGACTAATCAAACACAGGTTCTAACATCTCCGTCATATCCAAATCCATATCCAACCAATATAAAGTGCAATTGGTTACTCACAAGTCCCAATTATGCGGATACCTTTTATTTAAAATTTACAGAATTTGATTTAGTTGACGTCACAGACTCAGAATTTTTGAGCCAAAGTTGTAAAAACGATCGAGTGGAAATTTCAGATAAATCAGTAAGAGTTTTATCAGTGTCTGTCCATCAGAACATTGTAGAAGGTTTCTTTTCAGATTAATGAATTTATTAGCGATGGTTTGGGCAGCGATACAATATTTTCTAGCAAACCCAATCAAGTAGAAATATACGGAGTAAGATATTATCTACATAATATGATATTAAGCAAAATTAATTAAAAATGTTTTCCTTATTTTAAAAACTTCTGTAGATACCACGTTTACCAGCAGGAGTACATACATATTGTGGAAGACATGCTTTAAATTTTGACCACTACACAGGGCAAAACGAAGTTCTAGTTTCTTTTTCTTCATTAGGAAGTACTTCACATGGAAAAGGATTTAGAATGGAATATCAGTTAGCCGGTTAGAGATAACTTTATGTTTCAATCAAGTTAATATAAACGATGCCAATTTTCTAGGCTGCAACAGAAACTTCACGGCCATCCAAGGACGATTTAAAGAAAATGGACTTACCAAAGAATGCATAACAACAATTGAGGTGCCTGAAAATTATACCATATCTCTTTATTTTACAATGTTTATAATGCCGGATTCTGGAGACTGCGTCAACACTCGAATGGAGGTAATAAGTTTTTCAGAAAAATTTTATATTCTTTTCTGAGTATCCCAAATCTTATACTTTCCCAAAAATATTTAGTATTAACAAAATTAATTCATTTTAATGCAGATTTTTGATGGAGATTCTAAACATAGTCGTCAATTAGGCAAACTGTGTGGTCGAGAAAAACCAAACCCAATATTTTCTAGCAGTAATAAGCTTTTGATTCACTCTTACGGAAGCTCTAACACGTTTGTATCATACGACGTTATTTATACGTCATCAAATTCAGGTGAGAAGTTAATCCCTCGTTGACTAATATTACAAAAAATATCCTCACATAGGTAGAGGTTGCGGTGGAGTTTTTTATAACTATGCAGGAATAGTAAGCAGTCCTCTGTATCCCACCCCTTACAGAGAGGCCAAAACATGCATTTGGGAAATTATGGTTCCCCAAGGAATGCAGGTTGCCCTCAAATTTTCAGGTTCGATTGGGATTAAGTATTCTATCATAAAACAAACTTAAAAATGTATTTATATTTTAGTATTCAACGTAGATAGAAATTGTACCCAAAATTACGTAGAAATTAAATCATTTAATGAAGATAACAGTGATTTAGCAAATTATCGCTTCTGTAACTCCGTAAGTAATTAACAATATCAAGTTACAAGTTCCTTGAAAATTTAATATCTTCTTAAGGATAATCCGGCAATCATAAAATCGGAAAATAACCGTATTGTTCTTTCGTCTTCCAGTTCTACAAACAATCAAGGATCGGGTTGGATGGCTAACTTTATCGCTGTGAACGAAGGTAAGATCATAGCGAAAAAATGTAGGTTCATATTATTAAACTTACATTATTTTCTTAGGTACTGCAATAAAATGGAATTATTTATAGCTCCTACAACCGCTTGATAATAATTGAATTATAGACAAATTTCAATTTATATTTAAAATAATTATTAAGCCTAACACTTAACTTGTACTTTTTTTGATTATAAATACTTGTATATAGTATCTTCACTTAATTGCTTGCTAGAAGGATCCTGGCGGTGGGACAGCCGACGTAAATCCAGGAAATGTAAAAAATGTGAAGAAAATTCGAAAAAATTTAAGAAAATTCATAAAAATTCAATAAGCCTGATTTTAGAACACTTTCACCTTTTTTATAAAAATTCTTTGTAAAACTGAAGAAAAAATTACAACTCAAATTACATTAATTTTTATCGCAAGCATTTTTTATTGTTGTGACAAAATATAGTAGTATTTTATTATTATCCATAATAATACCTTATTTTCATATAGGACGGTTCCATATATAATTATATAATTAAAGGAGTTTACCATTTTTGTAACTTATTCTATCATTTTGACAGGGAACCAGCCACTTTAATTAGTTTACATACAAAAACCACCAGATAATGTGATCAAAAAGCGGCTTATCATTATCAAATTCAAGGAATTTCCAACACAATAATCTCTTTTTCTCTAAATGACCTTGGCCCAAAGTGATCACATTAAGTGGATTCTACTAGTAATTTAATAATAATTATTATTTTTATTTAATTTTCTTTTTAATTTTTAAAACATTAAGGTCAATCTGAATTCCCACATAACCAAAGTCAAAATTAAAATTTAATTAAAATTAAAATTAAAACAATGGCAGCCAAATTATCATTGGCACCTAATCCAAAACCATTAAAACCCCCACCCATCATTCTCACTCATCGCATTGGCGATCCAAGAAAATTCGAAAATCAGTGCAAATCTGTAACCAACAATCCAATCACATTTCAAACACGATGGACGTGGTGAAACCTGGATTCACACGCAAAACATAGAAGACATCCGAAAACTGAAAACCGATTTATTTGGAGTAGGCATACCAGGGTACACTTTTATACTCCCGCCGAAGACCGAACCAAGAAGGTAGTATTCAAAGGATCCGAGTATCTGACCGAAGAAATGATCAAGACCGAACTAGCTCTACACAAGCTCATCCCAATCCACATCCTCAACATGAAAACTAAGTACGGGTTAAATTCAGGCTTTTTCCTACTACAATTTCAATCCAACATCATAATATACTGGCAGGAATACTCTAAAAGAACTACCAGAACCCAATGCCACCAATGTTAGAACTACGGGCACGGATCAAGTAACTGCAACCTTAACCCGAGGTGTGTGAAATGCACCGGTAACACACTACACTAGATTTCCCAAGAAAGGAGAAGGATGAGAATGTCAAATGCTGTAACCGTGGAGAGAATCACGCCGCCAATTACAAAAACTGTCCAATCTATCTCAACTATTCACAAAGGGTAGGTACAAACATCCAGCGTCGTTCAACCAAATTCAGCCACAGCAACACCCAAATAGCCTAAATCTACAAAACTTCAACATCCAAAACCAATGGTTTCCTCGACTTTAAGTTTAATGAAGGTTAATGAACTCTAAGCTCTAACCCAAGAAATAAATCCCAACATCAACCCGCAACGGTGGATTACTAATCTATGTAGCGGACGAATTAAACCCGACCGAGACACAAACACGACAACCGAGGAAACACAAGCCGTCACTACAGTGACTTTATCGGGACAGTGACGACACGAGCCCCTATATGGCATATACTTTAAATTAAAAGATTTTTTATTTCCCAAGTTAATAAAATACACCAATAACGTAAAAAAATTAATTTTTATTCTGCATTAAGCTGTTATATACAGCCTTGGCCAAATGTATTGGGTCACTTTTAAAATTTTAAGTTTTAAGGTTTTACTCTAAATTTTGAAGCTTTTTTAATGAAACAAATTACAAGTATGGTTTTTAAATATGTTTTATTTTTGTTATTAATATTTTGTAGGCGCACCAAGTGCCTTAATTACGCTAGCATTGCGTTTAGGCATAGTAGCGACTAAATTGTAGCACACATCTTGTGTAATTTTGTCCCATTCTTAAAAAATTACTGCTTTTAATAGGTCTTTCGATGTGGTGTTATGAAGCGCTATCTATTTTTTAATATTTGCCACCAATTTTCGATAGGGGACAGCAGGTCCGGACTTCGTGGCGACCAATCCAAAAGAGAAATTTTGTTTTTTTCAAACCATTTCATGACGACCTTTGACCAATGACTTTTTTAATTTTTCTTGTTGAAAAATGTAATTGTAGTCATCATCTTCAAAAAGTTTCACTGTAGAAACTTTAAAATGTTCTTCTAACGTCTAGTATAGGACGTGGACTTAAATCTTCCTTCGCAAATTTCAATGTCTTCCACGCCCCGAGCTAACATAGACTCCCATATCATAACAATATCACGACCAAATTTTACGGTAGGTGTTATACATTTAGGCCTGTACTTTTCCCCAAGTCTTCTTCTTACATATCGAGCCCCAAGTTGTCCGAAAGTCTGAAGAAGTTATGATTGAAATTTTGTAATTTAATTTTTTTATTTGGTCGGAAGAAATAAACAAAGTTTTGGTTTAATTATGTAAAATCTTATGTAAAAGTCAATATAAAATGCATACCTTTACATTACTTTTGTAGGACCAAATCACTTCTGACTGCTTCTGACCAACGTCAATTGTCCAACTTTTGTATTTTTGCGAAAAAATTAACCGCTTTTAATCTGGGTCTTTGATAATAAAGGCCTTTTTCGGGATTTATAACCGTGTAAGCCAGCCGCCTGTAACCTAGGTCTAACTGTCCTCACCCATAAATCTACTCCACACTGCTCCAGTAGGTTGTTGCGGGGATTTTTTGAAATTTTGAATTTCAAAAAACACATTTTTTCACATTTAAAATGCGTTTTCGACCAGTTTTTGGTCGATTTTCTAGCAAAATTTGTTTCTTCTTTTTGTTTAAAATAGTTTACACCCCAAAAAGCGAACACTTTAACTGTTTTGCAATTTTTCGTTGCGACATCCAGTGCGAGTGCAATAGCACTATTTGACTACGTTCAGCAATACTTAATTCGCGTTTTTTTGGCATGATGTGCTTCTTACACTAACAAATCGTCGGCTTGGAGCAAAAACAAGATAACTCCAAAATGATAGTTTTGAGATAATGCGACTTGAATGTTGAGTTGACAATGTAAAAGTATACAAATTCAAAACTAAATATCTTAATAAAAATTTTATTAGTGTTAGTACAATTATCTGATTTTGCCAGAACGTAGTTGAGTATGATTCGTATCCAATCGTGTAGATAACTCATTTTGTCAAAAAATGGAGTTATCTTGTTTTTGCTCCAAGACGACGAAATGATAACTGGAAATAAAATACATAACAATTCATTCATTTGGAATTATTTTAAAGGATTTTAAAAATACCGATACGGGCAGGTAATAAACTAGAAAATAATATTTTTATGACAATTTTTTCCTTAGTCGAACTGGATGAATTACTGCACCTCGGAAACAAAGTAGCAATTGCGGGTGATTTTAATGCCGAACATCTCGATTGGAACAACCAATCCACGAACCTTAACGGCACCCGACTTCATAACTACATTCTACATGACTGCATCATGACCATTTTATTAATGCATCACAAAAATAACTACCCATACAATATTCTACACCAGCGATTCTCAACCTGGGGGTCGCGGATCTATTTTAAAGGGTCGCAGAACATTTAGCAATTTTTTTCCAAACAGAGTTTAGAATTTTAATTGGAAATTAGTAACCCGAATTAAAATTCTTAAATTAAAGTTAGTGAAACTACAGACGCCGCCACTCTTTTGATTTATAGTCCAGTCAACGAAGGAAAAATAGAGTAAATAATTCGTGTAGTCGCAAATTTTTGTACATTGGTAGAGGAGAGTTCAACGAACAACATACTAAAAGTCCTGACCGGTGGGGGGTGAGCGTTGAGAGGGGGAGGGGGTCAAAGGTCACTTTTTTTGGTTTTTTCTGAATAACTCGAAAACCGCGGCTTTTAGCAAAAAAGTATTTATATATAAACTTAAACTACTTAAAATTTACTATAAAAATGGTTTAATTTATTTTTCTCTAGAGTGAATACTTTGCGAGATACAGGGCGTGGAAAAATTGCGGATTATTAAAAATAGTGATTTTGTGGTATACTCGTACAATAATTAGTGTTTAATGTTACATGAAGTGGGTTCAGACCGAATATTATATGTATGTACAGCATCTAAATAGTAATCCCTACGAAACCAACCAAAAAAGTTGTCTTGTCTTGTCTCGGTCGAATTATTGATGACATAAAACATTCTAAGAAAAATGTGGTGTTGTCATTGGATAGTATGAGCAATACAGTGAAAGTGAACGGTGAAACAGTGACTAGACTCTCTGACAATTTTCCAAAGGAATGCTATTGCAAAAATGAGTGATAAAAATATTGCATAGCCAGGGGTGGGCAAAATACAGGTAAAACTGTATTTGAAATACAAAATACAAGATACATTGAGTAATGTATTTGAAATACAAAATACAAAATACATTCGTGTGATGTATTTGAAATACAAAATACAAGATACAGTATTTTAAATACAAAATACAGTATTTCAAATACAAGATACATTTTAAAATACAAAATACATTTTAAAATACAAAATACATTTTAGAATACAAAATACATTTTAGAATACAAAATACATTTTGAAATACAAAATACATTTTAAAATACAAAATACATTTTAAAATACAAAATACATTTTAAATAAAAAATACATTTTAAATTAACAAACACAGTTTATTTAAATTACAAAACTACATTTACAAATTAATAAACAATAATGTACAATAATAGGTACACCAATCTAAATTTTAATTATCCTGTTGGTTTCCTTTAAAAAATACAAGAGTTTCAAAATTATTGTCGCTCAATTTTCCTCTGGTTGGAGAATGGATAAATCCAGCAAACGAAAATAATCTTTCTACTGGTGCAGAAGAACACAAACTTGTATTGAATTTTATAAAAGCTTTTTTAATGTTTGGATACTTTTCAAAACTTGAGAAGCATTTGCTTTGGTCGTTTAAAAATGTAACTACTTCCAATTCCGCATTAGAGTAAGATGTCTGAACTTCCTCGGATGGTTTTGCGAAAACAAAAAAGTCATCTTCTGTATTTAAAAGCGTAGAAGACGAAGTAAGGCTATTATTATTATTAATATTATTTGCTTTCATCACCACTTCTACAGCTTTGTTGCAAAGAGCTTTTATTTCTTTTATTTGGCAATCAGTTGTTGTATCAGGTAGCCACCGAAGTTTAAAATGCGGGTGTAAGCATGTTGCTACAATTGCCTCATCAACTTCTTGTGACAATTTAAAAAATTTATCGAAACGCTTCTCCAAATGAACGATTAATTCTGCTGTTAAATCAGCAATGATGGGCGACACATTGGAACTTGCTATCACATTTTGCAATCGAATTTTTAAGGAATATATAGTTGGTAGAAGCTGTCCGTAGTAGCAGTTATTTTGTGCCTGCAGACAGTCCAACGCACATGCTATGGGTTTCATTAGGCTGCAAAATTGTTGCAAGTATTCCATTTCCAAATCTTTGATTTTAATATTTAAATTTAGTTTATCAAATAAAACATTAAGTTTTTCTTTATGCTTTAAAAGATGGTTAATTGAATCATACATTGAGTTCCATCTAGTCGGACAAGGATATATTAGTTGGCATCCAAGGACCTCATAAATGACTTCAGCACTCTTTGGTCGTCGTGATGAATTCCACAATGTGGTACATTTAGCAAGAGCAGGATGATGCGTTCTGGCAGCTTTAGATTTCACTAAAGCTTTTTGTAAATCGGTTGTCCCCAATAAACTTAACGTATGACTGGCACACCTCAAATGATTCGGTAAATTTATTAGAGAATCTTGAATTAGTATCGTTTCAAATTGAAAATCATCGGAATCATCGGGATTCTCATCCAAATCTTCATCTAAAATATCAACTCCGAATTCTTTGAACGCTTTTACAAAATTTGAACCATTATCGGTTACGGTCGATATTAATTGTTCCTGTTTCAAATTATACTCCGAACAAATTTCAAATAACATTTCGGCAATTTTATCATAAGAATGAATTCCTTTAAATCTTCGACAGGCCAACACGCAACTCTTTCGCTCAAGAGTTTTATGGTCAATCCAATGAGCAGTGACCCCCATAAAACTCCTATGCTTCGTAGACCAAATATCAGCGGTTGTGGAAATATATTCTATATCTTTCAGGGTTTCTTTCAATTTTTCATGAATTCTGAAGTATTTATCATCAATTTTTCTCCCCGGAGTACGTCGCGACATTATATTTACTTCCGGTCGAATATCTTTAATTAGTTTTATAAAATATGTATCTTCAACGGTTGATAACGGTTTCATGCTGTTGATAATGTAATCCATCATATTTTGATCAAAGGTATCTTGTTTGGAACAATTAGCATAGTTTACGATTTTTGGTTGTTTTAATGTTTTACTACCGACTACTTCCAAATTACCGTCATGTTTTCTTTTATTCCTGTTACCAGAAATTTTGTTGTCAATTTTGAATTTTTCATATTCTTCTAAAACTCTTGGATGCAGTCTCTTGAGATGGGTTTTAAAATTTGTTGTTGACTTTATCGTCCCACTAATCACCACTTCTTTACTTCATTACATACTTTAAAATACATACCGTTTAAAAGTGCTGGAAGAACAGAATCTTCAGAAGATTCGACCATTTCAAAAACGTTATTTGATGATGAAGCCATTATGGATGTAATGTAATGTAGTTATATAAATTTTTATCAGTAGTTATCAGTTTCACTTCGATCTAAATGTTTCTTTATCTCACAGTAGTTTTAGTTAATTATAATATTTTTTTGAATTTTATTAAATTGGTAATAGTAATAGTATAAATTATACTATATAATTAAAATCCTAATACAGGGTTTCTGTAAAATGTATTTGAACGGCGTCCTACCACATACAATGTATAATTCTATTGTTGAAGGTTGGGCCAATGAAAATGTATATAAAGTATAAACTAAATTCCATTCAGCACGTGCCGTGTAAAACGTTCCTTAATTAAATTAAAATGTATTTTTGTATTTTAAAATGTATTTTGTATTTTAAAATGTATTTTGTATTTTAAAATGTATTTTGTAATTTAAAATGTATTGATTTATCGTGTTTTAAAATTTAAATTTTAAAATTTAAACAGCTAATGAAAATCTTACAAGATAAGGCTAATGAACGTTTGTAATTGGTGCTTTATGGCACATTTAAAATTTTAAAATTTAAATTTTAAATGAAATTATAAAGAGTTGACAGTGTCCAGAAAAGATTAATATATTTATTAATATATTTCTGAGGTATTTAATCATTTATTCAAAAATATAAAGAACATTTTACACAGAATTTTTTAACAGGACCCTTAATATGAATTTCATTCGCTCAACCTTCAGCAATAAATAATACTTAAACTGTATTTTTGTATTTTAAAATGTATTTTGTTTTTAAAATGTATTTTGTATTTTAAAATGTATATTGTATTTTAAAATGTATTTTGTATTTTAAAATGTATTTTGTATTTTAAAATGTATTTTGTATTTTAAAATGTATTTTGTATTTTAAAATGTATTTTGTATTTTAAAATGTATTTTGTATTTTAAAATGTATTTTTTATTTTAAAATGTATTTTTTTTTAAAATGTATTTTGTATTTGAAATACATAATTAAAATACAAAATACAATTACAAAATACAATATATAAAAAAAATTGTATTTGAAATACAAAATACAAAATACATTTGCAAAATGTATTTGAAATACAAAATACAAAATACAAAATGTATTTCAAATACGTATTTCAAATAGATGTATTTTAATTCTGCCCACCCCTGTGCATAGCTTATGGAATATGAATTATCTCCATTCCCATTGGCTCTTTTTAATGAAGGGGAAGAGGAAAGGAAAAAGTCTTCTCTCTACGATACTTTTCCAGAGAATAATTATGCAACTCATGATCTAAAAAAGAGCAGTAATGTAATAGATGGTGGATTCCTTCCTCACCGCGTGAAATGGAATGTGGGTACCAAGATTTCTGGTACAGTCAAAACTGTACTGTTGTTTTCGATGGTTATCGTGACATTAGGTTATTGTGACAGCAGGTGACATTAACAGTACAAAACGAGCAAAGCAGAAGAGAAGGGGCTTTACAAAAACTTCAGTTGACATTAATTTTAATGAAAGCATGAATGCCACTGTTCAGCAGGACCATTTTCTCGCAAACGAAAAAAATAACAAAACCAGGCTTATAGAACTCCTCAGTGACAAAATGGTATCAAGAGGATTAGAAACACTAGTTGCTTCAGGGATGCTGATGCACTATTGTGAGATGTGGATTAGAGAATGCTGCCCAACACCACTCTGTCACAATAATAGGAGATGTGGACTTAATTGTTTTACTCGTTGCATTTGCACGACCAGGAAGTAACGTATACTTTATGAAGCCTGGCAGGGGCAAGGTGGAATCAAATTTGTTTTCAGCAAACAAACTCTAACAAATTCCTTTTGCTGAAACCATCCTCCTTCTCCATGCATTTAGGGTGTGACACCACCTCCGCAACTTAGAACAAAAGTGAAGGAGGGATAGTTAAGCTATTCAGCAAGATTTCCAGGGAAATGAAAACAATATTCGACATCTTTAATAACCGCTCGAATCCAGCAGACAAGGTCGTACAGGCTGGCAAGAAGATGTTTTTAGATATATACTGCAGATCAGCAAGTTAAAAAAAAATTTGGTATGCTGCATTCATAAATGCATCAACAAAGCCAAAACCAGACCTCACCTCACTGCCACCAACCCCTAGAGCTGCGAGCCAACACTCTTTTCAAGTTTATTTACAGATATATTAATTTTTTTAACTAACTGTTTTTATTAAATACTCTTTAAAACACTATTTCTTCTCATTCACAATGGTTTGGTTAATTCTTACACATACAGCAATAGCTCGACAACCCTCTACCACCGACCGAGTGGAGCTGGAGCCGAGGGGAAGACAGATCGCTCACCCCAGTAACAAGTAACAACCAAAAACCCAGGAGCACCTGAAGCCATACTAATCAAACTTCTTTTGTCGACAGGGTGTGGGGGACGATGTGGATTCCGAAAAGCCGGTATTCCATGCTTCGTGGAATCCCTTTTTTTTAAAGGTTAATATATTTTTAAGGGGGACAAAGGGGGACGAGATATTTGGAGGTAATGTTAGCTATTTAGTCAATAATAACGCCTGAACAAACTGCACCTTGGACAATTTTAGACATTTTGAAGAAAGTCAGTATAAATGTCGCTTTGAAAATAACTGTTTATTTACTCTAAAGCGTCTTCAAATAAAGCCCAGGCAGTTAACATAAGTACTATTCTTATAAATATGCATTTGAAACGCCAAAATACCCTGGTAGAGCATTACTCTGCACATGCAAAATTTTAATTTTTTTATATCGATACCAACAAAAAAAAACAGTATATAAATTAATCTAACACGCAAAATATGAAAATGTCCCGGTTTTTGGCATTTCGTTCCACTGTGCGCCTTACCGGTGTGCAGCAAAACTGCTAATTCCAACTCAAACTATCTTCAAAAGATATAAAACAAATGTTTTGTACTCACCGGAAATTAAGTTAATTAAAATAAATAAAATAAAAAAGAAAAAAAGTTAATCTCAGTTAAGTTCAATTTGATCGACTAAACACTAGAGTCACCATTTGAGCTAAGCAACTGAAAAATTTCTTTAGGAATTACGTGAAGTAGAGTTGTCGCGGAACATCGTGGAGTTAAAAAGTGGAAATAATTATTTCAATAAATTTATTTTTCAAATAATTTAATATATAAAAAAAAATTCAGTAAATAGATTGAAATAATAACGAAAAGTGGTTTCTAAAACAAAAGTTTAAAACAACTCATACTCTTCCGATTTATAATCATCCTCGCATTCGTAATATTCTTCTTCGGTATCGCTGTCTTCTTCGTCTTTGGCATCACTGTATTCTTCGTCTTCAGTATCGCAGTTTTCTTGCCCTTCTGACATGCTGTCATCATCTTCAAAATCACAGGTTTCTATTCCTTTAACATCTTTGACTTCAAGACCGGTTTTCGCTACTTTTAAAAATTCGCTGTTTCTTAAATGCACTTCGGTGCCAATATTGGACATCTTTAATCGCTCTTCTAGAGAATACGGCAAATATTTTGGAATTTCGTTTAATAATTTTAATTCTTCTACTTCATTTTTGTAATATTTAACTATAACATCCGATTTGGCGGGTTGATATTCCCTTAATGATATCAAAATTATATCGTTTAACAAAACTATCTCACCCCGATCCGTCATGGCATTACGTATGTGACATAAGCGTGTTACCCCGTCCAAACATAATGCCAGTACCCAGCAATTGCCCAACATTTTCGTCACTTGTGCGTACATTTGAAGGTCATCTTTTAAGCATAATTTGCGTTCAATTCGATCTATAAATTTCGCCTCCTCCAATAGGCGTTTCAATTCTTTACGTTGCATCCTTCCCATTTTTTGGTGCTTCTTTTTCTCTTTTCTTCATTATAATTTTTTAGTATACCTTTTATATAGAAAATTTATCATGCATTTTACATTACCAATTGTAGCATATAAATAGTTTTTATCTACTGGATTATCGCTCAGTACATTTGAAAATGGGTTGGAACTTTTTATACGGCAGCTGAACAATTAAATCAAATCGAGAAACTGATGTGGATACCATGGCAAATGGCCGTATACTCCATATATCTTGTGAATGATCTTTAAAGGCGTTTTTTAATGAGGCCGCTATTTTGAAACTCTTGGGACCACCGTTCGGCAAATTTTCTTTTTTCTGGAATTTTGACAAATGCAACTTACGGCAAATCTTGGATCCACCCTAAATCGAGTTAGGTTATTTGTTATTTTTTTACCCCTGACTGCTCTTTTTTCAAAAACACAGGGTATATAAAGTTACTATGTACAATATGTGTTTAATTTATGTTTGTGTCACCATATCTCCCGAACGGTTGCAGGTAGCGAAGTACCTTTTTGACAGCATGTTTGTAAAGACCAGGAGAGTGTTCCTGGCTGGTCAATTACAATTTCCACCCATGAGAAGAAATTCTATCTCAGAACCAGGGCTGGGCAGTATTTCAATTACATGTATTTCAAATGCGTATTTTAAATACAAATGTATTTCGTTACATGTATTTTCGATGAATTTCTAAATGTATTTTTGTAATTGTATTTAAAATACAATAAAAATGTATTTTGTATTTAAAATACTTTAGTCAACTACATTTTTTAATTTTTAAAATTAAAAAATAATTTTTTAAATCACCACCGAATCTGCATATTCTAAAATGCATTTGAAAACAGGGCGATGTTTTCAGGGCCCTAAAAAAATTTTTTTGATGATTCAGGGACAACTCTACAACCGTTAGATAGTTTTCCACTGGTGAGAAAAGCGTTTACTAGATATAACACTAGTTTGTGTTCATCGGTACCTGTGGGGGCGCTTATTTTCGTTTGCGGGATTTATTTAACCTCCAACAAGAGGTTCAATTTCCGACACACAATTCGAGAGATTCGTTTTTTTTTTAAAAGAGAATAACAATTATGTTAAATAAATAAATAAATAATTTGTGTATAATCATAATGTATTTTAATAAAGTATTTTAAATACAAATGTATTTTGATACATTTTTCAAATGTATTTTGCATTTGTATTTCAAATACTTGACTTTCGAGTATTTTGTATTTGTATTTCAAATACAAAAAAAATGTATTTTGCCCAGCCCTGCTCAGAACACTATCTTTACACCCCCCCCCCTATCCCCAAAATTTATGCGTTCGCCCCTGCACAATCCTCTGTATTAAAAGACTCTAACGAATCCAGCCAATCGTTCTGGTGGAACTACGATCCGATGAGGTGATGACGTCTCATCGGATGATGATCATTAATAATCACGAAGCGGTTTAAAACATATATTACTTTCTCTATACATTTTGACATAATATACTCCAAAAAGAGTGAAATAAAATAAAAAATAAAAATTTTAAAAACCCCCTGACTGTAAAAAAAATTCCAAAAATAAAAATTAGTAATAAAAGCACCTTACTTAAAATTTACTGTTTCCTTTAAAAATGAAAAATAATTTTTTTCTTCTTCACTCAACATAAAGTTACACTTGACACTTAACACTCGAAAAATTAACTCATCATCCGCCCCCCCCCCCACTGCAAAATTTAAACATTAATTTTGAAGTCGGGGGAAACGAAAATTTGTCCCACTTACGAAACCTGTTTATACATTCCATATTAAAAATTCTCCGTCATAACAACAACATAAAGTCTCAAGACACTTAACTCGAAATATTAACTTATCCCCCCCCCCCTCCCCCCCCCCCGCTTCAAAATTTAATCATTAATGTTTAAGTCAGTGGAAACGGAGATTTATTCAACTTATCAAAACATTCCATATCAAAACAAAAAGAGCTAGTCTGCCTGCCTCAACAATTGCAGGCCATCGAGGCAAAATTACTAATAAGAGTGAAACGCTTGTTGGTACAAGGTTATTTATTATAATTAAAACAAAATTCAGAATTGTATCTTTATTTTCATAAATTACTGCAACTACTTCTTCATTAAATAATATCCATTGTATAATTTATTGATAGATTTTATACAAACACTTTCAAAAAATAGCATCCATTCCATAGAAATCACGTTAATTACAACGCTTCTGTCGTTATTTACTTATGCTTTGAGAAGCAATAAGTGTGTTATAATTATAACTCATTTTATTAACTAGCACCAGGCTATTTATTAAAATGTAAGTATTAGATACATACTTTTAAAACGATTGCTTCTTATTTCTTTCTGTCGATGCTCTGGGTCCGACAAATTAACAATTAATAGATTGGTACCGTTGCCTTCCCCATAGTGGATAAATCGAAATTGGACTTGAGATCACAGCAGAGTAGCTGTGCGACCAGAAATGGAACCAAGGTTCCTGCTTCGCGCAGAAGCAAACATTATGTCCAATGACAATCATTATCGTGGAAGGCTCAGGTAACTTGAGTAATGCTAAATCTTGATAAACAGGTAGTTAAAGGATGTTCAAATACGGGGTGCTGTCGATACAAATCTCTCGAACATAGAACTAATGAGTGCAAGAGTCAAAATATGCCTCAAAATGTACATCATGTCTTCACACCAAGTAGGTAGGTACTTCGTTCGCTGGCCAGTTGTTGAAATTTAATTGTAAGTTTAACATTTAAAGATTACAATACATTAATTCAACTGTTAAATAAAATCATTTTCAACCCTTATGGATTCTTGAATGTTTCTGTACGTCCCTTTTCCTAATAGTTTTATAACCGCAAATTTCACAGGAAAACAGTTTTTCACCAGTGTGAATCTTAACATGCTTGTGTAAATCATTTTTCCTCGTAGTTTTATAATCACAGATGTGGCAACCAAACGGTTTTTCCCCCGTGTGATTCGTTAAATGTTCTTGCAGGCTACTTTTCCGTGCGGCTTTGTAGCTGCAAATGTGGCAAGTAAATGGTTTTTCGCCAGTGTGTATTCTCAAATGCTCTTGCAGATTACGTCTAATTGTGGTTTTATAGATACAGATTTCACAGGAGTATGGTTTTTCCCCAGTGTGAATTTTAAAATGTTCCTGAAGGTTGCTTTTCTTGGCGCTTTGGTAATCACATATTTCACAGAAAAACGGCTTTTCGCCGGTATGAACTCTCAAATGAGTATAGAGGTGACTTTTTGTCGTACATTTGTAATCGCAAAGTTCACATGCATACGGTTTTTCGCCCGTGTGACTTCTTAAATGCACTTGCAAGTCGCCTTTTCTCGCAGTTTTATGTTTACAAAGTCGACATGCGTATGGTTTTTCTCCGGTATGAATTCTTATGTGTGTATCTAAAAAACTTTGTTTTATGGTTCTATAATCACAAATGTCACATGCAAATCGTTTTTTAAGCGAATGAACTGGAAGATGCCTTTTCAAATCAGACTTTTGTTGAAATTCCGCGTCGCAATCGTAACAATAAAATTTAGTAATTGCATTGTCCTCGACTGCACAATTTGGTTCGTTTTGAAGCATCAAAGGCGTTTCAAACTTACAAAATTCAATTTCACTTAAACAAGCACTCGGCATTTCAAGCAGGCTTTCCTCGTCTTTAACGTCGACTGAATTCTGTATATTCGATGAATTGTCATCAGAATCTTCCATTTTAATCTTCCAGCTCGAGTAATCATTTCCTACAAGTTCAATCAATTATCAAAATTATGCCGCATTATCGGCATTCAAAAATAAGAATTAACGGAATAATTTTGGAATTTCACAATATGAAAATTTAATTACAGCTCACTAACCTGCTTCTTCGAAGAAATCAAAAATATGATCGCTGCTATCTTCTTCCATGTTATGTTATGCTTTCTTTGAATTCAAAATTGATCTTCTTTCTCATATATTTTGGGTCAATACATCAAAACTTAAAAATTTTGTGTATTTGAAACCAAGGAATCAATACTGTAAGTGGGTGGTTCACATAGTATATGCGTATACAGGGTTGTTCAACAGGAAGGGATGATTTTAGAGCTGTTTTTGTTCATGATCACTAAAATATGTAAGGCGGAAAGCTAAAGAGCTAAATTTAAAAAAAATGTTACTGCTTTTTGTACTTCTCATTGGTTGACTCTCAGTAAATTGATCAATTAGAGCTTCACTTGTATATAATAAGAACTCTCCAAGAAGTTAAATCCAAACATTGATATTTTTGTCTAGGCATTAATATTATTGACGAGTTTGCGTATTTTAAGAGATCATGACCAAATAAACCATGTATGCATCAAGATAAAACAATTATTAAAACGGTTTTGCTTTTTTATTATTATTATTAATTCATAAAAATATTCAAATAACAAAATACGTAAACTGCAAAATGAAATGTCGCAGTAACCTTTAAATGTTGTATATCTGTTCCCTTAAAAAATATGATTCACTAGCCTGTACAAATTAAAAAAGAGATATTGAAAAATAAAATGTATTCTAGTCAGGCAATTGTACTTAAGTACTTAAAGCGAAAAACTAACAGCTTTTTAGGCGTAGAGGGAATTCAGTTGCCTCAGATTAATTTTTTTTTTCATAATCCGGTATATGTTGTGGTGTTATATCATACGACAAAGATGGGTTGCTAATTAAAGATCTAAAGAACTGACTTGCAACCTGAGGAACAATAATGGCAGGGCTTTACAATCCATTTTAATTTACTTTGCCATTTTAATTCATTTTTGTTCCATATTTTATTTGTTCGTTATATTGTTGATTTGATTAGTTTAAGTTGTTTGTATTTTTAATAGTTATGTTTGATTTTAGAAAGTTTAATTGTACAATTTTTATTTAATGTTATATTTTGGGACTTACATAAATGATGTCGGTCAAAACAAGCAGACCTGCAGCAAGTTTGATTTAAAAAAGAAAATAAAAAGGAGCAGAAACCAAGGCGATAGAAAAAATAACAAAGAGTTATGAAATTTTCCGAAAAGCAAAAAATTAATTAAAGAGAAGAAATCAATCATTTAATTATTATTGAAGAAGGTGTCGAAATACAAAGTGTTTTAACAATAACTTGTTTGGCCGACGAATTTATGTAAGTCCTGCCATTTGTTTATTTGATTTATTGTTAGACTGGTTGCAAATAAATTATTGTTCTATTTGTCAGTCTTTTATTGTTTTGAATGCGACAATTTTATTCGAGAACCAACGACCCAGATTCAGAAATAAGATTCACATTTTAAGGTAGGCAAAAGAGCACTACATAAATAATTGGCGCCCAACGTTGCAGGCTCGAAAAAATAGTTGCATGCGAAGCAGTAAAATAATTTTAACATCAGATTAAATTAAATTAAATTATACAATATGAATACAAGGAGTAAGAATCAAGACTTGGTAATTAATAGCCAGGATGAAATCATAGTAGATACGGGGGAAACAGAGACGGAAAAGATTGGGAGCTTAGTCCCGGACAAAGAGAATACGGAAAGTCAATTAATAAAAATGTTAATGAATATGAATGCAAAAATGGATGATAATAAAAAAGATATGGATGCTAGTATGAAAGATATGAATGCAAATATGGATGCTAGATGGGAAGAAAATAATGCGAAAATGGATTATAATAAAAAAGAAATAAATGAAAAGATTGATGGGGTCAAGGAAATGATCAAAGAGGAATTGAATGAAAGATTTAATGCAGTGGATAAAAGAATAGATAAACTAGACGAACAGGTAAAATCAAGCGTTGATATAATAAATGTGAATAAAAATAGTATCAAATTGCATATTGAATCAACGACAAAAGACAGGGAGAATTTTGAATCAAGGCAAGGTAAAACGCATGAAAAGATAAACAAAATACAAATGGAAGTATCAGAAATTAAACGGAATACAAACGAAAAGGCAATGGGAGATATTGCGGAAGTGTTGAAAACACATTTGAATCGCGAATGGGACATCGAGAAATATACGAAATTTTATGGAGACAACCGTATCAATCCAAAAATATTTATAAAAAATATGAGTAATTGTATAGGAAAAATTAAGGATGAGCAAAGATTAAAAAACATTATACGAGTCACCATGAAAGGAGAATCGGAGATATGGTACAGCATGGTTGAAGAAAAGTTCACGACGTTTGAAAGTTTCAAAGTAATGTTTCTACGCAAGTATTGGGGAGATGTCGAGCAAAATAAGGTAAAAGAACAGGTTAATGGAGGACGATATAAAGGATATGAAAAATCAAGAGAAAATTACGCTATCAAGATGATTAATCAGGCTCAACAGGTAGAACCACCGTATGAGGAGATATTATTGGTTAAGGCAATGGCGGGACATTTTGAGAAGGAGTTGAAGGCAAGAATAGGAATCGAAAATGTGGAAAGCGTTGAGGGATTTTTAGAGCTACTGAAAAGATTAGATGAGAATGTCGAATACAAGATGGAAAACGCACACCAAATTTACCGACAACCATTCCGAAGATACGAAGATAATCAAGAGGTAAATGGAAAATTTGAACGCACATCGAACCAAAACAATTATCGAAGGAACTACCAGAATAATTTCGTGAACCGAAATCATGATCGAGGGGAGTACAGAGGCAACTTGCATCACGGACATCCAAACCGAGAAACAAACGAACGAAACCTAAACAGAATTGAGATTGCGGATGAACCAGTGAGGAAAGAGGGTGCAACGCAAGCAACGGTCCATTCGACAACGGGATCGAATTTTCCGTAAACGGCAAGCTGCGACGAGTGTTAAACACCTATGTGCATCCAAGGGAGTACATTGGTGAATATGAGGGTGACTCTACCAATGCAGAGGAAACGGTATGCTTGCCGATCATAACAATAAATATCAATGGGGTAGATTTAAGAGTACTAGTGGATACGGGGGCGGAAATTTCATTAATAAATGAAGACATCATTTTAAATAACTGTCAAATTTTTCAAACAAAAATAATACCGATTAGATGTTTAAATTTAATTACGGCTAATAGCAAAAAAATAACAACAATAAATAAAATGTTAATAGGTAATATCAAAATAGGAGATGTTACTAGAACGGAGGGAATCATGATTATAAAAAATTTAAAATTGCAAGGGTTATTAGGGGTAGATTTGCTACATAATTTTAAAGTAAAAATTAACATGGAACAAAAAAGGATAGAGGTAAATGGGAAACAAATTAAATGGGAAACCGATAATCTATACACTTTTAGGCCCAAGTTAGAAATCAATAATCAAATCCATTTTAGGCAAAACGTAGAAAAGACTAAAAGTCAAACAGAAACGTCAGATATAAAAAATAATTTAGCAGGCAGACCAAAACAATCAAAAGTAAAATTAAATTATTTAACAAACGTCAATAAAATTATAAATGAAAATGTTTACGAATTGAGACATGAAGGAGGAACTATACGTGGAAGATTCCACATAAACCTCATGTACCCATTCAAAAGACCACCACAAGAAGAAGAAGAAGAAGACAACGAAGAGGAATAAATATTTTTAACCGGCAGTTTTTTTTTTTAGGTTTGATGGATAAGGAAGAAATGGTAAATATCACCAAAAGGTTATTAGAATCGATTGAACGACAATAGTGGGGATAAAGGGGTGCAACTTGGTAAAGCCAGTATGCAAGAAGAAGAGTCGGAGGGAAATGCCCGATGGAGGTAGAAATGGGGATAAAGAGGTGCAACTTGGTAAAGCCAGTATGCAAGAAGAAGAGTCGGAGGGAAGTGCCCGATGAAGGTAGAAGTGGGGATAAAGGGGTGCAACTTGGTAAAGCCAGTATGCAAGAAGAAGAGTCTGAGGGAAATGCCCGATGGAAGATTCGAAAAAACAATCGAAAGTTTACAGAAGAGAAGAGGTGATGGTTTACAAAAGAAGTGTCAAACAAGGAGCTGCTTAAAACAAGGTTAAATAAATAAATAGGTGGAAGGGGTGCATGAACGAAGAGAGAGAATGAGTATGAAAGTGTGTGTAAGATGTTCAGAATGAATGAAAATCCAATTTAGAAAAAAATTAGAATTCAATAAAAACTAAAAGGAAAAAAATGTTTATGTTGTACAAATTTACTTTTATTTACTAAAGATGATTTAGTGCTTTGCAGACAACTACGAATTCAAATTCAAATATTTTAAACAATTGTTAACCATCTAAATGAATAACGTTTTGTTGAAGAAAAGTCCGCGGAAATATTTATTTCATTCGACTTGACTTTTAGTTCAACACAACGTGGGGAAAATGTTGTGTTATATCATACGACAAAGATGGGTTGCTAATTAAAGATCTAAAGAACTGACTTGCAACCTGAGGAACAATAATGGCAGGGCTTTACAATCCATTTTAATTTACTTTGCCATTTTAATTCATTTTTGTTCCATATTTTATTTGTTCGTTATATTGTTGATTTGATTAGTTTAAGTTGTTTGTATTTTTAATAGTTATGTTTGATTTTAGAAAGTTTAATTGTACAATTTTTATTTAATGTTATATTTTGGGACTTACATAAATGATGTCGGTCAAAACAAGCAGACCTGCAGCAAGTTTGATTTAAAAAAGAAAATAAAAAGGAGCAGAAACCAAGGCGATAGAAAAAATAACAAAGAGTTATGAAATTTTCCGAAAAGCAAAAAATTAATTAAAGAGAAGAAATCAATCATTTAATTATTATTGAAGAAGGTGTCGAAATACAAAGTGTTTTAACAATAACTTGTTTGGCCGACGAATTTATGTAAGTCCTGCCATTTGTTTATTTGATTTATTGTTAGACTGGTTGCAAATAAATTATTGTTCTATTTGTCAGTCTTTTATTGTTTTGAATGCGACAATTTTATTCGAGAACCAACGACCCAGATTCAGAAATAAGATTCACATTTTAAGGTAGGCAAAAGAGCACTACAATGTATACGGTGGGGTGGTAGCTCCAATTCAAATAAGTTAACTGCGTGTTTGTCACTAGGGTTTTGTAATCTTACAGTCGAAACGCACATTTGAAAGAAATGTCTTGATATTAAAAATCGATTTGCTATTTATTATTCTTTATTTCTCGATGATTGTAGAATTCATTCTTACATTATTATCAATACACAACATTACGTTAACACAACATATTCTTATACCTTACATTACCAACTAACTTGATTAAAACTAAAAAATAACTAAAGCGATTTTAGCGCCAGATTTAAAAGTATTTTCAACACTCCCCCTCGCTAAAATCTTCCAAACCCAACAGTTTTTAAATTTTACAAAAGGGCGCATTCGATAGACCTTTTGTTAGTATATCGGCTTGCTGATATTCAGTAGTTATATAAATTAAAATTATAATACCACTCTTAAAATAGTTATGAACAAAATTATACTTTAAGTCTATCAGCCTTACTAATAAACGTTGTATAAATTTTATGCAAGGCTTATACAAGGTTGTATAAGAAACCGTTACTAATAAACCGTGTATAAAGCCTACTCTGTATAAGCTTGTGATAACTATGCATAGGTGTACTAATATAGCGTGTATACAGCGTGTATACATTGTGCGTAAGTAAACGCTACTAATAAACCGTGTATAGCGATTAAGTTGCCAAGGTTTATCATTCCTGTCACTCAAAATTTTATACAAAGCTTATACAAGCCAGAACCCTTGTTTAACGATTGTATAATGTGTATAATGTGTAACCGTGTATAAAGCCTACTCTGTATAAGCTTGTGATAACTATGCATAGGTGTACTAATATAGCGTGTATACAGCGTGTATACATTGTGCGTAAGTAAACGCTACTAATAAACCGTGTATAGCGATTAAGTTGCCAAGGTTTATCATTCCTGTCACTCAAAATTTTATACAAAGCTTATACAAGCCAGAACCCTTGTTTAACGATTGTATAATGTGTATAAAATACCTAAATTTTGCTAAAATAGAAAAAAAGACAAAAACCCTTTCGTATTAAATGATGCAGATTTCAAGAGCAAATAAGGAATACGTTAAAGCCATCGTTAAAATCGTTGAAGACTACATAAAAAAGGATTCAAGAGGTGGATCTACATATTGTAATGATATTTTTTTATTTAATTGAGTAGCCAACGACAAACAATCATTAATCTCTTCGGCTTTACAAATCGGAGAGCTTAGACTTCTCAGGGTGGATTCAAAGTGGCTTATCTGAACAATTTTGGGATGCAGGTTATACACAAATAAAATATACCAATTCGAGAGAGTAAATAAATTTATAAACTTTACTAAATATTGACACTTGTGATGAGAACAATAATTCTCTAATAAGGCTCTTAGCTGTGTAAAAGTGATGCAACAATTACCAATCAAATTATATTTAGTGAAATTCAAAATCCTTATCTGAACTTGATTGATAACTGCGCCGTGTATGATCATGTAAAGCACAAAGAAATTTATTTTTATAAATATCACAAATAAAGTTTTTTTATTTTTTAAAACGAAAATTTTGTAATTACCAATTTTAATCAAAGTTTAGTGCGCCACTGGATTAGGCCACGTTCGCTGACTCTCGAGATCTTGGCGACAGTCCGACAGATGCCCAACAGTAGTTCATTACACCAGGTTTGCCTCTCACACATGTGTTGCCGAATTGATGTCAAATAAATAGCATCTACAAATAATATGATTTTAAGAAAAATTATTACTTGATTATTCCTCAAGTGCATTAATTAGTGATTGTATTCTACATCTGCTTGGATCCACTCTTGATAATTAATTTCTTGAACAGGTAAGTGTAAAATTTTAATTCTATTCTTCATGCGGTCGTTACCGGTTTTTCATCTGGTAACATCGATCATCCATGTATTCAAACCACAAATCGATTTTAATATTCTTCAATTTCAGATACTTCTAATTTCCAATCTCTTGATAGTTCTTCAAAAAATATCAAGATTAACGCAATATTCGAAGACATCAAACTTTTACATCCGCATTCGAAACTTACCCGTTCAACGCGCGTATAACGAATTTTTATTAGTAAGACTGCTAATGTTTTCCTTACCTACATTACTTAAAACTTGTAGATTTCCAATACCAATCGCTGTTAAATAACTGTCATTTTTAGCTACAGCTATTTTTATTGGATTATCTAACATTAATAAATCGGAGAAGTATTGTTTTTCACTCACCATGTGGTCTGTACAACCTGAGTCTACAAAGAATGTTATGATGTTCATCTCTTTTCCATTTTCCATGTTTTGTCCATTTGTTTCGCCCATAAAACATACACTTCTGTCCTCGCTCGTAGTTGTACTACCATTTTCTTCAGAATCTTCCTGATGCACGTAGTTGCTTCTATAATTAGAGTGCTCTCTTGTGTTTCTTCCACGACTTCGGTTGTTAAATCTTCCTCTGTAGTTATAACCTCTGCTATGGCCTCGATAAAAACCACCTCGATTGTAGTTTCCTTGCATTGGCTTCTTGCAATTTCTTATAAAATGTCCCTTCTCGCCACATCTAAAACATTCTCCACCTGTAGTTGAAAATGCATACGAACCTTGTGTTTTATCGCTTTTGTTTGTGTTTGCCAATTTCCTTTTCTCGTATTCATTAATTAGTTTCTTCTTTACTAATTCAAATGTAACATCTTCTGAACTTTCGATCACCGTAACCAATGTTTCGTAAGACTGCAGTAACACTGGTAAGATGCTGCATACAAGATCTTGATCGGGTATTTCGTTCCCAGATTCCTTCATTTGCCTTGCAATCGCTTCATATCGTTGCACAATAATTTCCATCGACTCGTTCTTCTTGAATTTCAGGTTTAACAACTTCTTCTTTAAGTATAATTGACCATGCATTCCTTTCTTCTCGTATTTTTGTCGTAAGGTTTCCCACATTTCAAACGCACTTCTTTTTCCCTTTAAACTCTCTAATTGGTTCTTGTCTACGCATTGAACTATTAACGATTTTGCTTTACTGTCTTTCATATAGATTTCTCTTGTTTCTCCCGTTCTCGTTCTATTTCGTTAATTTTTAAGTCCCTCTTTACATGCTCGATCACACCTTGTTCTTCTAAAAGTAATTCTATCCTGAACTTCCAATTATAATAATTGCCATCTTCTAATAATTCAATTTTATAATTTTTTCCACTTGCCTGAGCCATTTTCAAATAATTTTGTTTTCATTTACCATGTGCTTTTAACCTCGAAGTTATTCTGTGAGCTACTTCCTTTTTTATTTAAAAATATTTGCACAGAGTACACCCTGGGTCCATAACCTCTTGATATTAAAAATCGATTTGCTATTTATTATTCTTTATTTCTCGATGATTGTAGAATTCATTCCTATATTATTATCAATACACAACATTAAGTTAAATAACCATTTCTACTAGAGGATTTTTGCATTTTTCCAATCTTCCAAAAACGTGCCTACTGTAACAAATGTTCGTTTAGCTCATTGTTATTGCTGAAACGAACAGTTAAGTTCAAAACATAATTCAAACATTGCATAAATCGAGTACCTAAATTTTGTTAACAATATCCACCACAACTTCAAGAACGATTACCTAATATACATATAATTGCGCATTTTTCAGTCGTTTTAATGCACAGAAGCACCCAAATCGTTCAAAAATCAAACTAAATGTCAAAGTGCATGTAGTGTATCCAGAACCCGGTATTGCAGGGGGTTATTCAAACCGTTAATGTACGGTGTATTCGTTACCTTAAGCTGATACACTACCAACTTAAGAATAATAGAAACGACATATACCAAAAGGTCAGTGCAGTAAAAGGCAGTCAGTGCGACAGTGACGACCAGTGGTATACGATTGTAATTGTGTTAATAAATATAAGTATAAGTAAATATTGCGTTTTGGTGAATACATAATAGTGCAAAAAACGAGGTTATGTCGGTTGTTTTGTTTGAAACTGGATTCGTAGAATCTGACGCTGCACTAATATGGCATATACCTTACATTACCAATTAACTTGCTTAAAACTAAAAACTAACTAAAGCGATTTTAGCACCACATTTAAAAGTATTTTCAACAAAATGCTCCCGTTTTCTTGCACCATATTTTCATTTTTGAAGGGATATTCCAATTTTTAACACAAGTAGTAAAAATATAATGGTCGTTCATTATTACATAACTTTGTGTAATTTCGCCCCTTAAAACTAAATAAAATTATACCCGCATCAAGCTAGCGCCGCCACTTTTGCAAAACCTAAAAAAAATTATATGGGAATTTGTGGCTAATTTGTGGCTAATTAGTTGCTGCAATCGCGAATTTATCGCTCTAACCGTTCGCTAATTACAGCCGTTTGAGAGGTGGCGGCGCTAGCTTGACATCAAGCCAGCGCCGCCACCACTAAAAACTTACTAAAACCCAAAAATAATTATATAGGAATTTGTGGCTAATTTGTGGCTAATTAGTTGCCGCAATCGCGAATTTATCGCTCTAACCGTTCGCTAATTACAACCGTTTGAGTGGTGGCGGCGCTGGCTTGATGTCAAGCTAGCGCCGCCATCACTAAAAACTTACTAAAACTAAAAAATAATTATATAGGAATTTGTGGCTAATTTGTGGCTAATTAGTTGCCGCAATCGCGAATTTATCGCTCTTACCGTTCGCGAATTACAGCTGTTTGGAGAGGTGGCGGCGCTAGCTTGACATCAAGTCAGCGCCGCCATTACAAAACACTTAGTAATTTCAGACCCCCCCCTTCTCAAATAAAAAAATTGTAACCCCCTCCCCCCAAGACCATAGCAGAGGTGACTTGATGTGATCGCTAGTTGAAGTTATGACCGCAAATTCTGGGTTGAAACCCCGGACTGGGCAGAATTTCTTAGCTCAGCCCTCTGGTGAATATTAAGCTGTGGATCGAAATACTTATAACTTTTCTTAACAATTAAATGGAAAAATGGGGTATACTAAGCCTAGGAGCTTCAGTGCAAAGTAGACCTATGCAGCAATTCTTATTGCTGGGTAAGAACCCTTCCCCTTCTCTCAAATGATAAGATGTAAGTATTTTTAAAGTAAATAATTGTAGTGACTTAAACAATCAATACGTTTTTGAAAACATGTTCATCCTTTGGTAGTTTTATAATCTCCCCCCTCCGCTCACTTTGTCAGCAAAAGTATGAAAAAGTAAACTCCCTCCTACCAAAGCCCTGTAAAAATTTTGTAATCATAAATTTTATGATTTTTTCATAGAATAAAAAATATTTTGTTGTCATAACAATTTTTGGTTTTTCTAATTTTATAATTTTGTGGACAATTTTTGAACAAAGTAAACAGGGTTTGCATTTGTACCACGTTCTTAACAAAGGAATACAGATTTGAACAAAATATTTTGAATAAAATCTTTAATTTGATGAGCTTTTGCGGCCTACCACTCGATTTAGGTTAAATCGAAAAATAAAATGTAATTTTAATTTTAATTTTGTAAACGCATGAGAGATGACGTATGGTTTAGAATGCCAACTCTGTTTTTTTTTTGCTTAACCTAATGCTAAAGTCCTGAAGACGAATATACTATAGACTCGAAACGTCGGCAGAAAAGTTAAAGGTTTTTATTTTCCCATAGTTCAATACCCAATAAAGGATTTTTAATTTTATTCAAAATATTTTGTGCCACTCTATTCCTTTGTTAAAAACGTGGTACAAAAGCCAACCCTGTTTACTTCGTTAAAAAATTGTCCACAAAACTATAAAATTATAAAAAACAAAAATTGTTATAACAAAGAGGTTACAAAATTATTACAGGACTTTGGGGGTTACTTCAGTGGCATAGTTCGGGGGGGCCCACGAGCAAAGGGAGTCTTGTAATAGCGTCTCAGACGAAAATTTTTCAAATTTTCAAGATCAAACGCTTAATAAAAAGTTAGAAAATTACAATAAAAAATTATTTCATGGGGGGCCCGGGCATCCCGAGCCCCCCCCCCCTCCTGGCTACGCCACTGGGTTACTTTTTTATACTTTTGCTGACAAAGAAAGGCGGGGGATGGATTATAAATCTTACGTAAGAAAAAAAACTACAAAAGAATGAAAATGTTTTCAAAAATATATTGATTGCTTAAATCATTACAATTACTTTAAAAATTCTTACGTCTTAACATTTGAAAGAAGAGGCGAATTACAATTTTTTTATTTGATGAGGGGGGGTCTACTAAAAATTTACTTACGTGATACACTTGAACCTTGAACGTCCTAATTATATATAAAAAATTTATGAAAACATAATATTTTGCATAATTAGCTTAAACAGCAACTATGAGACAACTATAAAGCAAGTTATATAATTGGCTGCCAGCAAGCTATCATTCGGAGTTATTAGCGCGTCATTGCAGCTAATTGCCAGCAAGCTAAATAATAACTGTGGATAACTAATTAGCCACAAACTAGCCACAAATTCTTATATACTTTTATTTTTTTAGTAAGTTTTTAGTGGTGGCGATGCTGACTTGATGCCAAGATTCATCTCTTCTGCCACTTCTCAAATGGCTGTAATTCCCGAAGGGTGAGAGCAACAAATTCGCGATTGCGGCAACTAATTAGCCACAAATTAGCCACAAATTCTTATATAATTATTTTTGTTTTTAGTAAGTTTTTAACGGTGGCGGCGCTGGCTTGATATCAAGCTAGCGCCGCCACCTCTCAAACGGCTGTAATTAGCGAACGGTTAGAGCGATAAATTCGCGATTGCGGCAACTAATTAGCCACAAATTAGCCACAAATTCCTATATAATTATTTTTGGGTTTTAGTAAGTTTTTAGTGGTGGCGGCGCTAGCTTGACATCAAGCCAGCGCCGCCACCTCTCAAACGCCTGTAATTAGCGAATGGTTAGAGCGATAAATTCGCGATTGCGGCAACTAATTAGCCACAAATTAGCCACAAATTCCCATATAATTTTTTTTAGGTTTTGCAAAAGTGGCGGCGCTAGCTTGATGCGGGTTAAAATTATGTCATTTTCATAATTAGTACTACAAATAAACTTTTTTGTTGAACTCGGATAGATTTTCAAAAGTTCCTAAAATGCTGGTCGCATTACCTTTTTGAATTTCCAGACCAATACGTTGAATGAAGAAGGAATTTTTAATTAAAATTTGCCAATCTTGTCAACAAAATTCTTTGAGCCCGATGACCATGTACCTAGAGTCTCCACCGCAAAGCCTAAAAATTGTCACCAGCTTATTTTTTAATATTTTAATTTTGAGCAGTCAATGCTGCTGCTCCTGCCGACCTAGATGAGAATTTAACGTGACAAGGAGCTAGCGTCTTTATCGCACGTGGCATCCCACACAAGTGCTTTCGCATGGCACCACGTTACCAAAGTCATACAGTAAGGGCATTTTTATATTTATATTAAACTCAACTTAAAAATAATTAACAATTGAGGCTAACCCAACCCACCCATTCTTGCCCTAGGCTATTGTGATAATTTCCTGTTAATTTTACCCAAAAAATGCACCAGACCTACCTCAAAACAATACTAATTATAAGATTAATAAACAAGTTATTAAAGTAAAACTTACTTATGTTATATTTATGAGTTCCATCAACAAGATCCCAAGCTTCTAACATACCTTTCTTTTCATTAATTGCAAGAAGGGTAGTAGAATTTAAAAATCAGCATATACATGAAGATTTGATAATGGATCATGACATATGCAATAACATTCAACTTTGTCTTTTTTTGTAAACTCCAAACACAAATTTTAATTTTAGAAAAACTAATCAAATAATCACAATTTATCTTAAAAAACATATCTCTTAATCAATAAATAGTACAGACCTACCATTATCCTATTTATAATTACTTCTGCATCGTAGGTAAACGTTGTTGTTATCACTTTGTCTGCCCAATTCATAATGCTTATAACACCTTTACGACTTCCGAAGGCAACTTGACCTTCGTGAAAACACACACAATTAATAAGATCTTCAAATTTGATTTTGAACTCCACTTTTTCACTAAAAATATTCACTATTTGACAGCTACCACTATAACATATAAAGTCGCAACTCTGAAACAAAATAGAAATAAAATCCCACTTTCAACAATTTCGTATTACTTACAAGTTATTGTCAACAATTACGTCTCTTATCCTATCCTCAATTTGTGAGATCATATTTAGTTTAAGTAGTCCAGTATCATCGATACACCACACGATTAACAATTTATCATTCCTTATAGAAATTTCTTCTTATCGGAAAGAATCCAGAATCCAGATCCAGGACATCAAATTTCTCATTCGACTTACCTTTTCGGCAGAATAATTATACACAAATATCCTCTTGGTATCGTTCGTCATGATGAGAGTTTCGTCATCAAAGTAATGAACTACATGATTGCCTTTCGAAACACGGAAAATCGTTTCATTGAATTCGTAATCGAGCCAGTTTTGGTGCAGGGCTTCATTGTACACATAAACTCTCTAAAAAAAAAAGTAGCAAAGATTTACACCACTGAAGTTGTTTATTACCTCCCAGTAATTTGCAGAATTGCAGACGAATTCTATGTATACTTCGCTTCGTGAAGGTTCCTTCATTTCCAGATTATAATTATCCGACTTGCATTTGTACTTCCAAAAATACTCGTTGCTTGCTAGGTCTTTCCATTTTCTACTTGTTCTCAGAGCATTACGTAAATCTAAATATTTTCGATGCGCCTTTCAATTCGTGCCGTGTTGTGTTTGATGCTGGCCTTCTTGACAAATGGTACCATTGTAAACAATCGCACAAATGTTATCAAAAGTGTGGTTTGAATTCAAATCAACGACGAACAATAATTTGAAATGGCCCAATGCGTATAGGCGTATTTTGGCGAGCACCGGCTAGTTACATAAGACTGGTTACTGGTACTTCTCCCACTACTGTTTTTAAATTACCGAAAAAATGGAGCTTAACCATAAAACAATTAAAATAATTTATTCTTTTGCGAGTATGAAATGTAAATTAAGTATCTGAATTCATAAAAAAATTCATTCAAAGGCTATAGCCGGGTAAGCATGGGGAAATTATTATAAAGGATTATAATAAAAAAGAAATAAATGAAAAGATTGACGGGGTCAAGGAAATGATCAAAGGGGAATTGAATGAAAGATTTGATGCAGTGGATAAAAGAATAGATAAAATAGACGAACAGGTAAAATCAAGCGTTGATATTATAAATGTGAATAAAAATAGTATCAAATTGCATATTGAATCAACGACAAAAGACAGGGAGAATTTTGAATCGAGGCTAGGTAAAACGCATGAAAAGATAAACAAAATACAAATGGAAGTATCAGAAATTAAACGGAATACAAACGAAAAGGCAATGGGAGATATCGCGGAAGTGTTGAAAACACATTTGAATCGCGAATGGGACATCGATAAATATACGAAATTTTATGGAGACAACCGTATCAATCCAAAAATATTTATAAAAAATATGAGTAATTGTATAGGAAAAATGAAGGATGAGCAAAGATTAAAAAACATTATACGAGTCACCATGAAAGGAGAGTCGGAGATATGGTACAGCATGGTTGAAGAAAACTTCACGACGTTTGAAAGTTTCAAAGTAATGTTTCTACGCAAGTATTGGGGAGATGTCGAGCAAAATAAGGTAAAAGAACAGGTTAATGGAGGACGATATAAAGGATATGAAAAATCTAGAGAAAATTACGCTATCAAGATGATTAATCAGGCTCAACAGGTAGAACCACCGTATGAGGAGATATTATTGGTTAAGGCAATGACGGGACATTTTGAGAAGGAGTTGAAGGCAAGAATAGGAGTGCGTTGGAAATGGAAACCGATAATCTAAACACTTTTAGGCCCAAGTTAGAAATCAATAATCAAATCCATTTTAGGCAAAATGTAGAAAACACTAAAAGTCAAACAGAAACGTCAAATATAAAAAATAATTTAGCAGGCAGACCAAAACAATCAAAAGTAAAATTAAATTATATAACAAACGTCAATAAAATTATAAATGAAAATGTTTACGAATTGAGACATGAAGGAGGAACTATACGTGGAAGATTCCACATAAACCTCATGTAGCCATTCAAAAGACCACCGCAAGAAGAAGAAGAAGACAACGAAGAGGAATAAATATTTTTAACGGGCAGTTTTTTTTTTTAGGTTTGATAGATAAGGAAGAAATGGTAAATATCACCAAAAGGTTATTAGAATCGATTGAACGACAGAAGTGGGGATAAAGAGGTGCAACTTGGTAAAGCCAGTATGCAAGAAGAAGAGTCGGAGGGAAATGCCCGACGAAGGTAGAAGTGGGGATAAAGGGGTGCAACTTGGTAAAGCCAGTATGCAAGAAGAAGAGTCGGAGGGAAATGCCCGATGGAGGTAGAAATGGGGATATAAGGGTGCTATCTGGAAAAACCAGCCAGCAATTATTGAAAGTCAGAAGCAAATGCCCGATGGAAGATTCAAAAAAACAATCGAAAGTTTACAGAAGAGAAGAGGTGATGGTTTACAAAAGAAGTGTCAAACAAGGAGCTGATTAAAACAAGGTTAAATAATTAGGTGGAAGGGGTGCATGAACGAAGAGAGAAAATGAGTATGAAAGTGTGTGTAAGATGTTCAGAATGAATAAAAATCCAATTTAGAAAAAAATTAGAATTCAATAAAAACTAAAAAAAAAAAAAAAAATGTTTATGTTGTACAAATTTACTTTTATTTACTAAAGATGATTTAGTGCTTTGCAGACAACTACGAATTCAAATTCAAATATTTTAAACAATAATTGTTAACCATCCAAATGCATAACGTTTTGTTGAAGAAAAGTCCGCGGAAATATTTATTTCATTCGACTTGACTTTTAGTTCAACACAACGTGGGGAAAATGTTGTGTTCATATCATACGACAAAGATGGGTTGCTAATTAAAGATCTAAAGAACTGACTTGCAACCTGAGGAACAATAATGGCAGGGCTTTACAATCCATTTTTAATTTACTTTGCCATTTTAATTCATTTTGTTCCATATTTTATTTGTTCGTTATGTGTTATATTGTTGATTTGATTAGTTTAAGTTGTTTGTATTTTTAATAGTTATGTTTGATTTTAGAAAGTTTAATTGTACCATTTTTATTTAATGTTATATTTTGGGACTTACATAAATGATATCGGTCAAAAACAAGCAGACATGCAGACCTGCAGCAAATTTGATTTATAAAAGAAAATAAAAGGTGTGGAAACCAAGGCAATAGAATAACAAGAGATATGGAATTTTTCGAAAGCGAAAAATTAAGTAAGAAAAATAATAACTAGTTAAATTTTGGAGAGCTGAAAAATCAAGTAAATTTAAATAACAAATTGAAATTCGAGAGCTAACGAGAGAAGTCAAAAGTTTTAAAGAAGTATAGAAGAGATTTTCCAACCAAGTAAATTAGACAAACAATCAATCATTTGAATATTATTGAAGAAGGTGACCAAGTACAAAGTGTTTAAAGAATAACTTGTTTGGCCGACGAATTTATGTAAGTCCTGCCATTTGTTTATTTATTTTATTGTTAAACTGGTTGCAAATAAATTATTGTTTTATTTGTCAGTTTTTTATTGTTTTGAATGCGACAATTTTATTCGAGAACCAACGACCCACATTCAGAGTATAAGACTCATATTTTAAGGTAGGCAAAAGAGCACTACAATATATTATAGGCAATTTATTGTAATTATAGGCCAATTTCTATTACAAGTGTGTTTTCTAAAATTATAGAGAAAGTTTTTAAAGCAAAAATAATTAAGCATATTGAAATTAATGAAGGTCTCGATCAATACCAATTTGGATTCCAGCAAAATAGTGGCACGCAGACTGCAATTAACACATTTTTAGATTTTATAAATCAAAAATTGGACCAAGGGGATTATGTAGTGGCCGTATTTATTGATTTAAAAAAAGCATTTGATACAGTTAATCATAATATTCTTTTTAATAAATTACGTAACATGGGATTTACTGAAAAAAACATTAAATTTATTCAATCTTTTTTTATGAAAGAACTCAATATGTTTATGTTAACGAAGAAAAAAGTACCCTTGAATATGTTTTAATGGGAATTCCACAAGGTACAGTTTTAGGCCCATTAATGTACCTCCTGTATGTTGACAGTTTACGTTTAGCAGGATTGCTAGCCACTTTTTTTACCTTTGCAGACGATACGGTATTACTATACCATGGAAAGAATAATCAAGATATTGAAAACCGAGTTAATGAAGACTTACAAAAGTATTACAACTGGACAGTTCATAATAAACTAACAATTAACAAATCAAAAACTAAATTTATGATATTTTCTCAAAAAAACAAGAAATCACCTACAATATCTTTAAAAATACAAAACGAGTGTTTGCTGAGAGTTTCAAATATAAAATAGGAATATTTAGGAATCATTGTGGATGATAAACTGACTGGTCAACAACAAACAAATTGGGTTATACAAAAAAATACGTCATTAATAGGAGCTATGAGTAGATGCGGTAATGTAATAAGTACTAAATATAGAAATATGATTTACCATGCATTTATAAAATCACAATACTTATACTGTATATCAGCTTGGACGCACCAATCCAGTAATATCGCAAAATTACAACGCCAACAAAATAAAGCTTTGAAATTAGTTCTTAATTTGAATTGGCTCACGCCAACAGAAAATTTATATAAAAATTTTAATGTATTTAATATCAAGGAACTTATTTATATTGAAAAAATGAAGTTTATCTTTAAAATTCAAAATAATTTAATAAAAAACTGTGTAAAATTAAAAAGAAGAAACAAAATTCATCAACACAACACAAGGAATAAAAATGATTACGATATTACTACAGCCAGAACAAATTTGGAAAAAAGAACTACTGAACATAATGCACTACGAGAATTTAACCAGGTACCAATTCATATTCAACAAGCCAAAACAATACTACAATTTAAAAAATTAATTCAGGAACATGTAAATACTAAAAAATAACTAAAAATTTTTGTAAATAATATTTTAATATTTTAATGTAAATTTTAATCCTTATACCAGCTCTGCTGATTAGGATGTATTCTTGTTATAAATAAATAAATAAAATATATTAATTTCAAAATTTTACGAAGGGTATAACATATTGATATTTATATATAAATATCTTTACATATATTATTTATATATAAATATCTTTACATATATTATTTATATATAAATATCAATATGTTATACCCTTCGTAAAATTTTGAAATTAATATATGTTATAAGGGCATATAAAAGGAATATTTGACAAAAATTTGGTGATTGTTGATATTATTTATGCTATGCATAAATAAAGATATTGTGCAAAAATAATAGAACCTGCTGAAATCCTAACGGACTAATTTAAAAATAAAAAACATATCAGTGAATATCATTAAAGGCGATAGTGATAACCATTAGTTACTTAAATGATTAGTTATATAATTGCAATTAAATGGTATTTTCTATTTCTTTATTATGATTATTACGACAATCGATGCTGGCCGGTGCATCTAGGTAAGAACTTTTGTAAATATCAATATGTTATACCCTTCGTAAAATTTTGAAATTAATATATGTTATAAGGGCATATAAAAGGAATATTTGACAAAAATTTGGTGATTGTTGTACGGCCAAAATTTAATTTTTTTAATTTTTGAAAACATTTTTCCCGTTTTTTTCCTATTTGATGTGGAGCTAATACCACAAAAAAATTACCACTTATAGGTCTTAAGTACCTCTATAACATATTCTAAAATCATTCAATTTGCAATAATACTTTCTGAGAAAAAAATTCTTTTCTAAATTTCGAAAATAATTTTTTTCTAAGAAACTATCAACTATTGGAAAACTATTGGAAAATGTAATGGTGCTTTGAAAGGAATATCTAAAATAAAATGAGCCAAATCGGTGTAAGGGCCATTTCCCCATGCTTACCCGGCTATAGCCTTTTAAACAGAGGTGGATTTTAACATGGTGTGGTATATAAATTTAAAAAAAAAATTTATTTGTAAATCCATAATCAAATCACGGAGTCAAATCCATCCATTATCTGTTTAAATAATTATAAGTTTGATTACATTTACGAGCAACCCCCCTCATGGTTTGTATTAATTACCATTACCGTCCGGAAGCCTAAAAATCGATTTTTATCAAATCACAGGCAGGCGCGGTCTAGACTTTTGGCAACGCAGGGGTCACAGGTAGTAGATATTTATAAGGCCTGAATAAATATGCGCGGTCGTTAGACCGCGTTAGCAAAATGCGCCGCAGGCGATTTTTTTTAAATTGTCCTAGAAGCACGTATGTGAAAAGTTAGGATTTTCATGGATATTAATATAACGTAATAAGTATAACATAAATAGAAATACAAAGAAATGTCCTTATACGGACGTAGCTATAGCTTTTGGATGGGGGAGGGTCGACACTGCGCTTTACAAAGGTAAACTAGCTTTTGCCAGCAACTTCGTTCACGCCATAAAAAGTCAGAGCTGTAAACCGAAATAAAATCAATCAAATGGAAATTAAAATGTAATTTGTATTTTATTATATTATAATGATATTAATTTCTAAAGGAAATATTAAAATTGTTTATGGTGTAATCTAAATCTTTTGACATCGAAAGTACGGGTCCTTTATGAGCTTAGCAGTTACCAGTTTATACCTAGAAATAGACTCAATATACGCTCATAAAATTTATCCCAACTTTTTGTGATTCTATAATTTTATTAAGAATCCCACGGTCTATTTACCGGTTACTATGGGTATTTGACTAGAGTTCGTGCCAAATAGAAATAGAACCGTCAATCATCAAATTAAAAGGTGAAAATATAGTTAAATTCAGAACTAACAAAGTCGAATTTTAAAAAAGATTTATTTTGAGTATAACAGTTACAAGCCGAAGCATAGAGAACTACTAACTAACTAAAGTTTGGGTTCACATCCCCTTTTATAAGTTTTGTATAATAAAAGATTAAAAGCGTTTACAACTAGAACGTTTACAGAAAGATTAAATATTTACATTGATAAGAACTTAAGATGCATTAACACCATCTTGTTACAATCGTTATCTGTTTACATATTGCAGATGCAATCAATGGTACAATGGTCTTCCTGTGTGAAACGATTGTAGTGGTCATGTAACTCCTCCCTTGTTAAGTTTTTTGGACGTCCTCGTTCAACCCAGGATATAGGTTCATCTCGACGGCGTCTTCTTTTGAGATTTTGATAACCATTTTCTTTCGACATACTCGATCGTATATCTGTTTTCTGAATTTTATTAGAATACCTATAAAAATTATAAGAGATAATATTATGATGGTTGTGGCGGAATAATGAACGTAATGTATGAGCGGTTGGATTGTAGGTGGTCTTTCTTCAATCTTCTTCAGGTCCTTTTTCAGTTGTTCTAGATTTCCAACGTGTTCTGTTTTAAGTTGAATTTCGTATGATTCCTTTAGTTTTCCTTGATGAGTTTTGGGTATTTCAATTGAAAAGTTAATAAATTTTCGGTTGATGTTTTGATCCTGAATTATGACATCACATTTTGATTGTTCAAAGTTGGTACCTTTGAAGCGTGTATTTATTTATTTGATAGTTGCAATTTTCTATTATCTCTTGTGGTGGATTGAAGCTGGTTATTATTCCCGTTGACAATATTGCATAGACGTTGTGTATGCCTTCAACTTGGGCTATACGACATTTTTGCAATTTTTGTAATTTGCATTCCGTGATAACGGAGTCGTAGCAGACTGTTTGATTTATTCCATGCGTGGAATCTCATAACCATTTTTCTTCTTCGTTCTTTTTCAGGTGGTATGGAGTTGGCGGTATCAAAATTTGAGAATGTAAATTTGGAATGGGGAAGATTTTTGCTAATGTGTAAGGTGTTGGATTTAGGATAGGTATTTTTATTATTATTACTACTGTGTTACTTGCAATTATTAGAGTAAACTTTGATAAATCCAGTATTTCAAATAAATGCGTATCATCCAGAAATAATAAATTGTCTTGTGAATAAATTTTGATTAAAAGATTGTAGATTTCTTTTAACTCTGAAAAGGTTATTAATTCAATGTTGGGAATTTCTAATTTGGCTAAATTTATTGTTCTTTCTAATGTTTTTATTGTTTCGTGATAATTTTGAATGTTGTGCAATTCTAAATCTAGTAATTGATTTACATTAACTAATTCCGTTAGGGATCTAAAGGCATTTGTGGTATCGGTTTGAAATTTGCTTAGTTTTCTCAAATCATTTTCGTAACGAGTTGTGATATGGTCAGCGAAAGAGGTGATCTCTGATATTTTAGAGATTTGATTTTTTTGATTAGAGAACAAGATTTCTAGGTTTTTGTTAATATTTGAAAGAATGAACCAGAGTTCTCACCCAAGCTATATGATAAACGGAAAGGAATAACGGGTTGAATGGACTATAACTACTTGAACAACGGATGGAAGGGTCTATTGGTAAAATTTAAAGAGAAATTCTCTGGTACCTGATCATCTGGGTCCACTACACGGTAACGACCACTTTCTGGAATTTCTATTCCTTTTTTTCACAATTAACTGTTTAGTTATGCTTTTAGATATTTGTATATTCTTGCGTTCACAGGTTTCTAGTTAAAATACCTGCAGATTTTTATACACAACGCTCACCTACTTTTAGATACCTCTACGAGAGGACGCTTCTTTGTTTTCTATTTTACGTAAAGCGTGGCAAATTTCAAATGTTTTCCTATCTGTACGTCACTTATCAACTGATAGATTGTTTTTAATATTTTCACTTAGTTTTAAACAGATGCTATTTATATTTATACATTTTAATTACTGTTTTAATTGTAAAGTTTTATATGTTGTACAAGTTTTTCTACATTTTAAATTTTTTGACTTCGTTTGAAAGTGACTGCCACATTGCCATTGCGTTTTTGTTCTCGTTTTTGATGCTTACATCAAACGATTTACATCTTATTTTGATATTTTGACATGATCTTAGAATTAATTGTTTGCCTTTTCTCCATCTAGTCCTGAAGATGGAGCAATAAAGACTCCGAAACGTCGACAATCATAATATAGTGGTTTGATTTGCATGCCCATTTAATCCGTTATTCCTTTCCGTTTATAATATTTGAAAGATCATCATCATCTAGATTTCCTGTTATAAATTTGATAGTTTTTCCGAGAAAGTTAATTAAACCACGTTTCTGTTTGAAGTGTACCAATTTTTCTAATGTATTTTCAGTTGCTAAAGTTTCTAGTCGTAATTGATCATATCGACGTCTTGTTAAGTCGTCTAGCGGTATTTTATGCCCTAAAATGATACTGTTTGCTATTAATTGTCTTAGACCGATTTCTAATTGTGTGAGGTTAAAGTAAAAATAAAATTTGTGATAGTGAGAATGTATTTTTGCTGTACCCAATTCTTCGCTAAAGTATCCGCTACTCTGTATCGGAGTCACTTGCAGTGGGAACACGGGTCGTACTAGGCCCAGGCTCATTAAGATCCTGCAAAGAAATTGATTTTCTTAGTCGTTTGACTTTTCTAATATGTGAGTTAGTTATTTTTCCTTTAACAGATTTTCCTTCGACTACTGCGTCTGATTTATTTAAAATATGTATTTTATCATATAAGGTGTCCGTTTTACTTGGTTTATTCTTTCGAATAAACACAACATCTGTATCGATTTGTGGAGGATTTTCCTTGTTTTTATTCCTATTATCCAGAATTTTGTCTTCTTTGTTTTTATTTTTATGGTAAATTTGATCAATGAATGGCATTAATTCGTGTTTCCTTTTGTTGTTATATTCTTCGTATATGGTCAAGTCTAAAGAGAAGTCGATTTCATGTTCGTATGAGCCGTATAAGATAGAGAAAGGTGAGAATCCGGTAGAAGAGTGAATTGATTGATTGTATATTAAGGTAGCTGTTATCATTTGATTTTGTGGGGTTTCTTTAGGTTCTTTTATCTTAAGTATTCTGAGTTTTTCTAATAGGGTTGAATGTAATCTTTCAACTGGGGAATTTGAATTTGGATTATTTATAGTGATGAAATGTAATTCGATTTTGTGTAATTGGCAATATTCTTTGAATGTTTTGTTATAGAATTATTTTCTTTGGTCGCAGACGATGCGTTCTGGGTAATTGTGATGTGCGAAATAATGACGTAGTTTATTTAGTATTGTTAGGCCAGTTCCGTCTTTGACAAAATATGGGCATATCTGGAGAATGAGTCGATGATAGTTAGAAATTTGCAGTTTTGAAACGAGAAGGTCATCATCATCATCATCATCAACACGTTCTAGACTTATAGTCCGTTACGTCACTCTTTATTGGTCTTCCCATCTTTTCCTAGGTCGACCTATATTTCTCTTTCCTCGGGGTTTATAGTTATATATTTGTTTGGGGATATATACGAGAAGGTATCAATACAAATGGTATTAAAGGGTTTTCTTGCTAGCAGAGGGCCTTGTAATTTTAAATTATATGGGTTTCTTTCGTATTTAGACTGAAGGCATAGTTCACATTTGTTGATTATGTTAGTAATCATTTGTTTCATGTTGGGCCAGAAATATTTTGATTTTAATTGATTGTATGTTTCGATTATGCCGGTGTGCGTTTCATCATGGTATTTTGCTATTTTATCTTTTTGGTCTTCTTCGTTTAATACGTCTGTATGATATTGGTTGCAGATTACAAATTTTGCTGAGTTGTTCATGTAGGTTTTACATAAATCTACGAGGTCGTCTCGTATTTTTTGTTCGTGACAGTAAATGCCGTATGTAATATTTGGTCGAACAATTTCTTTTATCATTCGAGATAAATCTTCTCTGACGTTTTCTTACTACTAAGTCTACCTAAGTCACTAAACTAAGTCAAACGTTAGAAGAGTACAACATGATAATATCAACATCTAAAACAAAAGTAATGGCTTTCAAAGGACAAGAGCAAGTAAGGTCCAAGATAGTACTTAAAAACCAGACCATAGAGCAAGTTAGAAACTTCAACTACCTGGGCTGCACAATTTCTATATACGAAGAGAAGGATATTGGAAAGAAAATTGAAAAATTTAATTATATCAATGGAACTATTAGGAGAACTTTTAAGAACAAATACAACCAGGAAACAGCGTTGAAGTTTTATAAAACAATCTCCGTACCAACAGCGAGCTACGGTAGCGAAACATGGACTCTGACGAAAGCAGACGAAAAACGTTTACAAAGTGCAGAAATGCGGTTCCTAAGAAGTATAGCAGGTTATAAGAGAATAGACCGGAAGCGTAACACCGATATACGAAATGAATTAAACATCTCCAGCCTAAATGATCAAATCAGAGAATACAGAAATAACTGGAAACAACACCTTGGAAGAATGGATAATGAACGCATCCCCAAACAAATATATAACTATAAACCCCGAGGAAAGAGAAATATAGGTCGACCTAGGAAAAGATGGGAAGACCAATAAAGAGTGACGTAACGGACTATAAGTCTAGAACGTGTTGATGATGATGATGATGATGATGATGACGTTTTCTTTTCGAATAAAGGTAACGTAATGGTTTTTCTTAAATGGTCGTTTCAGGCGTATGTCAAAGTTTTCTCCATAAAGAATAATGAGTCGGTTACTAAAGTTGTTAACAGGGAGTTCTGATATGGGAATTATTTTGCCGTCATCATTATTACTTACAGAATGTACAGTATTCTCCAATTCGTTAAGAACTTGATCGTATTCTGGAGAGTTGTCTCGACTTGAATCATTCATGATCTCGTCTAACTCTTCTATGTTAGGGGGTTCTTCCAGTTGAGGTACTATTGATAATTCGTCAATTTCTTTGTTATTAATTTCGATGCGTGACAATGCGTCGGCTACTACATTTTCTTTTCCTTTCCGGTAGATTACTTCGAAATCAAATTCTTCTAATTTCAATTTCCATTTCACCAGGCGCCAATAGGTTCTTTAATTTTATGTAGCCAGACTAAAGGATTGTGGTCAGTCTCGATTTTGAATCTCCTTCCGTAAAGGTATGGTCTGAAATGTTTCGTCCCATCCATTATGGCTAAAAATTCCTTTTCGATTGTGCTATAATTCTTTTCCGCAGAGTTAAGTGTTCTGGAATAGTATCCTATAGGTTTGTTGTTTTGGCTGAGCACGGCTCCGATTGCTACATTGAAAGCATCTGTGGTCAACGTAAAGGGTTTCTCGAAATCTGGGTACGTTAGTATGGGTGCGTTGGTCAACAATTCTTTGCATAAATTGAAGGATTCTTGATAATCGGTGTTGTTTACGTCTATTTTTGTGTCCTTTCTAAGATATTTTGTCATGGGTGAAGCTATTTTAGCAAAGTTTGAAATAAATCTTCGGTAATAACCTACGAGGCCTAAAAATAATTTAATTTCTTTCGTTGTTTTAGGTATCGGATATTTTTGTATAGCTGTGATTTTAGAAGGGTTTGGTTTTATTCCTTCTAGAGTGATGACATGTCCTAAGAATGCGACTTCCTTACACAGGAATTCGGACTTGTCTAGCTGTATTTTAAGGTTCACTTCTCTTAATCGTTGGAATATTTGTTTAATATGAATTATATGATCATGTAGTGATTTGGAGAATATTACCACGTCGTCCATATAAATAAAACAAAATTTATATAGATAATCTTTGAGGACATGGTCCATCATTCGCTGGAATGAGGCTAGAGCATTCTTCAAACCGAAAGGCATTCATAAGTACTCATAGTGACTATTGTTCACAGTAAATGCTGTTTTCTCAATTGACTTGGGGTCCATTTCAATTTGATGGAAACCTTGAGCCAGATCCAATGTGGTGAAGTAAACACATTTTCCAAGATTGTCTAAGATTTCCTCAATTCGAGGTAAAGGATATTTATCTTCAACTGTGTTTTCGTTTAACTTTCTATAATCTATAACCATTCGATATTTTCTTTGGTTGCTAGCGTCCATCTTTTTTGGTACGATCCAAACCGGTGAGCTGTAGGGCGAAATCGATGGTCTAACTATTTTGTTGTCCAGTAGTTTTTGTATTTGATTTTGAATTTCGATCTGCATTGATCTTGGATGCCTGAAAGATTTTGTAAAGATTGGGTGTTCGTCCATTACTCGGATTTCGTGCTTGACGTGATTTGTAAAACTCAGGTCAGTATTTTCGTAATAAAATACATCGCGATATTTTACACATAGTTGAATGATTTCTTTCTTTTCTTCGTTGTTTCTTCGTTTTCTACCTTTTCCTTGTGTTTGGTTCGAATAAGTTCGTGAACTTTGGGAAATGATTTAATCGTCGTGTGCATTTCTGGATCTTTAATATCAAAATATTCTGTGGGAACTACATCGATTCGTTCATTAAAGTTAATTTCTTCTCCTTCTGTTGGATTCGGTATTTTACAGATGCCTTTCTTTGATATTGCAATGCATTCTGGTATTTCGATATTTTCATTGATTTTTGAACTGGGTATAAGGACTTCACCTTCATCGATTGTAACCGGAATGTCAAGGCATAATTTGTTGGTCGTTTTTAAGTTTACTTGTGCATTGTTAAATTCTAAAAAGAATAGTATATTCTGAAACAAGTTTGGAATTAGGCATATTCCGCACGAGGGAAAAGTTTGTCACCCGAGCCAATAGGCGAGGGTGACGGTTCACGAGTGCGGAATAGCCATTCCAAACGTGTTTCAGACTATACTTTCTATACGACTATTAAAATAATAAGCTGTATAAGTTTTGACCGTAATTAGAATTTGTAAAAATGAGAAAATGTTTTTGTGCGCGATCGATCTGAATTTTTGCACATGCTTTCCTACCGATAATTCACAGGGGGAAAGTTGAGGCGAGGGGGGGAGAAGTTTTTGCTCAGTTTTTCGATATCTAACGCCATTTTTGAGTTATTGCTAATTCAAGTTTGTGTGGCGGAAACGTAGCAATAACTCAAGAACGGCGCTAGATATCGAAAAACTGAGCAAAAAATTGTCCCCCCTCGTACACACCAGCTGTGAATTATCGGTAGGAAAATATGTGCAAAAATTCAGATCGATCGCACGCAAAAAAGTTTACTCATTTGACAAACTTGATTTTTGTTTATAAATTGTAATCCAGGCACTTAAATATAATATTTCCTATTAATTTGACAGATGTGTAAATAAATTGAGTTCAAAAATTTGGTAATAGATGTCACTTCAAATAGTAGTCTATTCTTTGCTCTAATTGGTCTAATCTGTGTGAGAATAATTATTCTCGCACCGATATCGGTGTGAGAATAAAAAAAAGAAAGAATGTAGATATTCTGTATTTAAAAATAGAATCAGAATGCCCACATTCTATGATAGTCGTATAGAAAGGTATTTCAATGTTACCTAACGTAAGCGTTTTTGTTTTGTAGTTTAAGTTGGCTTCAAATTTCTGTAGATCTTTAGTACCGATGAGAGCGTCAAATTTTTTGTGCCAATCTATAATTCTAAGTTTTAGGGGTTCATTTATTCCTAATTCTGAAAATATCGGGTAGTACAAATTTTGGTTTGATGTGATTTGGTTATTTAAGCTTGAAATTATAAAAGGTTCTGAATAAAAGTGATTTCTAAATTTTGAAGCAACTTCGGTATTTATTATTGAGTCCGTTGCTTCTGAATCTATTAAAATTTTTAAATTTAATTGTGGCAAATAAAAGAACGGTAGTTTGGGTTTGGAGCAGATTGAATTTAAATCTACGGTTGCGGGTCTTGTGAGGCTTCTACATAAAAATTTTCCGCTTCTCCTGGTTCTTCTTCCATTTCGTTGTAATTTTCATACCATGCACACTCGTCAAAGTTCTCTTGTTCTTCCACTTCTGTGTTGAACAGTTCCTGTGAGGTAAACGTTGGTTTACTTGTAGATTGGAAATGGTTCGGTCTTGTTCTGTTTTGAAAAGTCGAAGTTTGTATTGACATAGGGGTTGGTTTATAATATTGAGATTTCTGTTGTTCAGGTTTATTTCCGAAGGTTTGCCGATTAGTTGGAAATTTAGGCGATTGTGCAATTGGTTTGTTGATGGGTACAGAGAATGGTTTAGGTTGAAACTGTGGTTGGTTAAATGGTTTAGGATGAAATTGATGCTGATTAAATTGATGTTGACTAAATGTTTTTGGTTGAAATTGATGTTGATTAAATTGATGTTGACTAAATGTTTTTGGTTGAAATTGATTTTGGCTAAATGGTTTCGGTTGAAATTGATTTTGCGAGAATAGTCTTGATTTGCGGTTGTGAGTTCTGCCATTTATCGTTTCTCGTTACTTGCATTGATTTCGTTTGTTGTGGGAGAAACTTTGGAGATTTATGCTCCTGTAGTCGTCGTACGTAGTCTGTATAATTATTTTCTTGCATTTTATTGTCGTACATTCTACATTTTCTGTACCCTAACACTCCCTGAATGCTACTTGTGCAAGCAGCGGCTAGCTTATACAGTACGGAGAGAGGCTTTTTGGGTAAGCGATACTAGAAATATATTGCCAGGCGCCAGAAACTGTTATTAAACCGTAAAATAAAATAAACAAAATAGAATTAGTGGTTTAATGTAGTTTCAAATTAAAATTATGAACAAAATTCTAAGGGATACTGAAGGTATCACCTTGACAATAAAAAAATTTAAAAAAATACAAAGCTCGACACTGATGGTGTCAGAAGCTTAAAAAAATTTTGTTTACCACCCTCTTGAGGGTGACGACCATTAACGGAATAACCGTTTTATAGATTGTTCCGCCAACTGTTGAGGACTAGTGTAGCAACTTAATTAAAAACAACTACTCTTCATACTCTTCTGTTACCATTACGACTTACGACTGGCCATATTTATTAGATACTCAATATATAGTATTAATACAAATTGCTTACTCTATGAAACCTTATTTGTAATTTACATACTAACCTACATATACCTAGACACCAACTCAGCACTAACCTATACTACTTAAAATCTAGAACACTATTACAATAACATTAATAACAATAACAATATCAACAATAACATTTATATATGTTTATACTACATCTCCCTCTTTGCAAGAATGGCTTTCACTATGTACACTTGTGAAAGACATTCCCGAAAATTAAAAATTTCAATAATGTTATTACAATAATATACTACTATCTACTAATTATTTATTTAAACCTATATTCAATATTATCTGTATTTTACAATAATTACAAAAAAAAAATTACCTATGTATTACTTTGTTCTTGTTCAACTGACATTTTCTACATTTTCTCACAAAACTGGCTACGTCACGAGACATACCTTTCCATCTATAATTTACTCTTAATTTTTTCAATAACCTCTTTTGACCGCAGTGACCTCCCATAAGCGGATGATCATGGTACATTTCAATTAATTTTATTTTTTCGCTGTCATCTATTATTATTTTGGGATCCCTAAACAGTATAATTCTTAATTTCTTGAGCTCATTCGATCCTAATTCCTTAAACTTATTAACGGTGCACCATTTAAATATAGGATCATTCATATTGAGTTTCACATTATTGAATCCCAAATTACCGGCCTCTAATTCTAGCCTAGACAATATTTTCTCTAAAGAAAAATTATCGTTAGTAATCTGCCATTCTTTGTGAAACCTTGGTTTACCACGTTTTCCCATCATTATCCTAAGATAAGTGGGCTTAATTACAAATTTTAAAACTGGCAAACTTATTATATCAGCAGCATCTAAAGCTTCATGTACCATTGAGATTATTTCTTTATTGCTTGAATCGTTCTTTTTGTTTACTTGAGGATATCTTCGTGACATTGCTCTTGTGACTACAAGAACCTTACTATTTTTGTTTACTATTTACAAATACAAAATTTGAAAAATATAAATCTATAAATAATACTTAATTTAAATTAAAATACATCTTACAATTTTTTCTTTAGTTATAAGCTCATTTTTGAAATTATTAAGTTTGATTTATTAATTAATTAATTAATTAATTATTTTTAAATTATTTCGTTACTTTCAAAAATTTCCTTTTTTAAATTTAACATGTACTTATTTTCAATTATTCATATTTTGATTATGTGTAATCCTTTTCGTTATATAGCATTATAATACTTATTTATTGCTGTTAATCATTGATTAACAAGCTTGTCTTTATTTTTACTTTAATTTCAATAAATACGTAGGACATATTAAATTTGACTACGCTTTTTTTTTCGGTAGAACCTAGTTTTGATTTCTAATAATTTAATTGCGTCTTGTAGGCATTATATAATTTCAACCATGTAGGACATAATAAATTCAACTACACTTTTTGGTTTGAACTCATTTAAAACCTAATCCGCAATTTTTTTTTTTTTTATGTCTTGGTTTTGTGTTTACTCTGCGTTCTGCATTTACGTACTTGATATGCATAATAATTTCATAAATATGTTGCAATTCCATAATTTCATAAATTTAAAATTTTTCTAACTGACTTGTTTAAAACTCAAAATTCGAAACATAAATATTTTTAATTTAACTCATAAATAAATTTAATGTGTATTATTGTAATAATTTATTTGCAGGTTTATAAAATCTTATCTTAAATAACTTATTAGTTTATACAAAATAATACTGAATTTGCAATACTACGAATCTAGATATTTTATTTAATAATGAAAAAAATTTTAATTCATCTTTTTGTTTAACTCATGCTATTGTTTTTTCTTAAAAACCACAACTGAATTTTCTAGACCAAAACTTTATTAATTTTATTTTTCAGTTAATTGATCACAAAAAAAATTATTTAGTAGATGACTTTTTACTCCTACAATTTAACTTGAATTTAAGGTTTAATTAATTTTTGGCATTTACAGAATTTCATATTATTTAAATTTTCAAATCGTTTCTTACAATAATTTTTAAATCGCTTTTGAAATTTACTTTAGTCAAGTTTTATAAAATTTGCTTATATTTCTTTCCTATTAGGTGCAATGGACTTGATGTCTAATATTCAGCATTTTTCGTTATTTGTTAATTATTTACGTAATTTGTATAGTTTTTCAAATTGTTAGTTAAAATTTTTAATTTCGTTTTTTTTTTTTATTCAAATTATGATGATTTCAAGAATTATGTTTTAAAATTTAATTTATTTCTAATAAACTTTCGTGATAATATAAAATTTTTATTTTTGATAAAACCTTGTTTTAAATTTCTATTATCATGAATATTCAATTTTTATATTTTTTAATTATTCTGATTCATTTAATATTTTTGAATTCGGATTATTTAAGAAATTTTTGCTTAAAACCTTGTTTTAAAATATTTTTACAATTTGTACAAAAAAAACTTTTCTTAATGTGCAAAATTTTGTTATAACCGTTAAAACTTAATAATTTCAAGAGATTTCAAACCTTTTGCGTTTAAAAACTTTTTGGTTGCTTTTATTTAATTTACATTATTTTAAAATTTATCATATCAAAAAAAATTCTTTAAAATTACCCTTATATATAAAATTTACCAAATCATTATAATAAAAAGCATTTTACAAAAATTTTTTTTTTACCTTGGCATCTTTAAAAACTACACTTTATTTTAAATTTCACAAATTCACTTTTTAGACTTTTAACTTTTTACAAACTTCACTTAAACTTTGTCACTCGAAGTGAATACGTTGACCCATTCTTCCAAATTTCCATTCTGATAGTTGATTTTCATTTTCGCCGTTCTTCTGCTTTGATGACAAAAATTCCATTTTTCTTTGTACGTCAACTTGTTTCTAGCGGTAATTTCTATTGCAATTTAATTTTCCACTTACTCGTCTCAGAAATTTTCCAAATTTTCCAATTGTTCGTTTAAACAAGATCCTCAGAAGTTTTCTAAATTTTCCAATTTTTTTTTTTTTATTGTTTAATTTTTAATTGTTCTTTTAAGCAAGATGTAACAACTTATACCATATTTATACTTATACCATATTTAACACACCAAATTTTGAATCTTAGGCCAAACTGGCAACCAAACTGGCAGCCAAACTGGCAAGATCATGTAGCAACTTAATTAAAAACAACTACTCTTCATACTCTTCTGTTACCATTACGACTTACGACTGGCCATATTTATTAGATACTCAATATATAGTATTAATACAAATTGCTTACTCTATGAAACCTTATTTGTAATTTACATACTAACCTACATATACCTAGACACCAACTCAGCACTAACCTATACTACTTAAAATCTAGAACACTATTACAATAAAATTAATAACAATAACAATATCAACAATAACATTTATATATGTTTATACTACACTAGGGCTAAATCGACGGAGATTTGAGCCTGTCCTTTTTAGTTTTTTTGACATTTACTACAAGTAGTAAATGTGGCATTAGGTGTTCCGCATAGATAGCAGAAAATACGACGCTCTGCTGCACATGTATGATAAGTGTGACCCGTGGCCGAACAATTGTAACATTTGGTGTTAGCTCTCGCGCGATTGACAACTGTTCGCGACTTCAACTGAGTTGCCAAAGCCGATAAGTTTGCATTTGGAGAACTGTTACTACTTGATGGACCCTTATATGCTAGGTCTGGCTCAAGAGGTTGCGTAGTCGAAACTGCCATATTAAATCTCTCCACACGAAACTTAGCTCTTTACAACTTTTGACATAGCCCTTGTAAATGTTCTACTGAGAATACGTCTACTAGTGCCAAAGAATTTGTAAAACGCGGCAATAGATTGGGCATAATGAAACTAAGTTGTGTTTCATCGTCAAGAATGACTGACAACCGCCTCATCATATTTTGCATGACCGCTATAAAAATAAAACACGGCTCTTCCGCACCTTGTTTGCGAGCTTGTATCTCCCGCTTCAGCTCTTTGTCATAATCAAACGGCAGATAAACTGATTTGAACCGCTGGCTGTACCAGCTCATCCCAAGATGAAACACTGCCAATAATAGACTTAAACCAAATCTTGGCCTGGCCATCAAAAAGTTCTCCCGCTCCTTCAAAAAGCGATTGTTTTGTCACCCCCCGTGAAACACGTAGCTCATTCACCCGTTCTAAAAAAGCTTCTACTCCCATCTTGGAAGTATTACCATCAAATTTCAAACCCCATTTGTGCAGCTTTCTCGATGAACTTGGCATATGAAATTGATTTGGTACGTAAACAGGTACATGAGTAAACTGGTTCTTGTGCTGATGTACTTTGCTCAAGTACCGATACCATATCATTAAAACTAATTTGTGGACCTGTTTCCACATCATCTATTGTTTCAAAAAGTGTTAGAGCACGTCCTGATAATGAGTCTACTTTTACCCGCTCATCCTCAACTAAATGTAACTTAAGCATGTAATCCGTTCTCCGAATAATGTGTTCTATTTTAGTGCGCAACCGTTTACTCTCCGTGGTGAGAGGTTTTCCAACAAAAGTTGATACATCAGATTCCAACTTAGTAAGTTTGGCATCAACTATTCCTAATTCTGTTCCTATATCGTAATTGTACAGCGTATAACGAGATAACAAAGCAGGTTTTGCTCTTTCTTTTGCCATAAGGGCTCTTAAAAATTTACGTAGCTCTTCTACTGTACGATTAGAACTAGCAACATTGCGCACTTGTAATTCCCAAGACAACTCATCACCCGTTAAATAATTAATATTGGTCATTGTAAAAATTGTTAATTTAAAACAAAATAAATTATAAAATGAAAGAAGTATAATTCTAATGGCAGATAATGGTAAGCCAAGTATTGAAACCCGAACGTTGGTCGCCAAAGTGTACCCTAACACTCCCTGAATGCTGCTTGTGCAAGCAGCGACTAGCTTATACAGTACGGAGAGAGGCTTTTTGGGTAAGCGATACTAGAAATATATTGCCAGGCGCCAGAAACTGTTATTAAAATAAAATAAACAAAATAGAATTAGTGGTTTAATGTAGTTTCAAATTAAAATTATGAACAAAATTCTAAGGGATACTGAAGGTATCACCTTGACAATAAAAAAATTTAAAAAAATACAAAGCTCGACACTGATGGTGTCAGAAGCTTAAAAAAATTTTGTTTACCACCCTCTTGAGTGACGACCATTAACGGAATAACCGTTTTATAAAAATTTAAAACAACAACCGTCACATAAATCTCCTGCAAAAGAGAATAATTGCAACACAAATTGTAACGACTCACCCTTAAAACTGACCAGGTGTAATGGCAATACAGCAGCTCGAGTTAACCACGACTTCCAGAAAGCTTTCCTTGGTTCGAAGATATTTCGGCTGCTCCAAAAAAATGGTTTGGTTTTGAAAACTGCAATCACAATTTGAATTACAAAAACCCCCTCCTACAATTGATAAATGTGACACGTCTCTCTACCAAACGACGTAGAAAAAAAATGTATCTTAATTGGCGTCACCCAAAATTGTGAATAAAATATTAATTTTCTTTAAAAGACCATATATTAACTCCTTGATAACGCTATCGATAATTCCGCCAACTGTTGGGATTAGTTTCAACGTTTTTCTTGGTACTTTGTTGAATGGTACAAGTTGGATTTTGCATCAAAAAAATAAACCATATAAAAGAATCGTCTTGAAGAAAAACCTTCACCACGGTGGCAAAACGTAGGTGTGATAAAAATTAGCAAACTAAAAAAACGAATTCGATGAGTTCAAGTTACAAAAATAATAATAAAAATTGTACCTGCCAGTGATTCAATCAAATGATTATCAAAAATCGGTATAAAAACCCAAAACAAATGATTTAATTAGTTGCAATTTCTATAAATTTTCGCAGTTGTAACGAAGTTAATCTGCTTTTATTCAAGCGCTAGTGATAATAAATTCTTGCTTTATCGTCCATACCAACGTTAAATATTCAAATTCAAAAAGGTGTATAAAATGTAACATTTAAAATTCAAAAATTTTACCTTGCAAAAATAAGAAATGCATTCGCAATGTTACATTTCTTAATGCTTCATCTAAGTCAAGTAACTCGAAGTTCATTACGTACGCTCTATAAGGTTCTAGTAACCCAGAGCAAAATACTTGCTACGTTTGCTTTTGATATAGTGACTTTTTAAATGCAAACATGTTGGGGTCAGTTTCATGTAATTGAATATATTGTAGCAGGTCGTTTTGTGCTAGCAGAATATTATCATAATAGTCACTTGTAATACCACGAGTAGTCATAGATATGTCGAATATTTTGTGCTGATATCACGAATATTCGTTGCGCTGAATATTCGCTGAACTGCAGCGAATATTCCACTAGTGGTGAATTGCAGCGACTATTCCATAGTAGGACAAGCGAATATTTAAAATAAATAAATAATTTTATTGCTATTATTATCTGATTATTATTTCAAATTATTTTTAGATTTTATTTTTCACTACAAATAAAATTTTAAAAACTACATGTAGATTTACAATACAAATAAGTGTACAATGCGCAAATGAAACACTTTTTACTAATATTTCAATTAAATATTGTACACTTTTTTTAATTAGGTTAAGAAGTTATTTTAAAACATAATTGATGGTACAATTTGAAAAGCTTACGTTGCTACAATTGGATAAAAATCCCGTTTTACTTGAAGAAGGCATTGCCAAAGTTTCGTTCTCGATTGTATGGTTGGAACGCATCTTTTCAATTATTGTTTGGTGATGTTCACCGTCCAATTGTAAATAAGATTTTATTGAATCAGTATTTCTGTGTCCTGTTATTTTCATCAGCTGCTGCTCTCCAACCCCAACTTTTGCTAACGTTGATGCAGCACTAGACCTAATCGAGTGGTTCGATATTTTACGTTTTTTAATGTCTAAACCTAATTCTTACAATGGGGTGTATGGGGTGTTGCAAGCGAACATACAGCCTCTCACACCCAATAGTCAACCTCACCTTCACGTGGTACACTCTGTTCTAACTAACGAGGCTCTGGCGTCCGAGTATTGGCGGTATAACCATAACAACCTATCTACAGGAAATGGTAGATAACACATAACTCCTACCAGCGAAGGAGAAAAATAGCTGGGAGCTGGGCCAGAAGCTCTGAACGGGCAACCCCGTACTGGCCTAACCTGCTATAGGATAGTCTCCAATTCAGGGAAATCAAATGACTTTCAACCACTCAGATAATATTGCCTCGGATACTGGACAGGATCAAATGTTGACAAATTGCAAACGAAAAAGGAATAAGAGATTGGGTATAGTGGATTACATAAACGTAGGATGTTGGAATGTCCGTGGTATAACAAATAAAACGGCAGAATTGGAAAGAGCGCTAGAAGAAAGAAGAATAGATATTGCTCTGATTAGTGAAACTAAGAAAAAATTACGAGGCACCTGTGATATGGAAAGATACACAATGATATATAGCGGAGTACCACAAGAACTAAGAGCCGCTGCAGGAGTAGCAATACTGGTAAACCACAGATGGAAAACCAGAATTACATCCTATAGTTGGATAAATGAGAGAATAGTAACATTAAGATGCAAAATTGACAGAGGAAATATTACTTTTGTGGGGGTATATGCGCCGGAGGAAGGGAAGAAAGAAGAAACCAAAACATTCTACGAACAATTACAAACTACACTAGATGCTATTCCAAGAAACGACTATCTAGTAATCGGCGGAGACTTCAACGCTCGAATAGGTAAAACGCCAATAGATAAGGTAATTGGTATTCATAACGAGGACATATTGAATGAAAATGGAAAAACACTTACAGCCTTATGCATAGTCAACTCAGTAGCTACTAACGCGCTACTAGTATTATTTTAGTATGTCACTTAGTAACCAAGCATACAATTTGTATGCATAGTCGAGTTAGAATGGTACTACCCTTAGTAGGACTACTAAAATCGTTGGGTGGCTACTAAATATTACTGACAGTTTTGGGCATGTTTAAGACCATTTTAAGGTGACGTTTTAAAAATAATAGACAATTTTGAAAATTATACTGTCATAAAAATAGTCATTAAAATAATGGAAGATTATATAGGGTCTACCAATAAGAACGATAGAACTTGTTTTTTTAATTATAACTCATCCGTGTAAGATACAATGGATTTGTTGGTATTTATTTGAAGCTCAGTTCATACCATTTATGTTTTGAAAAAAATATTCTTTAAATGTCCACCTCTTGATCGTTTGCACACACGCATTCTATGGGTCCAATTTTTGATGACTTTTCCAAGTAAGGCTGGCTGAATACCAAGAATTACTCGCTCGATGTTGGCTTTCTTTGCGGTTTATTAGCGTAAACTAATGACTTTACGTAGCCCCAAAGAAAGAAGTCCAGCGGAGTTAAGTTACACGATCGCGGTGACCAGTTGACAATAGTCTAATTTTACGAACTTTTTGAGATGATCGACTTCCCGAACTTTTCTTTCAATAAGTCGATTGTTTCGTTCGAAATGCGGCATGTTGTGCTGTGCTGTTGAAACCACATCTCTTTCAGATCCATTTCATCCAATTGTGACCACACAGAGTTTGTTAACATCTGACAGCTTCTCACTGCTCATTTTCAAAGAAGTAAAGTCCAATAATGGCTTCGGACCACAAATCGCACCAAACAGTAACGGTTTTTGGATGCAAGTCACTCTCATGGACCATCTATTGATTTGTTTCAGTCCAGTAACGGAATCTGCTTATTAACGAAGTTTATTAAAATTCGTGTAATGCTCTGAACGTGGCTCGAACAGAGCTCCTACTTTGGAAATATAATTTTACGATTTGCAAATCGTTCTTGCAAATCGGTCTTGCGGAGTCAGTCTTGCATAGTGATGAAATAGTGAGCCTTACTGAATAAAATACACTATGAGAGACATCAATGTCATTTATAACATGGCGGCAATACCTACCTAAAGTTCTATCACTCTTATTGGTAGACCCTATAGTAACGTTGATGAAGAAATGGAAGAAGTTCAAGCTATTGAAGATGTTCTTAATATAAATAAGAGGCCAATAGTATATTTACATCATATAAATCCTTTAATTTATTATAATAATGCAAAGTTTCGCAAATATTATCGATTAAATAAAGAAGTAGTTCGTGTTGGATAGATCTAATGAGAGATCGACTAAATAATTTTAACAATCGTTGCCGTCCTGTATCTCCTGAAATTCAAGTTTTTGCGTTTATTAGGTACTTTGCCAAATATTAAAATTTAAATACCCTTTTATTATGAAATTGCCATTTTGCTAGTTAAATTTTGTAATGTAACTTACCGACATATTTTTGACCTTGTCCTTGTAAACTGTCAATGCTTTTAGGTTATCAGCTGAAAATTTGCAATGTTGCCTAATAAATATTTTGAAAATCATACTTTAGTATCCTACCAACTAAAATGATACTAACGTTCTTTTTAAAACAACTATGCATAACAAAATTTTATAAGCTACTAGAATGCTATTAATTAGTAGCTACTTAATTCATTTTAAAACCATTTTAAAAATACGACTATGCATAAGGCTGTTAGAGACTTTGCATGCTATAACAACACAAAAGTTATGAATACTTTCTTCAAACACAAACGAATACATAAATACACATGGTCCGCCAGAGGCCAGATTTCCACAATTGATTACATTTTAGTAAACGGAAAAACTTTCCCAACAGTCGGAGATACTAGAATATACAGGGGAGTGGATATAGGGACTGACCATTTCTTACTATGTGCGCTAATAAATTTAAAAGCCAGATGGTTAAAGAAAAGAAATAATAGTGACAGAAAAGAGATGTATAAAGTATACTTACTCCAGGAGGAATCAGTGAGAAATCTATACCAAAAGCGATTAGATGAGCATAGCACTAACATAAAACAAAATGACGACGTCGAGATAGAATGGACGAATTTAAAAATCATTATTAAAAAAGCCGCATTTGAAGCCCTTGGATGTCAGAAAAAATCAACAAAAAAAGGTATGAATATATGGAACGAAGAACTTGAAGAAGCAGTCAAGTGTAAAAAGTTAGCGTACCTCAAACTACTGCAAAATAACACACAAGATAATAGAGAAAATTACAACAGGAAAAGCAAAAACGTGAAACAAATATATAGAGAACTGAAACAAAATAAATGGGACGAGTTCATCAGCAGAGTCGAAAACGACGTACACGGGTGACAAAATATTGCTTATAAAATAATGAAACACTTGAACAGTAAAGAAAAAGATACAGCCTCAATCACAACCATAGACAACGAAGAATGGCTCAAATATTATAAAAAACTATGGCAAAATGAAGAGGAAGCACTGATTGGAATAGAGGAAGAACATGGAGAGGTAGATAGAATAGATCGATCAGAATTAGATAGGGCACTGGACGAGATAAAGAACCGAAAAGCAACAGGAACGGATGAAATTAATGGAGAATTACTTAAATACAGCTCTGAAGCACTGAAAACGAGACTCCTAAGATTCCTAAACATATGTTGGAAACAAGTAAAAACACCTCAAGAGTGGAAACTGGCAAAAATAATATCTATATTCAAGAAGGGCAATAGAACGATTTGCGAGAACTACAGAGGGGTCAGTTTGCTGAATACCTCTTACAAAATATACTCGAAAATAATAAATAATAGATTGAAAAATATCACAGAAGATACTATATTAGAGGAGCAAACAGGATTTAGAAAGGGACGATCATGTGTAGACAATGTGTTCAGCATAAAACAGATCATTGAAAAACACCAAGAGTATAACCGCGAAACCCACATAGCATATATAGACTACGTCAAAGCATTCGATAGGGTAATACGAAGTAGAATGTGGAATATATTAACAAGAAGAGGTATACCATATCACTTAATATTGACAATACAGGAAATGTATAAGGAAACCCAGATATGTATAGCAGGAAATGAAAATAAAAAAGAAGAAATAAACACGGGATTGAGACAGGGCTGCAGTATGTCGCCGACGCTATTTAATATATACTTGGACGATGCTATACGTAAATGGAAAGAGCAAATCACATATTATACAACAAACCTAAATAATAGAGATTTTGTGGTAACCGTGCTGTTCGCAGATGACCAGGCTGTAATAGCGATAATGAGGATTGCCTACAACATGCAATATTCAAGTTGAGCCAAATACTAAAACCATATAACATGGTAATATCCACCAACAAAACGAAAGTAATGGCCTTTAAAGGAAAAGAGCCGGTAAGATCTAAAATAGTGCTAAACAACCAGACTATTGAACAGATAGGAAGCTTCAACTTTTTAGGTTGCATGATATCGCTATATGAGGAAAAAGATATACGAAACAAAATAGAAAAATTCAACTATATAAATGGAACAATTAGAAGAACGTTCAAGAATAAATCAAGCCAAAACACAGCAATCAAGTTCTACAAAACGATATCGATCCCAACGATCACGTATGGAAGTGAAACATGGACGATAACAAAGGAGAACGAAAGGCGTCTGCAAAGTGCGGAAATGAAGTTCCTCAGAGCAATAGCAGGATATACTAGAATAGATAGAAAGCGCAATACGGACATTAGAAATGAACTTGCAATATTCAATTTGTGTGAACGTATAGAAGAGTACAGAAACTACTGGCTACAACACCTAGAAAGAATGGATGACACCCGGATACCGAGAAAAGTTTATGAATACAAACCCAGAGGCAGAAGAAGCATAGGTCGACCGAGGAAGAGATGGACCGATCAAAATATTGGAGTGGCGTAACGGACTACAAGTCTAAGACGTGATGATGATGATGATGATGACCTAATTCTTCGGCCGCAATTTTAACCCACTTTGCGATTTCATTAACACCAATGGGCGAATTTTTGTACCATTTACTGGATTCATTTAATTTCCAAAATTTATTAGACGTCAGGAACATTCGATCAGTCTTCACATTGTCACCTCTCTTAGAAATAAATGTATGGTAAAGCCTGCAAAAGAAATAATACAATTACAAATTAAAATTACTGGATCAAATATAAGATAGCTTACCTTACAGGACACAGATCAACGTTTTTATTTTCAATGAGCCATTTGCTTTCGGCTAATTTCTTTCCACCTCCTTGTGCCGTTTTGGAAAAAATTGGATTGTATTCTATACGATTTGTAGGCAAGCCTTTATTGTTAATTTCTATCTTGAAATAATAAATTCGGCATTGATACCCTTCGCCACCTCGCCAAGCAAGTTCATAAGAGACCACGAAAAAAAACTTTTTTTGAAGGCCATCGGGATTATTTTCGTCTAAACCTTGTAGAATGTTTAAATACTCGTCTTTTGTTAATGCCGCTGAGCTTATGGTTCGTTTTTCTGGAAGCGTTTGTAATTTTTTTCTTTTGGCGTCTCTAGCCCTCCCTTGCAGTTTTAAATACCACGTCACTAAAGGGTTTAATTTCAATATTCCAGGTATTATAATACATGTCTTGAAGCATTTTTGCCGTGGTGTTAAACATGCTTAACTACACCTTCTTTGTAATCCGTTCAATCTTGTTTTTTCATATTAGAAGCCCAACTTTTTAAGATAATGTTTAATTCCATACATGATGTGGATTTCTTTAATTCGAAATGCTTTTCTTTCAAAAAATCCGAAAATTGTCGCCATACCGATGAATGCGATTTTCTTGTATTTTCGGGCACATTGTGAACAATATCAGCGTTAATTTCTTCATCTGACTTACCACCAAATCTCTCCGAAGCATTTTTCATTATAGCGTTTACAAAATTCACAACAAGAAAACGCGTTCAATATAAATTATTATGAATTTCAAGAATAACAAAAGTTTGTTTACTATAGTTGTCACAGAAATAAAATCATGTGTAACTCAATTTTTTTGTCAATTTTATTTTAAAAGTAAAATTTGTTCAGTGAATAGTCTCTTAAATACGACTCGTAATCATAGATGATGTAGAATATTTTGTGGTGATATCACTCATATTCTTTGCGCTTGCGAATAGCATTCGTGCTGGCGCACTCATGCTATTCATTTTGCAAGCGCAACGAATATTCGTGATATCAGCACAAAATATTCGACATATCTATGACTACTCGTGGTATTACAAGTGATTATACTGTATCAGATGATACCTCATTTACACAGAAATATAAAATTTTAATTGAAAAAAAATGCATATCGCATTTTCTCGTACAAATAAGTAATTTTTTCCACTACTAGTCATATAGACTAGCATTATAACTTAGGCCAGTCGCATGTGAAGTGACTCATTTTAGACTAGTGGTTAATAAATTTTTCATTATACACCAGTGGTTAATAATGAACATATAGTTATTTTTCTATAGTTTAACAACTATTTATAAGACAAATTTTGATAAAAAACGATTTTTTCTCCAACCGTATTAAAAGCAGTACATTTTTAGTAGCATTACCTCAACTAAAAGTTGACGTTTTCGTTATTAATATAAAAATGCGAAAATTGCTAAGCAACACTTTTTTTTACGTGCACTAAAAAAACTTTTTTGTGCATGACTTAAAAGTGATTTTATTTTTTACTATTTTTGTGCGCGATCGATCTAAATTTTTGCATATGCCTTCCTACCGATAATTCACGGGGGTGTGTCTGTGACGAGGGGGGAGAATTTTTTGCTCAGTTTTTTGATATCTAGCGCCGTTCTCGAGTTATTGCTAATTCAAACAATATAGAAAAAGCACTCTTCGAAATTATACAATTTTTAAATGTCAAAGTGACTTTTCTAATATTACATCAAATAATGTTTTAAAATTAAGTATTTATATTTTAAATTTTATTTAATTTTTGGTTGGAGAAAAAGTAATATGTCTCATTTGGATTAAAAGTGTCTTTGTTTGACGTGCAATTATTGCATTCGCTCGGCTCCGCTAGCGCTCCGCCTTGCAAATGCAAAAATTGCTTGTCAAACAAAGTTTCACTTTTAATCCGAATAAGACAATGTACTATTGTATGACCAGGACATGGTATTTAATTGCATTTAAACTATTCAAAAAGCTTTTTTAATAGATTAATTTCATTTTAAATATTTTTAAAAAACTCGAATTAATTATGACAGAAGCGAAAGCGCCACCCCTTGTTAATTTGAGAAACCACGTCGTGCCTTCTAAAGATTTTTAATACGAATTAGACGTTTATAAGTAATAGTTATTTACATCACTAGCTGCGTAAGTTAATTTTTTGGGCAAGGGGTGATTTAAGGGCTGAGGCAACGCCGAAAAAGTCTAAAAAAATTAAAAAATCCAGCCAAAAATCAAAAATCAAAATTTTGATATTAAAATGTTCCTTAGATATATCGGAGTAAATCAGAAATTGATGAGGAAATAGAAAAACTGTACGAAAAATAGCCTGGGAGACTTCAATGCCCAAGTTGGAAATGAAAACTTTGTAAGACACGTGCGGCCGGAAAACATACAATGCACGAGAAAAGAAATGAAAACGCAGCAAGATTGTGCAATACGGCCACGATATGTAACTTGCAGAAAATAACAACAAATTTCAAGCATAAAAACAAACATAAAGAGACTTGGTTAAGCGGGCAGCGAAGAAGGAAACCAAATTGACCACATATTGGTAAAAAGGAAATAGTATATTAAGTATCTAGAACGGTATGTACAATTTACCGGTTGGCAACAATGTTTGGAGACTGAGCGAAGCGAAGTCTCCAATATTGTTGGAAACCGGTAAATTGTTTACCGTTCGTGATGGTTATAACATTTTTTGCACGATCGAAATGTATATAAATAATAATTAATTTAATAAAATATCAGTACTATTGACATTTAGTATATATATATAATCGTTAACCCTTTTACCTATAAGGTGTAGGGTGTGTAGTCTATTTCTCAATTAACCCACGTAGTTCATATAATGTGTCCACTTTTTCGGTCTTTAGCCAGTTGTTCTGCTTCTTGTATTGTAGTTCCTCTATTGGTAATTATTTTCTCTATGGTGCCGTCCCATGTTTCCTGTGGTCTACCTCTCTTTCTTCTACTCCCTTCTTTAGCTTTCCATATTTTTCTAGTCGGGCGGTTTTCGCTCATTCTATGTAAGTGTCCCCACCATCCCAATTGTCTCTTTTCTACGTATTCTTGTATTGGCTGTAACTGTAAGGTCTTCCTTATGTCTTCATTTCTTTGTCTATCCATCATAGTGATGCCCTGTATCGCTCTCAGATATTTCATTTCAATCGCCTGTAACTTGCTTCTTAGTGGCGAAGTCAGGACCCATGTCTCACAATATCGGTCTATATATAGTCTTAAATACGGTGATCTTTGTTTCTTTTGTTATTTCGTTCCTTCTTATAAATCTCTTGTTTATAGAGTGGTACATTTTTATCGTTTTCTCACATCTTTCTTCTAAGTCTTTTTCTTGCTTCCCATTACTTTGTATAATTACTCCCAGGTACTTAAAATTTTCAACCTGTTCGATGCTTTCACCATCAATCGTGATATTCAGAGTTGTTTTCTCTAGGGATGCTACCATTACCTTAGTTTTTCCTTTATTTATTTTCATTCCATTTTTCTGCAGTTCGTCATTCCATACTTCTAGGTTATGCTGTAGTCCTTCTTCACTTCCTGCCATGATAACCATATCATCTGCAAATGCGCATTCCGTAATTTCGACTTTTTGCATGTTTCTATAGCCCACTACCAGTTTTTTCAATTTATGTTGGCATTCTTTCATTATTTCATCTATAAATATTGTAAACAATACTGGGCTCATCACTCCCCCTTGTCTTAATCCTTGATGTGTTTGGAATTTATCGGACTTCATGTTTCTAGTGCTGACGTAGTTGTAGTTTTCTCGATATAGGCTCTTTATTGCTTGGATCAAGTTTTCACAAACTTTTCGTTTTTTAAGTGTGCTCCATACTCTATGTCTTTGTACACGATCAAATGCCTTCTCTAAATCTATGAATGCAAAATACGCACTTGTCCCACTCTTCAATTTCTTCTGTATGATCTGCTTTAGACTGAAAATATGATCTTGTACACTTCTACCTTTTCTAAATCCACTCTGGGCTTCTTCTAGGGTAGGTTCCACAAATACTCTTAGTTTTTTTTCTAGAATTTTTTCATATACTTTCACAGCAGTGCTTAGCAGGGTTATACCTCTGTAGTTGTTACAGTCCTTTCTATCTCCTTTCTTATATATAGGTAATACAACCCCTATTTGCCAATCTTCCGGTACCTTTCCCTCCTTCCATGCTTTTTTACATATTTCCAAAAACAATTTCATTCCTTCCAGTCCTGTATTTTTCATCATTTCTGCTGTTATTTTATCATGGCCCGGGGCTTTGCCATTTTTCATTGTTTTTAGAGCATTTTGCATTTCCTCTAAATCTATTTCGTTATACATGTTTTTTGTTTCTTTTTCATCGTTACAGTCCACTTCTTCTGTCTCTGTGCCTTGGTTCTTTGTGTCGTTTAGTAGTGTCATAAAATACTCTTTCCATCTTTCCATAATTTTATCTTTTTCCACAAGTATCTTATCGTTTTTATCTTTTATTGTTGTGGTATTAGGACATTTTTCTGTTTTTAAGTTTTTCATTGTTTTGTAGAACAGCTTTTGGTTTTCTTTACTATTCGTTTCCATTGCTTTTGAAAATTTGCTCCAACATTCCCTTTTTGCAATCTCAACCATTTCTTTTACTTTCCGTCTTTGGTTTTTGTATTCTCTGTAGGTATTTTCGTTTCTATGTTGTAACAGTTTTTCCCACTTTTCCTTTTTGATCTTTATCTGTTCCTTAATTTCTTTATTCCACCATGCAGTTTGTTTACTATTGTTATTAACCCTCAATGTTCCGCATACTTCTGTTGCTGCTTCCATCAGTATGGTCTTGTATATATTCCACATGTGTTCCAGGCTTGTATGTTTTGTTATTGATGCTTTTTCTAATATCTTTTCCGTTACAAGCTTTTCGTATTTTTGAGTTACATTTTCATCTCTTAATTTGTATGTTTTGATTGTTCTATATTCAGTTGCTTTGTTGGCTTTTTGTATCTGTTCTCTTCCGCTGTTATTCCTTTTAATTTTTGCAACTACCATATAATGATCGCTCCCTATATTTGGTCCTCGTTTTACTTTCACATCTTTTATCTCTTTTCTGTTTTTTCTTTCGATCAATATATAGTCTATTATTGATTGTTCTTTGTTTTCCTTGCCGTGTCTTGTATACTTATGTATGTCTTTATGACTGTAGAAGGTGTTCGCTATTATTAAGTCATTCATCTTGCAATATTCTATTAGTCTTTTACCGTTATTGTTTTTTCTTTCTTCTCCATGTTTACCTACTACTTGCGAGTCAAAGTCACTTCTTCCCACTCTTCCATTAAAATCTCCCGCCAAATATATCTTGCCTCGACTGTTTTCTGTTACTAAGTTCATTTCATCCCAGAATTTATTCTTTATTCTTCTTTTATTATTATTCTTAATTTATTCTTCTTAATTTATTATTATTAATAATTTATTCTTCTCCACTTTTTCGTCTTCATTAGGTCCATATACTGTAACTATTGTGATGGTATTCTCATATTTGTCTGTTATTTCCACTGCAAGTATTCTTTCAGAAAAGGTCTCCCACTTCTTAATATATTTGATCAACTTCTTGTTTATCATGCAACCCACACCTGCCGCTGCTCTCTCTCCAATTGTCACCCCTCCGTATATTAACAAGTGCTCGTCAATCATTATCTCTCCCTTCCCCTTTTTTTTTGTTTCAGTTAATGTTAATATGTCTAGTTTCTGGTCGTTAAATTCATGCAGCAATTCCGCTTCCTTACCATTTAATCCTCTTACATTCCAGGTAGCCATTTTCCATATTTTCATCACTCTCAAGTCAATTATTCCATTTTCACGCCGTTCCGTCTTCTGTTTTTCCTGTTCATTAGGGCCGCTTAGTTTTTTGACATCTCTTGCAAGCAACCATCCTCATTCGCCCATTTCCACATCACACCTTCGCCTATTAGTTTCTGGTATCCAATCTTTACTCTCTTACCGGACTTTCTCATCTCTTCCGCTTTCTCTCTTATTATTGTCTGTATTTTTCTTTCTGAGATCGTCAAGTCATTATCTATGTATACCTTTGCATTATTAAAGTATCTCAACTTGGGTTTATTTTTCATTATTTCCATTTTTTTTCGCCCAATCTTCTACTTCGATAACGCTTCTCTTCTCTCCGATTTTATATGCCGTCGATATTTTTACCTCTACCTCTAGGACTTCCTTTATAAATTTTTCTATCTTTTCTCTCATATTTTCTTCAGTTTCAAATTTCAGTCCACTTATTACCAGTTTATTCCTTCTCTTTTCTTTTTCCTGTTGTTCCAGTTTATATTCAACCAATCTCAATTTACTCTCAAGCTCTCCCCACTTTCTTATCGTTCAAAATTTTATCCTGTTGCCATTCGGTTTTAGTTTGGCTCAGTTCTTCTTTCGTTATTTTTAGCTCTTTTGTCAGAGATTCCATTTGTTCTTGTATTTTTCTGAAGTTTTCTCTTATTTCCATTTTTGTTTCGGAATTATCTTTTCTCATCTCTGTTATGTTAGCGTTGAGGTTTTCCATGAACTTCTTTATTTCTTCCATTTTTTCTGTGTCGTTAGTGGTTGCTTCAATTTCAATATTTTGGCGTTCTTTAGGTGGCGTTCTATTAATCCTTTTGCTTCTATTAATCCTTTTGCTTCTCTTGAAAATTTTGCTGCTACTTTCACCTTCTTGAGGTCGCCTTCTCTTAATGTATTCGTCCAAGCTGCCCACACTATTAGCTTTTTGTCGCTTTTCAGTTTTTAGTTGTTCAAGTTTTAACTTTTCCTTACTGTTCATTTGCAATGATAGTTTCGTATCGATTAATACCGACGTATTATGTGTTGCCTACCTTTGCGTTTGTAAGGATTACAATCTGGAGTCCTTGGTATACTACCCTATTAGATTTTATTGTCGATTCAGTCGTCAGTGCCTTATTTTATAAATTTTGCTTTTGTAATCACCACAATCAATCGCACTATGTAATCACTATGCATCCGGCGCGGCGTCAGAAGCAGCTCACAAGTCAACCTTTCGGGTGAACAACCTCTACCAACAAACAAACCTGTTTTGTAGTAATTACCCGCTATATTTGTTAATTAGTAATTTTCCTGATTTCTATCAACACTATCACTTAATTCGCCTTATCACCATATAATTTTGTATTCCAGAATGCTCGATATTTTCCAATATTTGAATTTAATATCGGAGCTTCAAAATACACTATTTATCAGTCCAGTGGCGCACACTACCCTGTCATTATTTAGTAATTATTTATAAAGTAGGTAAAAATTTTGAATTAATTTTGTTGCCATGGTTGTGTTTACAAAACAAACAAATTGAGTGATTTGTAAAATCGAGAAAATAGTTCTTACAATAATATTATAATTTAATATATAAATATAATATAAAACCGAAATGAGTGATCCTGAAAGTGAAAATGGTGATATAGAAGAAGCTTGGAATATTGAACGTTCGAATTCCCGAAAAATCTAGGGAACGTTATGAAACGAACTACACAATTTTTAAAAAATGGTGTGTAAACAAGAATCAAAATACGAGTGAAAATATTTTGTTGGCATATTTGGTCCAAAGAAATGGAAAACTGAATGCTGCTGGTAATTTATGGGCCGAATACTCAATGTTGAAAGCTACAATTTTTCTACACGAATCTATTGATATTTCAAAGTTTTTCACATTAATTGCTTTTCTAATGAGAAAAAATGTTGGATACAAACCTAAAAAAGCCAGTGTTTTTACGAAAGATAAAATGTGTAAATTTTTAATTGAAGCACCAGGCGAATTGTTTTTAATTCATAAGGTAAATTGAGATTATCGGTAAAACACGTGGATATGCTTACGACTATGTATTTTTTTTTAGGTAGCAATGATATTAGGAGTAGCGGGAGCATGTCACAGAGAAAAGTTATGTAACATGACTATTCAAGATTTAGAAGATCGTGAATCGTTTATCAATTTGCGGAAAAGATTCTACATTAAGATAATGAATCGCCTTGTATCGTATCTAATAATACACTGCAATCTTCAACTTGTGCTTCTATTTCACGAAAATTATGTGTTAATACAAATACCGAAAAAGCAATATTTCCATTTCCAACTGTACAAACAGTACATTTAATTTTAAATAAATCATATTTCAATGTGAAATTTTATTTATTATACTTGCGTATCTATTTACTTACCGTTTTTAGAACGGTAAGTAAATTACTTACCGTCGTGTTAGGCGTAGCAACCAGTAAAATCAACTTACTGATGACAGTATTTCTATGAAGAAACACTATTCGTAAATAAATAAAATAGTACGATCGTGCAAAAAGATCTTTTAAGATAGATGACGCAAGATCGTACAGCGGAACTACAGCAGACTCAGATCACAACATGGTGATATTGAAAGTGAAAATGGAAGAGATTCAAAGAAGGACATGGGTCGAAAGAACGAAAAAAGCCAGATTTGCATCCGAAAAACTGAATGATGAAGGAAAAAGAAAGGAATATACAGAAGCTTTGAAAGAAGAGATAGAAAATAAACAACAAACTAAAAGCATAGATGATGATAATAGATGATAGAGAATAATACGCGAATGGAAAATTCAAGTATTGAAGACAAACTGGACCGCCTTCACAAATGATGTCAAAATTCATGTCAGATATGCAGTCGAACGTCGAAGCAATCAAACAGGAAGTTGGCGAGTTAAAAAAGGAAGTTGCAGATATTAAGATGGGAAATGAACAGTCAAATAAAAACCTGCAAGAAGTAAAAGCGGAAAATCACCAAAATGTAAGAGAGGTAAGAAAGGAAGTAGAAAGACTGGAGTTGAGAAATATGGAACTGATGGAATGCCAAATGGAAAGGATTGAGAGAGAGGGAATATAAGAAACAACTGCGATAGATGAAAACGAGCCGGATAAACTAAGAATGGCGGTGAATAATTTTATCAGAAAAAAAAATGGGAGTGTCGACAGAAATTAAGACTACATATAAGATAGGCAAAAAAAGATGTGTAATTGAATTGAGCAAATGGGAAGATAAGATGAAGATACTGAAAAACAAATTCAAGCTAGCCGGAAGCGATATATATATAGATAGTGACCTTACGAATATGAAATTTTTCGAAAATAAATTTTTGTAAATTACTGACTGTCGATTTACTGATTCTGAAAACATCTGAAAACATAATCTGGTAATTTAGTAAACAATTGTTAAATATGCGGCTGTCATGAGCAGAACCTGGCCACCGACTAACTACATCTAAAATTTTTAATTTTGCATCGCAAGCTACCTGAACATTCAAGGAAAAATAGCCTTTTCGATTTCTATAAATTTCTGCATTTACTCCTCCCGGAGACTGCAGTCTAATGTGTGTGCCATCTATTGCTCCAATTACATTTGGAAAGCCGCATATTTTAAAAAACGTTGATGATACCCCGTTGCGTTTTTGTACATTATTGGGCATTTTAATGTATTCGCGACCCAGCAATGCTAGGTAATGGGAAACTTTATGCACAATTCTGCCGCACGATTGCTTCGAAACATTGAAGTGAACCTTATGATACTAAGGCAGTATCAGTGAAGAGTAGTACTAAAAAATTTTTTTACAAAACAATAGTGGGGTCTCTAAAACCCAGTGTGCAGGATATATTACAAAAAAACAAGATGGAACTTGCTTTTGCGACAGTTCTTAGGCGCTGGACACACAAAAAAGACGTAAGACGCAGACAGAGCGCATTCCGCATTTCCGCGTCTTTTCATATAAAATGTATAGAAGCGTCGCACTGCAAAACATATAGAAAAGACAGGGCGCGGACACGACGGTTACTCGTCTGCTCCCTATTGTAAAGCATACAAAAAGGACGGGGCACGGGCGCGAGCGGTCAAGGGACGGGCGAGGTCCGAGAAGTTAAAACATTGTGGAGACATCTTATATACTTCTTGAAAACGGTATCCAGTCATTTGGCCGCATTTTTTTGGCCGACAATCATTTGGCCGACAATCATTTGGCCGACAGTTTTTGGCCGATAAATCATTTGGCCGACACATCATTTAGCCGACATTTTATTTTATGGACTATTTTTTTTCATTTTGACAACCAATAGAAACTTTCAATTTCCGTCAAACGGTGCCAATCAAAACATTATGTAAGTGGGAATAATGTTACTTACAATATTATTCCAGCGAGAATAATTTGAGGTAACTGCTTTTGTTTTTTATTTGACGTCTGTCATCATTTTTTCATATTACGTCAAGTTATTAATATTTATGATTATGAATAAAATAAATCAAAAACGTTTTAGTACATCGTCGGGCAATGAAATTAATGATAAAATTAAAGAACATATATGCAAGAATACCATGATAAGCAACGTGTCGATTTGGAATCAATTTCAATCTTTTTGCAAAGAAAGGGCTTTCAAATTGGAAGAAACTACACCAATAATAAAACTGGCTGACATTCTGAAAGATTATGGATTTAATATGAAAAGACAGAATGGGGATGACTACAAAGAAACCATTGTTAAAACGATGTGGAACAAAACTGCCAAATTACTGCAAGACATGTACTACGATAAATTTAACAGAAGTTTTGACCCTTTCAAAGATATCGAATTTAAATCAGCGAGAGATGCTAAAAATACAAAACGGAAGTTACTACAGAAAGAACCTGAAAAAAGGAAGCAAAGTTCAGCAATTTTGAGCAAAACAGAAATCTTTGAAATGATACATCACTACGACGAGGACACTCCGTCTGGGTTGCAGAAAAAATTCTACCACATTGCCTCCTATGAATTAGCCTGGCGGGGTGGAGAAGGAACTCAATGTTTGGTACACTATTTCAAAGATGAAACGTGCAATGCAGGTTTGGCCACTGGAAGAATGGAGTATAACCAATATTCTCCAAAACAGCGCAAGGTGGAGCACAAAGATGTGCTAACAGTAAATGGTTAATACCAAATACAGAACACCCCGATTTTTGCCCTGTTCGATTGTTTAAGAAATTGTTAAGTAAGCGGACTGCAAGTATCAATTCAGACCGCCTTTTTCTAACAGTCAATATTAATTGGGATAAACCAAATTGTTTAGGGTGGTATAAAAATATGCCGATTGGTGTAAATATTATGTCCAAGTGGATGAAAGAATCAGCGGAAATTATAGGACTAGATACAAAAAAAATGAAAATCACTTACCATTCCGCACGATCAACTGCAGTGTCTCACATGGCCAAAGCAGGTATCAATGAGCAAGAAATCATAAAAATTTCAGGCCATAGTTCATCTACTTCATTAAAGCCCTACCTCCAGTTGGACAATAAACATCATTCGAATTTAATTAAGAACTTAAGAGAAAATAGGGAGGAAATAACAATTAATGCAGCAGAGCAAAATAATGTGGCAGCATCCAGCACCCAGGGACATAATATTTATAATAATTGTATTTTTAATATTCAAAACTTTTTTTAATTTTCCTTCTTTAGTTGTATACCTTAATTTGCTAAAATAAAAATGTCATATTGAGAAAGTCTTCCTGTTTACTGAAAAATAGCTATTTATGCTATCATATAAGAGTTTTCTTCATTGCCTGTTAAATAAAACACGAATATAACATATTATGATCGACTGCACCATAGAAGATTTTCACTTGTAATACCACGAGTAGTCATAGATATGTCGAATATTTTGTGCTGATATCACGAATATTCGTTGTGCTTGCAAAATGAATAGCATGAGTGCGCCAGCACGAATGCTATTCGCAAGCGCAAAGAATATGAGTGATATCACCACAAAATATTCTACATCATCTATGATTACGAGTCGTATTTAAGAGACTATTCACTGAACAAATTTTACTTTTAAAATAAAATTGACAAAAAAATTGAGTTACACATGATTTTATTTCTGTGACAACTATAGTAAACAAACTTTTGTTATTCTTGAAATTCATAATAATTTATATTGAACGCGTTTTCTTGTTGTGAATTTTGTAAACGCTATAATGAAAAATGCTTCGGAGAGATTTGGTGGTAAGTCAGATGAAGAAATTAACGCTGATATTGTTCACAATGTGCCCGAAAATACAAGAAAATCGCATTCATCGGTATGGCGACAATTTTCGGATTTTTTGAAAGAAAAGCATTTCGAATTAAAGAAATCCACATCATGTATGGAATTAAACATTATCTTAAAAAGTTGGGCTTCTAATATGAAAAAACAAGATTGAACGGATTACAAAGAAGGTGTAGTTAAGCATGTTTAACACCACGGCAAAAATGCTTCAAGACATGTATTATAATACCTGGAATATTGAAATTAAACCCTTTAGTGACGTGGTATTTAAAACTGCAAGGGAGGGCTAGAGACGCCAAAAGAAAAAAATTACAAACGCTTCCAGAAAAACGAACCATAAGCTCAGCGGCATTAACAAAAGACGAGTATTTAAACATTCTACAAGGTTTAGACGAAAATAATCCCGATGGCCTTCAAAAAAAGTTTTTTTTCGTGGTCTCTTATGAACTTGCTTGGCGAGGTGGCGAAGGGTATCAATGCCGAATTTATTATTTCAAGATAGAAATTAACAATAAAGGCTTGCCTACAAATCGTATAGAATACAATCCAATTTTTTCCAAAACGGCACAAGGAGGTGGAAAGAAATTAGCCGAAAGCAAATGGCTCATTGAAAATAAAAACGTTGATCTGTGTCCTGTAAGGTAAGCTATCTTATATTTGATCCAGTAATTTTAATTTGTAATTGTATTATTTCTTTTGCAGGCTTTACCATACATTTATTTCTAAGAGAGGTGACAATGTGAAGACTGATCGAATGTTCCTGACGTCTAATAAATTTTGGAAATTAAATGAATCCAGTAAATGGTACAAAAATTCGCCCATTGGTGTTAATGAAATCGCAAAGTGGGTTAAAATTGCGGCCGAAGAATTAGGTTTAGACATTAAAAAACGTAAAATATCGAACCACTCGATTAGGTCTAGTGCTGCATCAACGTTAGCAAAAGTTGGGGTTGGAGAGCAGCAGCTGATGAAAATAACAGGACACAGAAATACTGATTCAATAAAATCTTATTTACAATTGGACGGTGATCATCACCAAACAATAATTGAAAAGATGCGTTCCAACCATACAATCGAGAACGAAACTTTGGCAATGCCTTCTTCAAGTAAAACGGGATTTTTATCCAATTGTAGCAACGTAAGCTTTTCAAATTGTACCATCAATTATGTTTTAAAATAACTTCTTAACCTAATTAAAAAAATATCGTCACTCTCTGCCGCAATACCTCCAATCACCAGCACACCAAATTTTGTCCGGAGATACGATGACAACATAATGTTCATTTTTGTTTTCTATTGTGGTAGCCTTAACAAAGATATCGGTAGCCCTGGCAAAGATATCTATACATATGTATCACCCCTACCCTAAATCTATCTATAAAAGTTTTTTTAACAAAATCTAAAATGAAAAAATTTTTTATTTTTGTACGCCACTGAATTTTTTCCAAAATTTTTATATACGTCACATAATACCGTAAGAAGTCACAAATAAAATTTCTCCATGATTGGTACAACAAATTTTTTCGGTCATCTAGCGGATTTTTCGAAAATAAATTTTTGTAAATTACTGACTGTCGATTTACTGATTCTGAAAACATTTGCGAAAAAATTTAACAAACAGCCTAAACTTGGTCGCTACCTAGTGGCAGAACCTTTTACTTATAAAGTAACATTTCGTCAGTCCGTACGACGATATTATAAAATATTTCCCACCGAACCACCTATTTTTGTATTCTAAAATTAATTGTTACAAGCCCTAAACTCAATTCTTATGCTGCACTCCGTATACAAATCAACATTAACCTAATTTTGACATATATGTCACAAAATTATGACGTTTATTAAAATTTTGAATATATTGTTTTATTTTTGCCAACCATCTGACAAATTCTCAAAAAATATATAAATTAAGATTTCAGTTAATATTTTCTATAATTTTTCTGACCTGCCCCGCCCTGTTACAATTGGCTCGGTTTGTTTTCTCACCAATACTTATACTTTCAAAGCTTCATCGATAACACCAAATTTTAGCTGAATCGGTTAAACATTTCCGGAGATACGACGACATTTTAATTTTTTTTTATTTATTTTATTGTGGTGGCCCTGGTGAAGATTTCTCTGGCAAAACCTTATTTTCACCATTCTAGCCCACGAGGCATACGTCCAATAAGTTTGATTGCAATCGACGCAGAAATGCCGGAGAAAATCGATTGACAAAAACTTTTTTCATGTTTTTGCCAAAAAAGTTAATTTTATTTTTTTCATGTTGCATTAGTGATTTCTATCGAAGGATTACATATGCTCTCATATCCATTAGGATCAATGTACCTACGTACCAAACTTGGTTAAGATCCCTTCAGCACTTCTTGAGTTATTCACTCTTAAAGTTTCAACTTTGACAACTTGTGATTTTTGACAGACGACAAATAGAAGATTAATTTTACCTATTCTGGATAAAGCCTTTTAAGGCCTTTAAAATAACATATCGCAAGACAAAATATTTTTTAAAAATCCCGTATTATTTTGTTGTGGTGGCACTCCTGATTGATAGATCGCGACGAAAACCTTATTTTCACCTTTCCACCGTGAACCCTACCACCATACCAAATTTGGTCGTAATTGGTTGGATGGCTCGGAAGCAAATCGATCGACAAAATTTGACGACCGACAGACCGACCGACAGACAGACAGACCGACACAGAAATTTTTATTTTACTTTTTGCAGATCTTTACGTTTCTGAACACGGTGATCTCGAAAATGCAAAAAAAAAAAGTTGAAATTTTTTTTCGATTACCATACCTCCAATTTTTTTTAAAAATTGATTGGAGGTAAAAAGTGTACAATATTTAATTGAAATATTAGTAAAAAGTGTTTCATTTGCGCATTGTACACTTATTTGTATTGTAAATCTACATGTAGTTTTTAAAATTTTATTTGTAGTGAAAAATAAAATCTAAAAATAATTTGAAATAATAATCAGATAATAATAGCAATAAAATTTTTTATTTATTTAAAATATTCGCTTGTCCTACTATGGAATAGTCGCTGCAATTCACCACTAGTGGAATATTCGCTGCAGTTCATTTTGATTGGCCATGTAATCTCACATCAAACATTTTTATTGGTCCACTTTTGACAGATGACATGTGAATTGAATAGTCGTTATAATTTTCATGTTTAGTTTGAATGGTGTTACGTAGAGCAGAAATTAATAATTCTCCGTTTCGTTGGTCGCCGTATTTTCTCAAAAGAGCGTCGCGTATACCGGGCCAGTCATTTAAATTATGAAAGTTAAGCTAATCTCGGGCTTCATTTTTGATTTTTGACAAAACAGAAATGTTAAATAAGTAAGTTTGTGATTGATTTAATTTATTTTCTAAAAATTTCGCTAGATTATCTACACTAATTACAAAAGTAGAGAGATTATTGCCTGGGTAAAAGTCAGGCAAAGATTTTGTTAATGCCGTTAGTTCCCCCGTAGGAAAAGTCGCTAACGAGTTCTGCATATTAGCTAAATTTAAGACGGCTGGTGCAAGTATATTTTGATTCGCATTCGTTTTGTACGGGTTAAATCTAATATTATTTTTATTATTACTTTTAAAATTTACGCTAGTATTTGGTAATGACGAGGTATCTGTAGTTTCCTCTAATAATTCAATTTCTACGTCGCTATCGGACATAGGAACACAATAATAAAATATTAAAAAGGATTCAAAGACTTACAGCAATAGGAGATGATGAATGGTCATTCTCGATCTCAAGTTTGATTTTTCGTCCTAGATGACTCCTTGATAAAGTGGTTGATTCGTGGATAGCTTCTGAGGTGTAGAGACACGCCAAGTTCGGTTTTCTCTTGGTCCGCACCAAGTGGAAAAGTTCAGCCGTTGTTTTCACTGGATTTTCCTGGTTGTCTTGCCAAATAAGATGCACCGATACTCGTGAAACTATCCTGTTCGCAGCGCCAGTTAAATTCAGAACTAACAAAGTCGAATTTTAAAAAAGATTTATTTTGAGTATAACAGTTACAAGCCGAAGCATAGAGAACTACTAACTAACTAAAGTTTGGGTTCACATCCCCTTTTATAAGTTTTGTATAATAAAAGATTAAAAGCGTTTACAACTAGAACGTTTACAGAAAGATTAAATATTTACATTGATAAGAACTTAAGATGCATTAACACCATCTTGTTACAATCGTTATCTGTTTACATATTGCAGATGCAATCAATGGTACAATGGTCTTCCTGTGTGAAACGATTGTAGTGGTCATGTAACTATATACATTACTATGAATGCATACCTAAATAAGCGAGAGTTGCATTGCCGCTTAGAGTTCGTGCCAAATCATGATACAATAAATTGTATAATGTTGTATAATAAGTTGTATCATGGTGCCAAATAGAATAGAACCGTCTATCATAGTAGTTGGTAACATTATTTTTAAAAGGTGAGATATGCATTTCTCTGAATGCATATCATACATAAGTAAGCGACTGAGTTGCATTTTCGCTTAAAATACCAGGGTGCGAAGTATGCAAGGAACCACCCATAAAGTCGACCGGTTTGTTAATCGCGAATATGTGATACATATTCAGTGGCGGATTTCTGAATTCAGCTCTCAAAATAAAATAAAGTAATTTTATCTAACTTTCTTTATAATGAAAATTATTATAGAGGACAGTGACGACACGAGCCCGTAAATCGGTCCAGGATGTTGCAAAATCCCCTTATTCGGCCCAGGATACTGCAAATTCAAGCAAAAAATATATGCTATAGAATGGCATAATATGCTTTAAATCAAAAGATTTTCCATTTCCCAGGTTCATAAAATACACCAATTACGTAAAAAAGTTAATATTTATTCTGCCTTAAGCTGTTTATATCAGCAAAAACATTGTAGTCAATCAAAAGTCGGACATCGTTTGTCGCCACTGTCTCTATAAAGTCACTGTACCTAAAAGTACGTAATGCGTTATTAACAAACTGACTCGGACAACTGGGCGACGGACAACTGGGCGAAAAAATTATAAACTTTATTATTTTTATTTTTATTATTTTATCGAGAATGCATAAAACTTTTTCAGGAACTCTACATTAAAGAATGCAACAAACATATCCTAAACACCTCTACCTCGAGAGAACCTAACTCTCACAAAACCTCCCCACAAAACGTCCCCACACCATATCAGCCATATCAACCCCGATATCACCATATCAAACCCGATGAAGCCCGATCTCCTCGTTAACAGGAGAATAAAACATCTCGGTTACTGTCAGTTAAACGGACCCAAACGTTGGGCTTTGATTTTTTTTCTATTGGAAAGAGGACAATTTTCTGAGCATTTTAAGAACGCACTTTGATGAGGATTATCCATTAGTTTTCGAGAAAACGGCATTTGAAAATCAAAATTTTGCATGCATTTTAGATAGGGAATTGATTCGCTCCTGAATTCTATTGACGGTGCGTGCGTTCTGATATAGTCTTAGTGTTGGCCGTCAGACGCGATTGCGACTCCGTCGGGTACACATCGAGCGTGGCTTACGAGTTTCACTCCTTACCAGTTTCACCCCTTTCGAGTAGCAGCTTTTGCGAGTTTGTGCTACCTAGGGGGATGTTTTTAGTGAAACAGCGACCGGAGCGGAGGGTAGCGGAACGTCGGTTTTGACGAACGCAACCAAGGCACTCGAGAATCCACCCTAAAAACGAGTTCAGCGTTTATTTTTTAAATTATTGCATAATGTTGCGTAATATAATGGGTGCAGTTACAAGCAAGGGGTTCGATATGTACGATGTGCAACCGACTATGTCACAATCGCGTCTGACTGCCAACACTAAGACTATATCTGAACGCACGCACCGTCAATAGAACTTTTATGTTAGTGAATTTCCTTATCTAAAATGCATGTAAATTTTTGATTTTCAAATGTGTTTTCTCGAAAACTACTGGATTTTCCTCATCAATGTGCGGTCTGAAAATGCTCAGAAAATTGTCCTCTTTCCTATAGTGTAGGTATCGGGGCCAAATTCTTGGGGTCAATTGACTGACAGATCCCACTTCTCTTCCAAAAACAACCAATCCAAACCCGTCAGAACCCTTCCTCTTCAAGGCACCCCAATATCTGCTACGCATTTGAACAATGCTGTAGATTTCCCCACCATTTCTGTATCAGGGATAATCTAATCCGAGGTTTTTGATACCCCTGTATCAGAAACCTAAAATCTCCATAACTTCCCAGGCGAAATTTCAAAGTCATCCCCCCCCATTGACTCCCAACTTATCGTCGCCCCACAACCAACTCGCCGACCAGCATCCCCTCCCATCACAATAATCGATCAAAATTCTTCCTATTTGAATATTTGTACTTAGGTTGGTTGATTGTCATTGGTTTTATAGGAAATTATCAGTAGCTATTATAGAAATATATAATAGTAATTTTCTTTTTTGAATGCCTCGAATGACCGTCTCCCAGTTTACTCGTCGCCCAGTTATTTGCCCAGTACGCAAAAACAAGTTGAATTTATAAAATGATAACTGATTTGAGTAGTGAAAATATTTAGAGGGGGCCTCAAAATTTAATTGCGCCTAGGGCCTCTTAAGTTCTAAATCCGCCACGGTACATATTGAATGAATATGAATGAATGAATGAATGAATATCGGTTTCCATTCCTGTCGGAATATAACAACTCCTTCTGGGAGTCTGCACAATCCATTTTTCGAGGTGGATCACTCCTCCGTTTTTCCGTTCTTTATAACTCTTTATGTGTCTTTGCTTGTTCACATATCATTCTCCACGACTTTCTTTCTGCACACTTCGCTCTCCAATTTTCAATTTCCATATCTCTCAGGTCTTTCAGCACTGCGTCCCACCATGTCATTCTTGGTCTACCCCTCTTTCTTTCCTTTTCCGGTCTCCATTCCATTACCACTCTTGTGTTGTTGGGTCCTTTACCTCTCTTCGCATAACATGGCCCAACCATCGTATTCTCTGCGATTTGATGAACCTCACAATATCCTCATTCTCCAGTTCTTTCTCTATCTCCTCATTCTTTCTAGCTCTCCATCTGTTGTCTTCAGTTCTTTTTGGACCCATAATCGATCGCACAATCTTCCTCTCAAACACCCTCAGACGTTCCTCCTCCCTGCATGTCATACAAAATACTTTGGCTGCATACGTAATCGTTAGTCTTATTAAGCTTTTATAAATTCTCATTTTCGTCTTCTTGCTTATGTTTCTGTTTTGCAGAGTTTTCTTATTCGCGTAAAATGCTCTGTTTCCCGCCTGCAACCTCTCTCTTATTTCTTCCTCTCTCCCCCCTCTATTGTTTACTCTTACTCCAAGGTACTTTAAAGGTATCTACTTCTTCAAAATTGGAATGTCCTATTTTCAGGTTCGTTCGTTTGTTATTTCCTCTTCCATTTCTCATATACTTTGTCTTTACCTCGCTCACTTGCAAACCTATTTCTGTCGCTTGTCGGTTCATTCTCTCATATGTTTCTATCAGATTTTTCTCTGTTCTAGAGAGTATCACGACATCATCCGCATATGCCATCACCTGTGTCTCTTTGTTGACTATAGTGCCCGAGCAATTCGTTTTTCTGATCATACTCTCTATCATCAGGTTGAACAAAGTTGCCGACAAAGCATCTCCTTGTCTCACTCCTGCATTAACATCAAATTCCTCAGTCTCTCCTTCTCCAACTTGGACGGTACTTTTTGAGTTTTTCAGTGTCATAATTACCAATTTTATCAGCTTCTCTGGGATTTCAAGTTCTTTCATTATTCTCATCAGATGTCCTCTTCTTACAGTATCGAAAGCCTGTCGAAAGTCTATGAACATCATGTGCAGCTCCATCCCATATTCACGGAATTTTTCCGTTAGTTGCTTTAGTATATAACCGCATCTGTCGTGGATCTTCCTTCCCTAAATCCCCATTGGTACTCTCCTAGGACTTTTTCGGTGTGTATTTTTAGTCTTTTTAGTATTAGGGAAGACAGTATTTTATATACCACAGAGAGTAGAGTTATTCCTCTGTAATTATTGCATTCGCTAATGTCACCCTTCTTGTGTAGCGAAATTATTCTTCCCGTTTGCCACTCATTGGGCATCTTTTCTTCTCTCCATATTGTTTTCATGAGTTCATATGTTTTGTGTTGAAGGTATTCACCGCCGTTTTTTACCATTTCCACCTGAACTCCGTCTCTACCTGGTGCCTTACTATTCTTCATTCTATTAATACTTTCCATCATCTCTTCAAATGTTGGTCCTTTTATCTGATTTTCACAGTCGTCTGTGTAACTTGTCCTATCATCTCGTTCTTTAATAGTCCACATTTAATAGCTTTTCAAAGTGGGTTCTCCATATTTCTCTTATTTTCCCCTCATCGCTCTCTAGGTTACCATGTTTATCTTTCATTGATCTTGGTCTTGCTTTATTTGATCTTTTGTGTTCATTTATTCTCTTGTAAAAAGCTCTTGTATTATTCCGTTTGCCTTCCTGTTCTATTTCACTTATTATATCTCTTAACCAGAGGTTTTTTCGTTGTTTACAAATTTTGTAAGCTTCTCTCATTTTTTCTGTGTATATTCTTCTGTCGTCTTCTTTTCCTGTTTTTAACCATTTCTCTCTCGCTTTCCTCTTCAAATTTACAACTTCTTCACAGATTTCATCGAACCATTGTTTATTCTTCTTCTTCTTTTTATGTCCTATTACTCTTTCTGCCGCTGTCTGCATTGTGTTTTTAATTCTCATCCATTCCTCTTCAATATTGTTCCTTTCTTCTCCGAAGTGTATTTGTATGTTTATTTCTTCAATGTATTTGTTTCTCGTGTTTTCACTTTTTAGTTTTTCCAAGTTCCATCTTGTTTCTTTTATGTTGCTTGTTTTTGTATTTATCTTTTGCCTTATTATCGCTACAACCATATTATATGTAACATATGATAAGTAACAAAAATACCACTTTTAAAATAAACAGTAACTTATTAAGTATCTTATTAAATATAAGAAATATAAATAGTTGAGATAGAGGTCGTTATAATCTACAAAGTAGATACATTTCAAAATACAAATTCGTAGCAGGACATCGGTAGTCAGGACCGTATTAGGAATCAATAACGAATAAAAAAAATAGCAAGAAAAAAAATTATTAAATTCAAAAAGCCTTAACGAACGACATGTTTCGGACTTATTCGCGGTTTTACCCAACGAAATTGACCTCATCAGGTTCGTACTGACAATGAAAATATAAAATTAAACTTACCATTTTTTCAAACGATCATGAAACCTTCCACGTGCTCTAAACTAGCCGAATGCCATACTAAGAAAATGTATTTTGAAGGTTAGTAAGCGTCCACAAAGGGATATCTAAACTTACAAGTTTGTTATCTCATCAAACTAAAATAATTAACGGTAAATGAAATAAAATTTCAAAAACCTATTGTCGACCGTAAAAACTAAATATAAGAAATATAATAATTTTCATTGTCAGTACGAACCTGATGAGGTCAATTTCGTTGGGTAAAACCGCGAATAAGTCCGAAACATGTCGTTCGTTAAGGCTTTTTGAATTTAATAATTTTTTTCTTGCTATTTTTTTATTCGTTATTGATTCCTAATACGGTCCTGACTACCGATGTCCTGCTACGAATTTGTATTTTGAAATGTATCTACTTTGTAGATTATAACGACCTCTATCTCAACTATTTATATTTCTTATATTTAGTTTTTACGGTCGACAATAGGTTTTTGAAATTTTATTTCATTTACCGTTAATTATTTTAGTTTGATGAGATAACAAACTTGTAAGTTTAGATATCCCTTTGTGGACGCTTACTAACCTTCAAAATACATTTTCTTAGTATGGCATTCGGCTAGTTTAGAGCACGTGGAAGGTTTCATGATCGTTTGAAAAAATGGTAAGTTTAATTTTATATTTTCATTGTCAGTACGAACCTGATGAGGTCAATTTCGTTGGGTAAAACCGCGAATAAGTCCGAAACATGTCGTTCGTTAAGGCTTTTTGAATTTAATAATTTTTTTCTTGCTATTTTTTTTATTCGTTATTGATTCCTAATACGGTCCTGACTACCGATGTCCTGCTACGAATTTGTATTTTGAAATGTATCTACTTTGTAGATTATAACGACCTCTATCTCAACTATTTATATTTCTTATATTTAGTTTTTACGGTCGACAATAGGTTTTTGAAATTTTATTTCATTTACCGTTAATTATCTTATTAAAGCATGTGATTATATTATATAAAGATGAAGCAAGATAAAGTCAGCAGAATTATAATCTAATCAGCACATCACCAGACTGCCAAAGCTAGGCGTATGAAATAAAAGTAACAACGAAGCGAAAGTTAAATTTACATAAGCAAATAATAGCAACACGGCGAAAATACACATGTACGTTGTTATGACTAGCTATATCGTGGTTACTTAATATCACACCGCCTATTGCACATTTTCTCTATCTAGAATTTACCGTATATGCTATACTTTCGATAGTGTTGGATGAAAATTATATATAATTACTTTACATTCATTAAATTAGATTAGGTATTAGGTATACTCTTCCTGGAGTTTTCTGATCATATAACTAAGATTTTGTTCATTTTCCGCTATCACAACCTGGTCGTCCGCAAAAAATAAGGTAAATTATAGCAAATTGCTAATATCTTGTATGTCGACCATTAGCTTTTATCACACTTTCCATTCTATTCGGCAGACTATCAAATAGTTTTGTAACGATTGTGTCTTGAATTTTCGATCATTCATCTTTTAAATCCTCGAACGATTGGTTAATGTTTGTTGGTTGACGTTCATATCGTTTCCAATCCAAATATTCCCACACATGTCCAATGATATTTAAATCTGGGCTTTGTGCCGGCCAACTAATAGTTTTTAAAGCACCTTCTTCCGTTCGACCAAGACAGTAATCCGTTTACAACAGTAAAGGTTTTTTAATTGCCATGTATCCTCGAAGACCCATTTTCCAAGATTGCGACAAAATGTATAGACTTGGAGCAGAGTGACATGTGGCGCCGCGGTGTCGAAAAATAAAATTACTGTATTCCACTCTTAATTTTATTTTTCGACACCGCGGCGACACATGTCACTCTGCTTAATTATTAATTAATGTTTGTATACAGATAGACAGATACATTTTGAAAACAACGAACGAGACAAATTAAGTTAGTCCGACGTATTGGCACACAGCTTAAAATTAACGAACTGAAAATCTTTCTTGCACAGTTTAGGGTTATGATTTCAATGTTTTTTGCAGTTTTTCAGTACTTTTCGTAGGTAAATCTTTATCATATAAGAATAAATCGATTATTTCCAATGCAATGATATATAGAAAATTTTTCTAAAGTATTTCAGTACTTGAAAAAGTTTTAAACCCCGGTTTTTATTAATATTGCATTTGATTATATGGAAATGTATTCAACACTTTTTTAACGATTTGTGACTACGAGCGCTAGTAGTACTTTTTTATTCGACTCCACCCCCTTGCTCCAAGTCTATAGGAATCAACAGAAGTTCCTGTAGCACATTGAAGATCTTCGGTTAGTTCTCTGTATATCCGAGTGCGATTTCTTAACGATTGCACTTTTAAATATTTCTCAGGCTTAAGTTTTTTAGGCCTACATACCAGATCTTAGAGCCTGTTTCTTTATATTTTTTCAACTCCACTCTTGGATGTTTTTGTTTTCTTGGCTATTCACGATAACTAAGGCTTTGTTCATGTAGAAACACTATTTTATGTTTAGTAGCGTCACTTAATTTTCTAACCATTTTAAATTTTCTTGCAAATAAATTGTTTTTAAATTTTAAAAATTACTTAAAAATCACAGACTAAATACGGACAAATGGTAAAATGACATTGTCAACACGCAGAACTAAGTTAAACTGACACAATATTTACAAATATTTACCAAATGTTAAGGAAATGTACATAAAATTCACACCACATAAAAGAATACTGATCGTCATAAAATTTATGTTCCCTTTAAAAGTTTGTAATATTAGCATTACATTTGAATTGCCGCTATTATTAAAGTTAAATGCATTTTATTAGATTTCAAAGCGCCATCTGTGGGAGGGTAAAGAAACTGAGATGTATTAGGAGTGAGGGAAAATGAACGGATGTAGGGGATAAAGGTCGGTCAGTTTAGGTCGACAAGATCTTATTCAAGTGATATCGAAAGCGAGTAGTTGCTCTAATAAGAAGCTGTTAAATAAATATTTGAAATTGTATTTAATTTGATAATAAATCAAAGAGAAATCTGAAACTGCTATCAGGTATTAGCTATTAAATTGTAATTCTCACGTAAGTGCATTTATATTATTATAAAACTAACAAAAGTTGATTTAAACACGAGGTGCTTAAGTAAAGTCGGGGGACGCTAACATGGCGGACAAATGGATTTCTATTTATGATATTTAATTTTCACTCTATTTAAGTATCAGGGACAGAGGTATAATGCTTGGTGATTTATTTAAATATTTGGTTTTTGGTTTTCTGTATTTAGTTATTGGTGTGATTTTGGTTTAATTATTATAAAGTGTGGTAATAAGGTATGTTAATTTATATTGGTATCTTAGATTGGTTAATAATCACATATTGGGTTGAATATTGGTTACACCACATGGTTGTTTAATAAAAGGGTTTTGTTTGGTAAAACGGCGGGCGTTTATGGTGTTGCAAATGGCGTAGGTGACGCTTGCATACAATGAAGTGACGGCTTGGTTTAATAATGCAACTATTTCGAACCAGTAGTTTGTATGTGATTTAGAAGTATTTTGATATGACATTTGCACCGAGAGTTGATGCATCCCAGTCCTTTCATTAGCGTGTAGTCACGTGATTACCAGGAGGTAATTACATCATATCAGTTAGGGCCAGGTGTGTGTGATTCAAAGGTTTTACTTCCCCCCATTTTAATTATGTTAATCTTGGTATGTGGTTTTTCAAGTAGTAGCATTATTTAACTGAGTGAGTTCCTTTGTTTGACAAGTAACAATAGGAGTTTCATGATAGTATCGTTTATTTTATATGTTATCTTTGTCTTTAGGTTCTAAAGCAAAACATCGTAGATTAACAGAATCAAAACTAAATGATATAAAATCTCCCCAAGGAAATAAGAATCCAAGACAACTATAATTAATTATTATAAATGTTAGTTTGATCATGATTATAATCAAAATCTGAATATTACATGTTAATGAGAAATGAGAAGTTTAAAGATAAAATGATTACAAAGAAAATAATAATATGTATCTAATTAAGGAATAATAAATTGAGTCAGAAAAATGAATATTAAATATAAACGAAAATACAGAAAGCTTACCAATACGTAATAGAAATGTAAAGCATTATATTCAATTGTTTATGATATTAATGAATGATAGAGGCGCCGATTTGGCTGTTGTCGAATTCTCCGTGTTTTTTTTTTTTTTGTTTTTTTTTCTAATAAATACAAACATACCTCAATCTGTGTTTTATTACGTCTATTGTTGTTAATTTTAAGCTTAGGGTCGAGGCTCTTGATTGAATCAACTTTTAAGAATTAATTGTTACTAACCCTACATCAAATAGATTTGAGTACTGCACTGGGTAAAACAAACGACAAAATAGTGTAAGTTGGGTTGTATCCTGATTCATGTCAACTACTAAACATTAGTGAAGGTTATGTCTATCTCACGAACTGCTTGTCCGCTCTTTAAAAGAATCTGGAGAATAGGTTACTACGAAATGGAGGTTTCGATCACAACGTTTGGGTTTTTAATTTGACGATCACGAGCGTACGGCTAGGTATTTGGTGCAGACAATTTGAAGTTTGAAAATTTGGGGGCGCGAAATTCAAACTAAGAAGCTGGCATCACAAGTTTTTGTTCCAACAATTTAAAATTCTCACCATATTTATACAACTTCATATTTCATTTAATTCAGGGGTTCCCAACGTTTTCTTGGTCAGGGACCACTTTGACATAGTTTTTTTCGGCAGGGACCACTATTTAGTTATTAATTAACTAAATTTTAGTGTAGTAAAAAAAAAAAAAAAAAAAGCTCTTCTGAACGCTCTCCTGTAAGTAGCGCGCAGCGGGCTGTGCGTGTGCGTGCACGGCGCGGCGACCGACGGCTCACCGAATTTAGCGGGCGCGCCCGCTAAAGAATTCATTCGCGGACCATATTTTGGCTTCTGCGGACCACTGGTGGTCCACGGACCACTGGTTAGGAACCAGTGATTTAATTCAATATAACTTTTACAAAAAATCCCCACCCCGCAAATAAAGACAATTACAAGTAAATACAGTAGAATCCGCTTAATGTGATCACTTTGGGCCAAAACATTTCGATAACATTAACCGACTGATAACAATAAGCAAATTTTAGAAAAAACGAATTTTAGAAACGAAAAATTGGAAAATCTTAATTTACAGTGATTTTCGATAATTTCCACCTTCTGTTTTACCGAGAAATCGGTTCGCTTTTTGGTCGACATCACAAGAAAATCAAGAATAAACTAAACTTGAATTAAAATGCATGAAGCAAAGTGCACATTTAGCAAAATAAAAATAGAAACACGCCATGAAACGACAAACATTATTCGTTTATGTATAGAAATTAAAACAAGTGCCTTATTGTTTTGTAAAGATATAAAATTTCAATGACAAATCAGAAAAAAAGATAATTGTATTGGAAATTCCTTGAAAGTGATAATAATAAGCGGCTTTTTGATCACATTATCCGGTGGTTTTTGTATGTAAACTAATTAAAGCGGCCCGGTCCTAGTCAAAATGATCACAAAAACCGACTGATAACTAGGGTCCGGATTTGTAGGCATTTGCATGTTTTTTTTGCGTACAGGCTCGCGAAAAATTTTAAAAGGAGAGCATGTTTTACACCTTTCTGGATCGTTTTATGAGTTTTTATTTTGCTTATAAATGCATATTTTGAGTTTAAGTGCATATTTGGTGATTTGTTGCCTATAAATGCATATTTGCTTATGTTAGCTTATATTTTGCTACCAAAAGCTAGGTAAATCTGTTGATAATTCCTTTGAAAACTATATCCTGTAAGATTAAAATAAAATTTAATGCTTGTGCTGACGATAGATGAATATTATGTACATTTTTGCAACTCGTAATTTAACACTGTTTTCTTATCGCGGTATTTGCAATTTGCATTTGCAACTTGTTACTTGTTCTAAGTTGACGCGCTCTTGGTAACCAATTTAAGTATTCGGTGGCTTAAAACAGTTTCTACTGTACCTTAATTTTATATATTTAACTATATTAATTTGTGTATTAAAAATGCCCAAAGCTAAAGAAAGTTTGGGTGCAATTTTACAACGTTTAATTAAGGGACATGATTGTTTCACAACGGACGGAAAAGTTCTCTACTGTCAAACTTGTAGTAAAACGGTAAGAATTATTGCGTTAATATTTTTTAATGTTTGTAATGTACATTTTTAATAGGTTAATTGTACGAAAAAATTTCATGTAGATCAGCATTTAAGAACGGCACTGCACATTTCCAACAGTAAAATTGTAGGAAAAAGGACTTCGGTTCAAACTTTTCTAACTCAGCCTCCTCGAAATGATAGCGCCGATGAATTTTCGTTTGAATTATGTGAAGCTATGTTAGGTGCTAATATTGCATGGAACAAAGTTCAAATCCCAAAATTTCGTGAGTTTTTAGAGAAATATTGTAAACGAACTATTCCGAACGAATCAACACTCAGAAAAAACTACTTGCCAAGATGTTACGATTTAAAACTTCAATACATTCGCGATGCAATTGGCGATCATGATATTTGGGCTACCGTGGACGAAACCACAGATGCCAATGGGCGTTCAATAGCAAATATGATTGTTGGAATACTATCGTCGGACAAACCTGGTATTGGGCATTTAATTGCGTGTAAAGAGCTGGATAAAACAAACAATGCAACTATATCCCGCTTTGTAAACGATTCCTTAAAGTTACTTTGGCCAGATGGTGGAAAAGATGACAAATTTCGTATACTTTATACTGATGCTGCCGCATATATGTTAAAGGCTGGAAGAAATCTCAAGGTGTTCTATGAAAACCTAATTCATTTTACTTGCCTTGCCCATGGAGTTAATTTGATAGCTGAAACATTACGCAATCAATTTCCAAATATCAATAAGTTGGTATCAACCACTAAAAAAGTATTTTTAAAAGCACCTCTGAGAAGAGATGCGTATCGGGAAAAATTACCCAACATTGCTTTACCACCAGAACCGATTTTAACTCGATGGGGCACATGGATAGAAGCAGTAATTTTTTGTAATGAACATTTTTCTGCAGTGAAATCTCTCATAGAGAGTTTCGACCGGAATGAGGCACAAAGCATTTCTGCAGCTCAAGATGCATTTAAAAACTCATCTGTTGCAGCTGATTTAGCATATATAGCTTGCAATTTTAAAATTATAGTTCAGACAATAAAAGCTCTAGAAAATTCTGGCGAAACAGTGTTTACAAGTTTTGAAAGAATAACACGACTTTTAAATCAGTTAAAAGATGCACCAGGAAACGCAGCTAATGCAGTTGTTTTAAAACTAGAATCTGTGCTATCAAAAAATCCCGGATATGATTTATTGCATGGAATCAGTAAAGTGTTGTCTGGTCAGTCAACCATTATTCCATTGGAAGTATGTGGTACTGACATTTCAATATTTAAATATGCTCCAGTGACATCTTATGATGTTGAACGTTCTTTTTCAGTATACAAGCAAATTTTAACTGACAACAGGCGCCAATTGACACCCGAAAATTTAGAAAAAATTCTTGTTTGTAACATTGGTGGGAATTGTAAAGAATAAAAAATAAAGCAATATTTTATTATTATCAATATATTATTTCATTAATAATTGAATTTATCTAACAAAAGTAGTTCATCCATTATTTGGACCAATTGCAATCGAGCATTTTGCAGCACAATAAATTTTTTTAGCGCATATTTGGGTGCTTATTTTGAAGTTTTTAGAGCATATTTGCCTGCATATTTTCAAGTTTTTTAGTGCCTACAAATCCGGACCCTACTGATAACATTTCCGTCATCACATTAAGCGGATTCTACTGTATTACCTGAAAATTACCCCGGGCTTTTCATATTGTGTTGACTGTAGATTTTAGTTTTTAATTCCATGCCTATTTTACCTCCAATCCTAGTTCCAAGATCCAGGAATCCTGGTTGAATTTATTTGGAGTGCCCTTGGGCACCCTTCCCGGAAGATCCCTTCCGTAAAGGCAGGGTACCTGAAAGGATCCTTTTAAAAACGCATTCACTAACTCATCCTTTAGGTAAATTTTTGTGCCTGGCAGTTGTCGTTACGTAAAGGCAAGACTAATGGGCGCTTTCCAATTACATGCACAGCTACAGTGCGTCACACGGTGCGCGAGTCTCCAGTGTTCTATTAAGAACGGTGCTGACACCGTGCGCACACAGAGACACACAAGAATTTTGTGTGTGTCTGGTGTGTGTGCAACCTGTACACCACAGTGTTACCAACAATTCTTTAAAAAAATTGGTGCTTAAACCACAAGTATGGTTATAAACAAAATTCGTAAACACATCAAGCACAACCAGAGCTGGGCTGTATTTCAATTACTTGTATACGTATTTTAAATACAAATGTATTTCGTTACATGTATTTTCGATGAATTTCTAAATGTATGTTTGTAATTGTATTTAAAATACAATAAAAATGTATTTTGTATTTAAAATACTTTAGTCAATTAAATTTTTTAATTTTTAAAATTATAAAATAATTTTTTTCTTAAATCACCGCCGAATCTGCACATTTTAAAATGTATTTGAAAGCAGGGCGCAGAGCCCTGCAGGGCAGATTGTTTTTTTTAAAAGGGAGTAACAATTATGTTAAATAAATAAAATAAATAATTTGTGTATTGAATCATAATGTATTTTAAAGTATTTTAAATACCAATGTATTTGAAATATTGTGTATTATTGTTTATTTAGCTTATAATTACAAGATTTATATTAAAATAATTTTTAAAAGCTAACAGTCTTACTAATAAAAATTCGTTATACACGCGTTGAACGGGTGTATTTATACACTGTATATGGCGTGTATAAGGGGTGTATAAATTTCTTACTAATAAACGTTGTATAGGCACTGTGTAAGTTATAACCGTTATAACTGTGGTATACACTCCAACTGTCATTTTTAGTATGTAAGTGTGGCTTTTTATGCAACAGTCATATTTTTAAATTAATAAAGAAGAGAAAAACTAAAAAGTTTTTATAAGCCTTCAGTCGAGATGACTTATCATATCAAGGTACTACCTTTCAAATATCCAGCAAATATCAAGTATGGCGCAAAATGTTTAGTCGCTGCTTGAAGTTTTAAGCATTGCAAATTACGAGTGGAGACTTTGGCAGATCTTGGTACTGCGTCCATCAGCGGTTGACTGAGGAAGATCCATCTTGTTAGAGTAAGTTCGAAGCTCGAGTCTCAACCTAGGTGGCGCGGTCCATGTTTTTGTCAAACAATCTGCTCTTGCAACTTGAAGCAAAAGTTGGTGCTACTTGTTTGGCGTCAATAAAAACAGTGGCAGGATATTTGAAAGGTAGTACCTTATCTAATATGATAGGTCATCTCGACTGAAGGCTTATAAAAACTTTTTAGTTTAGTAGTTAGGCTAAGGGGATTCTAGGACCGGAAGTAAACATGGTACGGATTCTAGGGACATTTCTCCATAAGATTAACATGGGAGAAATTTGGCATGTTTTTACATCCGGTTTGGGTAAAGGTGTACAGGTACAAAAGGTGTACAGGTGCCAAAGGTGTACAGGTGACAAAGGTGTATAGGTGACAAAGGTGTACAGGTGACAAAGGTGTACAGGTGACAAAGGTGTACAGGTGACAAAGGTGTACAGGTGACAAAGGTGTACAGGTACAAAAGATGTACAGGTACGAAAGGTGTACAGGTGACAAAGGTGTACAGGTACGAAAGGTGTACTGGTACAAAAGGTATATACGAAAGGTGCGACCCCCAGGTGCGACCCCCAGGTAAAGGAAAGGGAGAGGTAAAATTCACCGTTTCATGACGTTGGCGTTGGTAGCATGACTCAATTAAAAAAGTTTGTTATTTCATAGGTCATGCAAAGTTTAGACAAGTTTAAGCAGATAACTCAAGCAGTCTAATTAAAAAAAGTTCATTAGGTCACCGGATGTGGATCTTCCACCCAATTTAACAATATTACGATATATTTTAAGAAATGTTATGTATCGTTATTTATATAAGTATGTCGTTTAATAAAATCCATTAGTGATTCTGTTTTCAAATAGTTTGTATTGATAAATTAAAGTAAGTAAATTAATTTTCTATATTTATGTGACTGCTTATAAAGTTTTTTAATTTATAGAAATACACATACAAAATTGACAGATTTCTTGATGATGAAGAAAATAAGTTAGTCTTGATAATATTTATACACATTCAGTGGGGATCATAAAAATATTTCTACAACAATGGCTAAAATATTGCAACACTTTAGAATTAAAGATGGTATATTGGAAAATTTGTAGAGAGTGGAGTACGGTCCTGAACAAGTGATAGTGAAAAGTGAAAAGATTTTGGTTTATTTGACGAAATTAAGTGGAAATAAACGGCTGGGAATATTTACATCGCGTCCCGTAGAACCGAAGTACGTTGGAGGGTGTGGGTGACGTGAGGAAGTGCCCCGACTAGAATAAGATAGGCGAAATAACCAATTTAGAGGTTAACTTATACGTGAACATAGGCTATAAGATATAATACCAACCTAAAAAGAACTTTGAAGGAAAAGTACTAAAATAAACACTAAAGAGAAAAACCATCCTAAAATAGAGATTGACGACACAGACGCTTCCGAGGGGTTGAACCGAGAGTCTGTGTTAATCGCGAATCATAACTATACACAACGGTCCTTCTTGAGGAAGAAATATATACGGGGAAGGTAAAACGACTAAAACCGAACACCGGAGAAAAACCTTTAGTACATATATACGAGGCACGAGGAAAAAAGACTCAACTATGGAAGAAAAAATAGATCGCCTTACTGAGATGATGTCCACCTTTGTGGAAGAAATCAAATCGAGTATACATGAAATAAAGAATGAAATGGGAGACCTAAAGAATCAGTTAACAGTGGTCAAAAACAAAGCAGAGCGGACAGAAAACGAACTGCAATCACTGAAAAAGGAGAACAATCAAAACTCGAAGGAACTAAGAGAAGAAGTAAAAAAGCTACAAAAAAGAGGAGCAGAATTAGAATACAAACTAGAAAAAATGGAGGAAAAAAAAGTGAAAAACAACGTAATCATGAGCGGTATACTGATAAATGAAGGAGATAGCGAGAAACTGAAGATAGCTGTGAGGAATTTTATTAGGGAAAAGCTTGAATTGAATATAGAACCAAAGAGCGTGTACAAAATAGGAGAGAAAAGATGTGTGATAGAATTGAATAAATGGGAAGATAAGATGGAGGTATTGAGAGGCAAGAGTAAGCTCATACGAAGCGAAATATATATCGATAGCGATCTCACACCCACACAAAGACGTATTATGAGAGAGATGAGAAAGAGAGCAAGAACTGAAAGAGAAAAAGGAAATCAGGTAAAGGTGGGTCACATGAAACTAATTATGAAGGGAAAAATAATAATCTGGGATCGAGAAAATGGAGGAATGGTTGAAAAAATAACAGAAGAACCACGCCTCGAGACAAAAAACTAAATGAAAACAAAACGGACGGTGTAAGTATGACGGACAGGCGAAAAAACGGAAAAACGATTAATGATGAAGGCGAATTGATTGGGGAATTAGTGAAGCAGGAGAGACGACACGCTAATATGAATACGGAAAATCCTAAACATAAAACAGCAAGGGTCGGCACGTGGAATGTGAGGACACTTCTAAAAACAGGAAAAATAAATGAAGTGGCGCGAGAGCTGAATAATTACAAAATAGATATTGCAGCGCTGCAGGAGATTAGATGGGGAGGACAAGGAGAAATAAATGGAGAAGGTTTTACGTTTTTGTACTCTGGGGAAAATAAGCAAGGTAGTAACGGCACGGGATTTATGGTAATGAGAAAAATGAGAAAAAACATATTACACTTCAAGCCAATAGGAGGAAGACTCTCATATCTGAGAATAAAGATGGCTCCCAACAACTTATCAATAATAAATGTATATGCACCAACCGAAGAAAGTGATGAAGCAGAAAAAGAACAATTCTATTTTGAACTGGAGGCACTGTACGAATTAATACCAAAACACGACACAGCGATAATCCTGGGCGACTACAACGCGAAAATTGGAAAAGAGGACCATGTGAGTTATGTAGCCGGCAAGCACACAATTCACGAGAATACAAATGATAATGGTACCAGATTATGTAATTTAGCGGAGTCACTAAACATGATAATCAGTAGCACAAAATTTATGCACAAGAAACAACAGAAAATTACCTGGAGATGGCCAGGATGCAACAACACAGAAGGCAATCAAATAGACCATGTATTGATATCAAGAAGAAGAGCTACGTCAATAACAGATGTAAGGACTTTCAGAGGCGCGAACGCTGATACCGACCATTATCTGGTAGTAACAACTATTAAACAGAGAAGTGCAACAGAATATAGAAAGAAGAAGGAACAGAAACGATTCGCAATAGAAAAATTTAGCATCAAGACATTCCTGAATGAATATCAGGAGACGTTAAAAAATATAATAACAAAAAAGACAACAAGAGAAAGTGACATAAACGAAGAATGGAACCACATGGCGGAGAACATTACATCAAGTGTAGAACAGGTGATAGGTCAAAGAAAGGAGACAAGATGGAAAACATGGTTTGACACCGAATGTATAGAAAAAAACGAAGAAAAGAAATTGTCAAGACTAAAGTGGTTAGCAACAGATAAAATGGAAGATCATAAAAATTATAAAATCAAGAGACAAGAAGCAAACAGACTGTACAAACAAAAAAAGAATACATGGATAGACGGCAAAATGAGAGAAATAGAGAAAAGCAACGAAAGAAACAACATGAAAAAATTTTATAACCAGATCAAAAACACAAGAAAAACACAGACGGTCAAAACAAGAGGAATGAAAAACGATAAAGGTGAACTGGAGAACACACCAGAAGAAATAAATAATATCTGGATGAATCACTTTAAGGGGCTGCTGAGAACACAGCAAGATAATAGATTGGACCTAATTGAATTAGAAACAAAGGAAAATGAAGATCAGATTGAAGAACCTAAAAATGAGGAAATCTTGGAAATAATAAATAGGCTTAAGAACGGAAAAGCACCGGGTAAAGACGGTATAATGGCCGAGATGATCAAGAACGGAGGTGAAACATTACACAACAAATTATGTGAGCTGATAAAGGATATATGGATGCACGAAAAAATGCCAAATAAGTGGAGGGAAGGAGTTATAATAACAATAAAGAAAAAAGGAGACGCAGAAATTTGTGGCAATTACAGAGGTATCACTCTCCTCAACGTCGCATACAAGGTACTATCAACACTAATAAACAGCAGACTTACTATATATAGTGACAAAATAATCGGCAACTACCAATATGGATTTAGAAAAGGAAGATCTACAATTAACGCTTTACATATCATTAAACAGATTGGAGAAAAAAGCTACGAATTCGACATTGACATTCATATGTTATTTGTTGATTTTAAACAGGCATTCGATAAAGTGAACAGATATGAATTGATACAAATAATGAAAAAATGGAAAATACCATCGAAATTAGTAAGTCTGATCCGAATGACACTTGAACAAACATCGGTAACCGTGAGATCATCAGTAGGAGAATCAGATATCTTTGAAGCGAACTGTGGCGTAAGACAGGGCGATGCATTGTCTGCAAACCTATTTAATATCGCACTCGAAAGTATAATCAAACACACTAACTGCAACGGAACAGTAATAAATAAGGAAACACAATTAATTGCTTATGCAGACGACGTGGTGATAGTCTCAAGATCAGAAAAGGGTATGTCGGAGATATTCCAAATTATAGAAAAAGCGGCAACGAAAGTGGGACTACTCATAAATTATAACAAGACGAAATACATGAGATGCGAGAGAACAACAAACGATACCAGAAAAGAGATAAAAATTGGAAGCCATACTTTGGAAAAAGTTGAAGAGATCAGCTACCTAGGAGTTCAAATAAACAGTAAAAACAACAGAAGCACAGAAATAAAGGCAAGAATACAGAAAGCGAATAGGGCCTATTACGCGAATAGAACCGTCTTGAAAGATAAAAGAATAGAAAAGAACACAAAAATCAGAATATATAAGACTTTGATAAGACCTGTGCTCACGTACGCATCAGAGGTATTGTGCACTACACAAAGAGAAGAAGAGATGCTGAGAACTTTCGAAAGGAAAATTTTAAGAGCGATCTTGGGAGCTAAAGAAGTGGACGGCGAGTTCAGGCCGAGAATGAATTTTGAGATAAGAGAAGAAATGTCAGGAGAAGACGTGGTGAGAGTCATGAAAGCACAGAGAATTAAATGGCTGGGGCATGTACTGAGAAGCGATGATGGGGAACCGATGAAGGCGTTGACGACGTGGAAACCAGATGGAAAAAGATTCAAGGGAAGACCCAAGCTGAGATGGTGGGACTGCGTGGTCGATGATCTGAGGAAGATGGGTATAAATGAGTGGAGACGACTAGTCGATGACAGAGAGAGATGGAGGACCGTGATAAATGAAGCGAAAGGGCATCACAGTCTTTAGAAATCGCGAAAATAGTATCCGAAATTGTAAGAGGACTAATCCCCCTCAAAAAAAGGATTTTGTAAACCTCAAGGGGTAGCTCAATTCTTCGGAATGTTACGCTGTTTAAATAAATAAATATTGGAAAATTTACTAACAAATCGTTTAATCGACGATGAATGGACTGAAAGGTTTCAGCCTGATACTTTAAAATATATTTGTGTAAAAGTGGTAAATAAGCAAATTCAGCAACTACCCGATATATTGAACTGAACTGCCCGAATCTTTAATACGGATTTTATTAAGGGATTGGTGCTATCAAAGTGTTGTTAGTGAAGAAATACTAGTTCATCTTAAATATAAGTTTAAAGAACTATTTGAAATGTTTATATGTAATGAAAAAACAAGGCACTTTGTTAATACAATAGATTTTAGACATATTGTTGATGTGAGTGGCATTGATCAGTTGATATAATATTATTTTTATTATTCTAATTTGGAGGCACGGGACCTTATATTAGTTCAAAATTCTTATTATGTAAGTAAATACGGTAAAGTTTGCGTATGTTGTGCGGATGATTATAATCATAATCGTACAATGATAAGTAATGTAGAAGGAGAAAAATTACCATTAAATTACTAGGGAAACCTAGACCAAATTACCTGGATGGAATTGCGTGAAATGATCGAGAGTAAACAATTATGGTGTCAAATGTGCTTTAGAAACAGAATAGTAAAATTTTGTAAGAATAAATAACAATAGTAATTATATATATATATACTTTAGCACTACGGGCCCTGCAGACCCATGGCTTGTTTCGTCACATTGTACCACATCTTCCTATTCATGGCTCTATTTCTCCAATCCATAATATGCAAAAATTCCAAATCTTCCTGTACCTCCTTGTTCCATTTTGTCCTCGGTCTACCTCTTCTTCTTCTCACCTCCCCCATGTTTATTCTTAGCATCATGTTGGGTATTCGTTCTTCGCTCATTCTTATCAAATGCCCCAACCATCTGATTCTTTGCGACTTGACCTTTCCAATAATTGTCGTGTCATTGTACAGCTCATACAGCTCTTGGTTGGTACGCCTCAGCCAAGTCCCATCCGTATACTTCCCACCCATTATCTTCCTTAGGATTTTCCTCTCCCACACGTCCAACATGACCTGCTCCTGCTTTCTCAATGTCCAAACCTCGCTTGCGTAAGTTACGACCGGCCTTATTATCGTTTTGTATACCCTGATTTTTGTTGATCTTGAAAACATTTTGCCTGTTAATATTGTCTTTAATGCAAAAGTACATCTGTTCCCCGCCGCAATTCTAGCTCTTATTTCTTCTTCACTTCCAGGTTCTCTCGTCACTAGTGTTCCCAGGTAAGTAAAAGTTTCCACCTCCTCAAATTTGGCCACTGTATCATGCGGTAGCTGAACTTGGAGAAAACCGTTTTTCTGAAATGGTGCCCCATTCCACACCATATACTTCGATTTTGCTTCGTTGACATTGAGACCCATTTTTTGCGCAGCTTTCAAAATGTTTTCGGTGGCCTGTTGTAATTCATATTTTGTTCGTGCTATTATTGTCATGTCGTCCGCGAAGGCCAAGCATTGGTGTTTATTTCGGAATATTGTACTTTTTCTTTTAATCTTGCTGTCTCGTACTACCTTTTCCAACGCGAAATTGAATAATATCGCCGATAGAGGGTCACCCTGTCTCAGTCCGCTGTCAATTTTAAAACTTCTTGATATGCTGCCGTTCATTTTCACTTTGTTTGTTGTTTCATTTAACGTCATTCTTACAAGTCTTATCAATTTGTTGGGGATTTCTAGTTCCTTAAGTGCTCGATAGAGTTGTTCTCTCTCAATACTGTCGTACGCTTGTTTGAAGTCGATGAACAGTAGATATGTTGGCAGACTATGTTCGTGACTTATCGCCTGAATCTCTTTAAGGACATAAATTTGGTCTGTCACTGACCTACCTTCTCTGAAACCACTTTGGTACTCGCCTAGTAGTATTTCTGAATATTGACTCAACCTGTTTTTGATGCATGTAGCTAAGATCTTATATACGACATTCAGCAGCGCTATTCCTCTGTAATTTTCACACCTTGTTTTGTCACCTTTTTTGTGAAGTGGGCATATCACTGCTTCCCTCCATGATTTTGGCATCTCTTCCTTGTCCCATATATCTCCAATTAGTTCGTACACCATTTCTTCGACTGTCTCTCCTCCATATTTTATCATTTCCGCCAGAATTTCGTCATCTCCGGCACTCTTATTGTTTTTTAATTTATGTACTATTTGTTGTATATCTTCCATTGTTGGTTTTTCCACACTTGATTCGTTTGCACTGTCGTTATATGCTTCGCGATTTTCGTTACTACTTGTTGGTTTGTTTAGAAGGTCTTCAAAATATTCCGCCCATCGCTCTATCACTTCAGCTTGACCGCCTACCAAGTTTCCTTCTTTGTCCTTACATATTGATGTTTTCGGATGGTAGCCTCTTCTAACTCTTTTGATACCCTGGTAAAAATTCCTAATTTCCTTCGATCTATATTTCTCTTCTATCTTCTCCAGGTTTTGTAGCATATGTTTTCTTTTTTTCGCTCTGATTAGTGCTTTACATGTCTTCCTTTGTATTTCGTATTTGTTTTTGTTTTCTACTGTTTTTGATTGTAACATTATCTTTCTAATCTTTTCCCGTTTACTAATTTCTTCTTGACATTCCAGGTCGTACCAATCTTTGTTTTTGTGCTTTTCTGTAGCTTTTTGTTTGGATATTGCTTTTTTTATAGTACTTATCAATAAATCTGCTTTTTCCTCTATACTCGTTGGTTTTATTTCGCTCGCTACTACTTCTTCGATTGTTTTTATGTATTCATCTTGTATTGTCTTTCTCTGGAATGCAATTTGTAGGGCCTTGTTTGTTTTTGCACCTTCTACTGATTTATTATTTATAGGTATTATCTGTTTGAACTTGGCTCTTACCATAAAGTGGTCCGAGTCTATGTCGGGTCCCCTATAAGTTCGTACATTTTTTATACTTGTCTCACTTCTCTTTTCTATCAGCATATGGTCTATTTGATTTGTAGTTTTTCTATCCGGCGTTGTCCACGTTCCCTTGTGTATCTCTTTGTGTTGGTATTTGGTGCTAACGATTCTCATATCATGCTCCATAGCAAAATCGATTAAAAACCTGCCGTTTTCGTTGGTTTCTTCATGCAAACTATATTTCCCAATGGTTGGTCGATATACCATTTCTTTTCCTATCTTAGCATTGCCATCACCTATAACCATTTTCAAATCGTACCTTGGTAACTTTTCATATATCTTATTTAACGCCTCGTAGAATTCTTCCTTTTGTGTTATTTGTTTTTCTTCGGTTGGTGCATGGAAGTTTATTAAACTTATTTTCCGATATTTACCTTTTAGTCTCAGTGTACATATTCTTTCCGACACAGGTTCGAATTTTATAACCGCAGCCTTTACTCGGTCGCTCACGACCATTCCCACTCCCAATCTTCTGTTAGGTCCGCTACTCATAAAAAACGTATAACCCTCGCAGTCAAATATTCCACTGTTTTTGTGCTTGGTTTCTTGAAGTGTTAAGATATCAACTCTGTACTTTTTTAGGACTTTTATTAATTGTTTTAACATTTCTTCCCCAAATATGCCCCTAACATTCCAACTAGCTACAAACATATCATAATCTCTCCCCTTGTCCTTTTCACCCCTTTGTCTTTCCATTTCGTAACCTAACTCGTTTATTCCGTATCTTGCCGCTTTTGACATATATTGCTTCTGGTCCTTTTGATTTGCTAATACACTGTGAAAACGGAGTCGTTATTTTACGATAATCACGTTGTTCACGTTCACCATAGTAAACCATAGTGAAATAGTAATTAGTAAACGTAAAATATGTATTTGTTCAATTAACAATTGTATTTAATTGTATGTAACGATTATTGTAATAATGCTGTAGTAAAATACAATATTTGTAATATGTAATTATATTATGTTGATAATAAATGAAATTATTTTTAATATTGAGTTTTGTGTCTATATAAGTAATAGCAAAGTACTATGGGACAGGTAGTTTGTTATAAAAGGTGATCCAGTATGTTTATTACTTATATAAGCAATTACTATATGAATAACATGGGTGTATATACAGAAGAAGATCGCCTAATTTCTTTTAGAGATTGGAAATACACCTGCGTAAATTCAAATGAGTTGGCTAAAGCAGGATTTTATAATTTAAGAAATGGCGATAGTGTGCGGTGCGCATTTTGTTCAATCGTTATTGGTGATTGGAAAATTGGAGACGATCCTATGGTAGAATATAAAAAATGGTCTCGACGTTGCCCCTTTGTTGGAGAAGATGTTAATGGAATACACAAAGTTTTACCTAATTCAATACCAGAGAATTACTCAAAGTTATCTACAAAAGTTGAAGATCTAAATGATTCCGATGATGGTGAAGATGTTTGTGGGATATATAAAGTTTTACCTAATTCAATACCTGAAAATTATTCTAAGTTATCTACAAAAGTTGAATATCGAAGTTATGATATTTCCGGAAGATTCGAAATGCTATTAAATTCAATAGCTATAAATTGCTTGAAATTATCTACAAAAGTTAAGGATCCAAATGATTCTGATGAAAATTTCCCCGAAATTACTCCTTTATTGTAATACAAAGATGTAGACGATTTCGCTATCAATAAGCCTCCTTATGGTTCTTGCGTATTACAATAGAATCAACTTTGTATAAGAAATATATAATTTGATTTAATAAAGAAATTATAAAAATTTCCTTTTTCATTTATAGTTTTAAGAACAATTATTTTAAAATCGTATTTAAATATGACTAATTGCAATTTATTTAACATATGAATCAATTACTAAGAATATCGCTTATCAAATTAACTAAAAAATTAAAATATCACACAATGGCTCTATTAAAAAAATATTAATTTTATAGGATATACTTATAGACTAATGAATCAAAGATTTATTAAGTTCACACATTATTGTGATAAAAGTCATCGAAAATTATTTTATCAATAATTAATAAAAAAATTATAAACAATTGCTCTATTAAAAAATATTAATTACTATAGGATATACTTATAGACTAATGAATCAAAGATTTTATGCTCTAAATTTCTATATCGCTTATTATTATCTATTTTTATATTAGGTTAGTCATTTATTTCGTAAGCGCCGTGAGGAATATTACAAATCTTATGTTCACCATAATAAAATTTGTCATTGCCTTTAAAAATATTTTTTATCGAATTACATCCATAAAATCCAATCAGACCTAAGACATATTCGTGTTTAGGGTCTAATTGAATTGGAGGATAATAATCAACACTTAATTCATTGCCTACACCCGTCAAGGTCAAGGTATACGACATGATTAAATTAAATTTCACTTTTTATAAATATTTATTATAATGTAAAGATTAAAAAGCAATAACGATAGTTTTTTTTTTTATAAATATTTATTCATATAAAAATTTTAAAGATAAATGACCACAAATAATCGTGTTATACGATTGGACTCGATTATAATTATAAACAATTTTACAATTTTTAAAATATTTTACTAGTTCTATCGGCGGCCTCAAATCTCCGAAACTATCAAAATACAATACATTATTTTTAGATTTCTTGTAAGCAACCCAATGAGTACCAGTGTTAGAATTCAAGTCCAAGTTGACAATACCTCTTTCATAAGTTTTAGGTTTGGCAGGTAATGTATCGCGCATGAATACGCCTCTAAAATTAGGAACATCGGCGGCATACTTTCTTAAATCAAAATCAGTTAGGGGTCTCCGAGGCAAATTATTCAGTTTTTTGAATATGGTTTCAAAAATAATGCGCTTCCTGTCTTGTACGGTTTGAGATATAATGCTTCTCCTTTCTTCCCCATGGCTATAGCTTCCATCGTTTTGTTATGTCTTTGTCCTTCATCTAATTGTCGTTGTGACGATTTTACTTTATTGACGGCCGAGGCTATACCCGAAGCACCTCCGGCCAACGCTCCAACCGCTGATAGTCCCGCGAATAGGGGTATTAGAAAAGGTAAAATACCACCTTTCTTGGGCAAGGGTATTACCCTAGGAATTTTAACATTCTTTTTACCTCCAATACTTTTGATTACTTTCTTTGCCATGACGAGAACATTTTTGATATTATTTTTATCTTTTCCAGTACCGCGTAATATTTTCTTTATAATTCCTTTGCCGAATAAGGTCTTACGCTTCCGACATCCCATACCGAATTTTCTTTTGCCCATCATTGCAGTAGTAACAGTCCAAGCTGCAGCTTTTTACATGTTCCCAAGATTTCCCCTCTAACACTTTATCAGCACGATGACGATCTTCTAAATTTTTATATCGCGAGTAAGCGATATCGTGTTCCTTGCATGCAGCGTCCAACGGATTTATTCCAAGATCACCTCTAGCTAATCGTTTTTTTTAATTTAGTTCCTGGACCGCAATATTGATATCCAGGTATGTGTAATTCTACTGGTAGGCTATTTATAGCAGAATTGAACAGCCCTACACCGCTTTGAATGAAATGTGCGTTCAAGTACCTATATATATATAGGTATGCTCACTTCAAATTGTAATTAAACAATGAAGTTTATCAAGCAATCATCTACATTGAAAGTAGATAATCATGACATTCAAACGAATAACGTAAGCAAGCATGGTGATTTATTTCCCGATACCGTTAGAGCTATAATAGCTGGCAATTCGGGATCAGGAAAAACAAATGCACTTATCAGTATTATTGAAGATCCTAATGGTTTGAGATTTAAAAATGTCTACGTATATTCAAAGTGCTTACATCAGCCAAAGTATCAATACTTGAAAAATGTGCTGGAACCCATGAAAGGTTTGGGATATTACACATTTAAGCAGCACGACGATGTTGTACCTGTAAACAAAGCTAAACCTAATTCAATAATGGTGTTTGATGACGTCATAACAGATAAGAGTACCAGCGTAAGAGATTATTTCTGTATGGGACGGCATAATGCAATAGATTCATTCTATCTCTGTCAAACTTATTCGAAAGTACCCAAACAATTAATAAGAGATAATGCTAATTTTATCATTTTGTTCAAACAAGATGCATTAAATTTAAAGCATGTATACGATGACCATGTTAGTACCGACATGTCTTTTGAAAAATTTCGTTCGATATGTTAAGAGTGCTGAAAGGAACCATTTGGATTTATTGTAATTAATGTGGAATCGAACATAAACGAAGGTCGATATAGGAAAGGCTTTGACTGTTATATAAGTCTTGGATTTTTTAAATATTTACATTATCAACTCAACTATCCAGTATACCAGTTCATGAAAACCAACAGGGCTGTTCATAAAACCAACAGGGCTGTTCAGAAAAGCAACAGGACTGATCATAAAAGCATCAGGGCTGTTCGTAAAAACCAACAGGGCTGTTCATAAAACCAACGGGGCTGTTCATAAAAACCAACAGGGCTGTTTATAAAACCAACAGGGCTGATCATAAAAGCATCAGGGCTGTTCATAAAACCAACAGGGCTGTTCATAAAAACCAACAGGGCTGTTCATAAAACCAACAGGGCTGTTCATAAAAACCAACAGGGCTGTTCATAAAACCAACAGGGCTGATCATAAAAGCATCAGGGCTGTTCATAAAGCCAACAGGGCTGTTAATAAAAACCAACAGGGCTGATCAGAAAAGCAACAGGGCTGTTCATAAAACCAACAGGGCTGATCATAAAAAGCATCAGGGCTGTTCATAAAACCAACAGGGCTGTTCATAAAACCAACAGGGCTGTTCAGAAAAGCAACAGGGCTGTTCATAAAAACCAACAGGGCTGTTCAAAAAAGCAACAGGGCTGTTCATAAAATGAATTCTGATTATGTTGAATTGACTAAAAAAATTATCAAGGCACGTAATTCCATAAAGAGAAAATTTGATTAATTAAAGCGTGGTGAAATTAAAACTCAGAGATTGGCCAAGGAAGTATACAAACCCATTACAGAACCGATTAAAGAATTGATTGCATTAAAAAAAAATGTCATGTCATGTCAATGTCATGTCAAGTATTCAAAGTTGAAAAGAATGAACTAAAGAAAGAATCGGGGGCTGAAGATGATGACGATGAATTTGTAGAGGCTTTTGATCAAGAAAGTTCTTTGCGTGATACACTATCTCAACAATACATTAACATAACACGTCCGTGCATGACGTTAAAAATAAAATGGATTACCGTTATGGGGTTTACCACGATGCTGAAACTAATGGATGGAAATTGGAGATAAAAAAATTATATTTGAAAACGATGATTTTAGTATCGATGATGAAATATTTAAGGGCACTATAGGCTTGTACAAGCTGTTATTTAAAAAATTATCTCAGGACTATAACTCTGATGACTTGAAGCAGTATAAAAAAGTTTTAATACAAACGAGCGCGCATAAACGTTTCTATAATATAAACAATCAAATAAATGGAAATAAAAGTTATAAATATCGTAAAATAATTAAACCTTTATTTAATGAAATTATCGGTAAAGGTCTGATTAAAGATATTAAAAATGTCAATGATAAATCAATTGAATACGTCTACTGGAATTCACCTGGAGAACTCATTGCTCGTTTAGCACTTCTTCATGCTTCAAAAAATGCTGGAAATATGAGTCATAATAATGAAATTTTAGCTATCGAAGAAGAACTTAGAGAAGCCAATATCATAGAATGAAATATTGTGTAGGATTTAAATAAAAGTTTTATTCAAAATATTTTGTTTTTTTATTTGTTTTAATAAAATAGGTGGCATAATAGATTCTAAATTATTTATTTTATTTTGAAAACGCCATCTGTCGAGAGCTAACTCGATGGTCCTAAAGCCACGGTCCTTTTCGTGCTTAATGTTACGCAAATTTCCAAAGATACATATATTTAATTTCAACTTGTTCATTAAATTTTACTCTATTGACCTTTTTGAGATCCATGATGGCTTTGCGAATCCCCACCACTTTACGTATAATTTGTCATCGCGCTTACGCAACACCTTTTCCACCAGAAATGTATTCGGATAAGATGTTTTTAAAAGTTCATCTTTATAAAACTGGATTATAAAACTCGAGGATTTCCTCGACTGATTTTATAAATTTTAAATATTTCAGCAGTCCAGTTTCCAGTATAACCCTTGGCGAATATAGATTTATATTTACTAATTCTAACAAAATCTCCAACTCTTAACTTTGATTTTTGTAATATTTTTTTCACATCGAAAACGTCCAATCTCGTAGCCGGTGTAACTTTTGAAGGCTTTGTGCCTATAGTACGATGATGAGTATTGTTATATTTTAGTGTAACATCTTGAATAATGTCGATCCATTTGTATTTACCTCTAAAGCTAAATTCCTTGTAAAGCCAATTTTTAATTGTTCTTATTACGCGTTCCACTATTGAAGCTTTTTTAACACTAAAAGTAGAGTAATGATTTATATCATACTTTTCAATCAGTTTAAAAAATATTTCGTTAAAAAATTCTTTGCCGTCGTCAGTTTGAAGATTTTTAGGATGACAATCTTGTTTCAATATTGATGCTAATGCCTCGCTCGATTTTAGTGGACGCGTCCATGAAAACTTCGAAAAACAATCAATAACCAATAGAATGTACTTGTAGCCTTGATTTATCTTAGAGTGCGGTATAAATTCTGCAAGATCGGCCTGCCATAGATCGTCATAACCTTTAATTATTACAGCTCCGCGAGGAAAATTTTTTCTGACGGGCTTATGAATTTCATTAACGATACCTCTTTTACTGGACATTATGGTTATTGGGCGGCGTATTGTTTAATGATGCTGTTGTACTGGATAATTGATTTTTTATATTAATCACGGAATCGGTTAGTTCTTTTAAGCGATCGTACGATAAAGTTGTAAGAGTTTGAAAATTATCATTTAATTCATTATTACGAGCATTTAAAATATGAAAATCTTCTAGCATGTTTGATTGAATATTTTTAAACGAATCCCATTTTTGATTGTTTATAAGTATTTGTTGATTCACAGATTCGGATAGTTTATTTAATTTGTTATTATTATAACTAATTGATTCATCATATTTTTTAGAAAATTGATGATTGCCTCTTTTTAATAATTCAAATTCTTCAGAAATTTTTGTAATCGAATCACGTAATCTGTTGATATCATTTATATAAAGGTCAAACATTGTTTGTTCACTATGCGCTTTCATGGTATCCACATACTTTTTTGTAGTGGCATCAGACTCATCCACAGCATCCCCCACGCCCGTTAACCTCTTATTTCTAATATCGTAATTACCATCTGGGGTATAATGAAAGCCTATACCAGGGTCACCTTTTCTAACTTCCTTATTATATACTGACCTGCTACGTCCAAATATATCTAAAGACATTTTGGAAATGAATAAAAAACAACGTTTACTAACAATATATATATATTTAATCGTTATTACATATTCATAATTCGCCAATGACCCAATGCCATTGTATTGTTCGAATATTGAATTAATTTTCTTTTATCATCATTAGCACTTAAAGCAATTTTTGTTTGTTTCATAGTATAAACATTATGATTTTGTGATCTAATACAATTTTGATCTCTTATTACTACATCCTTATTTACTAAACAATTTATATAATCATTAAAACTAATACTTTTCTTAACTACATAACCTTTAACACCTTTAGCCTTTTTTATAAAGTCCTTACCGTCTACTCGTAAACTATACATTTTAGATCTTAATCCTACAAAGTCGCTCATCACTTTACCATTCAATTCGTCTTTCATCAACACCGGGACTTTTTTATTAGCAAGCGTAATTCCGTAAGAATTATTAAGAGAATAATCGCTAGTATCAAACAGGTTAATGTTATCTTTTATCACACTATAAAAGTCTGGACATTTCACGTGATAAATTAATGAATCAGTATCGCAGTACATAATTTTAGATTCATATCCGGTATTTATCATAAAATCGTAATGAAACGAATATAAAGACATTTTAGATATGTCCAACGCTGACATACCTACATATATAGGTTTATTCATTGTAATTTCCAAAGCGTTCATTTCAATAATTACTAAATTCTCATCGAGAATTGTACGCTTATGAAAATTAGGTTTCGCAATTAGAACCGCAGCGCTATACCTACCATCCCATTTTGAAACCAACTTTACTATTTTGCGCTTACGTACATCTTCCATCGTCTTACCGAAAGCCGCGTTATTCATCAACTTGTAAAAATTTTTTTCAAAATTATTACAAGCTTTGGTTCTCATCATTGTATTCAAATCAATGTAGGGTTTTAACCATGCCGATTGCTTGAATTGTAATACTCGATGGATTTTTTTAATTTTCAAACCATGTTTTAACGCCTGCTATAAAGCGCGATAGTGAATTATATACCGATCTTTATCGTATAGTGTCGTAAGTAGTTTAGGTTGCTTCGATCCAGGAGGATTAAGTTTTTGGGGGCAAAATGGTAAATCATTATGAAGATCGTGCAAATCCTTTGGATATTCCAAATCAACCTCCAAAATATAGCCAAATTCCAATTGAACGATTGCCAGTAGTTAAATACTTGATTTAGTTCATCTAACTAAATAGACCAGGGCATCGGTGCTATTCAAAAGGGACACCAAGTAGTCCTCTACGACAAATCAGGACACGAGAGAGGTTTTGTGAAGGTTATTTTGGTTACTCTTTGCCTAAAAATGAAAAGTTGTTAATTTAAGTAGTACATAAGTTACGTGGAGGTAGATAGGTGATAATGATAAAGTGTTTTGTGATATTGCGAAGTGTAGAAGGGAACTTATTGAACATTTTGAAAACTTTTGCTTACGTCGATGTTCTATGACAATTATTTTTGTGAATAACAATTTTTGCACTGAACAAGTTATGCCATTAGTAGTAAAATGATCTGGAGATCATGTTTTGAGCAACGAAAATCCAAATAAAGCCCGCGCCAGCGAGTAATCATCATTTGAACTTTCTGACAGTTGTCATGGCAACGAAGAAGGAATTTGCTTCCTACGAGGTTTCTAGTGAACCGATTTTAATAATAATTTGTGTGGATGTTGTTCGAATCAAGATCGAAGTTTTCTGAAAATTTCAAGAAGATTGGTGATGGTCAAACAGAAATAGGACCTGTAAAGTTGAATACATTTTCAGAGCTTATGAAAAATTATACACCCCACATAAAATACATTATTCCTAATTCATTTCACAACAGTTATTATGCACCAAAATGGATATCTGTGTTTAATAAAAAGTTCGAAAAAAATCGTGTTATTTTAATTACTACTAAAAACAATCTACTACCTTCGTTTGGTATAATCGATAATATTGTCATAAATACTGAAAATAATGTTGGCTTCTTATACACCGAATTAAAAGTTTTATATTTTAATGAACATGCCTTTGCAGTGTGCAGAACAAACGATATTGAATTTATAAAATACGATGACTTATGTGAATCTCCACTAGTATTACTATGTGTGATTGTGATGGCAGATGGAAAATTATTTGTTGCAATGAGGAATTCGCCATAAATAACATGGGTGGATTTTTATTTTATGTAATTATTTTTTTAGGTTTTTTAGTAATAAGATCAGTAGAGTAATGTTTAAGTCAATAATAATGAATTTTTTAAAAACGATTTCAAAATTTATTAATAATTACAAACTTTAATGGCAATTCCAGAACAATAACAATTTAAACTAAACTACGCGATTACAATGAATCTTACTACTATGAATGCTAAAGGAAGACTGCTCCTTTCTGAAGAGTTGACTTTATTATTTGTTTGACCTCTTATCAAATATATTCATATTCCAGGAAAATAACTTTATATTATACTTGTGTGAAATGCAGAATTGCAGTTCACCACATTGTCACACATGTAATTAGGAATTACTATGAAATTATAAATTTACAATAATTAATTTAATGGTAGAATATAACTGTAGTATGTAATTTTTTATTTTTATAATTTTATTTCGAATACTTTCATATTTTTATTTTACTTATATTATTTTATAATAATTACTAGTGGTTAACCAGGTAGATCTTTGAATAAATTTCAATATTATATAACAACGACAGTTGTAGACGTTTGCGAGTCGGCATTTAGGTGGGGACTTTGCTCGTATTAACGACGGCTTATTCCTAACGATTTTTAAAAGGCTTGAATGACAAAACAATTATTCCTGACCTTTGCGAGTCGGCGGTCAATATTGTAACTTTGATTGGATAACCCACGGTTTCTTCACGACGATGTAGGAATGAGACTCCACTCGAATAACAAAACAATTAATATATCTGACCTTCGCGAGTCGGCGGTCAGTATTGTAACTTTGATTGGATAACCGACAGTTTACTCACGACGTCGTGTAAATGGGTCTCGGCTCGAAAACAAAACCATTATTCCATACCTTTTCGAGTTGGCAGTTAAATAACAGAGCTTAGACTGGATAATATGGACGATTTATTTGTGACGTTTTCGGAAAAATTCTAATTCTAAGAAATAATTTGAATTAATAGTAATTGATTGCTTGGTGAAATATCGATGGTTCTGTAAATTACAAAAAAATAATGGATTATAAATTATTTTTTATCGACGAAGAGCAGTTTACCAACTAACGTGATCAAAGCAAATAACTTATGTCAACAATAATTTTAACTATTAAATAATATAAATAAATAAATTTATATGCATTAAAGATTGCAGTTGTTGGTTGCGTTTCTCCAGCAGTGTCGGATCGGTTTGAGAAAACTTAAAAGTGAAACGTTAAAAACGACTTAGCTCTTTAATAATAAAACGAAATATACGTGTAATAAATAAATTCAACGATGGTCCGTATATGTTTCAAAAATGAGAAAAATATTTGAATTTTGCCAAACCAACGTCGACTGACGTATAAACACAAACAAACATTTATTACCCCATTTACCAATATTTGTAAAATTTTCAGAATTTGATTTTTAAAATATTTATTTCGATAGTATAATTCGTAAAAAGAATATTTGATTTGGAGTTTTTAGAAAAAACGTTCGGTTATGCCTAAAACACGCATTATTTGTGTATGGCAAATTTTTAAACGAAAATCTAATTTCGCGATTTATTCTGCTATTAAGCGATTTTCGACAAAATGTTTAAGATACGAAAAAACGCTTCTTGTAAAATGAAATCGGATAGCAGCAAAAAAATTTCCAAAAGTTGCATGGTTTTCGCGCTACCGACGCAACAATCGCAAAATTTGAAAATTTCTTTATACAGCCGTAGCCCCTAAGCGGCCATATTTATGGACTGATTTTTAAATCTTAAGCGATATCGCTTGAGTCCGTAGGTTTACCACAAAATCGATGGGATAAATATTTGCCTCATCTCAATCAGGAAAGCCGTAAAATAGAAACAAAATTTAGAAAGAATAATGTCAAGGTATGCCTTGGAAAATATTTTAGAAAACTTTGATAATTTTTTTTTTTAATTTAACGACAAAACCGAGTCGCAGTCGTCACAGAAACATTTTGAGTGGTAAAATTTTTATAAAACAATTTTATTTGGCGTAAAAATTTGAAAACGAAAGAGCCTGCCATGTAGAGCCATTTTGGAATAAATTTAGAATTAACTGTATATTTCCAAATACACCGGCGAGATATGTTTCGAACGTAAAAGTATAGTTTATAGCTGTTCTCAAAAAGGTATTCAATAATTCATTCTCAAAAAGAAAATACCATTTCAAGTACTCATTCAGGCCTATTACGTATCACAATCGTTATTATAACAGTGACAGTTATGAAATAAAAAATTGATGAACCGCGTTTTGATCCGAAAATAGAAATATTACTTTCTCTTTCTGACACATGTTAGCTATAATAATGTTTCTCGCTCTACGCTATTTTGAAACTTTATTATAAAATAAAGGTTGACCGTTATTTTTAGAAGTTGTGATACATACATACATAGACCTGAATGTTTTTATAATTCAGGCAGGTGCAAACAATATCATTTTTTGGGTTTCCCAAAATTTCCGGGCTTATAAAATTTGTAAAGATAACGGTTTTGAATACAATAGAATTTGGTTTTACCAAAATTATTTTTATTTTGATTTGGCATGTGGCAAGTTTTAGGATAGGATTTAATAATACTGGTGATAACAATTAAAAAATTTATGGTGAGTAAATAAATGACAGTGAAAACTTGATAGTTTATTACCGAAATTTTACAAAATGTGCTTTGTTTGGGGCGCCAGGGCGGCACTATAGACAGGGGCGGGGGGGGCTCGAGCCCCCCCTAGCCCCCACGGCGACACGCCACTGGTTGTCTTCGGTTTAATTTTCTTTGGTGTTGAAATTATACTGGACTTCACATCATCGTTATTTAATAGCTAAAATTTCTTACCGGCGTTTAAGTTAGGTACAATCTCGGAGTCAAACAATTAATTACAAATCTTAAAAAATTAAATACAAATTTCATAAACACTGCAGCTTCGATCAGTTGCAATAAACTGTTATATCTGAGAGTCGAACACAAATTGTGCAATTTGGTAAAACAGGATAAAATGCCTTGAAGCGTTGCACCAAACCCAACAATCTGACATCATTTAAAATCACCTAAAATGTAACTTCGATAAAATAGCAATTTCACAATTTGCTTTATAATAATAAAGCAAATTTGAATGCTCGGCAGTAAAAATAGATTTTCAAAAACGTAAATCTTTTGGATACCAAGAACAACACACCTTGCACGATTATAAACATTTTAAAATTGTTTCGTAAACTCACACAATCGCACATCTGTTTTACATTTTGGAGAAATTTGAACAGGCGAAAAACCTTTTGCATGTAGATTTATATATCATAACATGAGTGTTTTTTGAAAAAACTTGGTTTGCATCTATCTAGATCTATTTGATGTGGAACGTGAATATTCACGGCTTTGGTACTTTGCTTTGATATAAAACTCGAATACAGAACTTGCCTTTCGATGACTTTTGAGATTGCTGCGGTGAACTGTTTCACTTATCTAGTAAATTTATTAGATTAAGTAATTGCACCACAATAAAATATTATTCAAACTTGTAAAGAACTTGGCGACCTAAAACAAATAAACGATACAAACGAAGAAATTTAATAAAAATTTTTAATTAGCTTACCTAACCTTCAAGTTTGTATCGAATGAATACATTTTGAAAGGATATAAATGGCTTACCCTTTTAAAGTAGTAATAAATAAATCCATCGGTGGTCCGTAATTGTCTCGAAAATGCAAAAACGTTAGAATTTTGGAAAAATCAAATAGATTTTATTTAAAACTTTAAAAATCGTCGGAAATGTCAAATTAATTATTTCGAATAATGAGTAGGCGTGGCTAAGTCAGTTTGCTGGCAATTTCGAAGCCCACTACGACGCGACGTGGACGCGACTCGTTTTCCGTCTAACTCGGTTTACGTGTGCGAGAAAGAAATGCGATAGGCTACGATTCAAAAGTTGAACGTGGGTTATCGAAAATCGCACAAAAATCAATATTTTAAAATCAAAATTGTGGGATCGATCGGTAATTTAACGTAACTTAACCTAGCCCACACCGAGCGGGATTTTTTTGTCGATTTTTCGAGACATCGGACGGGCGGCTCCGCCGCCCCTTTCGAAAGCCTTTAGCTTTTCCAGTCGGTTTTTTTCGATTTTAGGCTTCGAGCTTTAGTATAAGGAGATTTTTGTAATAGGTAGGTAGATACTTAATAAATTTACTTTTATATAATACATTTTGTTTTTATTAAATTTTAGTAATAATAATGGTAAGAATAAAAATTCGGATGAGTAAAAACAAAAAAGCTATTATTTCCCCTTACAAATAGGTTTATTTTAATTAACAAACAAGTGTTTGTGTAGTTAACTAACAAATAATGTTTATTTTTAAAAAGCATATCTAGTAAGAGCAAATAAAAAAAAATATTTTTCTTGACAAATTTTATTTGTCAAGAAAATTTGTAAAATTTTATATGTAAAAGTGATACTTTTTATAACTAGGCGTGAAAATTGTCTATCGAGGCGCAGCCGAGATGGACAACGCGCCGTGTTATAAAAAGGCACTTTTACGTCGTGTTGCATACAAGATTTTTTCTAAAGGTTGGTTTATGCAAAACGCCAACGCACGCACCGCACGCGCTGCACGCATGAAACGCCCCGCACAAAACGCCGCACAAAAATATTGGTTTATGCAGTTCGAATGCGTTTGATGCGTTCTAGCGCGTTTTCTGGTTACAAATTAGAATAAATTCACATTACGGTAGATGGCGCTAATGTTATTTTATTTCATTATTTAAAATTTTTTTAAATCAGATAATCAAATATTATTATTTCTAATAAATCAGAAAGATGGACTGGTTTCTTTTGTAGGTATTTTCGACCCAAAATATGGTGAGCATGAAAGTTAAGCTTTAGGGTCGATAATTTTTCATCGTGCTATTATTATTTCTAGAAAATATCACAATAATAAAAATAAATTAAAAATTAAATATCAATTATAGGCTAAGGTAACAATTATAATTGATATTTTCATTATTAATATCTAATAATTTTAATTTTAGAAAAATAAATTAGTAAAATAAAATGAGGAACAAAAATTTACTTTACATACAGAAATTCAATGTTTCAACTTTATTTACTTGCGTGCAGTGCGTGCGGTGCGTGCTTCGGCGTCTTGCATAAACCAACCTTAATTCTGTGCAAAATGGGCTTTCTTAAAACAAAATTTTTTGAATTAGCAATAACTCGACAACGGAGCTAGATATCGAAAAACTGAGCAAAAAACTTTCCCCCCTCGCCTTGTACTCACCCCCTTGTGAATTATCGGTTGGAAAGCATATGCAAAAATTCAGATCGATCGCGCGTAAAATTATTTACCCTACTAATAATATCAAGTTTACGTTGACAGTTCAAATACCTGCACAAAATAAATTATATTAATCTAGAAGTTTTAAAACATCAGTTGCTACAACAATATGTATAAACAACAAGCAATTTTTTATTTCGGGTAAATAGTTTTGCACGAGGTAATGGTAATAAAATGAGTGGTTCTGAAGATTCTGATATTGAAAATGATGCCAATTTCGCAATTTTAACTTTATTGCCAGACAAATCTAAGCAAGTATACGAATTTGCATATAAACGCTTCAAAACATGGTGTAATTCAAAAAACGTCAAAACAGTAGTGGAAAAGGTACTCTTGCTTATTTTGCAAACAAAGCAAAGGTTTATAAACCTTCCACTTTGTGGAGTACGTATTCAATGTTAAGAACGACAATTTCAATGAAAAATAATGTTGATATTAGCAAATTTACAAATCTAATTGCCTTTTTGAAGAGGCAAGCGGAAGGATATCGTCCTAAAAAATCAAAAGTACTGACAAAAGAAGATTTCAATAATTTTTTATTAAATGCCGATAACCAAATATATTTAGCTTTAAAGGTAAGTTTGTTAGTAGCAAGTGTTAAGAATTTATCTTCATAATTTATTTTTTGTTTATAGGTAGTCTTGATTATTGGATTATCCGGTGGCTGCCGTAAGGACGAACTTGTTAAAATGCTCACAGATCATGTTGTAGATTTTGGCTCGTTTTTCAAAATTTGTATTCCTGATACAAAAACAAAACATCCAAGAACATTCACAATAACAGAAGGCAATATTGACGGGTTAAATTTAGTTGAAATTGTTAGAAAATATGTATCTCTTCGACCGAACCAAACAAATTCTCGTTTTTTTTGGGATATAGAAACGGAAAATGTACGAGACAACCTATTGGGATTAACACAATTGGTACTATGCCTAAAAAAATTGCAATTTTTTTAAATTTGCCTAATTCTGACCAATATACTGGTCACTGTTTTCGTCGAACTTCGGCTTCCTTATTATCCGCTCCAGAATTATCTGGAACGGATTTATTAACATTAAGGCGACATGGGGGATGGAAATCTTCTACCGTTGCCGAGGGTTATATTGAAGATTCCATAGAAAACAAGAAACGAATTTCTACTAAAATTTTAGGCGAAAATGTGAAAACAAACAATAACACTTCGATGCAACCGGCGAATTCCAGAAGAATATCACCCTCGCCATTGATATCTGCGATGGAAAATAATGAAACAAATATTACTAACACTTCGATGCCACCGGCGAATTCCAGAAGAATATCACCCTCGCCATCGATATCTGCGCTGGAAAATAATCATGGAAATATGAAATTTGTAAATTGTGTTGTAAATATTTATAATTAAAAATTCAGTTAACTTATATTGTGATATTATTTTCATTAATGAATTCATGAATTATTATCGGTAGGAAAGTACGATATATGCAAAAATTCAGATTTATCGCGTCCAAAATTCTTCTGTCAAACTATGTTTTATTAACAGTGACATTACTGTAGTAACCATTTTATCACTAGTTATAAAAAGAACGACTTTTTAAAACTCGAATGACTTTCAAAATGTAGCCATTTTGCAACAGAATTAGAAAAATATATTACTTTTAAATAAAAAGATTTAGTATCCACAATAAATTAATTATTTCTCCCGACAAATTTTATTTGTCTATTTAACTAATAAATAGGTATATGTCACTTTTAATTAGAAAGTTTTAGTGCGATTAACAAACGTCGTATGTGTTGATGCCAAAACCAATGAAATATTTATTTGCTGTAACTGAATTTTAGTTACTACAGCAAATCTTTTCTCTCAGTGCGTGTATACTTGTGTTATTAACACATCCCACAAGCATCCCACACTCGAAATGCACAATCTTTTTAAAAACGCTTTTATAGCTATTTACAGTCGTGTTGCAGAAAGTTGAACATTGCGGTTGAGTAAGCAATATATCAGAACGAGCGTTTAGCGAGTTCTGATAGCTTACGAAACCGCAATGGAATATATCAGAACGAGCGTTTAGCGAGATAGCTTACGAAACCGCAATGGAACTTTCTGCGCGAGTCACTGTATTTAGCTTTACGTTCAAGACAGGTCCTTTCCAAAAAAAAAACATAAATTATGCTTTAAAAAGTAACGTTTATATAATTTATAAAGGTTAATAGAAATGAGACGCGACACAACGGAAGTAAATAATACTCTTATCTATTAGCTTGTGATGCAAAATTGCACGTGCACTTCAGTAGGCGGTGAAAACGCAGACAGAGTAGCAGTGTATTATAAAAGTTACATTTTACATTTTAAAAATGAAAACTTAAAGTGGCCTTTGTAATTTTTATTTTTTAATAATTAAAAGTGTAGCGTTAGAATTTAAAAACAATAAAAAACGTAAACAACCGCCGTCTTTTACTATTTATAATCTTGCAGGTGTGCCTTATCGCTTATCAACATCCGCCGTAGCGAGGAATTCACGATTCGAGTTAATTATAAGGGTATTGCATTACTTGATTGTATGAGTGCGGAAAGTTACTAAGCGTGCGGAAAGGAACTAAAAGCGAAGCATTCTCACTACATACAATAACTATAACCCACTATGTACGCCACCGTTGCTGCTTATGTGCAAAAAATTTCCGAACACCGCTGCAAAGTATCATTTTCGAGCGATAAAAACTACCTGATATGCTATCCTTTCTATAGTCGTGTACGTAAAAAACATATCAATTCATATCAAGAGAGTTGGGCTAAAAATTGTATTACAAAAGCCCTAATGACGAATCAAATGGTGATATTATTATTTCCGGGAAAAGTTGGCATCCAAAATAGTTTGCTCCAGAAAATCGAGAAATCCAGAATTTTAAATGGCACCATATGTCGAAAGTGGTATCGTTGGAAAGCTCTTTAAAAAATAAGCAAGTTTTGTAGGAAAAATTTTTTTATTACTCCCACCCCTTTTAAGTTATATGCGACTTAAGTTATTAAATTTCAATTTCTTATAACGGACTTAACTTTAAAAGTCAGCACTTGAAATCCAGCTACCGCGTTAGATCAATGTCACAAGTGTTCAAAATGTCTTCCATTTACTTCTAAACACTGTTAAGCTCTTCTGGTTATACTATCAGTGGCTCTAAGTACTTCTTCAGTGTTTAATGATCGACAGGCATTGCAAATTCTGAGCTTCATATCATCTCTCGTTGTCGGTTTTTCTATATAAACAATATCTTTGATCCGACCCTAAGAAAAAAATATTTAAAAATAATTATTATTAAATTAAATATTAGTTTTTTAATTACAAAAATTTACTGAATTTCCCGTCGCCTAATCTTTGACCTATTTGACCGGTCGCCTATTTGACGTCGCCCAATTGACCGTCGCCTATTTGACGTCGCCTAACTGTCGTCGCCTAATTGACCGTCGCCCAATTGTCGTGTACCGAAATGAAAATTTCACCTTTTAAAGCTCGGCAACCCCTATTTTGGTCAGGTTTTTCGCAGGCAACCCTATATTATCGTGTTCACTATGAAAGGGCGCTCATTTTGATATAAGTTTCATTTCGTAAACAAATGGGTGAAGATATCTATTTTTGACTACCTCTTTAAACCAGGCAACCCTTTAGTTGGGCCAGGAAAAAATTAGGCAACCCTACGTTAGCATATTCTATAGGCTTCATATTTTCGGTTGGTATTAAATTTATTCCGTAAACACGTCGGTTTAATTTTAAATAAAATGTCACTTTGAATATTTAATTAAACATAGCTTGGTCAGGATTTTTTTAGGCAACCCATACGCGATATATTTATTAACATACTAAATTTGATTTAAAATATATTTCATCCCGTAAACAGATCGGTGAAGATCTTTTCCGATTCGTATCCTCTACTATTTGTCTTTACGAAATCGGTGTACCGTCAATTCCTCGCGGTCAATTCATCGCGCGACAATTCCTCGCGGTCAATTCATCGCGCGTCAAATCATCGCCTGCGTCAATTCATCGCCTGCGTCAATTCATCGCGTGCGTCAATTCATCGCCAGCGTCAATTACTCGCCTACGTCAATTCATCGCCAGCGTCAATTACTCGCCTGCGTCAATTCATCGCGTGCGTCAATTCGTCGCGTGCGAAAAGTCATCACCCGCGACAATTCATCACCCGCGACATAATTCATCGCCTACAACCCCGGGTGGGTCTTGGCTGACTTTACAATTGCTCTCCATACGTCTCTATTTAACATCAAGTTTAGTGCTTCATGGTATTGTAAGCCTAGTGTTTCCAGATCTGATATGATATTGTCTTTCCATCTTGTTCTAGGTCGTCCCACCGGTTTCTTTCCACCTAGATATTAAGGTAGGATATATCATTGACCACAATTTGAAAGTACAAATGCAGGGAAATACAGGAGAAACTGAAGTTTCTATTATACTATTATTTTCTAGTTTCTATTATTCTATTATAGTATTAATAAAATACTGAAGTATTTTATTAAATTGCCTATAACTTTCATAACGTCTCCCTGTTACTACTTACGGGTGACGTCACTATGCAAAGTTGGACGCTTTTAGGTCACTTAGATATCCTACCTTAGTAGTTATTATACCATGGTTAATAGTAGTGACAACTAAATATATTTACTGATTATTTATTATATAAATACTATCAGTATCTGTAATATAAAGAGCTTTTGTATTATCAAAAAAATATAAAACCAATAGTGTCTTTTATTACTTTGTACTTTAATCGTTTTGAATTACCACGCGCGATAAATTATTTTAGGCGATGAATTATGTCGCGGGTGATGACTTTTCGCACGCGACGAATTGACGCACGCGACGAATTGACGCACGCGATGAATTGACGCAGGCGATGAATTGACGCAGGCGATGATTTGACGCGCGATGAATTGACCGCGAGGAATTGTCGCGCGATGAATTGACCGCGAGGAATTGACGTAGATTCACGAAATCTGCTGTTAATTTTATGCCAGAACCTTCAATTGCCATTATCATAGGTTTGTATGCATCGGTCAAACCCGCGAGCAAAAAGGTTGCTAACCATTCATCGCTTATATCGAACTGAATGTTAGTCAACATAACAATAAATTTACCAAAGACAGTGGCGAGACTGCAACAAAATTATTACAACATTTTTATCCCGACGACAACGACGACACTACACTGAGACACGACGAACTCAGACAAATGTTTAACTCGCCTTACATATGCGATACTTTGGATGAAGAGGATTTCACGGAGGAAGAGGTATTGGGCGCGTTAAGCAGCATGAGTCCAAACAGAGCACCAGGCATGGATAATCTTACATCTGATATTTGCATTGCGTTTGCTGAGGAGAATCTAAAATTTTTAACAACATTACTAAATTCATGCCTGAAGATAGGCCATTTTCCAAAACCGTGGAAGAAGGCTTTCGTGAAGATACTTCCGAAGCCGAATAGGTCAGATCCTAATGACCTCTCGGCTTATCGTCCGATTGGCCTCCTCCCGGTTTTTGGTAAACTACTTGAAAAATTATTTACAAAAAGACTAACTTACTATGGCTTACAACATCAGGCATAGAATTCAAAACAATTCGGTTTCAAAGAGCAAACATCCACCTCCGACGCTTTACGCAGTGCAATTGATACTATCAGATGTGAGAAAAATCGAAAACGCTTGGTAATTGGTATATCCCTGGATATTAAAGCGGCGTTCGACAACGCTTGGTGGCCAGCTCTATTCAACAGACTTCGGAATATTCAATGCCCGCCGAATATATATAGACTACTTAAAAGCTATATCGAAGATCGGTCTGTTGAGCTGGTTTACGGTGACGGAGAGTCGCGGAAGGAAATGACCAAGGGATGTATCCAAGGCTCTGCTTGTGGCCCTACATTTTGGAACATTGTGTTGGACGAACTATTAGATGTAGACTTGCCTGAGGGATGTCACCTGCAAGCATTTGCAGATGACGTCTTTTTAATCATTAGTGCGGCCAACACAGTGAAACTAGAAGAAATAACCAATACCGCACTAAAAGTAATCGCTGAGTGGGGCGCTGGAGTAAAATTAACATTCAGCGCAGCAAAGACTCAAGCGATAGCCTTCACACCAAAATCTAAATTAACAAGTATTTATTTCGGAACAAAAAAACTAGACTTTGAACCTTTTATTAAAATTTTAGGTATTATTTTGGACCAACATTTGAAATTTACAGAGCATGTCAAATTTGCCATAGCTAAATGTAGCAAAATTTTTCTAAATTTATGTAGATATGTGCGTCCAACGTGGGGTATTCACCCAGAAAACGTTGAGACTATATACCATTCTGTCGTCGAGCCCATTTTGACCTATGGGGCTAATATATGGTGTGGAGCGCTTAAATACAAATATGTGCGTTGTTGGTTACGTTCTTTTTAAAGGGTATTCGCCATTAGAGCCATACGAGGTTTTAGAACAGTTTCGGCAATATCTGCTTTGGCTCTCGCTGGGTTTACCCCCATCGAACTCAAGGTGAAGGAAGTTGCTAAGATAGAAGAAGTAAAAGTGAGTGGAACGTTTGATGGACTTCCTGATGACGTCATACTACTGGGTCGTACGTCGCCGGCAGAGATGTTGCATCCCTGTCAAAGACAAACGATCGAGTTCACGAAAGTAGTTGACTCGGAGGAAGTCGATCGATTAAGCGAAGCGGTATCTGCTGCCATTTTTACGGATGGAAGTAAGTTGGAAGGTGGGGAAGTCGGCGCATCGGTAGTCATTTATTATGAGGGTCGGCAAGAAACACACAAATTTCGACTGCACAAGTCATGTAGTGTGTTTCAAGCCGAACTTTATGCAATCGATGCGGCCCTGAAATGGATTTCTCCCAGGAGAATACAGTCTGCGTGCTTATTCTCCGATAGCCTATCCTCTCTCGCTTCTATTCGTAACAGAGACAGCACAATACCGTTAGTTACTTCCATTCACTTTTCTCTTCTTAGTTTGAAGAACAAAACCGTCATATCGTTCGTGTGGGTTAAAGCTCATTGCGGAATTGGTGGAAATGAAGTTGCTGACCTCTGCGCCAAAGATGCCGCAACATCTCACTGTCGCAGCGCTTACAACGAATTTCCACTGAGCTATGCAAAACGGGAGATCCGTCTTGAAATGAAGAGTATTTGGGAAACTGAATATAAGGACGCAGTTCAAGGCTCGACCACTCGGGAGTTTTTGCCTACAATTCGGGATGTCGGTTTATTCAGAGACGCCTTTGAAACTTCCTTCGAGCTAACACAGATATTGACGGGACACTCGTATGCAAGATCTTATCTTTATAGATTTAAGATCAGTCCCATTGAGGAATGCCCCGTGATCCAAACAGTAGGCAGACTATGCATCATTTATTGACTTCCTGTCCAAGATATGCGATCGGACGATTCAAACACGAAAATGCATGTTTTTTTCATAATATTGAGCCTTATAACCTTTTAAAACTAGCTAAATTTCCAGCTCTTAAAAAATCATTCATAGTCTTTATAAAACATAATCAATACATTAAAAACATTTAACGTTTAATCATTACATTTTCATTTTCTTAATTATTCTTTTCTCTTGCGTTTTCGTGAGTGAATCGTTTGGTTACTTTATGATTGATTTGTTTTTCATTAGCTTCTGAAAAGAAATACTTATTCGTTATAATATGTGTTAGCCGTGTGGATTGTGCATTTTGGGGCCGTTTTTTGACATGTGAAACTCGCTTTTGCAGCAAAGCTTTTCAGATGTTTTTATTGCGGATTTTGTTCTCTTCAGGTTTGTTTCTATGAATTTTTTTATTTTCTTTCGCCGTTTGTGAGTTACAGCGACTTGAAGAAAACTCTGTAAAGAACTCCCATAAGAGCAATGTTAATTTTATTAACTTTTTTACTTAGTTTTCTTTAAGTCGCTGTAACTCGTTAACGGCGAGGGAAAGTAGAGGGGTGTGTGGAGGCAAGACTGAGGAGATTGAAATTTGCAATAAAAGATATTTGGGGGGTTTTGCTGTGAAAGCAAGTTTTATGTGTCAGGGAGCGGTTTCGGAGTGTGCAGTTTACATGGTTGACATGGGGGTGTATTAATGATTGTTGGAGACACCGTACATATTTTATACAATACATATTTTAAATTATTTTAATCCGCCACTACTGTTTTCGTTAATCTCAGTTACTTTTATTAATTTATCATTACTTTTAATTTTAATCACATTATTTTATTGTTATATCTTCATTTTAAATCTCCTATTGTTATTCAAATAATTTTATTTCGTTAATTACTACTTTATTGTTATATTTTCACTTTATTAATTATTTATTTTATTGTTATATTAAAGTTATTTTTAATTACTACTTTATTGTTATATTTTCACTTTGTTTAATCACATTAAACATGAAATCTAATTTTGTAATATAAATATTTTGAGAACACCCTGTAACTTGTAATTAATAATAATGTATCACTTAAATAATATAAATTGCAATACTGCACTCTTTAGTAGGTTAACAATTGTAATATTGTAAGCAAAATGTATTTAAACGTTAAAGGTAAAGTTGTAAAGTCGTACGCATCATTCTAACTTGTAACCTATTTTTAAACTTAAACGCGTGCGACTCATCAGCAATAAATTAATATAAATATTGTAACATTTGATGAAATAAAGAGAGTATAATTTCAACTTGTTGATTGAATACTTCCACCGAAGCGACTTTGCAAGGCGTAGACTAAAATTGCCTTTTAACCTGTTAGATAGTCTGCTAACAGGCGCAAAGTTTAGCTTCAAATTTTACATGGTCCTTCGAGTCAACTAGAAGCCAGCGACGACGCCACGGTCCACCAGCATCAAACACCAACCACCATCATCAAACATCAACCTCCATCATCAAGCACCAACCACCAGCATCAAACACCAACCACCAGCATCAAACACCAACCACCAGCATCAAACACCAATCACCAGCATCAAACCACCAACCACCAGCATCAAACACCAACCACCATCATCAAACATCAACCTCCATCATCAAGCACCAACCACCAGCATCAAACACCAACCACCAGCATCAAACACCAACCACCAGCATCAAACACCAATCACCAGCATCAAACCACCAACCACCAGCATCAAACACCAACCACCAGCATCAAACACCAACCACCAGCATCAAACACCAACCACCAGCATCAAACACCAACCACCAGCATCAAACACCAACCACCAGCACCACCCTGCACCCAACACCATCCAGCAACAACCAACATCATCAAAAAATGGAAAACAATAACAAATCGTGGTTTGCAATAAATCATATCTTAGTAACTCTAGTTTTGTGCTTATATTGTAGCGAGAAGCATAGCTTATATGACTGCCGAAAATACGCAAGAATTTCCGCTCCAGAACGACTACAGATAGCCACAATCTCAAGAAAATGCAAACGCTGTCTAAAACATAACGACACATCCCCTTGTCAATCCACGATGAGATGTCATGTGTGCGCCCAGGAGCATCACACTACCCTGCACGACTCATTCAGCTTTGAGTTACAAAAGCTGAATCAGAAGTGGAGCAGATTAGTGGAAAGACTGGAGAAGACAATCGAAGAATTGAAAACGGAAACCAGCAAACAACCAAACGATGATCCAGATGAATCACAAACCAGCAAACAACAAAACAATGACCAGGACGAACCACAAACCAGCAAACAACAAAACAATGACCAGGACGAACCACAAACCAGCACCAGCCACCAAACTATGCCTCCAGCCAGGTGGTACAGTCGACAAGCGGATGCAGAACAAGAACTTCTGCAATGTCCTTATTGCAAAGCCATGGTAAAACGATCAAAATTTACCATCCATACCTCTCGGACCCACGCAACATTAAAAGAAAATGATAAAAACAGCACCAAACACAGCAAAACAATAGAACAACGGGAACAACTACTCACGGAAGTAGAGGAACAGCGGGAACGAATGTTGGCCCGCCAACGGGCTAAGGCAATAAGATAGAAAAAGATTCAAAAATCATCAAATGTTACAAATATTATTGTTTTTATTTGTGTCAAAATTTTGGGAGAGACGCAGCTTACATGATTAAAATCATGTAAAACAACACACCCTAACATCAAAATTCAACGTTTCAATTGACTAATTAGATTCATATAATTTCAGATCACCAACTAAAGTTCAAAAAGCAAACTTGTCGACAACTTCAAAATTTAAAAACTGCCAATCTGCAAAACCTTTCATTTCAACTTACTTAACAACTGGTTCGTGTCCATTCGACCAAGAAGTAGGAAAGTGGTCTTACAAACCATCATAGCTTGATGAAAACTTATCCCTTGTTCTCCAATGGAGAAAAAACAACAAAGAATAAACTTAAACGGATCGAGTGGTCGTACAACCCACAGATGGAATTTTAAAAAATCACCAGGAAAGAAAATCGAATTGGACAAGAACAGCTTCTTTACAACTTCAATCAATCACCAAACACCAATCACCAAGCACCAATCAAGCACCAAACACCAATCAATCACCAAACACCAATCAATCACCAAACACCAATCATCAACAAACACCAATCACCAACAAGCACCAATCAAGCACCAAACACCAATCAATCACCAAACACCAATCATCAACAAACACCAACCAACACCATACAACACCTTCAACACCAACCAACAATCAACATCTTTCATGTTCAAAACGGCAAAATAATTCTTCTAACTAATTGTAAACACCCTATATTCATCATTCAGTTAATATATTTGTAATTAATAAATTGAAAAAGTCGACAGGTTTGCAGCATTGTACAAAATAATTTTAAATAATAAATTTTTTCCCTTATTCCCAAAATAATTTGAGGTGGCAGTATGTTTAATCACATTAAACATGAAATCTAATTTTGTAATATAAATATTTTGAGAACACCCTGTAACTTGTAATAATGTATCATTTCAATAATTTTAATAATTTTAAATAATAAATTTTTTCCTTATTCCCAAAATAATTTGAGGTGGCAGTATGTTTAATCACATTAAACATGAAATCTAATTTTGTAATATAAATATTTTGAGAACACCCTGTAACTTGTAATTAATAATAATGTATCACTTAAATAATATAAATTGCAATACTGCACTCTTTAGTAGGTTAACAATTGTAATATTGTAAGCAAAATGTATTTAAACGTTAAAGGTAAAGTTGTAAAGTCGTACGCATCATTCTAACTTGTAACCTATTTTTAAACTTAAACGCGTGCGACTCATCAGCAATAAATTAATATAAATATTGTAACATTTGATGAAATAAAGAGAGTATAATTTCAACTTGTTGATTGAATACTTCCACCGAAGCGACTTTGCAAGGCGTAGACTAAAATTGCCTTTTAACCTGTTAGATAGTCTGCTAACAGGCGCAAAGTTTAGCTTCAAATTTTACACACTTTATTAATTATTTATTTTATTGTTATATTTAAGTTATTTTTAAACGCCTCTTTTACGTGGTTAACGTAGAAGGGAAAGAGGAAAAAAAATGTTAGTCAATTTATGTGCGGTGCTCTTTATTTTGTTGACGTACATATCTTCGATGGAATCGCTGTTTTCTAAACTAGTGGTAACCAAAGTTTTCATTAAGTTAACTTTTCGTGACAAGCCGGAATCGTGGAATGCAGATTGTAACTTATTCCACACATCTTTTGCGGAGGTTGCGTTTTCGATATGAACAAAATTGATCGGATCAACCATCAAAAGGATCATTGATTTTGCTTTCGCTTCACGCCGTAATTTAATAGCGGTATCCGTCGTCGGGTCTGTATTATGTACAGACTGTAATTATCTCCTTGTTATCAAGGGATGAAGTTCATTTGTACATTTAGATAAAGTAATTGTTAATTTTAAGGATAGTTTTAAGTTCAGTATTCATTTAGATTTCGATTTGTGAACTACTCTGTAAATTGGTATTAAAGTTGTTTTTAAAAAGTAAATCTTTATTCCATTTATCAAAACTATATACACCTACACACAGTCGTACGTCGTACTACCCAGACCCAGTAGCACTACCAACCATAGTATATAACGCCATCTATGAACATGCTTGTTCCCCATTGGTAAATACCAACACTTACGAAACTTTCAACTTTTTGCAGCACGACTGTAAATAGCTATTTCTTAGGTTCCTTTGAAATGTTACATCTTACCAAACAAGTACGGCAACCACATGAAAACAAAAGATAATAAAATTTAAATAATGGTTATTTTGAAAATAATATGAACCTGGACAGCTTACACACAAAAATAAATTTTGTTGAACCACTTGATATGGAGGAACTATCAATTTCAAATTCTAGTAATAATTTCATTGACTTTTTTTTATTTATTTCCAGTGATCCCAACTTTTTTTTTGTATGTATGCAACATATTTTTTAGATTACAATTTGGATCTGTCTATGAGCGAGTACAGCCTGTACCCATGAGAATAAATTTCTCAGTGTCGAAAATCAACCATTTACAGGTAGGAATCACAAAAATTACTTTAAAGAAAGCTACCTCTGAGACATTTAGACAAAAGTTTTAGTTACAATATGGTGAAATTTTCTAATATGGGAACCGCCTCGAGTAAGAAGGTAAAATTGGATGTTTTACGTTTACCACCTTCCACGAACTATGATACGAGGGGAATTTTTCATGTTTTCTTCCTAGCTATGAGAACGAGTTCGAGGACAAACAAAATTTAATTTTTTAACGTAAAAACCATTAACACTAAGACACTTATTCCAACGTGTTTCCAGTAACACTATGCCTTCAAAAAAAAATTCTTTTGGTAAGTCTGCAAAATACAACTCCAAAGCATTTTCCAAGTCATCATTCGATAAAAAAAAGCGATGCCCTCTCAAATGGTTTTTGAGGTTTGAAAAGAGATAATAGCCACAGGTGCGAGGTCACAACTGTAAGGTGGATCTTATAATTCCTTAAAACCACGTTCGTGGTCAACCACAACTTGTCGCAGTAGCATATCGTTTTCATAGCTAGGCAGATAACATAAAAAAAATAAAAGCAATCGATATTTATAGCTTAATATTTTGTTTATTGAACTCTAAGTAGTCACCGTTATCAACGATTTATTACTCCTATTGTTCATTTTAGTCTGAAGTGAATTTTAAGTACCTAGTTTTATCAGACATCAACTTTTCCCAAATCAATTACGATTAGTTTAGTAGAATGTACCTACATAGTTTTTTAAAACAACCGAAGTTACAATAATCTAGCAAAATAAAAGAAGTCATTAGTAACCTGCCAATGTTAGTAAATTCACTTGTTTTAGTAGAAATCTTGCAAGTACTGAACAATTTTGTTTTATAAACATAAAATTACATGTTAACGAATATGCGTAGAATATTTGGTCAACAATTTAAATGGTCTTCTACAACATGAAGGTCGTTTTCGTTTTATTTCGAAATAAAAGAATTCATTGCAAAAATTGACAACAAAAGATGCCCGTGCATTGCAACCAACCAAAAGAATAAAAGAAAAAATAATCCCGAAATACGAGGGCGTACAAATTTAAGAGTAAACATTCAATTGTTTTTTTGACAAAAATGACATTCTAGTTAGTGCAACTTGTTGATTGTCAGTTATACAGTCAGCTCTTCGTGGCTCTTAAAGCTATGCCTTTATTTTTGCATATAAAATTTTGTAAAAGTCTCAATCTGATGTCGCACCTCGTACACAAACAATTAAGCTTGTCGTATTTGAAAAGCACCACTTGTAAATGTTTTTGACAGTTGGTAATAATAAACGGGGTCATGCGTTAGTTCGTTCATTTTTATTTCGTTAAAGCCAATTTTATTGTAATAAAATGTTAGTTTCATCTACTATAAGTAATTTTACATCATCGTAACAATTAAGATAGAATGCAAAAGTGAATTTATATACAAAATTCGAGGACGTGCTAATACACACGACTAGGTGTTATTGTCCAATTTTTTAGGTTATGTTTGTTAATTTTGTGATTGTTATTGTAAAAAAAGTGCACAATCGACGAGAAAATTACAATTTTTTTGTATGTAAATACGATTTTGAGTTTGGGTTTTCGTATTTTAGCGCTTGGCCGTGCGAAGAAAAGATTCGGTGAAGATGTGGTCGTCACAACATACCGTCGTTAACAACAACCAAAATAAGCCTTCAACGTTTGGTATGACGTCGGCGATTTCCACGGCCTTTCCTAAACCATCTGATTTAACTAAAACCACAGAATTGGAAGAGGCACTTAAGCCTTACGACGTTTTCGAATCGGATCAAGAATTGAATCATCGCATGGTCGTATTAGGCAAATTGAATTCTTTGGTGAAGACTTGGATCAAGGAACTTTCTATTGCAAGAAATATGCCGGAAAGTGTGGCCGAAAATGTAGGCGGAAAAATTTACACGTTCGGTTCTTACAGACTAGGTGTAAGTATTACGTTTCATTGTGTCTTCTAATTTATGACATTTTAGTTCTGATGTTCATTTTACTGGTTCGTTCTTTGTTCATTGTGGTCTTGAATTGTATTTTCTCCATAGTAATGCTAAAATCTGTCTCATGCATTTAATTTTTGTTCTGGACTCCTTTATAGAATTTTCAGAGCGGAAAATTGACAGCTTTCATAGAAAAAGGTCAACTAGGTTAGGTAAACAGATTACTTGGATGAAATTAAAGATTACTTAGATTCAAGGGGATTTTACAAGTTACGAGGTCAACAAGTTACCACAAAGGTCATGATAGTTGAATAGACTAAGGTTATATACAGGGGGAAGCAGATGTTTCAATATTATAAAACTTTTTAACCTAAACTGGTGTCAGATTAAAATATGAAATCTTAAGATTATTAATATTAAAATTATTACAATAACATAGTAAGATTTTGTAGAAACTAATCAAATTAAAGTATGTTTATATATATTTTAATATTTAATTTCGAACTACTGCGATGGAAATAGGGTACTTACACGAAAATGTTTGTATGTGTTTTATGCAAGTATGCACCCTATTTGCTGAAGAATGTCCCAAATGATTACAGCCTTGGGTTGGCTTTTTCTTGTACATTCTATGCTCAATATTCAAATAGATGAAATTCTGCGTAACAGTATACAAACATTATTGTTCTTGTCTATCTAGTTTCCAAGATGTCCAAATAAACTTTGTTTTTCCGTTTTTGATCTAGAGTTTTTTCAGCTCAACTGACGCACAAGTAGTCTACAGATTAATGCCCGTACTTATAGTCATGGATTGAACCGAGAATCGAGATCAATTCTCGAAATAACAGCTGTTGCTACGATATAGTCTAAATTCCAGTAATCTCATTGGTAAATTCTAGGATCATTTTGAGTCTCGAATTGATCCGTGACTATAAGTACGGGCATAAGTGAAACTAGACTCAATTATCGGCAAATCTTTGAAAAGCTTTGTATGTTAAACCTTCTCACTCTCCTAAGAACATCTGTTGATGTTTTCTTATGTGTTTTTAACTTATTTGTAACTTGATTTTAAAATTATTTTAAATTAAAATCTGAAAAATTGGGTGTGGAAGGCCTGTTTTAGATAAGGGTAACATTACGCCTGAGATGCACTGAAATTGAGCTACATGCAAAAATGTAATATATATGCCAAAAAATAATTAAGTTTGAAAGCTTATTACTAGGGCCCCAATATAGCTAACAAGTTGTTCTAGTGTATATAAATTTAGAGAAAATTGAGTCTAGTTTCACTAATCTGTTGATCACTTTTGCATTAAATGAACAGAAAAAAACTACATTGGAACCTAGATCAACTAGAAAAATAATTTTGGATGGCGGCATTTGAAGATTTCGAAATAATCTATTCTCAAAAATTCAGTGTTATAGTATAAGTGAAATTGCTGTCAATTGATAGATTTTGTATTGATTTTTTTTCTCTTAAGTGGAACATCGTAGTTGAATTTTTAAATATAAAAATTTAAAAAATAAAATTATAGCAGTTTTTCTGAAAGAAATTCAAGTGGATTTTCTAAACAATTTCACTTTTTTTAATTTGATATTTTGGGAGGATACTTATCCTATATGCCTTCCAAATTCAATGGTGGATCCAGGCCAAATTCAAGGATATAGTCATGGTACTATTATACTATTAACTAATAGTACCATGGATATAGTAAGTGAAGCGGGGGGGGGTAAATAGATATATTTTGATAGGATTCAGGTGTGTTTTTCAAATTTTAACAAAATTCAGTAAATTTTATTGGTTTTTGATGGATCAGTGGGAGTGTAACGGTGGCCCCCCCCCCTGATCTGATAGAAAGAATTTGATAATATTCGCTCTTGGATTTATTATTAGTTTCGATGATATTAATTTTCAATTATCATTTTTTTCGCCTTGAAAAATGTCCTAACGCCTGATAGCGACATTTTAAGATTTCGAAATAAATAAAAATGTTATTCAAATCTGGATTCACAATGAACAAAAGTATGCGAAATACGTAAGAAATTCAAATACAAATAAAAGCTTAACTAACTCAGAATTGAATAATGCTGGTGTAATTCTATTTTCAAAAAACCATTCCACACTATGCAACTTAAGATTTTAACATTTTTTAATACTATATTAAGTTTTTATTTGCATACAATTTCTTATGTTTGTGTCCATTGTGAATCACTTAAAAATTCGGCGTATTACATAAGAAAAATGGCTGCCAACTGGAAACTTTTGAGGATCTTTTTCTTAGATCTTACGTAGAACATCGTACTTACTTGATTTTTACAAATATAAAAATTCGAAAAAAACCAAAATATTGCAATTGTTTTGAAAAAATTGAAAGTCGTTTTGGGTGAATACTAACCAAATTTTCTCCAAATTTTAATATTGATTTATTATAAGTTTTGGAGATATTAATTTTTAAAATTATATAATTATGTAAGCTGCATTAAAACTGATGAAAAATTATGTAGAATGAAGTGGAGGGATAAATCATTGGGGAAATTTGGTGTACATGAGGCAAGAAACGTGTGGGGGATATCGAAAGTATTCGAAAAAGGATAAAGTGATGTAGAACAGTTGGTGGTGGACACGGAACACCAGTTAATTAAATGGCTCTTTGTGTGCGCACACGTATTGTTTACGTTTTGACCTGTTTTCTTGATCAGTAGCGTAGTTAGAAAATGATTATGAGGGGGTGGGGCAGATTATTTTTCAGATTAATCGATTCATGCGCGTTGTTGGTAAATAGATAACTGAGAGGTTTCAAAAATGAAGGAAATTAAAAATACTGTTAGTATATAGAAACAAAATTTAAAACCTTGTGATACACGTTATTTTTATCAGGGAGGGCTTCAGGTATGCAATCTGAATCAACCTTGTGGGGGGGGGTGGAATTGCCCTCTTTTCCACCTCTAAATACGCTACTGCTTGGTATAGTATACATTATTCAAGATTAATTATTATTAAACCATCGAATAAAGTGACAATAACTGTGGACGACTTCTTCTTAACGATTGAGATTAAATTCGAGGTAGTAATTTATTCAGTTTCAATGGCTTAAACAAGACGATGACCAGAAAAATTGCAATTAGTTTTAAACTTTTGAATTTTTATATTTTTAAAAATCAAGTAGGATGTTCTACGTAAGAAGAAAAAAAAACGGCACACAGATTTTTATAGATACCAAATTTTTTTTTAAAAAGATGACAATAAAATGAAGCAATTAAACGATTTACATCAATATATTATTCCTTTAAATTTCGAAATAATTTAATTTGAAATATCGATTTGTCACAAAAGAATCTATAAATTGCTCATTCTGTTGACGTCCGTGTACTTGACGTAAATATTTGCAGAACTTGTTTTAGTGGGCGGGGCCGTCCGCAGTTGACTGCTAGTCCTAGCCGAAGTACTGCCATAAAAACAATATTAAATAAATTTATTTAATAGCTTAGCCGAATTTAACTTGAAAAAATCCCGTATTTCTAGATCCGTAATTTTCGAATTCTGGCAACTTGAGGGATGTTTTTAACAAGTGGACAATTCAAGATGTTGAGATCTCTCTTGACAAATTTGTCTCTGTTGTTCCAGTTTGAGTTGGGGTTCAAGTAGAAACAATTTCATTTTCAATAATAAGATAAAACTTTAAAATATAGAACAAGTTAAATAAACTACAATAATTAAACATTATTCAATAAATAAACATTGTAGTTTATTTAACTTGTTCTATATTTTAAAGTTTTATCTTATTATTATTCCCACAAGTTAATAATTTATATTTAAACAATTTCATTTTCTAAATATTTCCATACACGAGTACCTAATGACTGTAATGTAATGACCTTATGTAGTGTTGGTGTATTATTTGTCAAATACATGTCTATTCTATGTATTATTTTTAACAATTTTGATACCAAGTTGAGCTATAATCAAAATTTGGTGGGTATATTAAAATTAAGTGAAGGCTGTCGATAAAATTTCAGCTCTACAATGTGTGAAGAAATTGATTAAAAAAGAAACGAAAGGAATTTATGCAAACGAATTTGGCATCCTACAAAAGATAGATTTTGTTACTCGTGACTAACCACATAGCGGTGACGTTAAAGAACGTTGCTTATTGTACAGCCGATATCCTAGGCCGAACACCTGCTGCACCTGATATAACAATTTTCTATACAGTCATCATATTTAATTTTCAAACCGGGACAGTGAAAACAATGAAACTCTGGGAAATGATTCAACTCGGTCAGTCAACGAATATTACAGTTCTAATGCTTCCATCCTTACGTTTGTGCCCATTACGAAATTGTTAAAATTTTACAAACCTTGATTTCGTTCTAACGTTTCTTCTCGTCCTAATTTACTAACTTTCTTGTTTCGTAAATGTGCCAACGAATAAAGGTCTTAATATTGATAAGGTTCTTAATTAGAAGTGGAGTCCATTACTATTGCTAATTATATTTTACTTTTGGTATTCTCGAGGAGCTAACGCTAACGTCGAGTTTGATATTTTTGATATGGAACACTTTCTCATTTTGCTATGACGTCGTAGGGCGATTTCTAGTTTTTAATGCTTAGCTATTGAAATAACAGTAGATTTAACTTTTTCGTCTACATATTTTTGAATTCTTTATGGATTCAACGTGTGTCGTGGTCATTAAAAATGTTTTCTTTTGCCTAGGTACACAGTAAAGGTGCCGATATTGACGCGTTATGCGTGGCACCTCAACACATAACCAGACACGATTATTTTACTTCGTTTTTCGAATTACTCAAAGCACAAAACGAAGTGACCGATTTGAGGGCGGTGGAGGAAGCATTCGTACCGGTTATAAAAATGAAATTCGACGAAATAGAAATCGACATGTTGTTTGCTCAACTTTCACTAAAAGAAATACCCAACAGCATGGACCTGCAGGACGATTATTTGCTCAAAAATTTGGACCCACGATGTGTGCGTAGCTTAAATGGATGCCGGGTGACCGACGAAATTTTACGTTTGGTTCCCAATATCGACAATTTTAGATTGACTTTAAGGACAATAAAGTTGTGGGCAAAAAGTAAGCCAGCGTGTGTTTTCATTCCTATACTCCAGATTTCATTATTTAATTTTAGGGCACGGGATTTATAGTAACGTGTTGGGTTATCTTGGCGGCGTTTCTTGGGCGATGTTGGTCGCTCGCACGTGTCAGTTGTATCCGAATGCGGTCCCTGCTACTTTGGTGCACAAATTTTTCTTAGTGTTCACTCAATGGAAATGGCCTCAACCAATTTTATTGAAACAACCCTGCCTAGTTAATTTAGGATTTACTGTTTGGGATCCAAGGGTTAACGTGCACGATCGTTTTCACCTAATGCCGATAATTACGCCTGCGTATCCTCAACAAAATTCTACTTTTAATGTTTCTAACTCGACGTTGACGGTGATGATGGAAGAGGTCAAAAACGGTCTATCCTTAACGGAGGAAATTATGCGTGGGAAGTTATCGTGGGATAAGCTATTCGAGGAACCACCTTTTTTTCTTAAGTATAAGCATTTTATTGTGCTTTTAGTTTATTCCAGATCTACAGATGATCATTTGGAATGGTGCGGTTTGGTTCAAAGTAAAATTAGGCTGCTCGTAGGTGAGTGCTTTCTTGGCGGGCTCGCGGTACATTTTTGTCTTTAAACCGGCTTTCGTTTTCTAGTGAGTTTGGAGCGAAATCAACATATTAAATTGGCTCATATAAAGTCGGACAGTTTCGATCAATTGGAAGCGAAAAGGGAACCCAACACGGAGTGTACGATGTGGTTTATAGGTTTAGAATTTGCCAAGAGTCCGAACTTGAACGTAGTGCTAACGCACGATATCCAACAATTCACAGAGACTGTTATGAATAAAGCCAACAGCATCAAAATGTTAAAAGACGGTATGAGATTGGAAGCCCGCCACGTTAGGCGGAAAGAAGTGAATCAATATTTACCGCCGAATTATTTAAAACGCGAGCGCAAGCTTAGTGTGGTCAAAAATGGCACGGCGACAAACGAAAACAACAAACGGCCCATCGACCCGCTCATTGACGACGGTGCGACTGCAGTTCCCACAAAAAAAGTTAGGCTGTCTGAAGAGGTGAGGACGGATAATGGTATGTTTTCGAAATTGACTATATTATTTTTGTAGTATGAAGAAAATTCTTCGTGCGCTTCTCTCAGTTATAATGACGATTCCAACAGTAATATTAGTAATTTGGTAGAAGATCCGGCAGTAACCGCGGCCGCATTGAATGCCATCACTCCTATTGACACTGCCGCCACCGGCGGCACGATCGAAAAAGATTTGGGACAAACTGTGTGTACCTGATGAAATTAACAAAACTTCGCATCGCGCGTGAAATATAACAAAATGTAAGTTTTGCTGTTTATTTTCGCGTAAACACCACGCCCCGCGGTTTCGCACGAAGCAAGGTGTTTGCGCTAAATTATTAGCTCACTCATAACCATAACGAATTTATCTGTTACATAAGCGCTCCCATATTTAAATTCTCTTGTCGGAAAAATTGCGAACCAGGCTGTCATGTTGGGTCGTTCGTTCGAAAATTGTGCGACAATTTGTATTTTTATGGGTGTCGTTTGATTTAATATTGTTTTCAGTCTCATTCTAGGTTATAAAGAAGATTCGTGTCCCGACGCGTAACAACACGGCCCCACGGATGGTTTTATGAGGTAATATAGGTAAAAACCCCTAGGTAAAATATTATCGTGCGTATTTGTGTGCAATAACGGAATAAATCGTGCTTGTGACGTTGTGGTGTGTTTTTCGAACAAAACGCAAATATTTTTTTTATCTTAGAAAAAGACACCTCCGGAGCGATAATATTTTACTTTTTATTGTAATCATTTTTTTTCTTAAACAGACATGTGCGCAAACGTAGTGCTAATTTTTAGAAAACATTTACTTTTCAGTTTGTTACTGTAATTTATTTCCGTTGTACATAATAAAATAAAAACTAAAACTTTTATTTTATAAACTCCCCGCCACCCAACCTTCACTCTCTTAAGTTTGACTGTATAAATGCGCATTCTGTTTTGTCTAGAGTACGGGTTCTTTTTTTAAATGACGTTACATGTAAATATTTTTTTAACTTTTTTTTGTGTAAAAGTTTGTCGTTTACATTTTCCAAAAATCAAAATTGTCTTGTTTCTTCCTGTATTTTGTAATTAATCAAAAGTTTTGTTATAGTTATACACTTTTATGCCATTATTGTATATTGTATGTCGTTTAGGGAACTTTTGGCAGTTTTTTAATTCCAGTAATTTTAATTTGTTAGGTTTTCTCGTAAATGTAATGTATCTACCCTTTTTTTTAGAAATAAATTATTTCCCTTTTAAAACGTGTTTTATTTAACCAAGTGATTTCTAAATAAAAAAATGTAACTTGGAAAAAGTGGCGCCCTACAAGGGGCAGCGTCAGGATCGACATTTTTAATTATTATATATGTTTTGCTTTAAGATAAAATGTAGCGGCTATATGCCAAATTAGAATTCCCATTGTAAGGAAAAAAATATATTATACGTAGTTTCTTGTAACAGAACCTCCTATGTTGGCAATGTAAATTCTACGTTTTGAAGACAATTTTTCTCCTAAAAATCGATTTTACAGCATAACTTATTCAACATTTTTTGTTGCAAATTTCATTCTCTTCATTTTTTTCTCTTCATAGTTTCTGAGGTACAGTGACTTACAAAAGACAATAAAATACAAAACATAGTCATCTGTGTCTCAGAAACGGTGTGACAAAATAGAAAAATTTACGTGAACAAAAATGTAGGGAATAAAATTTACAAGAAAAAATTAGTTTTTCTATTTCGTTGCACCGTTTCTGATACAGATGACAATATTTTTTGTATTCTACAGTCTTTTTGAAGTCGCTGTTACTCAAAAACAGTGAGACGATATGAAAGGAATGAAGTTTGCAAAAAAATATTGCCGTAAAAGCGATTTTTGTGACATACAAGTCTGAAAAAGGTACAATTTACGTTGCCAACATGGGGCTATATGTCTTTGAGTGTATACATACAACATCAAAACATAATTGTAATTTTCTAACTTCTTATTAAGCGTTTGACCTTGAAAATTAAAAAAAATTTTGTCTGCGGCGCTAATACAAAACTCGCTTCGCTCGTAAATTCCTGGCTACGCCACTGGATGTTACTGATTTCAATCAATCAAGATGAATGGATTTCATTAAAGTGTAAACTGCAGAAAATCTTGATTAATTTTATTTCTGCATAAATGCATTTATTTTTCAAAAGTAACAAATCAACAAAGTGTTTACTTTAATTAATTTTCATCAATCTAAGAAATCTAGAAATTCCTTTTCAAAAATAGTTCCTTTTTACGGCACTGCCTACTAAAATTAAAAATATTTTTGTTAAACCAGTGAACATCAAAAGTTAGACGGGCACAAATTTCTCCAACAATCTTATATAATTATATTGATACTAAAGTCGTTTTACTTGATCACTAAGTTGATAAAAAAAACAATGTTTGAACTCCATTGTCCTTTTTTGATAAAAAAAACACTCGGTTGGTTACACTAATAAAAATTTAACCCTCCCGCTCATTTCACACAAACTCTTGCGGTTGGTTAACCTCACATTTTTAACTATCAGAAATGTGTCAATGTGCGGTTATGTTTTTATTGCACGATCTATTTGGCTCAAATAAACTTTAAAAATGTTATCAGAATTTAGTAACGATGGTAGTTATTACGCCCAACTAACCACCGACAGTAAATTGAAAGTATGGGAGACGTCGACGAACAAATTTCTACAAGAATTTACACCGGATTTTCAACTCACGTCGCCGTGCACTTGTTTACACTTTGTACAAGATGAGGAGAAGGTAAGAAAATCAGTTAGTTTGAAGCGGTTAATTGACCATTAAACTTTTTCAGACTTATAAGCCTTCAAAAAAAAAGAAACGACTGTCGGCAACAGATGTTTCGCCAGTCTACATTGCTTTGGGAACTGCTTCGGGGAACTTGCTATTATATTCAGTTGCTAAGGCCGATTTAGATTTTAAAATAGACAGTGAGACAAATCAAAGTGTTGGTTGTTTGTCGTGGGATAGTGGTGTTTCAGTGTTCAGTGGGATAGATCAAAATGTGGTTGTCTTTAACATACAAGAGCAGAGTGTGGTCAGGTAGGTCTTCCCTATGCTTTCATTTTAATAATCTAACTCATTTTACTTGCAGTAAGTGGAAGAGTGGAAACGAGAAACTGACTTCAATTTTGTGTGTTCCTCATACGCAAAACGTGTTGACCGCATCTCGCGACATAAAATTATGGAATTCTGCCTCTCACCAATTGTTAAAATCTTTCACTGGACACAGTCACGAAGTAATTTTGTTACGTTACATTTCACCACCGAATGAAAATGCAGATTCTTATCTACTTAGTGGTTCAAAAGGTGACCGCTTGTTAAGTGTCTGGAATCTGAATGTCGCCCTCTCGGATAAAAATGCAATTGCAAATTTTCTGCTCGAAGATATTCCTCGTTGTGCTTCCGTCTACACTCAAAATGGCATATCAAATTTGGTGGCCGTAACGCGCAGCGGTGTGGCTCAAATTTACCAGCACACATTAAATGGGTAAGTTAACCTTCAATTTTGTTTCATTTTATTGCTGCAACTAAATATAAAATATGTTTACATCCAGTCACAAGAAAGAGATTTTCTCTAAATAAGAATAAAATAAACAAATAATGTAAATAACATGAGGAAAGTATACATTTTAATTATGCCATTTGTCCAAACATCTATATCGAAACTTAGCTGTCGTTACTGTTACCGTTCTGTTTTATTGTGAACCAACGATTCGTTTCGTTTCTGCTCTCGTTACTGTTACAGACCAATTGTGCAGAAACCTTTATCGTGCTCCCAACTTTCAAATTGTAGTTTCGAATAAATTGAAGTTAAAATTTCAAGTAAATATAAAGTTTTGGTTTGTAAAAATTGTAGATTTTTTGGTTTCCTGAGCTTTTTCAGTTTCTGAGCAATCGCTTCCACTAACTTCAAATTAAGTTCAAGTTTCAAGTATGTCAAAGAATAGTATATTCTGTAACAAGTTTGGAATTAGGCATATTCCGCACAAGAGGAAATAGCCATAGAGAGAGAAATAGAGTGCGGAATAGCCATTCCAAACGTGTTCCAGACTATACTTTCTATACGACTGAAGATAGTTAACTGTATAAGTTTTGACCGTAATTACAAAAAACCAGGTGACATTAAATTAATATGAAAACTACAATTTATAACAAGTGTAAGAATATGGACATTCTGTAATTAAAAATTAAACCAGAATGCTTGTATTCTATGACAGTCGTATAGAAATAATTTTCTAGAAAATTATTTCTATATTATATACAGTCGTATAGAAAATTATTTCTATATTATATACAGTCGTATAGAAAATTATTTCTATACGACTGTCATAGAATACAAGCATTCTGGTTTAATTTTTAATTACAGAATGTCCATATTCTTACACTTGTTACAGAATGGTTTTCATTCTATCACTTGTTATAAATTGTAGTTTTTGTATTAATTTAATGTCACCTGGTTTTTTGTAATTACGGTCAAAACTTATACAGTTAACTATCTTCAGTCGTATAGAAAGTATAGTCTGGAACACGTTTGGAATGGCTATTCCGCACTCGTGGACCGTCACCCTCGCCTAAAGGCTCGGACGACAAACTTTCCTCTCGTGCGGAATATGCCTAATTCCAAACTTGTTTACAGAATATACTATTTTGATAATTACTGTAGTTTTTGGTTAATCCGCTATTCCTAGTCATTAACCGTAATTATGATTTGTTGATCGAAGTTAATTTATATTATTTATTTAAAAATGTACCATACTTCGTTTTATATTTTCTTTTATTAGTTAGAAGACATGTTTCGAATATATGATATTCATCATCAGGAAGTCAAAATTAAAATATTATTTGAAAATTATTATTATAATAAATTTGAAAATTGTTTTTTGAAGTTGACCATCTAAACGTCAATAAAACCTAACTAATAAAAGAAAATATAAAACGAAGTATATACTGATGGCGATCACCACAAGGTATTTACCTGACGCCACAGAAAGTTGATGTGTAGGTATAAAAATTTTTTTTCAATTTTTGCAAACTGATACGTGATGCAAAATTTTGCATTTTAACTTTGAATTTCGATTTTAAACTTTTGGAACATATTTTGGAGATGTTTTATTAGTGATTCTGCCTATGCAATAAATTAAAAAATATATATTTTTATCTTTCTACATATATTTCTCCCCTGAAATTTCGATATGCATAGCTGGTTTTTCCTACATATTTTAGTGTGCAAGTTCTGATTATATTTTTGTTTAATTGATTCACTTATTTATAATACTCCTCCCACCTTTTATTTTAAAATTTTAAATATCAATGTACGATGTGCGGCATTTCAAATTAAAGTTCGTAAAAAAATGCTATTCAAACCTGCTAATAAATTGATTTTTAATAAACTTGAATTGTCATGTAGTAATAGATAAGAGTAGATACTTTGAATTTAATCGTTAAACTGGATCACTGTCTAATTTATTATGATTATGAACAATTTTTTATTTATTAAAATTGGTACTAATTCAAAAAATATATATTGTACAGATCAGGGTTTATGTTTTTTGGAAAAAAATTTGTTTGGGAATCACTGTCGTATGCTCGAATTTTTCCAAGGGAATAGTATATTGTTTGGCAAGGGGTGAAACAAAGCGATTTCAGACGAGGGTGAAATTTGCCTGCCCGAGTGAAGCGAGGGCTGGCATCACCTTCGTCTGAAATCGCGTTTCACTCCGCGCCACACATACTATTTTTCATATTACCTGCATTGAAACAGAAAATTTTTTTGCATTGAAACTTGTAAAATAAATATTTTAAATTCGAAAATTTTTTGAATCAGCAATAACTCGACAACGGCGCTAGATATCGAAAAACTGAGAAAAAATTTCCCCCCCCTCGTCTCGTACACACTCCCCAGTGAATTATCGGTAGGAAGCCATATGCAAAAATTTAGATCGATCGCGAGCAAAAAAAAAATTACTTATAAACAACAATATCGAATTAATCTGACAGCTGTCATACTAATTAAATTTTATTTGAAGTAATGAAAAATTATTTTAATTCTGACAGGGTTGAAATGAAATCGGAAACAGAGTTGGCGGTAAGAAACTTTTTAATGTTTGACCAATATTCGCAGTGGTCTGAAATTGTCGTGTTTCGACTGTCTTGACAGCTATTGAAACACACTGTTTCAATGCAGGTAATATGAAAACCATATTGTGACAAGCGACTCACAGGACAGATTTTTGTACACTAGATTTCTTTTTTCGATATTTTTTAAAGATCTTCCTAGATTACCTTTCTAAAAGTTTTAAAAACAAACAAAATAAGCTCTTCTATACTATTCCTAAAGATATCCTAGGATTTTCTACTTTTTCTAAGATTACCTGGGCTTTTCTCAAATTTCCTCAGATTTACCTTCACTTGTACACCAGATTTCCCCAGCGATTTCCCCTCGGTATCTTCATAATATCATGTTTACTCAAAGAATTACACATTTCATTTGTGGTTTCTTTGTTGTCTGCGTGGATGCTGTTGGTAACATAGGAAAGGAAGTCGAAAATCGCACCAAGACTTTTGTTCTGAACAACCTGTAGTTAACCACATACTGGAATAACATATGTTACAGTTTACTGATGGCTTTGTAGATGCATAGCTTATTGGCAGAACTCATCTCGTTGAGTCTATTAATCACGAGGCAAAGCGTTCCTATTATGCTTTTGGCACGGTTTGGAGTGCTGAAGAAACAAAGCTAACGTTGGGTTGTACACATCGAGAATTGATATATCTGGTGACCCATCAAAATAGCCCCGACAAAATAGCTTCGACAAAATTAATCCAATGACAAAACAGCCCCGACATAATAGCCTTACCATAATAGCCATAATAGATTTACAATAAAATCACTTTTTTGAGGGTTCATATTAACAAAAAATATTTTATTCACATGGGGCCAGTGTGATTGTAGTAGCTGCCTATATTGGCCAGAGAGTATATTGCTCTTCTGAATAGTCCATTTATCAATTGCTTTCAATTCATGTACAAAATCATTAAATAAACCAATTTTTTTTATAGAAAATGCGTTAAACCATTAAAACCAGATGTGACCATTCACATTGCAGCTGAAATGACGGAAACTGTATCTACTGTCACTAAAATTCCTATCTTGTGTACGAATTTTGTAGTCAACACCAGTTTATCACTCCTTGTCGGTCATGGAAGTGAAATTCATTTATCTTTTGAGAGTGTGGTAAGTTTGATAGAATTTTTAAAAATTTGTTTTCTAAAACCTATAATTTTAGGATCTAAAGGAAATGAAAGGGCACGAAAAAGTACAGTGTTGGATAAGGAAAGATCCTCGGTTAATGACAAAATTAAAGGACCAAAAAGTGACCAACATACATAGGCCTGTAGTAAATGACAGTGTCCATTATGTAACCGCCTACAATTCACAACCTCCTGTGAGTACAAAAAGAAAAATTGTATCAAATGACGGGCCAATGGAAAAAAGACTAGAAAATTTAAGTTTAAATAATGATCCGATGGCGTCAAAAACACTCAAGGTTAATAATTTAGCTCACTTGCTAGTGCAGGGCTTACATAGCAAAGATGAGATGATTTTAAAACGAGTTTTGACGAAGCAAGACGAGAACGTTATCAAGAATACCCTTAGGAGGCTACCCATAACTGTCCTAAAGACCCTAGTGGAACAAATAGCAGAGATGATTAAGGGAAAAACATTGGCGTAAGTAAATCTTAGATTTTTCAATTTTTAGTTTGTTTTCTCGAAAAAAATTACCGATTGAAATTCTTTCAGGAATTCCCATTTTTTCTTTGCTTTTTTTTATTTTTGTTAAATTGCATTCATGATTTGTATTTTACAGTTGTGAAAAGGGTGTCTTATGGCTCAAACATTTCATCCAAATTCATGCAGGATTGTTAATATCAAATCCAGAACTCTTGAAATTATTGGGGCCCATCAATGGTTCAATAGAGCACAGAATTTCCTTCCATCAATCTTTTCTTCGATTAGAAGGTCGCTTGGATTTGCTCATACCGCAAATTAAGAAAAAAGAAGAAGAAGATTTAATAGATGCAGATGAATATTTGCTGGTTTATACTGACAATGGTAATATTTTTCTGATTTACTCTTTTTTTCTACGCAGGTGTTTATTTTAGTTGAACATGACGAAGATGAGCTGTTCGATGGAGACGATGAGAACAAGCTGACAATGGATGAAGATTTTGATGATATGGACGAGGAAGATTTTGATGTAAACAGTGACGAAAATGACATGATTTGAAATAATTTGTTGTTGAAATGAAAATTTTATTATTGTAATTTCCCCTTTTTAAATTAAAACTTGATAAATTTTATGTGCTTTACTTTTTTGGCAGTTCAAAACCATATAGAAGTTTCTTTTGGTCATGATTTCTAAATATTTTCCTAAAACCCAATAATGCAGGTCTGAAAATATCAGTAGTTTGTTTAATAGTTCGACTACATTTGTGTTTTATTATTAAATGATATTTATTTTATTAATAAAATATGTGTACATTTTCATCATATCGTATCTCAGAATGAGAAACAAATTTAATTAGGTCATTGTTTTGAATTATAGAGCCTATTCTACTTATAAATTAAAGATAAAGATCTCAATTAAAAATATATTATATAAAAATATTACACTGGGCAACAGTGATTCTGCGGCGTGAGGTTTAGGAGTTGATATTGGGTAATTCTAGTCTCCTGAATCCAAAAATTTGATTGGATTTGTCTAATTGACTCTAGTTTTTGAGATAAAGGCAATTTAATTATTAAAAATAAAATGAAAAACAAATATAATATATTCTATATGATTCTATATTCTATATATATTCTTTTGAACCAAAAGACTCTTTGATCCTATGGATTATCTTTTCTTTTGATATCAATTAATTAGGGGCCTCAAGGTGAAGCAGCAGCATTTGGAAGATGAAACTTGAATCATATATGCCTCTAGGTCCCAGAGAATTACTATGGATCAAATGACCGTGGCAATCAACTTTGTCATCCTGAAATCACCAATGGCAGCAAATACCTGTTTACCAAGACCAGTTTCTATACGAAGACTTTCCATAGGTAAAACAAGCAGAAACAGTCGCGAAAATCTAACAAAGGCAAATGGTCCAGAAGCTGTAATAATCAGAAAAGCTTAAGTTGGAAATGATGAACAAAGACCTGCAACTCCACATAAGTTAACTCGTCATGACCAGAAAGTTTAATAAGTTCAATTGTTATAATTTTTACGTACACGACTATAGAAAGGATAGCATATCAGGTAGTTTTTATCTCTCGAAAATGATACTTTGCAGCGGTGTTCGGAAAATTTTTGCACATAAGCATAATTTTTGCACTTTCCGCACGCTTATTAACTTTCCGCACGCTTATTAACTTTCCGCACTCATACAATAAAGAAATGCAATACCCTTATAATTAAATCGAATCGTGAATTACTGGCTACGGCGGATGTTGATAAGCGATAAGGCACACCTGCAAGATTATAAATAGTAAAAGACGGAGGTTGTTTCTTGTTTACGTTTTTTATTGTTTTTATAGTCTAACCGTGTCTAACACTTTAAAATGCACTACTACTCTGTCTGCGTTTTCACTGTCTACTGAAGTGCACGTGCATTTTGCATGACAAGCTAATAGATAAGAGTATTATTTACTTCCGTTATGTCGCGTCTCATTTCTATTAACCTTTATATATAAACGTTACTTTTTAAAGCATAATTTATGTTTTTTTTGGAAAGGACCTGTCTTGAACGTAAAGCTAAATACAGTGACTCGTGCAGAAAGTTCCATTGCGGTTTCGTAAGCTATCAGAACTCGCTAAACGCTCGTTCTGATATATTGCTTACTCAACCACAATCTTCAACTTTCTGCAACACGACTGTAAATAGCTATTTTGTATCTGCAACTGTCAACGAAAAATTTAACAAAAACTACATTTTGAATTTTTCAACTGACTATATCTTGAAAAATATTGACTTTCAAGAAAAAATCTTCAAACAAAAATGATAGGAAATTTAATTTCCTACAAAAAAGGTTATTATCATTTTTATCGTCCGGCGCACCGTTTACGAGATAATAATAAAAACTCGTTTTTCAAGATGGCGGCAGACGCGAGTGCTATCCGAGGCCGAAAACCCGATTTTACACTTAGGGGCCATATCCACTAACATAATCCAATTGAAAAATCCCTCACCACGATTTTATATTTTGCAAATACACCTGGGCCTGGACTATAAGATCAAGAGAAAGATCCTAGAACCTAAAAGATAGAAAGCTGAAAGAATTAGTAAATCTTGGCTTTATCACAGAGAGGATGTTTTAGTGAATAAAAATTCCACACTATCACTCAGTACAGGCTGATGGTATCTTAACGAAGATTTCCTCCTTCCTACGCAAAAAAGGATAGTCAGTCGTTTTTGTGATTGTCACCTTCTTAATAACATTTTCTTCAATTTATTTCTAAACCATAAACTGCTTGTAATGAGAACTATAAACGTTGACTTGTAAGGAGGGGAATGCGATTTCAGATTATTACACTTATATGGTTGCTAAACGCGGAATTCTCGAAATACCGAAAGTGCGCCAACAAACCCCGATCTCCCCTACTTGTAGATGATGATAAGTTGTTCGATACTTTTGAGTTAGGTACCATCTATTGTTGGCACAGCCGGGAATAAACCCACTTGTTGAGTCTTATGGTCTTATCAAATACTTCATTGAAAATTGTAGTGGACGCTTGGCAAAGAACGATAGGTTTGTGTATACCACTAACAACAGCATTCAAAATAGATCTATTATGTTGTAGGTCTGAAGAAATTTTAAAATAATAATTTATTATTATCTGATTCCCAGACCTCTTCCATTATAGAAATAGTGAGAGGTCGCTTTTTAGCTACACCACTGTCACAACAGGCAAAAAAAAACCTTAACAAAAATTAAGTTAATATTTATGTAGTAGGAAGTGTCCTAAATATTATTACAATGACCTATTTTTTAAATAAAAATTTCATATCTTAAATAAATATATTTTGCAAATTGCTTTGGAGACAACTGGACGAAATATATTATATCTTATGAGCTCTTCCAAATTTTGAATTGTACAATACAGTAAAACTTCAACTTACTTAATAATTGAACTTACGATTACCATTTAAAAATTGGATGTATAAAGTTGCGCGTTTTTAGCTATATCGATTTTTCGATTGCGCACGCGCGAGCGCCAGTAATCCAAATGCGTGGTAGCGCTTTTTGGGTAAGAAAACGCGCAGCCACTTTTATAGGTCCGCTGTACACACCCTGAATCCCAACAAGTCGGCGCGTTTTTCGACCGAGGCCAAACCTGCACAAATGACCAATAGTGATTTGGTCGACCACCAAAACAGCATCCCGATGGATCTTTTCGGTGTCGAGCAGTTTTTCGGTTTAAATTTAATTTAAGATGAAGTTTACCTTATTAATTCTTAATTTAAGTTGTTTTTTGACGCAAATTTTAGGTGAGTTGTGTTTTATTTCGAGTGTTGCGAAACTTCTGCGTGCATTTTCAGGTATTTACAATAATGGAACGATAAAAAAGAGCAACGAAGATGATTTTTATCCAAGCTATGATTACGAAGTGCCAAACAATAGCAATAACAATGGTTCCAATAATTTGGAAATCAAAAGCGATTCGTTAATTTTGCCAAATCCAGAATTTGTGGATTCCAAATATACGGTAGATCGTCTACAAAATATTGAATTGCCGGACGATTCCCTAGCAGACACCGATTTACGTGATCACGATTTTATCGATAATTTAATGTACGTCTATTATGGATCGCATAATCGGAATGGGGGAAGTTATGGATCCGAAATTATAATTATTGGTTCGGTTTTGAGCTGTGCCGCTCAGCTGCTCACCATATTTTGCGCTCTCCTGAAGAAAAAATCAAATGGTAGGAAGGAAATCCGGAAGATGTTTTTGCACCTCATGGGGTGTTTGTGCTTTTCTAATTTAGTTTTCATGCTTGGAATTTATGTAAGTCGCGATCATTATTTATGTTCGATTCCATCTTTTATTGTTTTTTCCCGTTTTTAGGCAACAAAAAACGCTGTTAGATGCCAAATCGTTGCATTGGTTCTTCACTATCTGCATCTTTTAACTGCATTTTGGATTTTCTTGTACTGCTATTTTATCTACAAATGTTACGCGAGTCAAAACGTAATCAAATTGCGACTTTTATTTTTAACCGCTTACGGATTGCCGGCTGCATTAACATTGGTAATGTTTTCTTTTGCAATCATAAATAACCGCCAATTAAAACTCTTGTTTTAGGCGTCTTTACTAATCGCGCCGCACAGTTACGAAACCAAGCGGTTTTGCTTCGTTTCGGTCCAAAAAGGCATGCTCATTAATTACATGCTTCCCATTTCGATTTTGATCATAATCACCACCGTCTGCTCCTTAAATGGAATAAGGAAAATCAATTTGGATTTGTCCAAATTAGAAATGACCTCTTCGGCGGAATCGCTCAACATTTTGAGAAACGAAATCGAATTTGGGGATGTATCTGATGGTAGGAAGGTGGACGTGCAAAACGAAGAGATCGTTGGTTTAAAAGAGTGCAAAAATTTGTTGAAAGTTTTGTGTGTGGTCCAAACGAGCTACGACGTCGTTTGGTTTACAGCCGTTTTGGCTCTTGAGAATGTCAACTACAGCAATAGCATGCCGATTTTTTATAGTATATTTTCGTTTTTGTTGGTAAGTACGCGCCTAAAAAATTTGGGGGAAACCCTGGTGGAGTAGGTACCTAAACATTAAATGTTACAGAATTGGTACATTTTTTTGAAAACCAAGTCGTTTTTACCGACAATCGTAACCACAACCGAGAGCTGCGTGAACGTGGAAATTTGTGCACAAGAACAGGATAAAAGTAATTCTGTGTCGACTTCGAGAAGAAGTTCTTGTGATAACATTCCGCTTTTAGTAAACAGCGACATGTGTACGGAAATGTTGGAACTACACCAGGACACCATTAGTACAATAAGCAGTTAAATTTCTTGTTATAGGTTAGCGACCGACCACTAGATGGGGCAAATAGCACGTCGATTGTTTATCCAATGCTTGACTCACACCTGCTTGGTTCGAATACGTGTGAGACCAACTTGACACTAAAGCAGTGGTTATAAAAATAAGGAAAAAGTTTGAAATTTTGTTATTTTTTTAGGCGACGCTATTTTTGTCGCCGTTACGAATATACTCGTACTAAACCGTACATTGGCCTATATCAGTATTATGGGGTAAATCTTGGGATTGCCCACTCTTAGCGATAAAATAACGATAATTCTACTTAAAAATTTATCTAATACGATGCAATATTTCATCTTTAAAATATTCGATGTATGTTAAATAATTATAAAATAAATTAATTCAACACTTTGTATATTTTTCGAAAATTTCTCTAATTGCAATATGCAGAGACCTTTCACTGGAAACGTTGCAAGAACCATAAAAAAAGCTCAACAAAATTATATACTGTAATTTGGTCTAATTATACGCTATAATTTTGGTGTTTGTTTTTGAATTTTTTTGCTATATTTGCAATCAGGGATTGCATTGTCGTCACATTTGGTTATGGTAATAAAAATTTGTTGGTAAATAAACTACATAGTTTAACGAACTTCGTTAAATATTGGCAATTATTTTTCAAGTACGAAAGTCCAAGGGAAATTGCCATGAGGTGATTACACCAAGAAGGCGAAGAGATCGAGACTGAAAATTAAAATAAAAAGACTACACGGAAAATAAGGGAGTTAGTCCCTTTATGCCATGGACTTAGAAGCTAAGTCCATGCTTTACGCATATTGCTGCTAGTTCGAAATTCCGGTTGTATTGTGTAAGTGCTAAGTGCCACCATGCCAGTCTCAGTCTCTTCTCTCGCTAGTCACGGAATGAAATTGTGATCCAATCCAATCTAACATTGGATATCCAAGGCTTACATCTAGTCCAGATGGCAGACTTGCGGTGCTTTGTGACCCAGAATAAAATGTGGCTTCTTCAATATGGACAAGCGGAAAAGCACACTCCTTTTCTTTGGTGTCAGAGAGAAGAATAGCGCTGCTATCAGATATAATGGAGAGAAGCTGCAAGTTCACCTTCAGCTGCTCATATATATAGATGCTGGTTAGGACCGCTCTTAGAATGCCACAGTTATTGCTTGTGTATTTCGAGATACTTCCAAGAATAATATTATGCATTTTTTGTCTGGTAAACTTGATCTAAACATACCTCTGAGTGAGCATACGGAATTTGAAAGATGACATTAAAACAAAACGATTAAATTATGGATGAACCTAAATTTTTCCTTAAATGCCGAAACTAATCGATTTTAAAGTTCCGGTTTTCCACAGCAAATAAGTGCAGTAGTGTGTTTTAGTAGGCGGAGCCGGTCACAATTGCCTTCTAGGTGTGCAACAATGAAAATAATATTATAAATAAATAAAAGGGTGCACTTTTCCTATATAATTCGTTTAAGGTGGCAAGTATCCATGTTATTTCGCCATAAGAACTTACACGGATTAAGAAAGGAGTACAGAAACGTATCGTGCTAAAATTTTGACATAATATTACTTGAACATTTTTCGATAATATAAAGCAATTAGAGGTAAAAAGCATTTATGGTTAATGAACAAATAAATAAAGATAACAATTTTGATTTTGATGATATTAATAATAGATTTTCAAAATTAAATCTTTTCTACAGATGCTCTTCAATGCTTTTTACCTCTAATTGCTTTATATTATCAAGAAATGTTCAAATAATATTATGTCCAAATTTTAGCACGATACGTTATCTGTACTCCTTTTTTAATCCGTGTAAGTTCTTATGGCGAAATAACATGGATACTTGCCACCTTAATAGATTTTTACCTTAACTGTAGTTTTGTCCCTATCATTCAAGGGCGTCTTCAGAAGTAATACGTCATAGTTATATTACAAGAATAGTGGTTAAGCTGGTTTGTCGCATACTCCTCCATGTTTGTCACTTTTTCGCTTAAGAAATTGAAAAACAGTTTGACATTTTAATATTTTAATTTACCATTGTTATAATATATTGTCATGTTCAAAAGTGATTTATTAGTTTGATAAAAATAATTGTTTAATTTTTGTAAATATTTTGTGTTGTAAATAATTTTAATCGTCCTGTATCATATTTTTAATTGTTAATAATTTTAAGTTGGTATTATTTATTGTTAAGTTTGTAAAAATGAAAAATGTGTAGAGCTGATGATGGCCGACAGCCGAGCGAGCGGACGTGTTTTTTTTTGTCCGTTCCAATTGTATTTAAGTTTTTAAGTTACGTTAATTAAAGTTTTTTTTTTTAATTTAAGTTTTAAATAAAGTGTTTGATCTTTAATTTTTTTTAAAAGTGTTAATTAATTTAAAGAAGAGTCTCATGTGAATAAGAAATGGGTGGCCCGAAGAAGATTTAAGTTTTATTTTAAAGTTCTATTTATTTTACAATTTTTTTACAAGCGGGTCATCACAATATATACCACTTCTAAAAATGTTCCCGATTGATAGGGACGAAACTGCAGTTAAGGTAAAAATCGATTAAACGAATTATATAGGAAAAGTACTTCCTTATTTATTATACATAAATCCTATACAGCAATACATACGTTTATATGATATTAAAAATTTATTTTAAATTAGATTTTGTTAATTATACCCAAATTTAACTTAAAAACAAAGGTCCCGTCTTTTTAGTCCGCTAATTTTCTAGTTGAAGCGGCGCAAGGGTTTCTTATAATATAATTTGGAAAGATTTTTTCAATAAATGAACATGAATAATTTTCGGAGATCATTCAAAAAATGTTTACTATTGATTTATGTAATATAAATTATTTGTTTGCTGTAATAACTATTATTATGATGTTGGTTCAAAATATGTTTTCAAGGAACGGAGGGGGGGGGTCAAATTTAAAAATCTGAATATTTACGATAAAAATTATTGGAATATAAAATATAAATTTTAGGATTAACTTTAGAAATTATTTGAATTTAAGATAAGTTCTAAAGGCCGCTTTAGATGGTTATAATTATTCTATAACAAGATTTGTTAATAGAAGTTCTTATAATTTTGTAACTAAATATTTGATAGCTGTCCTACTATTTGTGTATTACAATTTTCTATAACAAGAGCATGCGCAGTAAACACGCAGTCGAATAAATTTTAAATTTATTCAAAGTTATGGTTGGCTATGCTAGTGATATACAGTTGGAGCAGTACTATGGTGGCGGGACAAATCTATCTCGATATAACATTTTAATAAAAAATATGAACTAAAATGTAGTTTAATTATTACAAAATATATATTATGTATTCTTACAAAATATACAATAAATGAAACTACTCATAATGGATGTTCAATGCTGCTTGATACAATAAATTGTCAATTTTATGTTTGACTTGTAGTTTCATTTGTTTATTTTCTATTCCTTTTAATCTAATCGTCACATATTCACCATAAAAATCATCTTCAGTTTTAGAAAAATTTTTGACTTCCATTTGACTTTGAAATACATTTGAAATTGATCGTAAACAATCTGTAATCCAGTGCGCTTGCGTACGTTATAAATTGTGATGAAAATAGAACATGTCTATTCCGTCACAATTTGTGATCAAATTTCTATTATCTGTATGAAACGATAACAAAATTCTTGTTATATAAATCTTGTTATAGAATTATAACCATCTAAAGCAGCCTTAAGACAAGGGGCCTCAACTAGATCCGCTATTTTCTAATGCAATTGATGCCCTAAAATCCCAGTTTAATAGAAACAGGCAATCGAATAAATGTATTAGGTTTTTGGCCCTTTTTACCCAAAATTTTAAATGATCTTTAATCTTTAAATGATCTTTAAAATTTAATATTTATATATGTAATTTACGCCGTCAGCTACTATAATTTCTTTAGAGAATTTTTCAACTCATGGGCCTGGTCATCGTAATACTCACAAAATATTCAGATAGCAATAGACAGTACAGCCACCTTTATCTTTAGCAAAAAATTGTTCCAATGGCCTTCGCTGTGGCATTCACCCGATGATTGTGTTGGCAGCAAAGCATCTTAGATCCACTTGGCCAGGCAAACACGTCATTATCCTATTCTGACATCAATACAACATTGGAAGGGAAATAAAAATGATAATAAAATTTCGGATACAAAATTAATTTTTTAAAAACTTAAAAAAAACTAAAGGAACTTTCAAAATCTTGAAAATTTAATTTAAAAAAACTTTTTCTCGTTTATCCTTAGAAAACTACAGTTTAAAATAATAAAATTAGCACCTCAATCTATCTCCATGTCTTCGTAGTTACTTTTACGACTTTTATGTTTAACAGTATTTGATTCTTCGTCATCGTCACTTTCTAAAGTTTCTATAGAAATTGATGTATCACTGTCGCCTTCTTCATCTTGGTGTAAACTTTCCTCCTCTTCCATCCATTCATTTTCTTCTTCACTGTCATCCAAACCATCGATATTGATATCAGAATCACTGTCGGCTAAAAAATTACAAAATTCAAAATAGATAATTAAAATGAAAATAATATAATGTATAGTTATTAACTAAATATATATAAATTTTTAACTTGTGAAATTATAATATTAAAAATTCAATTTAACAAGTTAATTAAACGACAAAATCAAAATACAGTAGAATCGCGTTAATGTGAACACGCGCAAATATGAACTATTCAATAATGTGAACAGCAAATTGTGTCCATTGGCTATTCTGTAGTGTGAATTACAAAAACTTCTATAATGTGAACAGTATTAATTTACTTGATGAACGTGCATAAAACTGCATCAACAAGCAAAAAACGTTTATGCACACCTTTATAAAACTATATTATTTCCATTTGTGTGCAATCAGCTTCAGTTCAGCAGAGCAAAATGGAATTCCTGTCAATGATATTTTAAGCCTCAAAAATATGCAGGGAAAAGCTGTTTTAGCACACTTAACCTCCAAAAAAGTTCAAACACGTATAACTTCATATTTTAATCAAGTGTAATATCGACTGTAACAATAATAAAGAAAGTTGTATTATTTAACGATTTTTTTTTATATTATTCAGGTTATTATGAATACCTTCAATAGTGTGAACTTTTCGCTTATATGAACTAGCTCGAATTTTTCGTGTTCACAGAATCGCGAGTCTACTGTATTATTATTTTTTTTATTACAATTTTTAATATTATAGTTATTTACATATGAAATTATAATCAAAATGAAATATTATAATTAGAGACCAGATTTTAAGCAATTGTGCTTATTGTCAATTTTAAAAGTAGCTCTTTAAAATTTGAGATGTGGACGAATTACATAAAAAGATGTATTTTAACGTATAGTTTTTGATGCTTTTTTTGCGATTTCTTGCTTATTTGCTTATACTTGAACTTATTTTCTACTTTTGTGCTTATTATGAACTTATTTTTAATATTTATATTGATATGATGATCAAAGATTGGTCATAAGCAAAATAGCACCACAAAACACTTTTTTACATAGTTTTATTTTTATATGGTTAGAGGTCGTCCATTAATTACGTAAGGGTTTGAGCGGAGGGGGGAGTATCAAAAATCTTACAAACCCTTACGGCGAGGGGTAGGGGGTCCGATGTATTCCTTACGTAAGTTTCTTAAAATACTTTTTTCAATCTTTACGAACGACTTTTCATGTTATATAAAATGGGAAAAAATGTATTCCTAAAAGATTTTCTAAAATATTTTTGTAATATAATAACTGTTTTATGTAATTAATTATCTTCAATCAGGTCTATTATGTATCACATCCTTTAAAAATAACAGTAAACCTTTATGTTATAATCAAGTTTCAAAATAGCGTAAAGCGAGAAACATTATTATAGCTAACATGTGTCAGAAAGAGAAAGTAATATTTTTATTTTCGGATCAAAACGCGGTTCATCAATTTTTTATTTCATACTGTCACTGTTATAATAACTTTTGTGATACATAATAGGCCTGATTAACTCTTATTTATATAAATAAAATTTAATTTAAAATTTTGCATGTAATTTACATTATTATAAGAAGTGGGTGGTCGACATTAATTTTGTTAAATAATCCTTATGTAAGATGAGGAGGGAGGTTGCAAAAATCTTACGTACCCTTATGTTGGGGAGGGGGGGGGGCAAAAATTTCGGGGGCATGAATAGTTTAATTTCATTGTATTGTTATGTTATGCTATAAGTTAATTTTTAATTTTATTATTATTTATTATATTAATTACGCGTAATTTAATTCTTTCGAAAAATAATGTCTAAGACGCCATATTTTGGTTTTTTTTTGGTTTAATTATTAACTTTTTTCAAAGCTTTTTTTGGCATAATTTGAACTTATTTTTGTAAAATAGCGTGTTTTTTTAAGCACTTATTGTTGAAAAAACCGTGCTTATTTATCCGGTCTCTAATTATCATAATCATGTTAAGTTAAAAATTATTGAAAATCTTACTGTTAAAAAGCAACTAAGTTGATAGTCTGTCGCTATTGATCAAATGTCGCAGACTATCAACTTAGTTGCTTTTTAACAGTAAGATTTTCAACAATTTTTAACTTAGCATGACTATGATAATATTTCATTTTGATTAAAATGAAAATAATAATAATTTACCTTGAGCCGCATTAACCAACAGAAAATTATCGTCGTTTTCCGCATTTTCTTCCAAATTTTTGCTAATTTGCGCATTTAGAAGATCCAATTTTCCGTTTAATCGCTGAAGTGGAGAGTAAAGCAAAATTCTTTCTTCTATATTGGCACCAATCATATTCAACTTATCTGAGAGTTTGGTGTCTGATACCAGCAACTCTGTGTTATGTTCGATGAACTGTTTAAGCCATATTGTTCCCTTGCTACTTCTACGATTAAAAAAGACAAATTGAAATAAAAAACGGTCTAAGCTTAGCTTAATGTAGAACTTACATCAATAATTTATCTGCACTCATTTTGATGATTTCTTGTAAAAATAAGGGATTCTCCTTAGCAGGCAACTTCTTCAGAGTGCTCTTGACGACGTTCTCGTCAAATAAATTCAGTATGCCTATCAAAATTCTTCTTTTTTCTTTCCGTAATCCTTCCAGCAGAAATTTGGGTAAATCATCTGGGTTCAGTTGCTCTGATTTTATTGAGCTGTGATTTATATTCAAATTCTTTAGCCGACTTTCCATGGTGTTGTTGCCGTTTTGTACAACTACTGGTTGATTTTTTTTTATACGAAAGTCTTTACGAGTCCAGCATAGCACCTGCTTTCCAGTTATGAGATCATCACGCCCCACGCTCTCAAAGATTAACTTACCGCTTCCGTGACATAAAAGAAGCGACAAATCCTTTCTGGTCGTAAACGTTGCACCAATAAATGGAATTCTTGCAACAGTCGTAGCATTTTCTGTTTCGGAGATGATGTGGATGGTTACATCTGGTTTTGACTGCGGTTTCTTGCGCTTTCTAGAATAAGTGTTAAAAACTATTTATCTAGTTAAATTTTACAACTACATTGAGTATAACTTTAGTTCGTGGCATATAAGTACATTGAGGTTTAGACCACTTACCCGTTAAAAGTGTGGTGAAAGATTTGCACTACTCCATTGTGTGTAACTGCCGTCAGATTGGTGATACCATCATGTGTATACAGCGACACTCCAGATGGTACATCTTCAAGAACAAACTGTGCGATCGAGTTTTTATCCTCAAAAGAAGGGTTCAAATTCCAAACATTCAAATAATGATCGCTTTTAGTACCACTGACTAAATAACCACTCGACTGCTTTTCCTGTGTTGGAGGAATGTACCGTAACAAAGTCACTTCATGTTTGTTTATAGGAAAAACCTTTAACAGCTGCTTTTCTGAAGCATTCCATAATTTAATTTTACAAGAAGCGGTCAACAAATGAAACGATTGTGGGATTATTAAAATTGAAGTTAACTTTTCTTCTCCACTGCTCCACCCGCTTAAAAAATAATTTTACATTAAAAAGAAAATTCGACAAGATCGACTTACCTGTCTGCAATTTGTTTATCTAAATGAAAAGTTACTACACTTTCGTGCACCCCACCGTACAACAAACTTCCATTACTCCACGTCAAACAGCCAACACTTTGATTCGTCTTACTATTAATTGTAAAATCCAAGCCAGCATTGGAAATTGAATAAAACAAAAGATTTCCTGTGGAGGTTCCAAGAGCAATGCTGACCGAGGACTGATGTTTCTTTTTTTTACGAGGTGTGTTATTCTAAAATAAACACTAATAATTATAGTTTTCAACGGGCAAATTTGAAGCGCCGCTTACCTTCCCATGGTTTTGTACAAACTGTAAACAAGTGCACGGTGAGTCTGATGTGAATTTTTGCAAAACTTTGTTAGTCGATGTATCCCAAATTTTCAATTTGGTCTTTTTCGTCAAATGCGCGAAATAACGACCGTCTTCGCTAAATTCTGATAACATTTTTAATTATGTTTTCGTAAAATAGAAAACGGATACGTGCAAATTCAACATAACCACCACAAATAACCACACTACTAGTATTTGAGGTTATCCAACTGTCACGTGTGTAACAACAGTGGCGCGGCGTGGCGGGAAAGTAAAATTTAAACTTTTAAATATTTGTTTATAATGAAATACCTATGCGTAGCTGCTGTCTTTATATTATAAATTTATTGTTAAAGTTTGTTATTAAAATTTATTTTGTATATTATAAAAAATATCAATATTATATTTTAAACACAAATCTCAAATTAAACCTGGTAGTTTCCTTCTTTGTCGACACTGAAAACAACAAATTTTGAAAGTCTACGCGTTAGAATAAAATGGTAAATTTCGATGATATTAGATTATAAAAATTAATAAATTTGTACATTTTTAGTTGTTTTACTCATTTTTCAAGACATTGGTGGGAAAAGATGTGGTCGTGGAACTGAAAAATGACTTGAGGTAAATATAACCTCAAAATGTACGTCGGTTTGTCGTAATCTCATATTTTTTTAGTATTTGTGGAACTTTACACTCGGTAGATCAATACCTAAATATAAAGTTAACCGAAATTAGTGTCGCCGATACAGAGAAGTACCCACACATGGTGAGTTACTGTACGGCTTCTATTTGTGGTTGCACCTAACTTCTGGTTTTTAGATATCCGTTCGTAACTGTTTCATACGGGGATCTGTTGTGAGGTACGTTCAACTGCCCGCAGATGAAGTAGACACACAGTTATTACAGGATTCAGCACGAAAGGAAGCCACGGCACCGACAAGATAGTAAAACATCTGAGCATAACTTTGATTTTTTTTTTATTAATATATTTAAGATTTAATAAACTAAAGTAATGTAATAGCAATTCGATTGTTTTTACTTGGATGCTCCTCTTCAGTTGCTCGAAATTCTAGTGCACATTTATTCCTCAGTTCGGTATTACCTATTTCATGATAAAGTTGAGTCTGGAATTAAAAATAACATTATTAATTAATCGGAATAAAACTAGTAAGTAGATTTTGAAACAATTAAGCGCACTTAGGTAAGGGTAACATTTAAGCAGAAGTAGTGTAAACGGACATAAGACAATAAGACATAATTGTAACACTTGCCTGCAAATACAAGACCTCTTTGGCCCTTGTATAGGCTTCTATTTTAAGGAAGCTCTTGTAAACGTCGCTCAGCATTTCACAACAGTCTGTAATAATTTTTGTTCTTTCCCCTTCGCTTTGTTGCAAATTTGCCATCAAACATTTAACGTATAGCAACAGGGCGCGGGCGCGATCAACGATACCGCCGTGCGTGAGAATGTGGATTAAATGCCTATCAAAAATTTTCAGCGCCTGAGCGGGCATTTTGGTCAAGTATAAAACGTAGGCTAAGTGTAAATACACCACCGAATGCCAATAATCTAAGTGAAAATCGGTGGTTTGCACTAAACAATTATTGAAAATTGGCGGTATAACCACATTCGGGTAACTTGTGATGTAGCGAATTTCGCCCATCATAATCATGGCTCTCACGCGCGAATCGATGCGCAGCTGGTTTTTCTCGTCGTGTGTTAAAACGTTCTCGATACATTTTTGTGCAGATACAAAGTCGTGTTTCTGAATGAACAACTCAGCCAAGCGTAGATTGCTCTCGTGGACATCGTAAACTGCCATATTACGTGCAGCCTTTTCAGCTTCAATCCATTCCTCTTTATGAAGCGCTTTGGTAAATTTACAAAAGTTCTCACTCATCATCCAGCTGTGCGATAGGGGCTCGTGAGAAAAATGACCCGTGATCGACAAAACGACTGCAAACGCCTTGTCGTATTCACCTTCAAATAAATATTGGTTGGATATGTTACACATGGCTAAACAGATTGAACGGCTGTAGTTAAGTTTCGAACTATTATTGGAGTTAAGATACAACGAAAGTTGGCTCCACAAAGAAGACATTTCAGTTTTTCCAAACGTCAACCATAGAGCCGCTTTTTGAGCGTAACTGTTGCATGTAAGGCTATTGTGAGGATGTTGGCAATTGATCATGTCGCCGCGAGTCATCGTCTGAAAACATGCAAAAAATTAAATTTATACAGGCTATGCTTGAAAAATTTTCCACAAAATTCTAATAATTTACAAGAAATTACAATGATTTCAAAGGGAATTCCAAACAAGTGTATACAAAATTTTCGAGATATTTACCCCTTGTATAGAGGTAAGAAAAACTTACCTCAAAAATGTGTTTAGGTGTTCCACCCCTAACACCGGCATATTGAACAAAATTTTGAATACCCAACGAAACTATGTAATGCATATTCAGTTCCAAGCTTTTCATGATGGAATGCTGCACCAACCTATCTTTGCCTGTATTTTTAATACTGTAAATCCAAGTCAAAATATGTTGCAAGCAAGCATTGTCATTTGCTTCTTGAGCCAAAATCATTGCTTCTTTCAAACAGCACTGTGCTTCGTTTCTAAAATAAAACAAAAGAGTAAATCTTGGTTTTTCGTCCAACTGATGAACTTTTCTAAAGGGAAATGGTGGAGTGAATAAAAATAGTTGTTATAAAAATGCAAATGCTCTGAATTTTAGTAAAAATGTATAGTAAAATTCAAATTAAGTTTAATTAAGTAAACCTAGTTACCCATATTCAAAATTTAATTTTTTTAACAACTTAGGGCCTCGCCACATAGCTTATGCTATGTTATGTTATGTTATGCTAATGTAAAATTTTAACATAGCATTAGCTAACATGCAAGTGTCCACATAGGTTGTGCTGTTAAACAGACCTTTGTTAAACAGACACAGATCTGCACGGATACACGGACGTGTATTAAATTTATGAGTTTTTCATTTTCATTTATATTTATTAATAATTCAAAATATAATAATTTTGAAACTTGTCAAATTGTCAAAATAAAGCCAATTCAACTCTACATTAAAGTAGGAACGAGTTCTACTTCTGTGCTGTCATGCTATGCTAACATAGCAAAGAAAAAACATAGAAGTCGAACAATTTCATGGTTATGCAAACAGGGTTCCCACTGAATTTTCTAGAACAAATTCCCTGACTTTTCCAGGTTTTCCCTGACCAAAAATTAAAATTTTCCCTGACATTTTGATAAATCGGAAGATAAAATAGTAACGTTTGACCCGAGAAAATACATTATAAAAGCAAAGAAATTTATTTTACAAAAAAATTAAATTTTTTTTCTTAAACTTTCAATTTTCGAATTTATTTCCAGATTTTACGCAATTTAAAACTTTTTAGTTTCAAATTTAAAAATTTTATTTTTTCCCTGACTGAACATTTAATTTCCCTGACTTAGAGCTAAAAATAAGACCTTCCCTGACTTTTCCCTGACAAAATTAAAAAATCTTGAATTCCCTGACTATTCCAGGTTTTCCAGACGAGTGGGAACCCTGGCAAAACATAGCAGGACAGCCCGCATAGCAATGTGGACATCACTATTAAAACTGTATGTTTCTACTTTGTCTACTTCTATGTTTTACATTGGCATAGCATAACACAAGCTATGTGGCGATGCCTTTATGCAATAATATATTATGCTAACGCTAATTAAGCATCTCCCCAAATTTTTAGATTTTGAAAATTATTTATTTTTAGTGCACTCCCTAAAATGAACCCCCTTTGGAGATCTAAGTGACATTTCGGAAATTTCAGAATAATCAGTTCGTGTATGGGGGGAGGAATTAACAGAGTAAGATACTTTATAGGAGGACTTTCCAAACCCAACTAAAATGTTATCTACTTACTTGTGTCCAAAGTGATAATGCAAGGTTGCTAAACTGAGCGATGCAAATCTGTACCAGTGCTTTTTAGAAACGTTAACACTACGTTCCACATCGTATGTTCGATCAAAACAATGATGCAAGCTGTTCAGTGCTCCACAAAAATCTTTAACTCTCAGGAAGTTCAGGTAATTCAAATAATGCTGAAATAAACTTTAATTAGTCCGAGTTGGAAATTAATTAAAAATTCTTCATCTCTTCAACAATAGTCAATAATTTTTATTGTTAATTTTTCACTCCAAAAAAATATATTTTGATACTTACGGCTGCGCTTAAGCATGGGTTTGACTTCAATATATTTGTAATGTGCTTATTTAAATCTTTAGGATTGCAAGCTTTCTCCTCACAAGCGTTAAGTAATTTGGCTTGCGAAGCAATAAAAAGCTCCGCCTGCCTTCTTGACCACTTATCACGATTTAGGTACCAATCTTCGCCTTCTATGACCTGCAATTTCCTCCGAGTAACATTTTCTAACGCGCTATCCGCCAAATAATATTTATCAAAATCGACAACTGTTTTAACTACTTCCGAAAAATCCAACTTCTCAAAATTTAAAGTAAGACGACGTAAATAAAAACCTACAAAATAATAACAATTAAATTATCGCTTATGCAAACACAAGTAACTTACCTGCAATGCTACTTTTGTTAACTTGCATCGACATCTTTGTGCTGACCATTTCCGATTCACGAGAAATTAACTTTTTTATTTGGGTAATAAGGCTTAAAAGTTGTGTTATACCTTCCGAATTTATTTTACTTAAAGTTTCGTCAAAATTTTTTAATACTTTTTTGTGAATTTTGAATTTTCCTGATTTTAAAATGTTGTGCAGTTCTTCCAATTTGATGTCGGGACTTTGGATTAGTTTGAGGATCAAGACACAAAAGTTTCGTATGCATTCTTTCGATAATTCTTCGTTTGTCTTATCTGAAACAGGGGGTGTGCAGGCAAAAGTGAAGAATTTGGGTAAACTTACCGTGGTCGCGAACTTTGAAGAATTCGTTGATGAGAATGGCGACCGCTAAACGATGAGGAGTTACATGTTGATCGCCGCTTTTACGATAAACAACAGTTACATCTAGAGGCACCGGTATTTTATTTGTCGCAGGAGTTGCAGGAGCCGTTGACGTACTCATTTCGATTTTTTATGATTTAAAATATTTGAGGTTAAGTACGTATGTTTGTTGTGTTGTTTTCGAGTTCGTATACAAGGGTATTCCAAAATATTCCACCAGAAACGTAAATAAAATTGACATTTTTTAATTTTCTTTTTATTAGGTACAAGTACCTAATTAGCTCTTTAGTTAACTTTGGCACTTAACTCGTATTTTAGATATAAGTAAATTATATTCAATTTTACGCAATTTTCGACTTTATTTAGATCATAATAAATTATTATATTCAATCATGTCTACTGTAAAAGATCAGGACCGTATTTAAGCGCAAGCTACATAAGCTGCAGCCTATGGACCCAAATTTTAATTTTGAATAGACTAAAATAAAAAAGTTCACCGATATAACTTTTGAATTTACCTTATATGTTTACGGGAACTGTCAGTTAAATGGGCCCACAAATTTAACTTTTTTCTAAAGACTATTAGAAAGCGGTGTACGACGTTTCGGCGCAGCCGGTTCGGCGCGAAGACGTTTCGGTGCGAAGACGTTTCGGCGCAAAGACTTTTCGGCGCGAGAATAAAATATTTTGAAAAGAAAAATAATGTGGAAAAATTTAAACATTAATAGATAAATAATATATATAATAAATTTATTAAAATTAATACACATGTATAAAAAATAAAAAAATGTTAAGGATTCATTTTGTAATTATACGATAATCCTCGCATATAGTCGATTATATTATAATATAATAAAACACCTTCACAACAAATTATTTACTTAATACAGTGTTAGGTACAATTATTATAAACAATATTAGATAATATAATTTAAATTAACAAGTACAGTACAATAAAAAGATAAAAAATGTAATAATTTCATTAAATTCCAAATAACTAAATTAGTATTAATTATAATCATTATACAGTATAATCTTATAATTATAATACTGTTGGTGGCGGCACTTGTTCACCACCCTCACCACTGAGTTTGTTGGCTAAGAGGCAGTGGGGCGTTGAAATACCTGATATGGGAGGATTAGCAACAATTTCCTATTGCATTGCGTATCTTTACTATTTATCAATTAACGATATAATGTATTTAATTCTTAAACGGTACCAACCGAGGAATTTTAAACTGTAATCCTTTGTAAAATGTGTCGTTTAAAAGATACGAGGTTTTCAAAATAATCAAAAGAAAAATCTCGATTTTTTAAATATTTTTTTACTTACTTTAATTCATAACTCGAAAGCCAATAAAATTAAATAAAATGAATTGGTAACACAGTAGTTACATTAACCTATTTTCTATACATGTATATTATAGTTTCAATAAATTTATTATTTATATTACTTATCTATTAATGTATCAATTTAAAGTAAACAAGTAAAAAATTCTTGTCCGATGTATTGATTTAAATAATAATTATTTTGTCAATATCTTATGACAAAATAACCTTATAGTTTTATTGTGTCCGTTATACCCAATATCTTATTATTTAAATTTAAAGTAGATCAAAAATTTTAAAATATTTTATTCTCGCACCGAACCGACCTCGCGCCGAACCGTCCTCGCGCCGAACCGTCTTCGCGCCGAACCGTCTTTGCGCCGAACCGTCTTCGGAATTCTTAACGTTAGGAATTGTTGGTGAAAACGGGCATATGAGATTTAAAGAACTTAAGATTTAACGCATGTTGCTCGGAGTTTGGACGAAAATTTCAACTATCCATATCTTGGTAAAAAATTAACTTAATATCTTGCTGACTGAAGCTCATTTAGGCTCAAAGGAAGCTCTATCGATTGACATCAATTTTATACATAAATTCAAAACGGGAACAAAAATTGCTAAATATGACTACAGCCCCCTCAGTTGTTTTTTGCGAATAACTTCGCGACCTTTGAGGCTCACTCGAAAATAATGAAAGCTCACTTACACCCGTATTCATAAAAATTTTAGAAAGTTAAAATATCTTTAAAATACCTTTAAAATGCAGGCGTCATAAAGCCCAATCACAAACGTTCATTTGTCTTAATTGTAAGGGTTTCATTGGTTGTTTAACTTTAATGAGCGTTTTAGTTAAAATAGGTTTAAAACACTCTTTAAGTATTTTTATGAATACATGCGTTAGGCTCTAACGATGCTCTAACGATTGACACCAAAATCATCAAAAAAAACTGACTGTTTTTGAAAAACAGTCAGAGGTAAGAAGTTGAAAATAATATAAGTTTATTTGCCAACCCACAATTAAATTTGTTTATTTTGGGATTAAGGGATTAAGTGCAAAAAGATTATTCTCTTATTTAAACCCATTAAAACTATCTTATAACCAAAATTAAAAATTCGGGGGGGGGGTTAGCAGAATGTCATTATTAGAAAATTTGAAATATTTCAAAAACAAAATTGGAACAAACGAAAATAAGGAAGGTACAAACAGGTACAAACGAGGTACAAACGATTTAGACTATTTTTGATTCAAAATTCAAAATGGGGGGGGGCTGGGCAAATGCCCATTTTAGATATTTCGAAATATCTGAAAAACAAAATGGGTACAAACGAAAATAAGGAAGGTACAAACAGGTACAAACGAGGTACAAACGATTTAGACTATTTTGGATCCAAAATTCGAAATGGGGGGGGGGCTGGCGAAATGCACCTCGTTTTTTATGTGGTATCCCCAGTAGGCCTAATCCACGATTTGTTATTTACTGATGTCTTTTCTTCCGTTTCGATGCCCTAGATGGTCCAGGCTCACTTATAATGAAAAATATCTTCAGCATGTGACAGTGACAGCATTGTGTAGATAATAGAACACTTCAAACTTGTTTTCCTAACACCCACATGCTCGACCGCACCCCTTCTTACACTTGCACGAAATACATTTCAGGAGTGCTTCTGATGCTGGATCTTTTTTTTGTTTTCACTGGAGTAAGCCAAATCTTTTTCCTTTCCCAGTCCAGAGTTCAGGCTCATACACGAGAGGGGCCTTCTCGTGTATATCATTCCTAGCCTGAACTTGGTGGTAGGTCCGAAGGGAATGTTGCCGTGAAGCTTTCCTTGCAGGGGGTAATGCAGCAAGACTTTCAAGCTTTCAAAGAGCGAAACGCAGATCCCGAAGTCATTGATGCTGCGGGAGAAAGCTTTTTTATTGCTCGTTACAGCGTTTTCAAAAAAAAAACTGTTACTTTGGGCTCTCTACGTTATCAAAATTTTGCAAGATCCGTTCCGAAGAGTAAATTCAGTCATGCTGCATTACCCCCTACAAGAGAAGCTTCACGGCAACATTCCTTTCGAACCTACCACCAATTTCAGGCTTGGAGAGTTCAGAGCAATGGGGTTGGGAAAGAAGCAAGATTGGGCTTATTTCAGTGAAAACTACTGGCGTACCTAGAGCTTTTGCCGCCCGGTGCGGCCTTAAATTTTGCCGCCCCCTACCAAAAAAATTTTTAAATTTTTAAAATTTTTATTTTTGTTTTAAATTTAAATTTTAAAATTAATAAAAATTTAATTTTAAAAATGAGCAAAATAAACCCCAAGTTTTTCTTGTAGACCAAATATTTTTTTAATAAAATTTTTACATACCGCAAAATGGCGCCCCCTTAAAAATGTGCCGCCCGGGGCAGTCCGCCCCTACCGCCCCCCCCTAGGTACGCTAGTGGTGAAAACAACAAAAGATTCAGCACCCGAAGCACTCGTGAAATTTATTTCGTGCAAGTGCAAGAAGGGGTGCGGTCGAGCATCTGGGTGTAGGAGACCTGAACATTGCGAAATTATTGGCACAGGAAGTCGAAGAAGACAACAAAGATAAAAACTTGAAAGAGGAGTTAAGAAATTTGCAAGAATCTATTGATATAAGTGACCCTGGACCATCTAGGGCAGACGTGTCAAACTCAAAGGCTAACTTGGGCCACGAAAACAAGGTTTAAATTTAAGTGGGTTGCAAGAAAATATCAATATTTATAGAAACAATAGCTAAAACTATAGCTCTTATCGCCACAAAAGCTAAGCTATAGGCACAGCTATAGGGATTATTGACAGATCCATTAAACTAACTCATGGCAACTTCAGGAACGAAACTCTAAAAATTGCCCAAGAAACTTTGTTCAAGAATGGTTATCCCGCACTTCTGGTGAAGAAACTCGTCAAAGATCGTGTTAATAAACTTTACAATGGTAACACAATGAAAAAAGAAGTGTCTAATTTTACAGTTATGCCGTATGTTCGAGGATTAAGCGAAAAACTCAAAAGGATATTAAAACAACACAATATTAATATGACCTTTAAATCCTCCAACAACATTGGCCAACTTTATACTAAATTGAAAGACACGGTACCACTTGAGAAGAAATCAGATTTAGTATATAAAGTTCAATGTAATAACTGTAATTTAGTTTATATTGGCCAAACTAATCAATATCTTCACAAAAGAATGAGTGGACATATTTCAAGTATACGCTGTAATAAACCAGAATCTACAGCTATTGCTAAACATATTCTGGTTGATGGACATGATGCTGATTTTAAGAACGCTAAAATTATCAAATCTGTTACCAACTATAAGGATAGACTTCTTCATGAAATGATCAGCATTAGAAGAGAGAAGAACGCTATGAACAGAAAAACTGATATAGACGGCCTAAGTAACATCTACAGCCATTTACTAGTCTAATTTTGTCAAGCATTGGAGTTAAGCTTTTCTTTTTTTGACGGAAACTCATTTTAGGTTGTTCCTTAACTCACGATCATATATCAAGACCACCTTCTTTGGATCATAGGTCGTATTAAATTACAATGCGTTTATTTCGGTTTCCATGTATATTTTTATGTCACTAATAAACATTCTGACAAAGGCGATTACCATCGCTGAAAGCTCAATTGAATTACCAATTATTGAAGTTTATTTAACTTGTTCTATATTTTAAAGTTTTATCTTATTATTATTCTCACAAGTTAATAATTTATATTTAAATATTTATAGAAACGTAGCTTTATTTCGAATAATACAGAATAATAACTTAAATGAAGAAAATTCGTTTTTATTACAATTTATTATTTATTTAAAATAACAATAAATTGCACTCGATTAAAAAAAAATGTTACCTTTAAAGAAAAAATTAAACTTAATTGATTAAATAGTATATTAAAGTATAAGTGGATATTATTTATGTATCTAGGGCATTATGACGATGTTTATGTCGAGGGCAACTAATTTAAAAGGGCGAGGGCCGCCAGGCCCGAGAGTTTTTAAGTTGCTCGAGAGCATAAACATCGAGTAATGCTCGTGATGCATACAACGTTTTATATTTCACTGCATTTGAATTTGTCAATATTTAAAAATTTTATAAATTCTGAATTTAATGATTGCTAAATTTAATTTTTACTTTATCATACGAAGTCTGAAAAAGTATTGTGATCGTGCAGAAAAAAAAATTGAGATTTTGATGAATTTAGTCATTTTGAGGTCCCAGAAGCTGAAAATCATCATTTCTAAAAAATGTCTGTATGTATGTATGTGTGTATGTATGTGGTCAAATTTTGTGTGCGCTCTACCTCAAAAAGTAATAGGAATTTTTTAACAAAATTTTGTATTTAGTACATAAATATTGAGACTTAGAGCTGATTAGATTTTGGTTAAAATCGGTACACGGAAAAGCAAAAAAAACAATATTTTGTAAATAAAAAAAAAAATTTTTTTCTTATTTTTAAAATTTTATTTTTTTATTATATTCTTCATCAAAATAATAATAAAAAAGTATTAATCAATAATCGTGTAAATATCCTACTTTTGGATATATAGTTTTTACAAATTTAAAAAAAAACAATCTTTTTTTTTTATTTTTTAAATTTTATTTCTTTATTATAATTATTTCCCACCAAAATAATAATTTTTTAAAATTTATTATTATTTAAAAGTATGATAAAGTTATGTGCATGGCCACATCCGATTTTTTTTATTATTTTAAGATCAGTACTACTGTGTGAAAGACAATAAGGGGAAACCAGTCTATTAATTATATTCCTTGGTAAGTCATCTTGGCTTTGGCCAAATTTGGGCCACTCAAAGAATATTGTTGTTTTTTTCAGAAAAGAAACTCAGGCGTTTAAACAATTCAATATTTTTATTGAAACACAGTTTTATATTTACAGTTTATGCATCAAGTAGTCAATGTGTGATAAAATGTACACATGAATAAGAATGGAAAAATGTGGTAGTCCTTTGGAGCGCACGTTGATGAAAAATAATAAATTAAAAATATACAGGACGGATATTTTTCGGTTTAGTTAACTTTTACGAAAGTTTACCAACCATGATGAGCAAGACCATGATGACCATGGATACCATTGGCAACAATGGTACCAGATGGTCCGGCAACAATAGCTCCATGTCCGTGTCCAAGACCGAGTCCGTGTCCAACAGCGACACCATGTCCTACAGCGACACCATGTCCAAGACCGATTCCATGTCCAAGACCGATTCCATGTCCAAGACCGAGTCCATGTCCAAGACCGACATGTCCTACAGCGACGCTGTGGACAGCTGGAGCAATAATAGCAGCAGAGTGTGGTGCGATAACAGCAGCGTGTGGTGCAATAACAGCGGCTCCATGTCCAGCCCAGTCTTGGGAAGCTACCAAACCTTCACCGTGCCATTGTCCATCATCGTGTCCGTGTCCAATAGCCAAACCATGAGCACCAACCAAACCAATACCAGCGTGTCCAACTGCATTTGGGATTCCGTTGGGTCCTACAGCACCGTGTCCATTTACAACACCAGCTGGTCCAGCAGCTCCGTTGCTGGAAACTACAGTACCGTGCAATCGAATTAGGGCCACTCTTTAAAAAGTAATTTTCTTATATTTACCTTTCCATTTTCGCAATTTCACGATTACTGTAATTTCCAGATCTTAAAAGACCTTCAATTTTAACTTTTTTGTCCCATTTAAGGTCCTTATTTTTACCCATTTCGTAAAAATAATTTTGAAAACTTAAAATTTTATATTAACACTGTAGGTATTGCTCGCTAACGAAATACACAAAAACTAACTTGTTCACAACACTTGTCGGGTAGTATACACTTGTAGGAACCACAATTTAATTCAATCCCTTAAATAATGACCAACAACAGACAAAACTACCCCACTTAAAATACCCAAATTTTTGGATTTTACAAATTTTAAATTTATGTATGACTGTTAGGGTGAAATTTGATACCTGCAATTTTTTGAATGCATTTTTTTGAATGCAATGTATTTTTTGAATGTTTTTGAATAATTATTACTCGATAGAAATTCAAAATTAACCAAATCTAAGCAATTGCATTAAAAAAGTAAAAAATCGTGAGTGGCTCTAATTCGCTTGCACGGTACTGTACACCTGAAGCTCCAACCAATGGAAGATGACCATGATCATGTCCATGTCCATAACCCAATTCCCATAAACCGGAGGGTTTGGCACTAGCTAAAACTACCACACAGGCAAAGACAGCTACGGTCTAGAAAAAGAAAAATTAATATTTGTTTTTGCAAATTTCAAATAACACAATTCTTACTAAAGTATTCATTGTAGTATAAGAGATCTTGTAGAGCTGAAGAACTGAACAATGTCAAATAGGATACCAACCCTCGTTTATATACTTCGATTACGTCCTTCATTATTATTAGGTAATTATTGTGAGTACTTGTAATAGTAAATTTACTTCCCGATCTAGTTGACCCCGCCTTGGTTCCCTACTTTTAGTTTTTTAGTCTGCAATTAGAAGGTATATATCCATTACCATTTTAAAAATCTGATTTATTTTAATTATTAGCAGACACATATGGGTGATTTAGAATGTACTTTTATTAATTAACACATTTACGAAAATAGTTTTGTCAAACAAGGACGTAATTATTCTTGACCTTTTAATCGAGAATTAATTTATTCTTATATTTCAAATAACAGAAAATTTTACTTTCTCGGAGAGATATCTTTATGCAGAACGAATTTTCCCTTTAAATTATTTTCGGAATAGCAGTTTACTATTTTAAAATTTCCACGATGAAAATTGTTTCAATTTTCTATAATCAAGCATAATCGGCGTTAGATTTGTCACGCTGTTGCACTGAAGAGGGCGTTCACGAAAAGATCAAAATTTTCACATATTTTTTAATTTCTATTAGGTTTTATATTATCGATTTAAACGGTTTTCAAAAAAAATAAAAATAAAACATCTTTGTAGTTTTAGACAATAAAAACGCATTTTTATCAGCATCGAGAGTCTACTATTCCAGCCGGCATAATATTATTTAATATTTTATTCAAAAAATTTATTAAATTATTTTTGCAAAGCTTTTTGTAGCCAATTTAGAGTTGGATTAGCTTACTTGGTTATTTACGAAGAAATAAAAAATGAAGTATGTGTAATAAAAAATGGAACAAAATAGAGGTAAAGAAAAATTGCGTGAAATAACCACGTACACGAAGAAACGTCCTTGCACGTCAGCAAGGAATTCGACGGTCAATAGCCGGGTGATAATAAAATATTATATCTACCTACCTATATATAAATAGAAAGTCTCATATTATTTAATAAAGTAAAAATTTGAAATATTAAAAAAACGAAACAAACTCAAAATGTATAATAATAAATAATAACAAAAAAAAAGTTTGCGAATAAAAGGATAATAGTTAATAATCCAGTAAAAATATACAAATTTACGGGACAGGACATTTGGGCGCCGCCGTTTGGGCGCCGTCGTTTGGGCGCTGCCGTTTGGGCGCCGGACTTTTGGACGCCAAGATTTTTGGGCGCCCGGACATTTGGGCGCTGGACTTTTGGGCGCCGCCGTTTGGGCGCTGGTTCAATTCCTCCAAAAGCAAAAATTTAGGACCGCCTATTAAGTTCGTAAGGATTTGGGGGTTAGGGGGGGGATGGGAAATCTTACAAACCTTTAAGTGGGGTCCACGGCTGACGTATTTACGTAAATTTCTTAAGATATTTTAAGATTTATTTATCTAATCCTAATAAAATCCCATAAAATCTAATACATAAAATCTCAGCACGCTACTACTGCTGCTTCAGCGTGTCATTTTTTGATGAAAAAAGAAACAATCTGAGTGGTCAATTTTTTTACCAACCGAAAAATATTTCCAACCACCGCATGGTGGGGTGGAAGAGCAAATAAAACAAGCATTTAATCTAAAAATAAAATAGAAATGAATCTTAAATTACAATCTCATGAGCCAACGAATTGTAATTCAAGATAATTAATAAATACTGTTCAAAGCAAAGCAAGCGCCGAATTGTAAACCGCTCGGTCCAGGGTTCAATTCCTCCAAAAGCAAAAATTTTTTTATAATTTTTTTTGTTACCCGTCAACGTCGCATGTTAATCTAGCAAACAATTTTGTCAATTTACTTACAAAATGATTGAATTATAACATTTTTTTTCATTATTAATTTATTATAACACTGATTTATTACAGAATTTATTATTACAAATATTTACAGCAAATCGACGGTGGAAAGGCAAAAAGTCTTAAGGGCCATTTATGGTAATATATACCGTAAATAACGTTTAAGACTTTTTGGGGGGCTCAAATATGATATCCTACACTTAAAAATTCCGGCGCCCAAAAATCCTAGCGCCCAAACAGCGGCGTCCAAAAATCCGGCGCGTAAAAGTCCGGCGCCCAAATGTCACGTACCGAATTTTAAGCTTTGTCAACGATTGGATACTCTTTGTCGTCGGTTAACCTTGGAAAATAAGTCTATCCAAACCAATAATACCCAATTAAGAGAATCTCGTTAATCCATTATGCGGGTCGCTAAGCAATCTCGAAAAACAATAATTAGTTATTAATGTCAAAATAAAATATTTACATAAGAAATTGTAAAATGAAAAAGTATGCAAAAGTAGCGACATTCGGGTACCTATTAGAAGGACACCACGGTGACGATTTTGACCAATAAAAGTTGCCGATTTTAAAATTTTTTTTCAAAAGTTTTATTTTAAGTTTTTATTCAAAAAGCAAATAATCTCAAAACTATCAAGTAGTGCAGTAAAACATTGCTGTCCATGTATTGGCTACACTATCTGCTTGTATGTTCTGGACTAAGAATGTTGTTTCTGCGGTAGTTTCACGATACTTTTGAGATTTGTATTGTGAAAGAAGTGTCTATCTTTCAATATTTTGATCAGTGGCGGCTCGTGAGTAATATTTTTGGGTGTTCTGCATTATAAAAAATAGGCACGGTATCACTAAAATGGCAATCTCAAAAAATAATTTTGTAATTAATAATTTTATTAAGTACGGCTTACGAGAGAAGTTGTGTTAAAAATATTAGTAATATTCCATTTTATTTTTTCTGCATTTAGTTTTAAATGCATAAGCATTTATTTTATGTGCAGTGTACTTATAATGTACTCATGATGTACTCATAATGAAATCCGGACGCTCCTATCCTATGTTAACAATGCAAATTTCCGATTTTGAAGCCGTTTTTGGATAAGTATATAAAAATCCATTTTACAGCTAAAACTTATTCGACGTTTTTTGTTGCAAATTTCATTGCCTTCAATTTTGTTTATATATTTCTGACTTATACAATAAACAAGACTCGGTTAAACAAGAGAAGAGAGAAAATTTTTCGTATTTTCCAAGTCTTATTTAAGCCGCTGTCAGTCAGAAACGGCGCGACAAAATAAAAAAATGTATGTAAACAAAATTGAAGATAATGAAATTTGTAACAAAAAATGTCTAGAAAGTTTTCTTGTAAAATCGATTTTTATATGCCAAAATACGTCTTCAAAACAGGCAATTTGCATTGGTAACATAGGAGCGTCCGGATTTCATCATGAGTAACTGTAGTTATGTACTCAGCGCTGCATTATAAGCAGAACGGTTGTACCATAGTAGTTGTATTATGCAATCTTGTAATCTATAAATCAGGAGTTGAAAAAAACAAGATAAATTTAAATTATACTAATATTAATAATTAATCGTAATTTGAATTAGATTTTCTAATATACATAGTTAGGATCTGCAAAAAATAATTTTACTTCTATTTTGATAATAGTATTTGTATAAGAAACTTGGTAAAATTTAAATTTGTACTAAATTTTTAAATTACACTATATTACCTATATTAAACTATTGTAGTTTATTGCTTAATTGTTGTTGAACAATTAATGAACAAAAATTAACTCACTTAATTGTTTTCATAAATCAGATATATATATATATAATCGGATCATTTCTACGGCTGCCGCCGCCTCTCCGTCCCCAGTTTCCACTCTCCTCTGTCCAGACAAAGTTCCTCCTCCAGATCTCTTGCTGACATTGCCTCGTCGATTCCTTGCCTCCAACTTAATCTAGGCCTTCCTCTTTTTCTCTTTTCGGGGGGTATCCACTTCAACATCTTTTTTGGCCATCTTTCTTCGAGCATTCTATTTACGTGACCGAACCAAACCAGTTGTCTTCGTTCGATTTCCTCGACGATATTTGTTCTTACCTCCATAATTCTTCGGATGTCGTCATTTCTCACTTTATCAAGTCTTGATTTGCCAGCGCTTCTACGCCAGAAGTCCATTTCCATTGCTCCCAACTTCTTTTTACTTTTTACGCCAATATCCCAGACTTCTGCTCCATAAGTGACCATATTTTCGATTATGGACGTATAGATCCTTTTTTTCGTACCTTTCCTTATATTTTTGTCCCATAACACACTATTCAGAGTTCTTATGACATTCCTTCCATTATTTATTCTTTTCTCAATCTCTTTCCCGCTGCTACCTGTTTTATCAAATACAACACCCAAGTATGTATATGCCTTTGTGCCTTTCATGTATTCGCCATCCATATCTAGATTTTCTATCTCTTCGATTCCCACACTGAGATATTCTGATTTTTTCATATTGATATTCAGGCCGGCTTCCTTGTATTGTTCTTTAAGTTTTCTTACCATATAACTGAGGTCGATTTCGTCTTCTGCGACTACCACTTGATCGTCAGCAAAATACAGGGTGAACAGCGTTTCGTCATCTATTTGTATCCCCATATTCTTACATTTTTTTTGCCACTTCTCCAGTGATTTATGTAAATATATTTTAAATAGGGTTGGGGATAGGCAACAACCCTGTCTTAGGCCTTTGTCGATGTTAAATTCTTCGGATATTGTTTTTTGGGATTTAACTTGTGCCGTATTTTCCGCGTATAGGTTTTTTGTAGCATATATTAACGTTTTATTTATCTGCAATTGTTCCATTGCAATCCATAGTTTGTTTATTGGTACGTTGTCGTATGCCTTCTCTACATCTATAAATGCTAGATGTGTATTTCTACCGCGTTGTACTTTTTTCTCTACAAGCATTTTCAGGGTAAAGATATTATCAACCGTGGACCTTCCAGCTCTAAAGCCCGCCTGTTCTTCTGCCTCTTTTCCCTCTATCTCTTTTTCTATTAGATTTTTTAATATTTTTGAGTACAGTCTTCCCACGCTGCAGATTACTGCAATACCTCTATAATTTGCTGGATCTTGTCTGCATTCTTTTTTGAAGATTGGTGTTATCGTCGATGTTCTCCATTGTTTTGGTGGGCTTTCCCCATTTATGCAGCGTTGGAAAAGATGTTTCAACATCTCGTGCAGCTCCCTTGGTCCGTACTTTAGCAACTCTGCTGGTATACCCCCTGGTCCGGGAGATTTGCGGTTTTTCATATTCCTACATGAGGCTTCTACAAGTTCTAATGATATTTCTATCTTTTCCCTTTGTTGTGGGACCATTTGTTTGTCTCTAATGCCCTGCCTAGTTTCTGTCAGGAGATTACTAATAAATTACTCAGATTCATAATTTATTTAAATCACAAAATACGAAACGTAAGATCTGCATACAACGCAGCTCGATTTGTAATGTAAAGGAATCCGGGTATACGATTCTATCCGATAGCTGCCGTCGCCTAACGAATATGTGCATAGCATCACGGATTTCATGTTCACGAGAATATGCAGCTAAATGCAGCTCTATCGTGGTTAAACAGTGATTTCGAAAGCGTACCGGACATGTATTAATTATTATAGCACTTATTTGACTTTGAAACCCAAACTGATTATTCTTCAATTATTGAAATAATCTGAAATATGGTGATTACGTATACTAATAACTTAATAAGTAATAATTAATTATGGTACAATTCATTCTTATTTTTGGCGGTTCTGCAGCTCTGCAGCTCCTATGGTAGAACCGCCGCTGATTTTGATAGATTTTATGACGAAAATCCACTATTTTTCTTTTTTTGAAAATGTTAATATATAGTTTAATAGTAATAACATTTCAGGGGAAGTTAAGCAATTTTTGCCTCCTCTGACGAGTCACCGTTGGTCTGTAATCCTGTGTTTTATTGTTAATTGTTTTTGTTGATTCTTCAAACTCTGGTATCGGGTTACTTTCGAGCCATCAGTTGTTGTTTGGCTAACTTACCAGATTAACGACCGTCTCCAGGTACGTATCCAAGATTTTTTAATAAAAATACCAAAATTACCTTCACTTTTTGCCGTGGACTTACTAATTGATAGTAAAATGATTTCGGATTGGGAGGGGGGGAAGTTTAACCATTAATCCGCTACTGATCCATTTTATTATTTAAATTATGAATTAAGACCTGAAATATAGTGCAAACTACTCGTATAATACTTTTTTGTATTTTTCTGTATATTTTTTTATTATTTCAGAAAGCTTTTTTTATGTTATTTTGGTTTTCTTTTAGTAAATTAAATTAAAATTTAAAAAAATTAAAATTAAATAATTTTCATATTAATATTTTTGTTTTAATATGCTCGCTCCCCCCATTTAATGTTATCGGACCCCCCTAGGGGAGAGCGCCCTACAGTTTTAGAAACGCTGGAATAAACTTTAAATCGGTTTGAATATAAGGAGAATTGTTAACTCCGGTTCACATAATATTGCAGTGTTTTTTCGATTTCTATATTTAGACTTCGTTGCGCAGCAAAATAGTAAACAAAAACCACGATGATAAACCGCAAGTGATAAATATGGACATAATTAAATTAAATAAAAGCAATTTATTGCTAAATCAATTGTCTGCTCTCAGAATCCAAAATCTGGATCTGAGTTTGAATTTTTTTTAAATATTAATTTTCCAGGCAGTATTTATTGAAAAGGCTTCCAATAATGCCAATAATTTTTGATCAACTCGAAAAAATTTAAAAAAAAAACACAAATAAACTTAATTGTTAATAATTGTGAAAGTCAATTTTGCAAACAACATATTTCAATCCATCATTTTAATTCAGAAATCAAAATCAAAATTTTGAAATGGATATTAAACTTTTCAAATTATATAATTAATATTTTCAAATCCAAATTTTCTTTCTTAATTTCAAAATGATCGAATTTCATCCAAATAATTTTCAATTATAATTTTTCTCAAATAAAAACCTATTCTCAACCGCTTTTGCAGCAAAAAGCCTGGCTTCCCCACATGCGCGTGAAGTTAGCTCTGAAATTTTTGAAAATTTTAAAAATGAATATTGTGTCTGCACAATATTTTTACTTTATCATACGAAGTCTGAGAAAGTATTGTAATCGTGCAGAAAAAAAAGTTGAGATTTTGATGAATTTAGACATTTCGGAAAATCGTCATTTCCAAAAAATGTCTGTATGTATGTGTGTATGTGTGTATGTATGTGGTCAAATTTTGTGTGCGCTCTACCTCAAAAAGTAATACGAATTTTTTAACAAAATTTTGTATTTAGTACATAAATATTGAGACTTAGAGCTGATTAGATTTTGGTTAAAATCGGTACACTGAAAAGCAAAAAAAAACAATATTTTGTAAATTAAAAACAATTTTTTTTTCTTATTTTTAAAATTTTATTTTTTTATTATATTCTCCTCCAAAATAATAATAAAAAATATTAATCAATAATCGTGTAAATATCCTACTTTTGGTTATATAGTTTTTACAAATTAAAAAAAAAACAATTTTTTTCTTATTTTTTAAATTTTATTTCTTTATTATAATTATTTCCCTCCAAAATAATAGTTTTTTTTAAATTTATTATTATTTAAAAGTATAATAAAGTTATGGGCATGGCCACATCCGATTTTTTTTTTAATGCTTAATTGTTCAATTAGTGGATCTTTATTTGAAAGTTATACTTTTAATTTTAAACAAAATTGTAAACAATAAAATGGTACATTTTTTGAATTATATTATATAATTGCGAATGAGAGGGCATAATGAGAGGGCATTATGATTTATAGGCCCTAGGGCGTTATAGCCTATTTAATATATCTCGTTGTCAAGGTATAAAAGACAAATAATGACTCAGTGTAATATAAACATCTTTAAAACACGCGCGATTTTGTGAGCACAACGGCGCAGCCGGAGTGCTCGAAATAGAGCAAGTTTAACAGAGCAAAATTAACAGAAATGAAGAAGTCACTTATTTGGAGTGAATAACAACAAAATTTTTTAGTTAACTTTGCATTTCTAAAGATACACATTATTGTTAAATCCATAGATGTCAATTTGACACAAATAGTTGTAAAATGGACATATTTTTAATGTTTATATTACTTTCTGAGAGTAAACTAATTGAATTTTGCAAAAAATTTTGTCAATTATAATAAAATTAGTACCGTTATTATTGACTCTATTTGTTGTTGACGATTTAACAAAAAATAAGAGTGGACCTGTGGGAACTCCATTTTTTTTGTTATTATGGCAAAATATTTCTAACAGTGTATTTCTAATAGCACTAAATTGTGTATAAAAATATCCACTTTTTTACTTGCAAACTACTTTGAACTGACACTGCTGGGGTAAAAAAATAGAAAGTCGGTCTTTTAGACTTCAGCACCATCCTTTTCCCAGTCCAACAATATTTTCAGTAGAAACCGAACTTGGATACATCCACTGGTGTAGGGGAGGCACATTTTAGGGGCGGAATTTTAGGCCTGTACCTGCTCTACAAGAAGAAGCAAAACGTTGTGAAAACGGGCAAGGGCCTCTTGAACTATTAATATCTATTCAAAAATATAGGTTTTAAAACTCTAGTCCCATTTATTCATTATGTGAATCATATCATGTCATGTTATGTGAGTCATTTCTAATGACGTTTCTTTAGGAGGGGGGGGGCAGCAAATTTTAAGACTGTCCTGGGCGGTAAAAGCTCTAGGTACATCATACATCATGGTACCCAAGGAGAAACAAGTGCCAATGCACACATTACGAAACCAAAAAATAAATTTGTTCATCCAGACTGAATTGGATGTCATCTGTCCAGATTGGGATAGCAGCAGCGTCAGGGATATGGGTCAACATTGTATTTCTGGAAATGCAAAGCGTAAAGCAAGAGATGAAAAAGAATAAAAGAGATTAAATCAAAAATATGCAAGCTGTCGGAGTAATGGTGTTAAATCCTAAGAAATTGAAGCAGAAAATACAGAAGTGGTGAATTCTTAGTAAAGGAAGGCAGTGGTATAGAAGAATTGTCATTACTATAAGATTACCATTAATATTAGCAACTGTCAAGAAGTCAAACTGAAATCGAAAGTACAGCAAATTCTCTCAATTTAACCATATCATCTTCAAGCCAAAGAGAAACTAATAGCACAGTAAATTCTCTCGATTTAACCTTATCATCTTCAAGCCAAAGAGAGGCCGAAGACACAGCACTAATTGGTCTAATAATTTTAATCAAGATTATTGGATTGTAAAAGTAAGTAGCGAAGTGCAACATATTAACAGCAATTTCTATTTGTTACGCCCCCCCCCCGCTGGCTTAACCAGCCACAGTATAATGGTAGACGGTAAAAGATACAAAACTTTATATTATTTTTGTTTATACTTAGCTTGTACTTAGTTGTTTTGTAGCTTTAATGACTTAACACATACATATTGTAATGATATTTTTTATTTTATTAAGTAGCCAACGACAAACAATCATTAATCTCTACGGCTTTACAAGTCGGAGAGCTTAGACTTCTCAGGGTGGATTCAAAGTGGCTTATCTGAACAATTTTGGGATGCAGGTTATACACAAATAAAATACACCAATTCCACAGAGTAAACAAATTTATAAACTTTACCGAATATTGATACTTGTGATGAGAACAATAATTCTCTAATAAGGCTCTTAGGTGTGTAAAAGTGATGCAACAACTACCAATCAAATTACATTTAATGCAAATCAAAATCCTTATCTGAACTTGATTGATAACTGCGCCGTGTATGATCATGTGAAGCACAAAGAAATTTATTTTTATAAATGTGACAAATAAAGTTTTTATTTTAAAAACGAAAATTTTGTAATTACCAATTTTAATCAAAGTTTAGTACGCCACTGGATTAGGCCACGTTCGCTGACTCTCGTGATCTTGATGACAGTCCGACAGATGCCCAACAGTAGTTCATTACACCAGGTTTTCCTCTCACACATGTGTTGTCGAATTGATATTAAATAAATGGCATCTACAAATAATATGATTTTAAGAAAAATTAATACTTGATTATTCCTCAAGTGCATTAATTAGTGATTGTATTCCACATCTGCTTGGATCCACTCTTGATAATTAACCTCTTGAACAGGTAAGTGCAAAATTTTAATTCTATTCTTCATGTGGTCGTTACCGGTTTTTCATCTGGTAACATCGATCATCCATGTATTCAAACCACAAATCGATTTTAATATTCTTCAATTTCAGATACTTCTAATTTCCAATCTCTTGATAGTTCTTCAAAAATTATGAAGATTAATGCAATATTCGAAGACATAAAATTTTCACATCGGCATTCGAAACTCGGCGACCATTTCGCTCTCGTCACCTTTTACCCACGTACCAACCTTCGATTGTTTTCACCAAATTGATATAAATTTTAAAATTTACATCAAGTTTTTTTGAAGAAGATAATATAGCGGATCCAAGAAGGGGCAATTTCTTTTGCCATATTCTTTTGGTATTGAAATCCTATGCTATGGCATTATCCTAATTATTCTATCAAACCCTCTTCAAAATTTGTGCACATATTTTGAAGTTATGAATTTAAGCCACCCCCAGGTAGCTGCGCTGAGACGCGAGCGTAAAACTTCAACTGTAGCAACTATGACTCCAGTAGAATATTAGTATATTATAATCTCAAGTATTCCTTAAAGCAAGTGTACGAAGATACAAAATTTTATTAATTAAAGACGTGCCGATGAAATATATAAAGATGTCTTAAATGCTAATAAACAGGTAATTATAATATACATACATAGTAGGAGAAATATGAAATCATGGTTTAATGTTTAACTTTTTTGTCTACTATTGGTCGTGACAGCATAGCTAGAAAGTTTCGGTTGGAGCATTCCTTCGTTTGCCAACCGATGACAATTTTTTTCGGCTTTTTCTGAAATTTCTACAGGGTAAGTAATTTGTGCAAAAATCGAGTTGATTTTTTGCAAAATAGTGGTTTTGCCAAATACAGAAATTTTTCCATCTGCATTAAAATATTGAAACAAATGTGAAAGTTGTAATTGTTCACATAAAAGTCGGTTTTCAGATGGCACGCGTGCTCGATGTAAATAGGTGTAGTAATATGATTTAGTGAGTAGACCCCGCTGCAGTTGTCTTTTAACCATGCAACTGTTAACAAATTGTACATTAAGGTAATCTTTATCACATTTTATGAGCACATTGCTCGAGAATGCACGTTGGCAGGGTCTTGTGCGTGTTAGTGGCGTTGCGTATAGTAGTCCGGCATGTGCTTTGACCAGTAGCCGTTTGGTGCACACAATTAAGTGTTTTTCAACAAAGTATGCGGCACTGATGACGACTAATGAGTCAGAAACACATACGTGGTATGATGGCTTGATAGTCGATGAAGCAGTGTGTGTCTGCCGCTCTTCCTTAATTGTGTTTAATTTTTTAAATTTTGAAATTTATACTGGCAAGATTGCGAGAACTTTTATCTTTATCAAATTGTACATTTATTTAAAATAAATCTAACATATAAAACTAAAATTGTGATTTTGTAAAAATTTTTCTTAACTATAAAAGTACAACAATAAGGAAAAAGAGTAAATAAATTCAATATAATTTATTTATTTAAAATAGATATATAATAAAATCTATGTGTAGGCGATGACTAAATGCTAATATATTTGGCATATAATACTATAATTATTTTAATAATTAATGTGATCACAATTAATAATTCGACTCGGAGAATAAGGTAACTTAATTAATTTGTTTTATTTACATTTTTCACAAATATAGACGATTTTTTTGAGATGTATTATAAATACAAACTTTCCAATAAGGAAAACAAGGTAAATAACATTTAACTTGTAGTTCGGTAACCGATAGTTAACTTTGACTTTTTCATTTGTTTTACGATGTAACCCCTGACAAAAATCTGATAGGCAACCCAAATGTTGAAAACCTGATTATTGTTCTGTGCTAAAATAAGAATTTTGCATGAGGTATAATTTATCGATGGGGTTGGCTATGCCACCCGTCGGTAGCGGTTCGTGTGATCTCGAATGCGAGTTCGGCAGTTCCATATTTTGTAGTGACATGGTATCCGATGTTGCTTCATCCAGGTGATCGAAATTAGTACTGTCGTCTAACGATATATCCGAACTACAGAAGCTTTCACCCGAGTGTGCCGGATAGGTATCTAAAAACAAAATTATTAGAACTGGCATTGAAAGGTAGACGGAAGCGGCTTACCGTCTGGAGAGTATGGAAGATTTGGATTAAGCGGTTGACTAGAGGTTGGGAAATTTGAATCTCCGAGACTTCCCAGTCCCAAATAGTGGCCCTGGTCGCTCGACGGAGATTCTTGTTTAATAGTTTTTTCATCTTTATCACCTTTGTCTTTATCGCTGGGCGATTTTCCATCGTCCTGTTTTGCCTTCCTTTGAATCTTTTTCATTTTGGCTCTTTGATTTTGAAACCACACCTGGACGACTCGAACGCTGAGTCCCGTTTCTTTCGCCAACGCTTCTCTAACTTTCCGGCAGGGTTTCGGACTTACTTCGAACGACGCTTTGAATTGTCTTCTCTGTGCGGAAGTTAAAATCGTCCGGGGTCGTTTTGGCCCCCGTCTGCCATCTCTAGGCCGACCTTCTTCCAACATGTCGTCGTCGCCGGAACCGGACTGTTGCATCAAGTACATTTCCTTTTCAAAATCTTGTCGGCAAAATAGTTGACCTCCACGCAACACGAATTGTTCGCCTTTTTGCAGCGGCTGGCAACAAACGACGCACACGAAACATGCCAAATGAAAAACGTGCTGTTGGGCTCGCATCACCATCTCCTGCGACAGTATTCGATCTCCGCACCCCGAGCATTTGACACCAAATATTCTAAAACAAAAAATAGAATTAAAAAGACTGAAATAAGCGACTGCTAACTGCGTCAACCCCAAAAGTGACGACGACAAAATTTGATCTTTAATTAAAGTGCGATGTTCATCAACTTTGTATACCTATCGGAAAGCGTATAAAGTCGATTTCCGACTTCCTGCATGTTAAATATTCTCTTTCATATACATTAGGTAGCTACTTCGTTTTACGTTATGAGAATGAGAAGGCGGCGAAGCGAATTCAATAAAAACGACGGGATCTATTCATATTGCTTTGCAAGGAATTCAGGGGGATCCAATTGTATGCGTTCTTTTGATGTTAGAAAGTTTACGTCTACTCAGAAGTATAAATTTTTCGAATAATCCCAAGAAATTTTTCATGTGAAAATTTGGAAGCCAACCACATTAATTAATTACTTAATCAAATCTGTGGACTCACCTGTCGTAATCGGTTTTGCAGTATAATTTTGTGTTTCTAGTGTAACAGGAATGATTGAGGAGGACTCCACAAATGCAGCAGGATAGACAGTGTTCGTGCCAGCTTGCTTCCGCCACTCGCATCAGGTACCGATCGTGGATTTTTTGGCCGCAACCCTCGCACATTTCGTAGGTTTTCTCGCATTTTATTATACTAGCATCTGCAACAAATGGCACAATATTATATTAAGTACGCGAGTCGAAAAAACTTTATTTTTTCTTTTTGCATTTTTATTTCACCCAGATTTTTGATTTTTTCACTTAATAATATATTGAACTTCGAGTGTGAGCTCCACACCGAACCACAGAGGTATTGGCATATATACCACTATACCAGGTGGATCTGGAATGTGTAATTTTTTTTTATTGATTTCGGTTTGGTGGTAACAAATTTATTTCCTTGAATTAAATTCTTGTTTAAAAAGTTTAGCAATGCAGATGAAAATTTATGGGAAAATAAATGTCGAATAAATATTAATGGGATCCTAAAAGGATGTCGAGTGAGAATTTACCGGAAAAAGGATAATGACTAAGCCAAGTCTTCTTGGGTATTAAACGGAAAGCAAGACATCTAAACTGAGACGTGGAACAACGAAAACGTTTTCTGGTTTCGCATAATGAATCGACACAACGTGATTAGCGGTGCACTTTAGCATCGCATGAGGAACCATTAGGGAACCACGAGCAAAACGTATACATGGTCGATTTAGTGCTTGTTCAGGCGTAAATCTGCTCTTGCTGGGGCAGAGATGTTTCAATCTCACACCCCCGTACACTCACAAGAGCTTTGTGTGCTTAGTAGATGATGCGTTACCAACTTGGGACGAAGCAAACAGGCGGGCAAACTTTAAAATCATTTAAATTTCAATTATTTCCAATCGATATTCTTTTCGACTTTGGATTCAGGATTTCATTTTCTATAATTTAACCTTTTGATGATGTACTTTTAAAAACACTTGCGTCCATTTCAAGTTCGATTTGTTTAGCCTTTAAGAACCTCTTCAACCTTAATTTATATAATCTAAGAAAATATGTTTTCTAAACTTTTTTCAAAAAATATTTTCCAAAATTCTTTTTAATTTACATTAGCAATTTTACAATTTAAAAAAATATTTTTTACAGAAAGTAAGTTTGAGACTCTTAAAAGCGGTGAAAATTAATTTATACAGTAAAATTTTGGATTTTTGTCGATACAATGCACAGTTAAAAATTTTAAAGAAAATTGGAAGAAATAAACTAATAGTAAATTCTAGGCACTTCTGTGTTCGCTATCCGACGGAAAAGTGTTCTTCAGAACTCGAAAACTTCAATATCGTTTATTTTTGTTTCAATTTTTCGTGACATATAACATAATTAAATAAAGTTAAATTTACGTGATATTCACGTTTTATTGATGTTCTGTTATTCCAAATAAAAATGAAAGGAAAAAGAATGCTAAAATATTATTATATGAAAAATGTATTCACAATACGACAAATGACTGTTGATTAAAAAATATGGAGCAATATTGTTTACCGCGAACAAAATAAATATTTAATAATCTGAAATGTTTGCAAATTTTTTATTTTCTATTTTTTGTTGTGCATTAAATTTTAGTGGCCATTTCCAGCAACTTTTTTTTACATAATCATTTTTGCAAGTTTATTACCACATGTTTTTGTCGATCTTTGTTAGATTTTTCGATTGATTTCCGATTTTTTGCTCTCAATTCAATCAAAGTTCACGGTTATAAAAATTGCAGGTAGCGAAAATCCAAATTTTAGCATGCTTCTAATAGAAAAGAAAAAATAGAATTTTAATAATTTTGAAAAAACGTGGTTGTGATTACTTTCTTACCGAAAATTTCTCACCAACATTTTTTCAAAATCATAAATTTTTTTCAGTTAGCGATGCGCATTATACCATTCTTTTTAAATTAAAAAGAATTTAATCAGGGGATGCTATTTATAGGAAAGTGCACATTTTACAAAAGAAGCTACCGCTCAACTACGTCATTAAAGAACTATGTTGGATACATAATAAGCAACTGTGTTCTCATTATGCGTTAGATACCATATTAAATCGATAGCGACGATAGCGGCAGCGGCATATATTTATGCGGATACATAATCGATGCGTCGTCACTGCGGGAAGGTGAGAAATCTCTTTAGAGTAATCTGGAAACTACCAGTTATACAGCACAACTAAGCGGTTCTTGTGAATGTTGGCTGAGGTTGCTACTCCTAGCCTCATGTAACTTATCGGATATGTAAATATAATGTGAAAGGAGCATCTATATTTTGATAGATCCAATTTAAACTTTTTTTGAAAATTTTAATAAGCAAACAGTCCAGATTTTTAGTTGTGGCCAATTCTCTCTTGCCTCCTCTGACAATCCGCCGCTGCCTTATGGCGCTGCGTGACCGTTCCTGTTAATAACAGGAATAATAGAATGAAAAATCAAATTTTCGAATGTTAAGAATTAATTTTTAATTATAAAATAAAGCATTTTCGCATTAATATCATCCAAATAAAAAATTTGTTTCTCTTAAAAATTAAAAATTTCCTCTACTATAATCTATATGATCTTCGAGTTCGTATATAAGATCGAAGATCCCATGCCTTTCTAGATCCGTGATTTTCGAGTTCGATCGCGCTTTGAGAGGCGAATTCTTGAAAATTTATGTTTTGAAAACGTAATTATGGAAATTATGGAAATACATTCATGAATAATAGCTTTTATTGGATTTCCATTGTTTCAAACCACATACAAATCTACGTTTAAGAATCCGTTTGTAGCAATGCTATTACCAAGTGCGTGGTACGCCTAATACTCACTTTGAAGACTTCCTGCTGTTCTGTGAGTCTTTTAGGTTACATGCTACCTATAGTTGCATTTTTTTAAGAATAAAGTAAAAATTTATACTAAACCGATGACCGCAAAACATTAACCAATGAAATTGGTTTGAAATTAGATGTAAACAAAAGCGTAAATTTTGCTAGTATAAAACTGCCTAATTCTAAACCAATTTCATTGGTTAATTATTTCGATGTCATCGGTTTATTAAAATTTTTTTATTATTCTTAAAAAAATCCAACTATAGTGATATTTTTACTAAAATATTTCTCGTTAATCTATTCATGCGTGTCAGTGGAAGACAGATAACGGATAAAGGCCGCTTTAGACGGTTATAATTCTATAACAAGATTTGTTAATAGAAGTCATTATAATTTTGTAACCAAATATATTATGATAGCTGTCCTACAACTATTTGTGTATTAGTCGGTAACAATTTTCTATAACAGGAGCATGCGCAATAAACACGCTGTTATAAATTGTGATGAAAATAGAACATGTTCTATTCCGTCACAAAATTTGTGTCACAATTTGTGATCTAATTTCTATTATCTGTATGTAACGATAACAAAAATCTCATTGTAAAAATCTCGTTGTACCGTCTAAAACTCTAAAGTTATAAGTTATAAGTTCACACGTCTAAGGGCCAGTTGTATAAAGGAGGGTTGACTCGAGGATTAGTTGAACCTGGTTCAAAAATTGATCCAGGATCAACGCCTGTGCGGTTGTATAAAGCAACTTTCAGGTAGAGTCAACTAATCCGAGAGTTATTTTTAAAATTACTGTTGGTATTGCTAATAATAACAGAAATCAATATATATATAGTGATTTTAAATTATTTGACATACGAATTCAAATCTGTTTACTTCAAAAATCTGTTGTTGTAGTTTGTTTACGTAAATTAAAATAATAACGTTAAGGTTTATTTTACATTTAATTGACAATTAAAAAACTAAGGTAAGTTAACAAAATTCACTCTGATAATTTTATTTGTATAATAATGCATTTTTTATAATATTAGAATAATGGATGAAGATAAGAGAAGTGCGAATTTTACCACGGCAGAAGAAAATGATTTGTTAAGTGTTGTGACTAAATACAAACATATTGTGGAATGTAAAAAAACTGATGCACTATCAAATACCCAAAAAAACACCATACGGATAACTATCACAAAGGATTATAATGCGAGTGCAGCAACCACAAGATCTGCTGCTGCACTGAAAACTAAATATAAAAACATGAAAAAGCGTAGTAAACAAAAGTTTGCTGACGAAAAGACAAATGTGAAAAGTACGGGTGGTGGTCCTGCAAAGGTCGTTAAAGTCGATTCTACTGATGTGCAGATATTGGAATTATTAGGTCAACGGATGACTGGTCGAGTCAGTGAATTTGACAAAGACAGTTCAAGTAAATATCTGTTAATATCTTTTAACAACAAATTAATTTTTTTATGTGTAGTGCGTACAGAAAACGAAACTGTAATTGATGCAAATATAAATTCACAGTTCACGGTGCAGTTCACGGAAACCGATGAGGAGGCTTTAATGCGTAATATAGAAAGCAATACCGAAGGTGAGTTTTGCCAATAGAAATATCTTATTGAAGTTAAACTTTTCTTCAGTTAAAACTGTTAAAATGTATATTTTTTTAGATTTGCCATCTGCTAATTGGTCAAGTTACACGCCTGCTCAATTGAAGACCCCGGTTTCAACACAGTTGCAAACAAATGCACGCTCAAATAACAAAATAACAAGCAAAATGTGTGATTGGGTACAATCAAAAGTAAATGTGAACGATGTTGATTTAAAATTAAAATTAGAAAGGCATGAGCAAGAAATGTTGTATTGCAAAGAAGAACATGAGATGAAAATGCTTCATATGCAGGAGCAAAATGCTAAAGATTTGGAGATTAAAACCGAACAGCATGCCATGCAAATGGAAATATTCAAATTACAAGTTTTAAATTTAAAAAAATAAATTTTATTTATAACAATAGAGCAAAATGATTATTTATTAAGTTTAGCCTGTTAATTTTATTGGCATTGTTGCCTCGAATATCATGTGGAGGAATATCGTCAGGGTCAGCTGTTGCCATTTCTTGTCTTATTAAATTTTCAGTGTAGTCGTCCAACCGGGGAAGGGGTTCTCTATTTTTACAAGCAATGTTGTGTAGAACGGCTGTTGCAACCACAATTGCTTCAACTTTTTCTATGCTTAATCGTATCCCCAATGACAAAGTGGGAAAACGACGCTTCCATACACCGAAACATCTTTCAATAGGATTTCTTGTCCTAATCTGCGATTCATTGAACAGATTTTCTGCTGGTGTTGAAGGATTTGTTAGTGGGGTAATCATGTAAGGTTTTACAGCATATCCACTGTCACCCACTAGTAAATTGGTACCGTATTCTTTATTTTCAAATTTACCTCTCAATACACAATTATTGAATATTGTTGAACCGTGACTAGAACCTGGCCAACGACAAACAATACTCGTAATTAAAAGTGATGCATCACAAATTCCTTGAACATTTACGGAAAAATATCCCTTTCGGTTTCTATAAATTTCAGCTTCGTCTCCACCAGGGGATTGTATTTTGATATGTGTGCAATCTATTGCACCTACACAACGTGGAAATTTCGCTATTTTATAGAAACCTAAATTTACATTTTTAATTTCTTCGATGGTCCTGGGAAATTTTATATAGGTTCTTCCCAATTTCGCAAGCTCCCGTGACACCTTCGTTATTACTCTGCTTGCGGTGGATTTATGCACTCCCATAAAATCACCAGCAACAATTAACATCGACCCAGTAGCATAAAAACGCAAAGTTAATAGCAACATTTCGCCGGCAGATAATGCATGATTTCTGTAACAAAACAGTTATAATGATTTTAACAAGTTATAAAATTATATGCACTTTACCTTGTTGTCTGTGGACCAATATTAAGTTGGTTTAAAATTTCAAGCACTGTAGGTTTTGTCAATCAAAAGCGATCAAAAAATTCCTCATCTGACCACTTTTCAAAATGATTTGGTCGATCACGAAAAACACGTGGTTTTCTTTGAATATTTTCTTTCACTATATTTAGAACTTTTACAAAATCTTCATCGTCCGTTAAATCGTGGTATTCCATGGTAATAAATTAAAATTGAGTTTTTAATTACCACTATTCTAATATGACTTGTATATTAATAATATACAAAGCTAACAAGCTAATATGACAAGTGAACAACTGAACATTACTTCAAAAAGCAACTTGAACCAGGGATCAACTAAGTTAATCCTCCGATTTTTGGGGGTAAGAAAAACCGAGAGTTAAACCAGGGATCACGCTTGAACCAGCTCCATACAACGCACATTTACTTTGATCCTCGAGTTAACTCTGATCCGAGGTTGATCTTCTTTTATACAACTGGCCCTAAACCGAGTCGAGTCAACTAATCCGCGAGTTATTTTTTAAATTTAAGTTGTTGCTCCTGAATACGACAAAAATCTCTAGAAAAACAGTAATTTTTAAGATTTGACCATAGATATGACTTATGATTTTGACTTATGACATTTGACTTTCTGACATTAGTTTGAAACTGAAAGTTGTTTATAATATTAATTTATATTATAATCAAAAGTAAGTAAACTTCACTGAAATATTAGGTTGTCAAATATCTCCCTTCCGCCTTTTTGTCTTTTGAATTTCGCGGCTATGTACAAAGCGCTACAGAGCTCGTATCTGGCAATACTATACATCATTTGACAGGTCTTGACATAACCTACAAAACGACGCTATGCATGATTAGTTTGGATATTGCGTTCAACAGTTGTAGACGTGTAAACATGGAGTTCACTAACGCCGAAATTCGCACTATTTTAAAGTTTTCCTTCGTTAAAGGCAAATCCGCTAGAGAAACGTTCCGTGAGATTAATGGTGTTTTGGGGGATGGTACTCTATCACTTCGAACCGCGGAGGAATGGTTTCGACGATTCAGAGCCGGTGTGTGTTTGGTGGGATTGGAAGGGAATCATCCACTATGAGCTGCTCCCATATGGCCAGACGCCTAATTCTACCATCTACTGCGAACAACTGGACCGCTTGAAGCAGGCGATCGACCAGAAGCGTCCAGAATTGGCCAACAGGAAGGGTGTAGTGTTCCACCAGGACAACGCCAGACCACACACTTCGTTGATGACTCGTCAGAAAATACGGGAGCTCGGATGGGAGGTTTCATCGCTTCTTCCATATAGCCCGGACATGGCGTCAAGTGATTACCACCTGTTCCTGTCCATGGAGAACGCCCTTGGTGGTGTACAGTTGAACTCAAAAGAGGCTTGTGAAAAGTGGCTGTCCGAGTTCTTCGCAAATAAGGGGGGGCTTCTACGAGGGGGGTATTATGAAGTTGCCGTGTAGATGGAAACAGATTATCGAACAAAACGGCGCATATTTGAACTAAATCCGATCACCGTAACACTTTTTATAAAGCATTGAATAAAGAGCAAAAAGGCGGAAGGGAGATATTTGACAACCTAATATTATTTCTAATAATTTTTATTATTGTTTCGTCAACCTGAATCTGGCAAAAAATTCCTCATCTGTCTAATTAACAAACTGATTTGGACGATCACAAAAAACTTTAGGATTTATTTGAATGTCTTCTCCACAAATTTCGATAAATTCCATAAAATTTTCGTCGTCGGTTAATTGATAATCCATAATAATATTTATATAATAAATAATACGTAATAATAATATCAGTTATAATAAATGTTTAAAAATTAAGCTTTTTAATAAATACTGTCAAAATGAAAATTTCGTAGTAGGTAAACATTAGCACTTTGAGGTTAAAAAAATGTAAATATCGACTTGAACCAGGGTTAAACCACCGATTTCGGTGGGTAAGAAAAATCGAGAGTTAAACCAGGTTCAAGTCTTGAACCATGTACATACAACAGACATTTACAAAAATTGCTGGTTTAACTCTGATCCGAGTTTAAACCACTGACATACAACCGGCCCTAAATGTTAAATGCAAGTGATAAATGATAAATGTTAAATGCTAAATGCTAAATGTTGAGTATAAATCGAAAATAAATATTAAAGTCCAACTTATTCTCTTTTAATTAACGGTAAATGAAATAAAATTTCAAAAACCTATTGTCGACCGTAAAAACTAAATATAAGAAATATAAATAGTTGAGATAGAGGTCGTTATAATCTACAAAGTAGATACATTTCAAAATACAAATTCGTAATAGGACATCGGTAGTCAGGACCTATTATATTACAGGATACTATTTATATTTCTTATATTTAGTTTTTACGGTCGACAATAGGTTTTTGAAATTTTATTTCATTTACCGTTAATTATTTTAGTTTGATGAGATAACAAACTTGTAAGTTTAGATATCCCTTTGTGGACGCTTACTAACCTTCAAAATACATTTTCTTAGTATGGCATTCGGCTAGTTTAGAGCACGTGGAAGGTTTCATGATCGTTTGAAAAAATGGTAAGTTTAATTTTATATTTTCATTGTCAGTACGAACCTGATGAGGTCAATTTCGTTGGGTAAAACCGCGAATAAGTCCGAAACATGTCGTTCGTTAAGGCGTTTTGAATTTAATAATTTTTTTCTTGCTATTTTTTTATTCGTTATTGATTCCTAATACGGTCCTGACTACCGATGTCCTATTACGAATTTGTATTTTGAAATGTATCTACTTTGTAGATTATAACGACCTCTATCTCAACTATTTATATTTCTTATATTTATTCTCTTTTCTTCACCGAAACATCTGAACAAAAATTTCCGCCCAACGTGGGGCTCGAACCCACGACCCTGAGATTAAGAGTCTCATGCTCTACCGACTGAGCTAGCCAGGCGTTGCTAATACTTAATATTTTTTTAGATTTCAAACTCCAAAATTTTTTCAGGCACTAGTGGATTTTTTTTACTACACCCAAGCTCAAACCCCAGAAATGGTTAGAAAAATATTCTCGGCGCCTACCTGTTTATAGATATCTATAGGCTATCTTCTCTATACATAAACGTTTCTTGCACACAAAAAATATAAAAAAATAATTTGCAAACCAATAATTCAAACAATAATAGAAGAAATATTGTGATGTGAAATGCGCACGAGAAGTCTATTTTTCATGACTACATACTACATGTTTTGCTTGAATCGACCATTAATGAAAACACATTACCAGTCGATTTTACATTACTAGTCAATTTGTGAGCGAACTAGGGATGCTTCGCTTTGGCTGCCGAGCGGACACTCGGAAAGCATCGATTTCGCTATGTTTTCCGATAAAAGTTTGATTTGCTATGAGTAGTTTTTTATAATTAATTGGGATTTGATTTGGATTGGATAAAATATTTGGAAACAAAATTTTGAAATTGAATATTCTTAATTTATAATTAGGAGTCTGTTGCTTATAGCAATTTTTACTTTACTAATTTAGAGTCATCGACAGTCAAAATAATTTAAAAAAATTTTAATAATTAGGTACTTTTATGCTTAAAGAAAAAAAAATAAAGAAAATATGTTTTATTCGGAAAAAATGTACCCTTTGTAGCTTGTTTATAATTTTTACATTCGCTGCTGCTTGCCCTAAAAACTCGCAATGAAAAGTTCAAAATTTACTCCTAATAATAGTATATTACATTATACTAGTGGAGAAACCGAATGATTTGCTCACGCATTTCCGAGATTTGCACGCGAGCCGTTAGGCGAGTGTGCAGACGCAAATAAGTGAGCGAAAGGGATTCTCCACGAGTGATGTATAGCGTTTTGTTTAATCCTGCACTTATAAATCTAAAATATTTATGAAAATATAATTTATTATAATTCGTGTCATCAATAATTAAATTTGAGATTTTTAATTTGCTATAACTCGAAAACTTACCGCCCTTGCTCGTACTCACCCCCCCCCCCCCAGCAATTTGTGGTAGGAAGCCTTATGCAAAATTCTAGATCAATAGCGCGCATTTTACACGCAAAATAATTCAGAAAAAAGTTAGCTTTGGTTTTAAAATATAAAAATACGTAGGCAAATCAACATAGACGGTAGGTTGCGTTGCTATAGTTTTCATAAACAAATACAATGAACGACTGCATTTTTCACTCACTAGTGGGTGAAAATTCTTTTGCCCACTCGTTACCTTAGAAATAATTTGAATGAGTAAAACAAAGGGTTTCTAGTTGTGTATTCAAGTAAGAAACGACATGTTTCAATAGCAGGATTGAACAAAATAATATGTGCAGCTTTTCTCTAAAAGTAAAAAAAAATTTATTTTATCATTCAGTTGTCCATTTGCTTCTGTCATGATGTTACATCAACATTTTAATCAAAATTATGTTAAAACAAAACGGTGCAAAAATATTAACCGTGTGATTAGGGCATAATGCATAATGGTGATTAATACATTCTTATTTCAACAACCAATCAACATTCACAAATGTGTTTTGTTTTGACCAATCACAATCTCATGTTATTTTGAAGTTTTGTAAGTGAATAAACTCTCTCTCAACATGCGATTAAATTCGATTAAACTCGATGTAGCTTTTTGTGTGCTTTTGGTAACAACTGTCTCAATTTATTTAAATTATAGCAATAACTCGAGAACGGCGCTAAAAAAACTGAGCAAAAAATTCTTACCCCTCATCTCGTACTCACCTCCCGTAAATTATCGGTAGAAAGGCATAAATATGCAAATTTCATTCATTAAAAATTTAATACTAAAATAACATTAAATTGCTATTTACGAATTTGAAAAGAAATACACTCGGTATAAAATTTTGTAAAGCATTTTTTATGGAGTTCGAAATTACTCAAAAGAAAAATTATTAACAACGCCCGGCTAGCTCAGTCGGTAGAGCATGAGACTCTTAATCTCAGGGTCGTGGGTTCGAGCCCCACGTTGGGCGGAATTTTTTGTTCAGGTAGTTTTGGGAAGGAACGGAGATAAGTTGAGCTGTGAAAGTTCAACATTTAAAGTTTTCAATTGTTTCACATTAATCTAATGTATGTTTTAGCAAAATTTTCGTAGGTACTAATTATCTGCAAACAAATTTTTTTCAAGTTGATTGAAGTGATTGTTGATGAATTTTGAAATTAAAACCAATTTTTGGTACCGAAACTATGTAAGGATAATTTTTAGTTTTAATAAAATAATTTATGTTCATTTATAAATAATTTATATTATAAAATTATAACAAATATATTATCTACAAAATGTACATTCAATTAAATTTATAACAATATCTAAAATTAAGGACTAACACTAACTATATTTAGGTATCTAAAAACAAATCTAGAGCTATTCACGCACTTGGGGGAGGGCGGCACCGTCTTCAAAACCAATTTGGGTGGCTGACCTCCACTTATGTCTTGTTCTTCTGATGCACATGCTGGTTGCGCGCACGATTGCAATTGCAATTCGTGCTCTCAGCCAGCCCATGACCGAGGAACATAAGCGGCCCCAACGATCTGATATGGCCTCTCCAAGGTTCCTGACAAATGTAGCCATCTGTGGTGCAAAGACGCCGTCCACGGAGGTTACTAGTGGGGTGAAAGTGGCATGTTTAGCTTCACAGGCAGCGGAGTATTTTCTTTTTTTCTCATCTTCAGCGGATCGTAGTATGGAGCCTACCGGGCGTGAGATGTAAGAGGGAGCGTCGGTGTCAACGACACGAATATCAAATAACGCCTCCCTCTGGGCATCCCATACACCTCGGCAGGCTAAGTCGCCACGGAGCATACATTCACCTTGAGAATTTTCAGAAACAATAGGTTCTTTTACAACATTGCCCCATGCTTCATTGCAAAGTTCGCAGAACAGGTCTCGTATTTCATTGTGTCTTCTAGTGATGAGGCCTCCGGTTTTACAGCATAGGGCGTGATCGATATTGAAGTTGTCGTTACCACAGCCGTCGCAGGACGGTGGCATTGACACGGGTGTTCTGTAGTAGCGGATGGCTAAAGCGTCTCTAAATTCATGAGGGGAGAGATCCAAATTATCTTTCTTTGTGGGAATTACGGAGAGCCAGGTAGATGATTTTGTTTTCATTTTTTCCGCAATTGATCTTTCGATGGCCCTTTTTTTGATGGGTGGAAGATTTTCAAGGATGTTTTCTAAAAGTTTGTCGTCATTCGCATCTTTCTCCTTTTTACCATCTTTCCTAGCATCTGCCAGGGATTTGTGATGTTGTGCTGGGTTCATGTTTGTATGGTCTATTATGGCATATGATAGAATTTCGGATCCCCTTTTAGATGTTTCGTAATTCAAGTTTGGTGCATTAGATGGGTCAGATATGGCCAGGCCTCCTTTATTGACGGGGAGAGTGAATAAGCTTGCCTCCTGCGTTGAGACATCACCCCCTAGAAGAGTTGGCAGGAAACTGGTGCGCAGTGATTGTGTGAGTGGTTCAAACAGTGCATTGGCGTTTTTTATAACACGTAGTAAAAAGGACCACTTGAATTGACATGCCTTGGTGAGAGTCGTGTAGGCGGCTTGTGGTGAATCTTTGCAGATAGCTGTAAGTTTTTCTAGTGTCGATACCCATTTTTCTACGTTATTTTTGACTAGCAGCCCGAAGATACAAACCACCAGGAAAGAGAAGCATAGGCCGACCGAGGAAAAGATGGGTGCCGGAACAGGCAACATAGCCTAATCCATGTAGCGAAGAAGAAGAAGAAGAAGAAGAATAAAATAATTAAAATGTAAGGAGTTACTGTATAGTGAAAGCCCTTGGTCCCCTCCCGGCTCTTAGCTTAAGTTTCAAAAAATTACAAAACACAAATTTATAAATTTTGTTCCTGAAACCTGGATTCTCCTGTTTATTATAATCTTGTAATAAATATTAAGAACATAATTTCAGAAAACCCAAAAACTGAAAATAAACAATTCAAATTGTTGATCATATTTATCTCTTTCTAAAGGTGCAGAATAATTTATGCTATGATGTTTTCATAATTTGGTGCTTCATAGTTGTTCATAGTTGCAACAGTTGTTATTGCCGATCTTAAGAATGTTAGATATTTCTAATTGTATTTTTTATAGTTATTATTATTTATTTACTGTTATTTCTATAATAATATTATTTAAAAAAATGTTTTTTGCAATAAAATTAATTTTTTCATTTTGCTTCCTTCTTGAAAAAGATCCTATGGACGCCTATGTTTACAGATAACCCCACATGCTACAGATTTATTGCTACAGCTACAGTATTTACAACTCCAAGATGTTGTCAGCAGCTTGTGAAAATGCCATGGTCAAAACAAGCAAGTGTAGCAGCGTGGCGTGGGGAGAAATACTCCGGGCGCCACTTTTTTTTATTTTAAAAATAAATTAATAGCAATTAATAAATTAATATAAATAATTTAGGTACTTCTTTGCAAATATACATATATATTTTTTTTCAAATATTTATTAAATTAATCAATATGTTTTAATGTTCAATATGTTTTAATCTTCAAGAAATTCAGCTTTTTTAAAAATATTTTAAAAAATTTATAATGAAAGTTGAGTTTGTTTTTTGAAGTACCTGAATTATTTATATTAATATATTAACAATAATTTCGCTTGACGTACAATTTCATAATAATTAACAAATTAATATAATAAAAAACTTTTTTATTTTTTTGTTCAATTGCAAAAATAGGGGGACGGCATATTTAGGAAATATACCGGAAATCCACGCTACGCCCCTGAGGAAGTTGACTTGATCGCTGATCAAACTTACAACTACGATATAGAAATCCCACACTTTAACTGCTAGCCTACAACCGCGCTTGGTTAATAATTGCTTTGATAAAAATCAGAAAACTTTTAAATATAAATTATTTTAATATTACGTGAAATTTTTAATTTTAAAAATCTATGCAAATAAAAATCGCAATTTTCATAATTTTCATAATTGTAATAGTAATTGTGCCCAGAAAAAAAATTTTTCTCTTGGTGGATAATTGACTACTTTACACCATAAACTAAAAGAGTAAAGTGATTAGTAACTTATGCTGTCGATGGGATTGTATTACAAACATTATTCCGAGTAGGCAATAACAATAAACTTGAAAAACAATATTTTTTCTAATTTAAAATTTATTTCTTCTGGTTATTTTATTATTTACCTACTATTAAATAATATATAATCGGACATAAATAATTAATTAAAAAATTATTACTTGATTTTTTCTTTATTTAAGTTCATTTTAAAATAATAAACATTTTTGATATAATATTACGAAACAATAATTCAGCAATGGGTATATAGACAGACCCGGACTAGACCGACAGGCAAAAGAGAAAATAAGTATATAGTTTTGTAGTACTTCTCTTCGCAAATAAAAAATACTTTTAATTTTTTAATTTATAATTTACACGACATGTTTCACACGAATTTCTAGCGATAAAGAGATCACGCGTGTGATCGTGAAAAGATACAAGACAGAACATTTCGTACATTTTTATAAATTAAGCCGCAGAAGCAGTTATAATGAATGAAGTTGATTAAATCAAGCTTAAACGTAATACCTGCGTTATGACCCAAAAGAAGTTAAAGGGGGAGAATTAATATATTAATATATTATATTCTAAGGATTTAGCAATAAACAAAAATAATTAATAATGAAAACTGAAACTTTTGAGAAAAAAATTGTTTTATTCTTCATTTAACCAGTCATTTTTTTAAAATTTTGTTTTAATAAAGGAATGAATAAAGTTTGAGCAAATGTTTGCAACACAAAACAACTTGAGTATTCTCAAAATTTAAACAAAAAAATGTTTTTTGTTCAAATTTTATACTTTTCTTAATGACGAAAATAGTTTTTGAACTGTTTTTTAAGGTTAAACTTTTAAAAAGGTACTAACCTTTCAAGAAAAATGATTCTACGATTAGGATGTTACATCCCACCAGAGTGATATGACGTCTGCGAAGACAAATTAAGTTTTTTCTAGAAACAAATATAAAATTTTGTTAATTGCATTTTTGTAATTTGTAAACGTATGTTTATTTCTGAGTGGGCGGAAAAATATCTCAAAATTTGACTTCATGATTTAAGAACACCCTGTACGTATAATAAGGAACTAAAATGTACTTTTTATCATTAATTTGTTTACATTTATGTACCACGAGTGTAGAATAATAGCAAATCATATGACGGATCAGAGATTAATAAGCACTTTAGCCCCCTGTTATGATATACACTATTTTTCCCTCTATTAATAGTTATGAAAAATGTTGGTTAATTTACTTTCTTTATTAAATCAGCAAGTTAAGTAAGCACAACAAAATTTAATTTTTTTCATAAGCTTTCAGCAATAATTTTCTGTCTTCGTCTGATGTTATTATTTATTGTCTTAATCAATTTCATTATTTAAATTAATTCTGTTGTTTATGTGATATAGATCATTCATACAGGTAAAATTTTCATAAATTACAAATAAAACGTGGGACTGTAGATTTTCTCCAAAAATTAAGAAACATAATCCTAATAACCCCAGGTTCAAAAGCCTAGATTAAAACTATACCAAGTATATGTAACTGCGCTGTCATAAACATATTTTTTGTTGGAATCATTATTACTACCGATTGGAGTTAGAATCGCAAAATAATGCAATTATTAAATAATTTGCTTCTAATAGGAATGGTTTATTGTAAAAAGCAAGTTACCAATTTTTCAACAAAAATAAATTTTTTATTAGACAACTGATGTTCCATAATATTTCTACAAATATTATTTGACAAAGAAAATTTTGTCCGAAAAATCTCTTTTTTTATTGGACAACTTGAAGACTTCAACACGCAACTTTATAAATAATAAAATGACCATAACTTCTGCAGCTTTCAAGTTTTTGCGGTAAAAAAGTGAACTTTTGCATCAAATGGTTCTTTGTTACAGAAACCTTCAGAAAATTTGCAGTGAAATTTGAGCAAGATAAAGCTAAAATACTAAAAAAATTGTTGCAATTATTCTCCATAGATAAATTTTGGATTTATTTTATTATCAAATTTGTGGGTCAAAATGAAAATCAATTATTGCAAGTAGCAACAAGTTTGCTTTTTGCTCAATTCGCACCAAACTGACATGCCGCATCGAAAGTGGAACTTTCTTTATCTGTACTCACCGTTTCTTCCAACGCAATCCATTCCTTGCATAACTCCATGATCGGGGAGCATGGCAGAATTCAAGTTTAAATTGGGATAAAATTCCAACATTTTGCAAACTAATTAAATTCTTTTTCACTGTTCACTCATTTATTTGTAACATCAAATCACTTCATTAACCCAAAAATTGTCAAACACTAGCGAAAACAAAATTACGCCGGTTTGGAAAGCGAAAAAAAAATTCCGAATCTGACAATCTCGATGCGATATGTACTACTGTCGGTTTGCTATAGATTGTTGGTGACACAAGATATTGGGGTTGGTACGCCCTACCCTCACAGAGGGGTCACAATGTCACAAAAAGATGCTTACCATTGCAAAGCTTTACTACGCAACGTTAACCAGCACCGAGTTACGCCCCGAGCTTTTAGCATTGGATGGGAGGAGCTTAAAATCCCGTGCTATAATATACACACAACAGATTAAGCTCCTCACTACTAATATCAGTCTTGATTCAATAGTTCAATCCTGCAGTCTTCTCAACCATTTTCCTACAGCAATAAACTCAAATTTTATTCAAAATCTTTCGAAAAACCTGCGTCACGAAAGTGGCGGTTCATTTTGTTCCAGGTCGTATTTAGTGTTGGAAGGAGGTCGTGTAAACGCGCTTTTCTTTTTTCTTTAAAAGATTTTGTTTTGATAATAAAAGAAGATCGGACTGTTTTGTTTTAAAACATCAAAATTTGACGATTTGTTTTTTGTTTTCATTTGATGACATTTTTTTACTTAGGTATATCAAAAGAACATCAGTTTGTTTTGTTTAAAAACATCACAAATTGATGTTTAGTTTTGTTTTTCGTTTTTATGACGTTTTTATATCAAAAGACCATCGGTTTGTTTTTCTAAAAATCATCAAACATTTTATGTTAGGTTTTTGTTTCGATTTAATAACAAAAAATATTGCATTGTTTGGTTTAAAAACATAAAAAATTAACGTTTGGATTTTGTTTATTTTTTACATTAAACGAAAATCGGTTTATTTGTTTAAAAACAAAGAAACTATTATATTATGTTTTGAGTTTATGAAATTTCTTTTTATAACAAAAAGGCAATCGGCTCGTTTTGTTTAAAAATATCATGAACCTGATGCTTACGGACAAGCAAAATTTATTGTTTCGAAAGTTAAGATTTTTTTAAATTATAGATTAATTAGTCTAAAAAAATTGGCTCATTTTTTTAATTTATCAAGTGGATGCTCTCGGTTTTGAGTGCCATTTGTACTCATAGATATTAGAAAGAGCAACATAAAATAGAAACAGCAAAAAATCGTTAAATCATTTAAATGTCGATTACTGATGAGGTTACGTTTACATGACCCTTTTTCAGGCAAACTTGAAGTACTCTCTGGTCTCTGTTGATGTGCCCCGAAATGGAGAATAATTGAAGCGTACACGAGTAGGCCAATATTCGTACCTACGTGATGCTCTAAATTTGAATGGGCATTTGTACAAAAGCGGGAGTATAAAAGAGAAAAGTGGTTACCTAACCATTATTACGGTGCACCGGAGCATCCTACCCAATTTCAATACTAAAAACTATTTTTTAATGTCTCCATAATGTGGTCACATATTATATTCAATAACTCACATAGACATTATGTTTGCCTCACTTATTTTTGAGGGTAATTTTTAACGATTTTCTTTAACCAATAGTTTACTATTAAATTTTGGAGTTACGCATTTGATTTATTGCAAATATTCGGAAATATTTGCTATCGAACATATTTGAAGTAGTTTCTGCTGTAGTTGGACAAGTGTTGGTGGTTATCGACCACATTACACCTGCAGTTAAATTCCTAACAAGTTTTGCGTTTCAATTTCATCAGGTGCTGAGATTGACCGCCATTTTCAGCTTTTGAGGTTTGAACTTTTGCTCAGATGTGGTACTTCTAGAATTCCGCTACTTTATGAATAATGTGCAATTGTCTGGAAAGAATAACAACGGAATAAACCTTAGATATAGGGTGATAGTTCAAAACTGCAAGTTTGAATAAACTGAAATTGAAAATAGAAGCCAAGACTTTACGATGATGGATGACCGCTTTGAGAAGATCTTGTCGTTGTCCTCTAAATCGAGAGTTGATGCAATCCAGTGACGTAGGAAACGTAGGGCTTAGTTTTCAGATTAAAAAAACCTTTCCACCCCTCATATGAAGCACTATTGACGAAATATGCACAGAAGGAAAAATGTATTATTAATCCACAAAGAAGAATTACCCAATTGAGTACTTTTTCTGCACAATTGTGTGGATTCATAACAAGCTGTGTCGCAACAATCGTAACTGTGTGGTAAAAATAAAATATTTTTATAAAAAAATAAAAAGAAAAGAAATTGTTTTATTATATCAATTAACAAAAATAAGGCTGTTCATATTTCAACTACTATCTCGATGACTTGGGAATTAGGTGTGAGGTGTGAAAGTGTGAAATAGGACATTGCTAAGAAATAGCTAAGACAGGCATATATGTAGACATACTACAATTAGCGTTGAAAACGCTACCGCCACAACTGTAGTGTAAAAATAACTATAGGAAAACTCGATTCCAATATAAAAAAAAATTAGTAAATAATTTCTTCCTGATAACAAAACGTTATACTTATTTCCGCTTAACCGAAAACCCAAACGTATTATAATTATATATACGTATTATAATACGCTACAATAGTCAACAATAAAAATATCCATATAACGTATTAAACCCAAGGACTCTATACAGACTCAACCATAAGCACATGGATCTGTAGAAGACAACTAAAACAAGTCTAAACACAGCAGCTTAACGACTTCTGGTGACTAAAGAATAGATCTCGTTCAATTTGAAACTTAAGATGAAATGGTCAAATTCTGGTCGCGTCAAATATATTGCTATGATATAAAGTCCAAGATAGATTTGTGGACTCTCGGGAAGCCAACGGGAAACTACACCCCATTAATTAAATTTTCTCGTACGTCATCTTGGCTTCAGCAAAGTTTGATTGCCCATTGAAGGCATGGCATATTTAAGAAGAACAGATATAACAGATATAGGTACTAAAAGCAAACTAAGTATTTTATTTATATATTTTGAGAGACGCGGAGTTTAATCTCACCTCCTCCTCCTCGAAAAAATGTTTTGCGTCTTGAATAGGTACTCTTGCTAGGAAGATACTTTCTTGCTCTTGACGGTGTTTTTTGCTTGGATGGAAAACAGTTCTTGTAGTGCGCCCTCTTCGTAATGTTCTTAATATTACTTAATATAAACTTCTGTATGCGGGTGTCCTGAAGTTTAGAATTCCTTGTTGCTACAGGGATTTCCTTGAAAGGGACGATTTTGCACTGATGTGTCCGGGTGGGAAGGTAAATCTATAAAATACTCTGTTCCTTGATGGATTCTGTGCTCAGGGCATCCAGAAGTTTAGGAATCACAAGTTGCCACAGGGTTGCTTAAAAAATAGCCAATTGCTTGGGTTCTAAATTTTAGAGATACGAGAGTATAAATTTTCTTATTTGTTTCCGAGTCGGTAGCAGGGCCTGGATTGATTTTTCTTTCAAATTCCTGTTTATGGGTCAGGAAGAGATAGAATAAGTCTTAGGGTGTTTTCCCGAACAACTCATCCAACCTTGTAGGGAGGGTTTTTTTCGACCCTGTAAAAATTGCACTCCATGATTCTATGTACCTACTGGTTCATCCAAAAGCCCACGTGCGGAACACAGCCCATTTCCGGTTTTTATCAGACGTTTGAGATGCCTGCCGAACTCTCCGTGTTCCTTTGGAAGTTGTATCATTTTGAAGGTCCTGATGGAAGGAGGCGATTAGTTAACTTATGTAAATGTTATAGGAACTTATGTTCCTATAAGAAGCTTAGCTTTAGAGTGATATACCTCGCTTCCGTAAGCCACGATGGAGACTACTTGCCTCCGGTAGATTCTTCGCTCAGAGTAGTAGTGCTGTAGGTTTGAGCTGGTTTTGACCTTTTGCTGAAGAGATTTTACTAAGGTTTTTGCAGAGTCAATCACCGGTCGACACACACACCTAGGTATTAAAACTCTTACACTAATTGAACTTTGGGATTATTTTTGTTTTTGATTCGAAGTCTAGGCAAATTAGCTGATTTAGAAGCCAAAACCATTATTAATTATTGTGGACAGTAGTTTTATTATTGGAAATTGTAAAGGGGTTTATAATGAACGTAAAAAAGAAAATGCAAGCCTGGGGGCGGTAAAGGGTTAATTTGGGCGGGGGGGTTGAAAGGCCGTGCTTATATTATTGCGTTTTCCTGCAAAACTTATTGTTTTATCAAAACCCTGTCCTACAAAAAAGCTGTATATCATAAAAAAATTTACAACTTTCATAAAAGTCACTTTTTACTATGGCCTCAAAATTTCCGTGAAAAACGTTTTTTTTTTTTCATTTTTGCAAAAATAATTCAATTTTGATGAAATTTTGTGAAAGTATGGCTTCCTTATGTTTTAAATAAGCAAAAAATATTTTACATAAAAAAAATCAAAAAGTTTTTGAGATATTCAGTTTTTCAGTCTAAAACTGTGTTTTTTTAAAAAATAATTAAATTTAAAGTAAAACATAAAAATTGTGTTTTTTGCATTTTTCTCGGAAGTTTTGAGGTTATGTTATGGTGCTTCTTGTTCACTCTATAAAAGTTGCAGTGTTTCATAAACTACAACTTTTGTACCTATTGGATACTTGATTATTTTGTTTACTTATGTGAAACTTTATTATTCTAATTTAATGTTTATATAATGTATAGTTATTAACAAGTCAAGTTATAATCAAAGTGAAATATTATCATAATCTTGTTAAGTTAAAAATATTAAAACTATTTTCAAAAATAAGTTAAAAGTTATTTTAAGTTAAGTTAAAAATATTAAAACTATTTTCAATATTTTTAACTTAACAAGATTATGATAATATTTCACTTTGATTTTAATGTTTATAGCATTACTGTAAAAAAATTAAGTTTCAGGTCAAACAATGAAAGAGAGTTTCTTTTGTATAGTTGTATAGTTTTCCGTACAATTGAATAGTGTAATCAGTTTTTAAATTTTGTTAAAAATTCCAACAAATTATGAACAATTACTGAAAAATTCATTGTTGCAGATATCATTTTAGAGTCTTTTAATTTTTGAGCGTGTTATTAAATGGGAACTACTATTTTTTATTATTGCATCCAAAAGTATATGATTGTATATATAGAAACAAATAAAATGAGCACTGAAAAACCTCTGTAGAATAATTTTTGACCCCAGAATTTATTTTTGAAAAAAAAAAACAGTTTTATACTGAAAAACTGAATATCTCAAAAACTTTTCAATTTTTTATTTAAACAAATTTTTGCTCATTTAAGACATAGAGAAACATACTTTCACAAAATTTTATTAAAATCGAGTTAGTTTTGCAAAAATGACTAATAAAAAACCAAAGAAATCAGATTTTCGCATTTTTCACATTTTTTACGGAAATTTTGAGATCATTTTGAAAAGTGACTTTTACAAAAGTTGTGGATTATTTTATGATCTACAACTTCTCTCTAGGACGTTTTGACAGAACGTCAAGTTTCGCCGAAAAACGTAATAATATATTTTGCACACCCTTTCAACCTCACAAATTTTAGCCTATACCACCCCAGACCTTGAATTATTTTTTTACGTTCATTATAAGCTCCTTTGCCATTTTGAATGATAAAAGTCACTAATATGTATTACAACAGGTACAAAAAGAGCAAAAAACAAAAAGCATTAAGATTACAACAAAAATAAATATCCGACAGAGCAGAAGGTAATGTTTAGTGGAACCAGGTTTTCTAAAGAAAGAAAGGGTTTTAGTCAACAGGAATTCAACACTACCACCCAGAAGAGGTTGAGTGGTGTCTTGTGGAAAGTGTTTTCCATGCTACGCATCATAAACAACAAAGGTTGGGTGTTAGGTTAGACAACAACTATCGAGAGGACAAAGAACGGATTATGGAGAATCACAGAATTTATTGAAGAGATGAATTTGGATGTCAGGAATGTTTTTAACAAGGCTAAGTAGAAAAATGATTTCTGTAACAGTTGGTGGTTCGACTATTACTGGGTTTTGTACCATTCTGCTTTCATCCTTGTTTTCTTCGTCGTCGTTTCTATATTCTTTATTCAGCAGCTCTTTGAAAAATTCTCTCCAGCCTTCCATAATATCCTTTTCTCCGCATATTAGTTCACCTTCTTTGCTTCTATATACTGTCGTAATATTTTCGTAGCCTAGCTTTATTTTCTTCATTTCTTGGTAAAAGTTTCTAATTTATTTATTTTTCAGTTTGTCCTCTAAAAGCTTTATTTTATTATCATTGTATTTGCGTTTCTCTTTCCTGCATATTCGCTTTGCTTCTCTAACGAGAAGATTATGAACAATAACGAATATGAAAAACAATAGAAACCCTGGGGAAAATGGAATTAAATAAAGGAAAAAAAACTAAAAAGTTTTTATAAGCCTTCAGTCGAGATGACCTTATCATATTAGATAAGGTACTACCTTCAAATATCCAGCCACTGTTTATATTTTGAATTTGGTGTTGCGCTCACCAGCGATTGACCGATGAGATCCATCTCGCTAGAGTAAGATCGAAACTCGAGTCTCAGTCTAGGTGTCGCGGTCCATGTTTTTGTCAAACAATCTACTTTTGCATCTTGAAACAAAAGTTGGTGCTGCTCGTTTGACGTCAATATAAACAGTGGCTGGATATTTGAAGGTAGTACCTTATCTAATATGATAAGATCATCTCGACTGAAGGCTTATAATGATCACTATCAAATTTCCTACAACTTTTGTTCTATAAATCTTTTTAAATCCCTTTTTTTTATTTTAATATAAAATATAATATAATATAATAATATAATATAATACTTTACTGACGGAATATTCCTTATAACAAGCAAACAATAGTACATTGTCTTATTCGGATTAAAAGTGAAACTTTGTTTGACAAGCAAACTCGGCACAGGGCAAACTCGGCACTGGACAACTCGTCACCGGGAAAACTCGGCACCGGCTAACTCGGCACCGAAACTAGCGTGTTCCGTCTTACGAAACTTTTCCACTCTTTCATTACGTATCCATGACACCTTTAACTATCCATCAGCCACCATGACACCATGACACGAAAACGAAAACGTTATGAGGACGCAGATGACCGTATCCTTAACAAAGTTTCGAACTATGAGCCAGCAAATATGTGGGAATATTTGCGTGGTTTATCCCACAATTATGTTATGGATTAATTAATAAATATGTAATTTCTTTAAATAAATCTTAACTTTTTTGATTTAAAATTTTTTGTGATAGCTAAAAACATGAAAGGTGGTAGGTTTTCCAAAAATGTGACGGAACCTTTGCTACCTTTAAAAATCGACATAAAATAAAAATAATAACAATTATTGATAATGATTAAAATATTAATCCCAAATAAACTTGGATGAAATATAACACAATTTTCACAAAAAAATTGATCAACTATAACGTCCAAATATAAATAAAAAATTTGTAAGTTTTCTGAAGATCGCTAATTCAATAATGTATAATGTGCATGTTATCATTGTTGATAATAATTCTTGTTTAAATTTAAAATTTTTAAAGTGAATTAACATGCCACCTTTCGAAAATTATTACAAAACAATTTAAATCCCATTATAGCATAATTGAACCGTAACACCCTAGTCTCGGTGCCGAGATGTCCGGTGCCGAGTTGTCCAGTGCCGAGTTTGCCCGGTGCCGAGTTTTCTCGGTGCCGAGTTGTCCGGTGCCGAGTTGTCCGGTGCCGAATTGTCCGGTGCCGAGTTGTCCGGTGCCGAGTTGTCCGGTGCCGAATTGTCCGGTGCCGAGTTTTCCCGGTGCCGAGTTTTCCCGGTGCCGAGTTGTCCGGTGCCGAGTTGTCCGGTGCCGAGTTGTCCGGTGCCGAGTTGTCCAGAGCCGAGTTGTCCGTGTCCGCACAAAATGTTGCTATAGTTAGAGCTATGGTATAAAATATTAAATTTGAAACACATATGTTTAACATATTTCTTTTGAATCCTTTCGATTCTATTTATATATTTGTTGTAATGCGGGTTCCAAGCCATTGCTCCATATTCCAACAATGACCTAACGAGCGATACATAGAGCAAATTGATTACTCGAGGATCCTTAAATTCAACAGATTGTCTAATCACAAATCCTAACATCTTAGAAGCCTTCCCAACCAGCTCATTAATGTGTTTCGAGAAACTTAATTTGCTGTCTACAATTACTCCTAAATCTCTGATATCGGTAACCATCTCTAACACTGTCCCGGCCAGCTGATAACAGAAATTAGATGAAGTATGTTTACGAGAGAAACCTAAAACCTTGCATTTGGAAATATTGAAATCTAATTTATTTAATTTGCACCACGATTCAAGAGCCGTCAAATCCTTACAAATCATAATCCAGTCCGATTTATCATTCACCTTTTTATAAATTTTGAGGTCATCGGCATATAGCAGAAACAAACATTTTTTTTATAACTTTTTATCAAAATTTTTTGGAAATCTTTTTATCTACCGATTTGCTTCAAACTTGGTGAAAAGTTTGCCTTAGGTTCCAAAAAACAATCTCAAGAAATTTTATAAAAGTTTGTTCATCCAGAGGAACGCTAGGAGCATTTGAAGTTTCAAAAGCACGTGGTTTTACCAAATCTTAATTCGCTTGCATCTTCTTATTTTGGAATATAAATGGCCCAAATTTGCTTTGCGTCTCTTCCTGAGGCTCTGCTTAACGTTTACATACTATTCCTTTCACTCTAAAATAGCTTTTCACACGCTTAAACTGTTACGAAATTTTAACATAAAAAATTTAATATTTTCACTATTATTGCTGAGGTAAATTGGGAGTTCATTTTTCGGAAAGTTATGTGATGGCCACATCCGATTTTTAATTACAGAATGTTCATATTCTTACACTTGTTATAGAATGGTTTTCATTCTATCACTTATTATAAATTGTAGTTTTTGTATTAGGTAATTTAACGTCACCAGTTAACTTATATAGTTAACTATCGTCACAGTCGTATAGAAAGTATAGTCTGGAACACGTTTGGAATGGCTATTTCGCACTCGTGAACCGTCACCCTTGCCTAAAGGCTCGGGCGACAAACTTTCCTCTCGTGCGGAATATGTTTAATTCCAAACTTGTTACAGAATATACTATTAACTGTCACTACACTTTGGTGGAATCGTCTTTAACCTATGTTGGTATTTAATAATAAGTTGTCAGCTGATTTACTGTCATACAAAAAAGCTTTGTTTTGCCTACCCCAGGAATCAGGATTAAATAAAAATGGATTTCACTATATTTTCGAAGAAGAAATTCGAAGAATGAAAAGGATGAAAGGTCCGTTATCACCGGAGCTGTACGACCTTTTGGTTTCGGTTGCATAAACTAGCTGAAGTTATGTTCTGAGAAATAGCGAAATTTATCATAGACGATTTGCCAGTTGTCGTATAGGTCAATTTTGCAAGAGTTTTATTTTAAAATTTGAGGTCAGAAAAGAAAACCAAGCAAAATAGCAATTTAATTTTCATATGTATACCTTTAGATCTTACTACGTTACCACTAAAAACTTAAAACCAACTGAATAAATTGGTTTATACTTTATAGTTTAACTTGTAAAGAAGTCAGAAAAGTCAGACCTTAGAAAATTACCCGGCTTATAATAGTAAATTTACCTAAAAATGTTGTAATTTCATGTTTAACCCAACGAAAATGTAAAATTATCCCGAAAATATGGGTATTAAATACACCCTAAGGTAAATTTCTCCTAAAATTGGTGGCAGAAAAATGACCACCGTTGGAAGTGGGAATTTTTTTGCAAAGTATTATGAACCGGGAGTTTGAGAATATGAAATATCCCTTAAGTGTTCTAGTAACTGATGGAATAGAACAGCTTTTGCAATTTAACTGCACATTTCTAATTTTTTCCATAAATAAAAGTTTTGAAAATTTTGTAAGTAGTAGGGGAAAGGCTTGCAGGTTGCCACCCCATAGCCTTTTTGATCATAACTCGTAATACAATCAACGTATTGTTGATATAATAACATATATAGGAAAGGGGAAGTATAAAGGCACTATCGTGAGCTAGAAATCATTGAAATTTTCAAAAACTAAAACTTTACAGCAAATTTTCGAAAACATCTAAAATCGACATCTCGAAATTTCGGCTTGCAGGTTGCCACCCCTTGAAAAACTGTTAAAAATGTAGAAAAAACCAAGTAAAAACATATGATTTATATTTATTTATTTATATTTACACTTGGTAGCTATGAAAAAAAAATAATGTAAATTGATATGAAAAAAATTATTTTTATTACCTATCAATTATAGTATAGTAGTATTAATTAATTATTATTACTAGTATTAATAAAATGTTTGGCTTGCTGCTAGAATTCAAGTAATCTGAAGTTAACACGTTAACTGTCATGGTGGTTCTAGGGACCAATTTAAAAATAATTCATTAATTATTTATTTATTTGACTTCTACCTTACAAAGCAGTAATTTTTTTATAAAACTGCTTTTGGATAATAATAGTATAATTTATATGATCAATTGTCAATAATACTATGGTATCCGAATTTGCTTCAGACAGGGTCACATGCACATTCCTTAATTCGGTTTCAGTATCCGCAAGGCTTAAATGCCACACGAAAATATTTACCAGGACATTTTTTCAGAGTTGTTATTACTAAAAATAATTATATAAAAAATGAGTCAATTGCAGTAAATTCGTTTCTAATAAGGGCGAAACTAGTATTCACTGAATTAAAGCAAATTAAAATAATAAAATTTTAAATATTATTATTTATATATTTTAAAATATACCCACATTTTGTCTAGTAATATAAAATCATATTTCCCAAATTAAATTGCTCAATAGTAGGTGAAAGATTATATTATCTTTTATTTTGTAATATTCACCGTAAGTACTTTCCTCTGTAACTCGAGTATATCAAGATAACTGAAAAAAGTCGAAGATTGATTAAAAAGAAAAGTCGTAATCAATTTTGCAAATTATCAAATTTATGTAACATTTGTATTTCCGAAGCGCCAACGCGTTCTCAATATTAGAAAATTGAATAATTAAAGTTATCCATTTTAATTTTCGTTGATTAATTTGTAATTTAAATTTTAAAATTATCGAGATACAAAAACCAAGGCGAATTAGTTTTGCAGGGGAAAAACCAAAACACGCAAGTGCGTCGTCAATTTTTCACATTTTTGGCTAAATTATGGTAAAATCGGTGCGTAAAACCGAGCGTTAAACTTTAATGGGTAAATCTCTTATTATATATTGGAAAAATGGGGGAAATTTTGCTTTTATTTTAATAAAAGGCGCAATATTATACAAACAGGTGATTATCCTTTGTTCGGGGACAAATTGAGAATTTGATGCGCGTCAGAATTCCGTATGTACGCAACGTTACTTCATCTGTAACTAAATTGTGCCAGCTGCGTGTCACTCTTTAACCCCCATAATTGTTAAATGTATTCTTGGCATACACAAACATCCAGATCGTTTCCAATTCAATCGTGTTAGAATAAAAAAGTTCCGTTTCAAGTGTCATTATCGAGTCGAAGTGAAACTCAAACCACGTAACGTGATTTTCAACAAGGTAAATTGTAAAAAACAGGATCGGCTTCTGAGGACATTGGAAGAATTTTCTCTGATCGATAAACATTTGCGACAAATTTTTTTGAAATTGGTAAACATTTGGAGCTATTCGGAGATAAAATTAGCCTTGCAAGCATAAAGACATCGGTGAAGTTTAATAAGAAAACGTTTGCACTTTGAATCAATCAATCTCTCGGCAACCCCACCCTTAGCGAGGGCAGAAGCCCCTTGTAATGTCCGTCAGGACGTGCGTCGTGATGACAAACAAGCGTTTGAGAAGCAGAAAATCGTGCATTGCGCCCGGAACTGATATCCTGATGGGAGGCCGCATTGTCAAACAGTTTCATAAAATAACGAAAGGTCGACTCATATTCAAAAACAGAGCTTTATTAATTCATCCAAATTTTTCAATTCAAATTTTGAAATGAAACCGGTAACCAGCCGGAAAACGTAGGTATTTTCACTATCCTGCAATAAGAAGCAGTTGAAACTGCAATTGTTTCCGAGTGAGCCCACCTTTTCGTTCCGTAATTTTTGCTTTCCTGTTTATATTTTCCAGTTTTGTATTATTGAACAATATTGTCTGCAGGTGGTATGAACTCGCACGTGACACGGACAAAAGGATGATCCGGCTAAAAACAGAGCGGATTAGCAAGATCAGAAGTTCGACCTTTTAAAAAGCGGCGTCGTCCCGGCAACCTGGTTATTGTTTCCTTTGAACCTCAAGTGTTCGAAATCGAGCTTACTGAGCTTTTGTTTAAATTTTTACCGGTTTTTGTTTTGAAAGTTTTGTCAAATGTTTGAAAATTAATTGTTAAGCAAAATATGTATTTATGAAGGGGTAGAACAGTATTGTTAAAGGAAGACGAGTAATTAGTAAACAAAGCGAAACAATTCTAGACTAAACTCAACAAACTGGAAACTAATCTTATTCATAACCAAAACGGAAGCAGGTATTATATTTACAAAACACTTGTTGAGTTTGTCTTGTTTTTGAATAAATTGCATTTGTTTTTATTAAGGGAAAAACCTATTTATCATTTTCTTGACGTTTGGCGAATTTTGTCCAGGTTTGATCGATTTGGTGGGTAAAACAAGAAAAAGCTTTAATTATTTGTTTTGTAAACAAACGAAAACGACAAGCAAAAGTCAGGTGAGAATTTATATGCAACTTTTTCCAAATTTTCAAAATATCTCCCGTATTATAAATTTTATCAAAAAATACCAAGAAAACAATTTTGTAGAACGCAAAACAGCCAATAATATACTTGGTTACTTTTTGAAATTGATTGAAAAATAAGAGAGTTACGAGCCATTTTATGTGTCAAGTGTACTTACACATAGTATGCAAGTATGAGTATGTACATACATAGTACAATTAAAATTGAAAAAAATAAAAATTAGGATGACTGGAGACAGGACGTATAATTTTCAAGAAATTTCAAAAATTATTAACTGTTTTTGTGTTAATCGATAGACCGGAAAAGTAGTAAGTTTTCATTTTGACTACACAGTCAGTCAGCTCAAGAAAATTTTTAAAAGAAGTTGGTTTATTTTCTTGATAGCTCTTTTATTATTTAGTCAATTTTAAAAATTAAAAATTTCCTTGTTCTGAATTTTTTCGCTCTATAAAATTATATTCTTGATGTTTTTTGGTAAATTTTATTTTATCGAAGTTATAACTGTAATTCGTAAGCAGAGCGAATCGATCGAGTATTTTACTTAGGCACCTACGCTTAGGAAATGATGTTTGTAATTGAGAGTTATTTTATATTTTCCTTTCACCCTACAATTTCAATTTAAAGTTTTCCTTATTTGACCCGGTTAAAAATTTAATTGTGCTTGATAAAGCGTCTAGACAAATTAGGTAGATATAACGGCAAAAAAAGTTAATTTTAAATTTTATCTCGTGGGAAAATTAAAACGGGTGCCACAGGTGAGTTAAACAGACGCGTGTGTGCAATAGCCACCGCCACGTGTCCACAAATTTTGTTCTATCTCAATCAAACAATACTTTTGCAATATTACATCAAGTGTACATAACAAACACTTCTGGGAGTCATCAAACTTGGCACGAAAAATCGTGAATTATTAATTTTAATTTTTGGAATGTGGTTCTTGAGACGTGACGGCATTATAAGTCAATAAAGTTGTGTGATCGTGTTTCTCGAATTTAAATCGCGATTTTTGAACGACCCCCGACCCTAAGTTTATGTATAGAGAGTATGCCTAATGTTCGACTCGTGAGTAGCGCAAGTGGAAGTTCTAACACCGTGCGCCCCTTGATTAATGACAGAACTTAATTAAAAGTAAAATTAGAGTTACATTTCTCACAACAGTTCGTGGCTGCCTATGCGCCGTCTGCGACTCAGACTCATTCTTAACAATGACTAATTGCTTTCGCTCCTTCATTGAACATCCATTTTTTTGTAAGAGAACGATAAAAGTTTTTTTCTTTTCGATAAACACGGCTTATTTTTGACATGTGCATATGAGAAGTTTAATTAGCCCTCGGGGGCGTTGGATGGCCACTTGAAAGCTCAATATTGGTATATGATGCTTGGATGAACGTCAAAAGATTCATTCGGGCTAACTATGATATTTGCCAAGCACATCTGACGCCCCTCAAAAACTCATACTGTGTTATTGAATTTTCATGTCAGAGTATCGGGGATCATCCTTTTATTTGAAATCTCTACCGAACACGAAACAAAAGATTATAGAAGGAAAGTGGAATTAAGCAGCTAATAATATTATTTCAGTGTCTACAATAAACGCACTGCTAACAGGTGGTTAATATTTAAATAAAAAAATTTGGACTTTTATTAGATTTTTGATGACACTTATATTGAGTGTTAATTATTTAAGCATTTTGTCGCTTAAAATGAATTTACGTGGGCAACTTTTCTTTCTTTTTTCTTCACGGTGTAGAGAAGATATTTCAAATTTCTTGAAATTTAATCTTAGATAAAGTAGCGGCTTGAGGCAACAAACTATAACTAACAAAATCAAAGTCTCGAAAATGTTCCAGAGTTTGAGAAATTTTCACTTCCGAAACAATTTTGTTTCTTTATGATATCACACATTAAGTTATTACAATAATTTCAAAACTGTAATAAAACTTTTATTCTTTTATAGATGACCAAGAGAAAGGTAATAGTATAAAAACGACAAAAGCTTGAGACAACAAACTACGAAATATATAATAAAAAATGTTGGTTGTGATACTACTAATACGAGAAGCATTTGAAACCGCGATAAAAATAATCACTTATTAGTCACTTGGAAGTGCTAGGAACACTAAAAAAAATAAAATACACTAATAAAAAGACCGGACACTTCGCTCCTGGACATTTCGCACCAGGACATTTCGCACCCGGGGACATTTCGCTGCTTGATTTTGTTACCACTTTTAGCATATTATTCATTATTGGAATTATTGTTTTCTATTTTGCGTCTAAAACAAAGTTATTATGAAACCCAGTTGCGTATCGAAATGGACAATATTACGAAACGCAATTTTTTGTTTTAAAAGGTTGGTAACTAAACGTCAAGTTATAATTAAAACTAATGATGTCACTATAAATAATATTATAAACCTATATAAATTGATGCAAAATAACGTTAATTATCTATAAAATAATTAATAATAATAAAGAAAATTGTAAACTGCAAGTATAATTTCGTTTAGTTATACTTTTATGCGATCTCCTAACCTGTAAATTTTTTGTTACCAACTATCACAAAAATACAAAAAAAATTCAAATTTACTTTTATGTAATAAAATGCACATTTTTAATATTTTTAGGGCGTATAAAGCGCAAAATAGAAAAAATAGTATAAGAAACTCGTTTTATAAGACGTTTTATCGCACTTATTCTTTAGAAAACTCCCTACTACGCGGCTCGTTTTCTAAACGGATTGCGTGCGTTAAAAACGCCACTACTAAAACTAGTTTCTTAATATACTATTTTGTCTAAACAAAAATTTTTTTTCAATTTAGCCACCTTGCTAATAGCACCTATTCGAGTTCTGGGCTAGCATTCATTTAAAAATAATGAATAATAATATGCAAAAAGTACCAAAACAAAACTAAGTAATAAAAAATTAAAATTAACAACAATTAAAATTATTTGAAAAATGTTTATTTAAAATAACTAAAAATGTTTTAAATTCTGCTTTTGGATTGTGTTTATTTGATGTCTTAATATTTTATTAAGATTAAATTATTAAATTATCTGTTTATTTCACAAATGTAAAGCAGAACTGACATTTCCCGCCATTTGCAACAATTATAGCAAGCATTTTAGGGTAAAAAATAAACATATTTTCAAATTATTTTAATTGTTGTTAATTTTTTATTATTTAATTTTGTTTTATTTAATTTTACTATTGAAATAAAATTTACCATTTTCCTAAACCAAATGGTACCATTATTTTTTAATGAATGTTAACCCAGAACTCGAATAGGTGCTACTAGCAAAGTGGCTAAAAAAAAGGTTAAATTAAAATTAAATTAAATTTAAAACTACCCTGACATCTTACCGTCAAATAAAATATTACACTCTATACAGAATAATTCAAATCAGGCCCGGACTGGGACCTAAAACCGGCCCGGGCATTTTAGAGACTGTCGGCCCTCTACTTCCCACAAAAACGCTTCTTTTTTAAAAAAAATAAGCTTCTGCACAAGCATGGTGCGTTTCGGTTTTCTCAAGTTCCTCGACTCTGACATGAACATGCCTTCTATCTTTCATGCCTCGTATAAAAGGAGATGAATAGGTATCAGAAGTCGAAGAAAACGCTATACAAACTGAACAGAACAAAGCATTCTGTTTCTCACTATATGTCAGCCACTTCCGATTAGAACTTTTCAATACATGGCTTTTTTTAACACAAGATCACTGATGTCTTGCTTCGGATGGTACTTAAAAAATAAATCCAGTTGATCTTTCTCAGGATGTTCAAAATAATTAAACGAAGGAATTGAATTGTTATCTTGCTCAGTTTCTAGCTCGGTTGTAGCAAGATCAAAGGCTTCAGCATGGTGTGTCATAATGTGCTCTTGATTAATTTCTGATTTCTGATCATCTAACTGTTCAATACATACTAGTTCTTGATCTTAATATGAACTATTAGTAACTCTAACTTCAGTTCCCGCCACTCCATTAGATGTAGACGAATGTGGACATGCAAAAACATTTGTCAATTTATCACATTTTTGGGCACTAGTTTCCAAAAGTTTTCGTTTCTTTAGCCTAAGTTTTTCTGCTCTTCCTTTGCGCTTTCTTTTGTTATCCATTACTCAGTTCACCAAAGACAAGACAAAGACAATCATTTTTATTTTTAAATAACTGGTGTTAACTCTAATTGAATATTTTGTTTTATACATAAAGTTGTAAAATAAAAATGAGATATATAAATATGAAAAAAACACAAGATGTAATTATGAAGTTTTACGTAAAAAATTTTGATTTTAGCTAAAATGATGAACGCATGAGAAAGCATGCGTGCCCAAAAGCACTGAATGTTAAAAAAAGTTAATCAAACATTTAAACTTAATAAGACAAAGAGGGATATCTGATAAAAATATTTAAAAAATTTAAAATATAAGCAACATTCACTAAGCTATTTTTTGATTTACCCTATACCCATTCACAGAAATAAAAATTAAAAATACTTACCAACTAAAATTTATAAAAAAACACGGACACATACAAATAAATAAAAATAAATTATTTAAACAAGTTTAGCCTAGAATCACAAATGCACTCACTAAAAACTGAACTGAATTGCATGCAAAATGAAAAAAATTATAAACTAACATCATGAAAAAAAATATTACAATGTCATCACCACCTTGTATTTTGTCAACAATTGGGAGACTTTATTAACATTATGTGGATATGCATGTCTTTCTTTTAAACACGGGTGCCTTTATTTTATATTTAATCACGTACAAGTGATAAGAAGGGGCTGGTAGACATCAAGATATTTAATACACAACATTGACAATTATTGTTAACTTTCGCTGTTCACGATAATTTGTTGTTATATAAAATAGCATAATTTTTTTCGCGATGTAATTATCCAGCGCTGCTGGTTAGACAGCTCTTTGACTGCACCGGCCCATCGGGCATTTGCCCGATCTGCCCTATGGCCAGTCCGGGCCTGATTCAAATAAAAAACAATAAAACCGAGACAGTGATTTTTTAAAAAATTTCAAAGATGGGTGTGAAACTTAAATATTCTTGATCGTTTAAACTGACGTAATTTGGTTCTTTTTGTAATTTCCGGATTTCGAGAAATTCTAGCAAATCTAACTTTTTACCTTTTCTTTCGTTATGTAGTATGTTTATGTTACTTTCATTTATATGATGGCCTGTTTCTAATAAATGTTGGGAAACTGCTGAAAATTTATTTTTGTTTTGGTGTTCTTTTAATCTAACTTTTAAGTTCCTTCCCGTTTGACCAATATATTTAGCATTACAATCTCCGCAATTAATTGCATATACTCCGTTTTTATCCATTAAGTTAATTTTGTCTTTATTATTGAAAATGTTTTCTCTAATTGTATTAATACTTATTGTTGTTGTTGTGATGCTGTATTTGTTTAGGATTCTTCTAATTTTATCTGTTTTCTAATTTTAACTGAGATACTCAGCAATTCTTTATTTAATACACATCCATTCTTGTTTTTATGAACTACGTGCTTATTTACAAACTAATTAGGGATTAAATTATGAATGAAAAAACGTAGAAGATTACATTTGAAAAATTTAGTTCAACTTATAGGTTCATTACGAACAGCAGTGCTTTATTTTGTACATATTTATTATTATATACCTAACTAAATTAATATTGTCAGTTTTTTGTAAGTTGAATTGAATTATAAAAATGACCGATTAGGAAAATTAATTGTCGATGTGCTTCTTTTAGACAATATTACACAAATTAATAGTCAACCTATTAGGGTAGGTTATAATTCTGAAGAAATTAGTGTGCTGTTAAGTTCATGGGGTTTTCTCAAGAAGTCATTCAAAAAGTAAAAGGTAAGAGATATCAGATTATAAATATTGTGTCAAGTTTTGATGTAATAAAAATCTAGTAGGTACTAAATTTACAATTTTAGACTTAAAATTCAGTGTTCGACATCTACAAACAATTGAAGACTCCGATATTGATATTTATTTCCTCCAACTGAATTTGAAGATCGAATTAAGTATGAATTTTATGTAAAACAGTGGCGGCGATCCAGTAATAATCAGAACAGGGTATTATGACAATTTAATGTGATAAATATTTTGTTTTACAATCATAATTATTTTCAGTCTGCGACACCATGATCGATCCAATTCTTCTCTAGCACCTTCAGAAACATCAGATGATGAAGACTTTTTGGTATGTACTACAACATTATTATGTTCAGTTTTCATTCACCAACATCGGTACACCATAAACAATTAAAATTTTTAAATTTGATTTTTTTCCTTTCGATATTAAAAATTGTTATTTAGAATTTGGCCGACATTTTGCAAAACGATATAAAAGGAAAAAAATATTGAAGAATGCTGTAAAAAAGAGCATCTAACCGAAAATTATAAAAAAATTTTAGTAGACTTATTGCTGAATTTTTAATATCGCAAAACAAAAGTTACTTCGAAAATAATTGAAAAGCTTTCGGTCGAGATTACAAAGTAGTGTCCTTCAGAAAGTCATGTGAAAAATTTAAACTCCTTTAATATAATTATATTCAAGATTCTAATTAATTGTTTGTTTATAGGGAACCTATTACATTGCTAGAAAAATAGGTGGAAACTCAAAAGGAAAATTGTATGATCGAGTTAAAAACTTAAAATATACTTTGACAAGAAAAGGTTTATTCTATAGAAGGATAGCACCATTTGCAACTACACTAGGTAATAATCTCATTGCAATTAATTTATTTACAAAATTATGTATTGTATATTTTAATTATTTTAGCTAACGATTTAAGTTTCCCATCCATATCATCAGAAAGTGATTTGCCCACGACTTTTAATGATGAAAATTTAATTAATATTCAGGTCTGGGCTCAAATACAATAGATGAAAAACTGGAATGAGATATTAGAAAAGTGGAAGTCAACATACAGTGCATTGCGAAATCGTCAATGTTTTCAATTGAACTTTTAAAAATTAATCAAAGAGTGGCTCTTATTTATAGGTTGGGTTTTAGTGAATATCTTTTAATTATTATTTTTTATTTATATATAGATCTATAGTATGTTATTTGGTAAGTCATAACTTTATTATTTGTAGATTGATATTGATTTTGGATGTATGTTTCCTGAAAAGGAAAAAATATTATTTTTTCAATGTAAAAAGCTATGTTAATTACTTATAATAATTTGTTAATCTAATTTTAACATTACTATTAATTATTTTTTATAAAATTTTCTTATAAATTTTTTTAATTGTATTAAATTATTCAACAAATAAATAATAGTTTTAATTATTCACTAAACCAACCTATCATAATTTTAAAATAAGAATGTACGTACTTCACTGTAAATCAAGAATGAGCGTACTTTAGATTTAGTAGGTATTCAGAATGGAAGTATTCTTAAAACTAGATTGTTTCAAATTATATTTAAAATTATAGTCATTCTAAAATTAAAAACCCTTTAAGTCTTGATATCAAGAATTGGCATACTTAAATAAAAGAAGACATGCTGAAGTTGATATTGATATATGATACGATAATATGATACTGTGTTGATATGGGAATTAAGTACATTTATTTTTAAAATTAAGAACGTCCAATGATTGGGTCAATTTCCAGTACGTTTATTCTTGATTTAAAGTTCATTTTTCTAGCTGGTGAGAACAGATTTCTTTGAGTGTATGCCAATGCAAAATAATGTGAATTATGTATAAGTATGTTTAATTTTTTAAATTAAAAAATATAAAGCTGTATGTTTTTTAATTTCAATGATTTTTCTACTTGAAATGCATTAAAGTCTGTCAAAGAGTAAACTTCTTTCAGGCTTCCTATAAATAATATAGCGTACTCAAGTTAACACTATAAGTGCGTCAATGAATTTCTCTACTAGAAATACATTAATATCCGTAAAACAATAAATTAAAAAAAATGGGAAAAAATGGCAATTTTGAGATTTAACCAAAAATGTTAATTTAGCGCTGTTGAAAATGTTAACCTGCATACCCAAATGTATTTTTCTACTTGACATTAAAATGTCTCAAGTTTTCCCTGTATTCCGAGGTTAAAAGTAAATTCTCTAAACTCAAGATTTTAACTAAAACATTTCAGGGAATCCCACAAATTTTAATTTCAATGATTTTCAAATCGAGAGACTAGAAGTCCCCAAATATTTTAGGGTTTTGCATGGGCGATACCTCTTCAGAGGTTTCCTTAGAAAGAAAAATCGGGAGTGGAAATGTCAACCAGAATGGAAAATGGGTGCCGGAAAGAATAGAGAAGCATGAAAAGAAATTCGAGTTTTAAAACAAAAATGAAATGTAAATCATGTAATGCAGTCTTACCTTTCCCATAAGTAAAGTTTAAAAAAATTATTTCTAAAGTCATTAAAGTTCTTCGTACCATAAAAATTTCCAATCTCGGTTTATCAAAACTGGGTGATTATTTATTTATTTGAAATCTTAGAATTTTACAATCTATCTAATAAGATAATAAGTAAAAAGCATGACACATTGAACCAAATGACATAGAAGGAGGTTATACCCAAGGGCACTCTCCCTTAACATTTTAACACACGTGAGTATTATGGCTTACATAGTCATCATGAAAAGCGATGAAGTAAGTCCAGTGGGTCGTGACGCTTTAATCTCTTTGTTCGATGGGAAGATAATAAATCCACAGTGCTGAACGACTTGATACAATCTTCCAGTGTGGGCACTTGAAGATCACGATGAATCACATGATTTGGTACAAATCAAGGGGCGTCTGCGATAGTTCTAAGGGCTTTTGATTAAAACCTGTTAAAATTTTGTTACATGCACCGACTTTTGGACATTGGCTTTAATGCGCCATTTGTTTTAAGTGTTTTTCTAATTTGTTCAGATGCTTTTGCAGGTTTGTAGAAGCTGTTAGTGCATTAGGATGCGAAGCCAGGATTGCTGTATCGTCCGCAAACGTCGCAATAAATGTGCTTGGATTAGTTGGTAGATCAGCTGTGTAAATTAGGTATAGAATCGGGCCCAAGACACTGCCCTGAGGGACTCCAGAGTGGACTGGCAAAAGTGGTAATATCTCATCTTGACATTTTACAAAGAAGTATCTATTTTTAACCCATTATTATTATTAACCCACAGTTTATATAACTAATTTATGTTTATTTTAGTATTTTTTTGGATTTACTGAATAACTTTAAACAACAATATAAATATTTCGAAATCCGACATCACAAGAATATAATTTATTATCCAAAAATATTAGAAGGTTACTGTCAGTTAACTACAAACTCGAATCTGGCCGCGATTTTTTCTCTATTAGAAAGAGGACAATTTTCTGAGCATTTTGAGACCGCACTTGGATGCGGATTATCCAGTAGTTTTCGAGAAAACGGCATTTGAAAATCAAAATTTTACATGCATTTTACATAGGGAATTGATTCACTCCCGAGTTCTATTGACGGTGCGTGCGTTCTGATATAGTCTTAGTGATGGGCGGGGCACTTGTATTCAGTTGTTGTCGATCACCGGTCGGGAGCACACCGACCGTTGCTAACGAGTTTCACACCTTACGAGTTTCACCCCTTTCGAGTTGCACCTTTGGCGTGGTGGTGCGACCTAGAGGGATGTTTTTATCTCCGCTACCCTCCGCTCCGGTCCCCTCCGCTCCGGGCGCTACGCGCCGTTTTGACGAACGCAACCAAGGCACTCGAGATTCTAACTTGAAAACGAGTTCTGCGTTTATTTTTTAAATTATTGCATAATATTGCGTAATACACCCGATGTACATCCCACAATGTCACAATCGCGTCTGACTGCCAACACTAAGACTATATCAAAACGCACGCACCGTCAATAGAACTTTTATGTTAATGAATTTCCCTATCTAAAATGCATGTAAAATTTTGATTTTCAAAAGCCGTTTTCTCGAAAACTAATGGATAATCCGCAAAATTTCTTTTTTTTATATACTCAGAAAATTGTCCTCTTTCCAATAGTATATTTGTCGAAGCTCAATTCGTGTTTGTAGTTCCCTGACAGATCCCGAAAGTCAATCCGGTTTTGGTACGGCAAACGTTAAGTACGTACCGCTCAAAAAGATAAGTACCCTACAAATAATTTCAATTTTGTTAAATTCTTCAAAATGCTGATGGGTAAATTTTTTAAAATTTTTGTCAGATAGTATAAACAATGCCCTCTACCAATTTATGATCATAAATATTCCTCTAGATTGCCCTTCCGTGTTTTTAAATGTTTTTATGTATGTATGTATATCTGTCAAAGTTAAATAAGCAGTATTTAATGTTAAAAGTGTATTGATTATTATTTTCTACATGTATTCGTGACTTTAAAGTTATTTTAGTAACTCATTAAAATACTGTATAATAGAAAATATCAAAAACAATTGATTAGCGGCAAAAATTTCTTAGAAATTTTAAATTAAGATAAGTTTTATTCAAAAGGTTCACACTGTGAAATTTGAAGTGTATTATGGGTAAAAACGCAATATTCCGTCTACAAAACATAGTGTGATAATTTATTTGCATAAATCCGGATATTCTATAACCAGATTCGTAAAAAAACCTCAAGTTTCTAAAGGTGTAATACTGCACGTTCTCAAGATATTTAAGAAAACTGGAGATTATGAGAGCAGAAAAGTACTAGTAGACCTCGTGTAACATCTAAGGGCAAGAACAAACTATTAGTAAGGCATAGCATTCAAAATCGGCAAATGACAACACCCCAGTTCACCGCTGAAACCAATGCAAATCGCACAAAAATGTGAGTGTGTTAATGGTGAAGAGACGGCTGCATGAAGCAGGACTTCATGGGAGTATTGCTATGCTGAAACCTTTATTTAGGCTTCAAAACAAAGCAACAAGACTTTTTGGGCAAGAAAACATGCAATGTGGTCAATTATTAAAAAGAAAAATGTTGTATGGTCTACTGATGAATCGAAATTTCAGATCTTCAGTTCCAACAGTGAAGTATGGTGGAGGCTCAGTTAAAATTTGGGGGTGTTTTGGAAACAATTGCTTAGGACTTTTCGTTAAAATAGAGAGAATTTTGAAAAAAGAAGAATATAAGGAAATATTGGAAGATAACGCACTTCCATCAGGCCTACGTTTAATTGGGAGAGAATTTGTTTTTCAAGTAGATAATGATCCCAAGCACTCATCGAAGTAGTTAAGGACTATCTGAAGACATATGAGAAACGACGAGTACTTAATTACATGGATTGGCCACCCCAGGCCCCGGATTTAAATCCAATAGAGCTATTGTGGGAGGAACTGGACCGGAAGGTTCGAGAAAATCACAAAAACTTTTATGAGAGGTATTGCAAGATTCATGGTAGGAATTTCAACCTCAAGTTTTGGACAAGTTAATACACAGAATGCATTGTGTGTGCAAAGCTGTTATTAAAGTTAAAGGTAGATTTTTTTAAGAAAACCGAATCTGATGGAAATATTAAGATTTTTTTCAATTTGTTTTGTTAAATGGGATGTAAATAATTGTATTATTAGATTTACTTTTACAAAAATTCAATTTAAACATAGTTTGGTGTTTAGGATTCTTAAAAATAATGAAAATGTAACTTATCTTTTTGAGCGGTAGTTATATACTTAAAGATTCTGAAACATATATTTTTATAAAAGTTTAATTACTCAAAATAAAACCCTTTGTAATTTTTATTTTAATTCTTTTGTATTTATGTTTTCGCAGTATTAATTGATACACTGAGAAAAAAATGACATCAACAACAAAATATTATTTGATTTTACAAAGGAATTAGTTGATTAAACGACGTTTTAATTTGCATTACAAAATATTTAGTTGTAGTAGCAAAAAAAACTTTGTTGGTTCCATTTCTAATAAAAACTTGGTTGCTATTACAAATTCATTTTTTTCGGTGTAAATATTCAACTTCCACTATTCCTCTCTTTTACCAATATAATATGTTCTACTCGATTTACATTAAGATTTGACAAAAAAGTGAATTTACGTTTCACAAACACACAACACAAAGCAGTTCACATAATATTTTTAATATTCACAATGAAATATTATATATTGGCGGTTTTCTTTTATTGAGCTAAACAAAGCGGGCATCATTTATTTTTATTTTAAATTGCCGACATAGTAAATCATTTTCCCAGCAGCAAAGTACAATATTTTGTTTGGTGACTTGTGACTTTAGTTTCGGCAGAAAGATTATTTTCAAAACTATAAGATTATTAAAAAGTAGAAATAGACTTAAGAAGCTTTCTTCTTCTTCTTAAAGTGCCATATTCTGGCAACCCAGTTAGTTTTGCCTGCCGGTCAACGCAGTTTCCAGGATGTTGCAACTTGGAGCATTTTAATTTTAGAAAATGTGCAAAAACTGTTTTAATTGGAAAACTAGAGAAGATGTAAAACAATATGCAAGAAATAAATGTGAAAAAATTATAACCCGATATATTAAAATTTTATTTGTGCCAAAATATAGCAAATTAAGTGGTCGAAAAAGGTATAGTGCTATTTCAGTTTTTCAAGTTGGGTAGCTGAGAGTGAGAGGATAAGAGTCCTAGCGTAACGCAGAATACACAGCCTAGTATCTTCCTACTTATTAAAACTTCCTATCTGGAAAGATATAGAAGAGGAATCTTTCTATTTATCATATTTGATTTTTTGTATAGTAAAAATGTAAGATAGATCGTTTTTTAAATGTACACTAAAATGCCCGGTTGCACTAGCCAAAAAAACAGTCCGTTGAATCGGCCGATCGACCGTAAGTCGAAGCTTTCGTGTTGCACCATCTAAAATCGGTCCGTTAATCGATTGATTTTACTGGCAGAATTAATCAACCGTTTTCGGGCGATAATTGCAAATACGGACCGCTTTTGACAGTAACCCCACTATTTGGCTAAGTAGGTACTTTTTATTTGTTGTTGTGAAGTTTAAAGTTATTCGGTAATCTTTTTAATATTATTTATAAGTTGTATTATATTAACTTACATATTTGTGATAATATTAAATTAATAATTAGGATATTACAGTTTACATAATTAAACAACATAATAAAATGAAGTTAAAATAATAACAACTAATAAAATAATAACTAATAAAATAATAAGTACAAATAAAAAATTTCGTCAAACTCGGTCAGATTTCCAAAAGTTCCTAATATACTGGCGGCATTACCCCTCTAAATTTCCAAGCCTGAATGAAAAAGGACTTGGCACGACGGTCACCGGATTTTTCAATTAAAATTTTACCAATTTCATCGGCAAATTTCTTTGAGTCCGATGACCATGTACCAAGAGTTTGTACTCGAGTTTGTACTCGAAGACCATGTACCAAGATGACCAAGAGTTTCCACCGCAAAGCCTAAAAACTCGTAGTGATCACGCAGACCAGCATATTTTTTAATTTTTAAATTTTGAGCAGTCAGAGCTGCTGCTCCTGCCGACTTAGAAGACGACTTGAGGTGACATGAAGCTAGTGTGTCCACGCACGTAACATCCCACACAAGTGCTTTCTCTCGGCACCACGGCACCAAAGTCATACCATCCGGACGCTTTCCGTCGTCGCGTGACATGCCCGGCGGCTCCAATACAGCAGGGATATTACTAGATGTTAGAGATCTTTTAATAATGTTATTGAGGTCGTTGTGTCTCGAGAATCGCCCGGCACTTTTCTGGCACGATAAGCCATGAATTCCGCGTGCACTCACAACTTGACCACAAACACATATATGTGACTGGCAAATGTTGGCACCCAATCTTAAAGCAAGACAGATACGAAGGACGGTCTTGTCTAAAAGAGTACCAAGATTAGGTGATGGAAATGCTTGAAGCCATGCTTCAGCTTCGAATTGCGATGTCGCTAGAATTCGTGCACGATCAATTTCGGAGCTCTTATCTAAAATATTTGCATGAATGTTTTTCAAGTGTGGGTTACCCCAACTACTCCGCAAATTCGGGGAAGCAGGTAAGTTTACATTTGGACATAATATTCTCCAAGCCTGCACAGCTTCATCCATATAGTTGATCTCAAAGACATGGAGAAGTGTCGGAGAACGAATTTTAACGATGAGATCATAACTACCATGAGACGAAGACAGAAAGGCGGGCAGAGCTATGTCAGAGACACGGCGAATACCTATTCCACCAAACTTAATTGGAAGGCTAGCAAGTTGCCACAAGTCATTGTTATCTAAATTCACATTAATAATTTTTTCTATACCATTTTTAATACATTTGTCCATATTATATAACAGCGGTTTTTCCTTCCAAATAAGACTATATCTTAAAAAGTAAGTTAGGCGCGGAATGAGGAAACAATGGCGTAAAAAATAATGCTGCGTGTGATTGAATATTTTGCAGTCGTTATAACTTATTATTTATATATTTATTTATTTAACTTATTTATTTTTAAATATAAAATCTACAGATTTGTTTATATAATAATAGATCTTAAGCTACGGATACATGTCGTCTTCATCTTCTTCATCTGATAGACAAGTGAGACCAAAACCTAATCCATTTAATTTATTTAACAATCGTGAAAGGAAATTGTGAAAGTTTTTGCAAAGATGCTTCAACCAGCTATCGACTATACTATTGACAATAAGTATAATTTATATCCGGAGCCGGACATTTGAACGCGGCCGTTTGAACGCGGGCGTTTGAACGCAAGAAATTAGATGCAATTTCCCCCCCTTTTTATTATGTTTAAATTTTGTATTTAATAATAATTAATATTAATAATAAATAAATAAAGATAAAAGTTCTCGCAATCTTGCCAGTATAAATTTCAAAATTTAAAATACTAAAACACAATTAAGGAAGAGCGGCAGACACACACTGCTTCATCGACTATCAAGCCATCATACCACGTATGTGTTTCTGACTCATTAGTCGTCATCAGTGCCGCATACTTTGTTGAAAAACACTTGAAAAACACGTTTGGTGCACACAATTAAGTGTTTTTCAACAAAGTATGCGGCACTGATGACGACTAATGAGTCAGAAACACATACGTGGTATGATGGCTTGATAGTCGATGAAGCAGAGTGTCTGCCGCTTTTCCTTAATTGTGTTTTAATTTTTTAAATAAATAAATAATAAATGTTACCATTCTTTTTAACATTGCAAAGAATCTAAATCTGCAAACGGACGTTTGAACTTTAGTTTTAGTGTTTTCTTTTCCTAAATTGTTAACTGTTTTTTAACTTGTGATGGATTATAATAATCGGAACATCGTTGATTTTTTGAGAGGCATTTCTCATAATTATGAAATGAATAATTAATTTTTTAACCAATAAATATGTCGATAAACTTTTTTTTTTCCAAATCCAAATCTTTATCACCCCTCCCCCTTTTATTAACCCGTTACACATGTGAGCGCACCGCCCACATAAATAGGATTTCGTATGTCCATCGTATAAAAAATGATGTCGAATTAATTTGATACTATTAATACCTTCAAATGACATGTCTACAAATATAGAAAAAGTTGAATTTCATTTTGTCGAAGGTTTTTTTTTGGTAAGATTATATGTTATTAAATAATGAAGAATGAGAAATTTCGTAAATATGCGTGAGTATATGAAGTCTCGTCAAACTTAATGTCTCATTCAGTTATTTTACTTGGGATATTTTGCTGTTGATTCATTTTGCAGTCGAAAATTTAGTATTTAGTTTTTTAATGTCAAAATAAGCATTCAGAGTATTTTCTGATAATAAATATGAGGTGGCAAAGTAGCGACCGCGAAATGTTCTAGACCAACTGCATAGTTCTTTAAAAAAATCGGATGTGGCCATGCCCATAACTTTTTTGCACGATCGTACTATTTTGTTTATTTACGAATAGTGTTTCTATGACAGTAAGTTGATTTTACTGGTTGCTACGCCTAACACGACGGTAAGTAAATAGATACGCAAGTATAATAAATAAAATTTCACATTAAAATATGATTTATTTAAAATTAAATGTACAGTTTGTACAGTTGGAAATGAGGGAAATATTGCTTTTTTCGGTATTTGTATTAACACATAATTCCCGTGAAATAGAAGCACAAGTTGAAGATTGCAGTGTATTATTAGATACAATACAAGGCGATTCATTATCTTCATGCAGAATCTTTTCCGCAAATTGATTTTTGTTTTGAAGAGAATCTTCGACATAACTTTTCGCCACAGTCGAAGATTTTCAACCTCCGTGTCTTTTTAGCCCTAAAACGTCTACTCTACACCTTTATTGGCTAATAATGTGGCTGAAGAACGTCGAAACGAATGACCAGTTTAATTAAGAAAATTTTTCAATTTTAAATATTCAGCAATTTTTGATGGTAAAGTTCCAATTGTACCTTTACCGACTACCTGATTATTGCATTTCCAATTTCGATAATTTAGGAATAAATGCGACGACTTTGCATTGTTCGGACGCAGTTTAATATATTTTCGAACAATAATGAATAAATAATTAATTTTTTCGGCTTTTTTATTTATGACAGTAAATGTCAGGCTGAATATAATTTTTTGTATTTGGAATGCTTATAATAATAAACGATTGACGATTTTCTAAATCTTGAATAGTCATGTTATATAACTCTTCTCTGCGACATGCTCCCGCTACTCCTAATATCATTATGCTACCTAAAAGAAATACATAGTCGTAAGCATATCCACGTGTTTTACCAATAATCTCAATTTACCTTATGAATTAAAAACAATTCGTCTGGTGCTTCAATTAAAAATTTACACATTTCATCCTTCGTAAAAACACTGGCTTTTTTAGGTTTGTATCAAAATTTTTTTCTCTTTAGAAAAGCAATTAATGTGGAAAACTTTGAAATATCAATAGATTCGTGTAGAAAAATTGTAGCTTTCAACATTGAGTATTCGGCCCATAAACTACCAGCAGCTTTCATTTTTTTGAACCAAATATGCCAACAAAATTTTTTCACTCGTATTTTGATTCTTTTCTACACACCATTTTTTAAAAATTGTGTAGGTCGTTTCATAACGTTCCCTAAATTTTTCGGGAATTATTGAGGAACGCCCAATATTCCAAGCTTCTTCTATATCACTATTTTCACTTTCAGGATCACTCATTTCGGTTTTATAATATATTAATGCATTAAATTATAATATTATTGTAAGAACTATTTTCTCAATTTTACAAATCACACAATTTGTTTGTTTTGTAAACACAACTATGGCAACAAAATTAATTCAAAATTTTTACCTACTTTATAAATAATTACTAAATGTCAATAGTACTTATATTTTATTAAATTAATTATTATTTATATACATTTCGATTGTGCAAAAAATGTTATAACCATCACAAACGGTAAACAATTTACCGGTTTCCAACAATATTGGAGATACATACCGTTCTAGATACTTAATATATTATATCATACTTTTAATAGTAATAAATTTAAAAAAATTTGTTTAAAATATTATTATTTTGGAGGAGAATATAATGAAATAAAAGGAAACTTTTTGTAAAATCAATTTAAAGAAAATTTTTTTTAATTTGTAAAAGCTATATAAACAAAAATAGGATATTTACACGATTATTGATTAATAATTTTTCATTATTATTTTATTTATAAAACTTTAAAAATCAGAAAGAAAAGTCGGATTGGCCATGCCCATAACTTTATCATACTTTTAAATAATAATAAATTTAAAGAAATTTTTAAAAAATAATTATATTGGAGGCAAATAATTATAATAAAGAAATAAAATTTAAAAAATAAGAAAAAATTTTATTTTTAAATTTGTAAAAACTATATAAATAAAAATAGGATATTTACACAATTATTGATTAATACTTTTTTATTATTATTTTGGAGGAGAATATAACAAAAATATAATGGGTCTTTTGGGCGTCGCCGGTTCGGCGTAGCTAGTTAGACGCAGCCGGTTCGGCGTAGCCAGTCCGGCGCACAGTGTGATATTTCAGCAATCTAGATGGACAAAAATCTATAAATCACCAAATCGACCAAAAAATTTGTTAAACAACGGAAAAAATAGTGAAAAGATTTTAAGTACTAATGGGTGGTTTTTAGAAGCGGGATGAAAAATATATTTTTTCCAAAAATTCCGAAACTTTGCTAACATACTAATAATATATCTGCGAAGACACAAAAAATAACGAAAAAATTCTAAACATTAAGGGGTGGTTTTTAGAAGGGGGATGAAAAATACATTTTTCCCAAAAATTCCGAAACTTTGCTAACATAATCTGCGAAGACACAAAAAATAACGAAAAAATTCTAAACACAAGGCGTGGATTTAAAAAAAAAACTGAAAAAAAAGACTGAAAAATATGTTTGTATTATTTTATTTATTATATATTTTTATTTTATGCTGCCATGAGATACTAATAAAATACAAAATTTGGTAATCTGGTAAAACCAGTAATTTTAAAATACTGTAAAATAAATTAATATCCTAACTAATAACTAACTAATTCTAAGTATTCTGAATCACTACTTTTTAAATAATCTCCTGATGTATATAAATCATAGGAGTTTTTATTCTGTTTTTCAAACTATCTAAAGCTTTATCTGATAATGAAGAATCTCCTAGTTCTTGCAGAATATATGCAAATATAACATTAAATCTCGTAATTTTCGAGTTCACAAACCATATGTCAAAAATCGATTGACGAAAAATTTGCAAAGTCATTCTGAAAGTGAAGAGAAAATTTATGGATATCGCAAACTTTTGCAAAAAAAATTCAGATTTATGTAGCTGAAGAGTATCTTTAATTGAAACATAATAACAATATGGTATAACGTGGTATAATTTATCAAAACTCTAGTTATAATTCAAAAATACCGTTTTTAATTAGCTACCAATTTAAATAGATTTTGTATGGCAATAATGAAATACTTTATCAGACGATTTCATAAAATAAAACTACAGTAATTTACCTTTATAAGAGAAAATAACAATAATGCGGCATAAAAAGTTCACTTTAGAGACATAGTTAACGTCGATAGCGTTACTATGCGATCGATATCAGACAGCTAATTATGTAGTTGTTAGCATTTGTCAATTGTTTCGGACGCTTTTGTATATTATTTCGCGCGATTTTTGAAACATGATCGAAGTATGGATGTTTGCTTATTGCTATATAACGCGATTTTAATATTATCGTCAATTAACTAATTTCAATTATGTCCATTTAGATTTAGATCCTAGATCCTAGATAGCGCAAGGACGATTCGGTGTAACCCAATTCGGCGCAGAGACTTTTCAGCGTCGCCGTTTCGGCGTAGCCAGTTCGGCGTGGCCAGTTCGGTGTGACCAGTTTGGTGTGGCAAACACCAAACTGATTTAGCTATCAGAACTCGCTATCGCTCGTTCTGATATATTGCTAAAACTGATATGGCTTTCTTTCTATCGCTCATATGTAAATAGCTATATCTATTCTAGAGAGCCACCTATCAAATTTTGAATAAAGTGGATCAAAAAACTGCTTGTTTTAGAAAATGCATAATTGTAATTTAGACGAAGCGACGGTCACGGCATGGCGCTTGTGTGCGTTGTCTGCTAAACTGAAATCCCCGGTTCGATGCCGGGCGAAGTGATAACTTTATTCTGACAGTGTTCCCTCGACAGGCAATGGCAAACCACCGATGTATCTGCCAAAGTGAACCCTTCTGAAGAAGAAGTGGTCTCTATGTTCTTATGTAGTGAAATGTGATTTCATAATGTAAATTATACAGAATGCAATATAAAAATTAATAATGATTTCGGTCAGAAATATAGTGAAATCGTCGGTCGGAAATCGTAAAAGGCAGGAAAAGAAGAACTATATTCCCTTATTCTTATTGTAAAGTTGGCATTATCAGTAATAGTAGATAATGAAAGGATAAAAAGTCTCCGATTATAAAATCTATGGACAAACAACAAACGCTTTGAAGTTGTTGAGTTAAAAATTAACCAATCTATAAAGATGAATCAATTTTTTCATTTTTTCATTTTTCAATAAAAATAATTCTATAGAATCACTTTCGATGGAAATGGATTGATTTAAAATTTTTTTAAGACACAACAGGTCGGTGGATTTGATCGTGAATCCTTGATTGAGTAATCAAATCCAGGAGAGTCAATGTCGTTTTCTGAAATCCTCGATTGGATAATGGAATTTATTTTGTGATATTTTGCTGTAAAAATATTGATTTTTTTTGTAAATTTATCAATTTTGTAAATACTTTGAAATTTCCTGGGTTTTGCGTTAACTATATAATTGAGGTTGCAACAACTAGGTGGGGAAACCAAGTCTTTTGCCGCCAAAATGGCCGCATGGACGGTCGAGACCAAACTTTTTCTCTGAGAGTTTGCGATTTTTATTTTTCAGTTCTGCAATTTTGTTAATAAAAGCTAGTTTGAGTTTGCGTAAGTGACTTAATTGTTTAATGTTTGAAATTTGCCCCAAAATATTTTTTGAGAAAATTAATATCAGATGAACAAAAAAACTCTACATCGAAAACTAAAAACAGCGGATTTTTTTATCAAAAATCTATATAAATTTACTTCATACATATAAAGTAAACTTTATACTTTAATTTTGATGCTATTATCTGAATGATCTGAAAGTAAAAGAGTTTTTGTTAATTTTAGAATATGAAGTTTGGTACCTATAAACGTACTTACTTCCTATTTGTTTTCAATTCAATATTGTATCTCTCTCGAAACATGTAAATTGATCGATCAAACAAATTTGTAACCCCAAAAATTGACATGTCTTTAGGCAACAGTGCGTTAAATGATCATTGTTGCCCTAAGTACCTTCAAATAGCTTTAAATCTGATAAAATCTTTAGAAGCGAGGGTCGACTTTAACGTGTGCAACGATGCACCAACGTATAAGTTATCCCTCGTTACATTTTTCCCACGCCCGCCCTCTCCATCAATTGTTTAATTGAATAGATATCGATATTTGTATTAAAATCCGAAATATCTAATTAAATTCTTTTATTGTCGCAAAAATTCAAACATATGCTTTGTCGCACTCTCGTGCGCACTCTACATTGGCAATTTCGTCGGACAAAAAAGATGATGAAAATGTCACAGATGATACAAAATTCTTATCGCCGTTTATTAAAATTTATTAGGTCGGTTTTCTATTTAATTAAATTAATATCTTTTATTTGCTTTCGATTGGTATATAGGTATTACATCCCTCTTTCGTTTTAGTTTATTAACGGTAATAATAGTAATACCATACATATGTCGTATTTGAGATAAACGTTAATTTTGTCAATCGGAACCTTCCTCCTCCAATATTATACAATTCGTTTGATAAGTAGACAAATAGGAAAATTTTTAGATGAGGACTTCTACACTTCCGATAATAAGTTTCACCTAACATCTAAAATGCAGTCGGATGGATGCTTTAAACGTAGCTTTGGGTCCCTGGAGATTCGGCGTTAATCCTTATTATTTACACGCGCCCCGAAAACTTGCTCTGAGAAAGTAAAATTGAAATGACGATTTGATTTCCAAAGGTTGTGTGCACACAAAAGAGGGAAAGGTTGAAAAACTATTAAGCCTGAGCAATTTCGGAAACGCACAGTGCACCATATATGGGGTATAGTCAATAGCATCGACACGTGACAGCGGCGAGAAAACATTCAATACCGGTATTTGTGACACGTGACATGGCTATTTACAAATTGCCGGCGGTGTGATCTAAACCGATACTGTTCAACCCCCTGGGGGCTATGAATGCTGATTTAGAAGTGATACTAGCCAGATATAAACTTCAGCAACTACTCGCCTACTTCTGTTTTTATCTGATCCTGCAACAACTAAATTGACCTTTTAAATTAAAAAGTTTCAATTATTTTTTATTCCAATTAAATGGATCAAACGACTTTTATAGTCGACAATAACTTACAGGAAAAAATTATCACACTTTGATCGTGAGAATTGGAAGTTAGGCCCAAAACGATTTTTTGAATGATTCCGGCTGATTGTTGCTCACGTGGAGTTTCATATCCAAATACTTTTATGCAAAATAGCAATTTTAATACCCCATGCAGAAAATATAATTTTCACGTTATCTGCCATAAAGTTTTGTAGTTAGACGACTCCCCGATGCGTCGCCTCATAGGCGCACCAATTCATTCCATTCACTTTCTATATATTAATATTTTCCTGGTAAGTGCTGAATTCAATTTTTATTTAAAAAATAATTTTTTAACAACAAATTAGCATGGCTAACTTTTACATTAAAATAATAAAAAAAACAAAATTTTGACAAATTAATTGTCTTTCACAGTTGCGAATACCATTTTTACTGTAAAACTTTACCTTGCAAAATATATGAGTTAACATTTTTTGACTTTTATAAGAAAAACTAACTAAAACATAATTTCAGCTAATTTTTAATTTGAAGTATTTTTGGTTTCTAAATACCAAAAATTTTAAATTATGATTTTCCAGGAAATTCAATACTCAAATACACTTTGCTCGGTTAATCTCAAAATTTTCCAATTTAATAAACTTTTACCATATTAAATAGACTTTGGGTATGCCAAAATTTACAATATAATTTCTATTTATTTTCTCATTTAAAACATCCTAGCTGTAATTTAAATAAATTTTTCAAATATAAAATAGAAAAATTAATTTTTTAAGATAAGCGCATCCATATGCATTCCCTACTCGCATCAAATTTTTTTGTCTTTGCTTTGATATTTTCAAGTTTTATCGTTTATATCAAATTCTATCTTGTATGTCCAATTATTCAATCTACGAAAAATAATCCGTTATATATCTAATCTAAAAATATCACTGATAGTTTTGTCCAAAATATAGGACAATTTCAAAATCAAAATAATCAAAAATTACTCAGTCGAAACCAAATTGAATTTATTCGCAAAATTTCAAGATAACTATAATTACGCATTAATCCATCTTGGCGGCAAAAGATCTGGTTTCCCCACCTAGTTATTCCAACCTCAGCCAATTGGTGAGAAAACCACATTAATTATAAAAATCTTAATGGAAATACCAAATTTACAAACTAATATTACAAATCATCCAATGGAGAATTTTGACACGACATTTACCCTCCGGGGATTTATTTTGTAATTTAGGTTCACATCAAAATCTATCCATTCATCATCAATATCTTCGTTGAAGGAGGATGTTTGCTGTCATATGCATCAATAATTGTTTTCTACCATTTATATTTTTATGTAATTTTATTAGTGATTTATTGAATTATTAGGTAAAATTACATTTAGACTCGCACATTACAAGAGTTTTGAATACAGATATTCGTAAAGAAATGGAAATTAAACTTAAAATTTAATTTTAATTAAATTAAAGGTAATAAAACTACCTTTTAGTTAAAAACTACATTGCAACTTAGTTTCGATCAGATCGCATCATTCTCATGCGAATCATTTTAAATTTTAACTCTTTTTTTTCTTTTTTTAAAGTTAAAAAAAATTTTTTTTTCAATGAAAAATCACTCAAATTAATTCAAACAAATAGTACTATAAAAAATAATGGTAAATGAAATAAAATTTCAAACTCTTTTGTTGACAGTAAAAACTAAACATAAGTAATTATAATAGTTGAGATGGAGGTCTTTATAGTAGATAAATTTTAAAATACAAAATCGTAGCAAGACAACGGTAGTCAGGACCGTATTAGGTATCAATAACGATTGCAAAAATAGCAAGAAAAATATTATTAAATTCAAAAATCCTTAACGAATGACATGTTTCGGACTTATCGTGGTTTTACCCAACGACATTGACCTCATCGTTCAATACATTTTATAGTATGACATTCATATGACATTCGGCTAGTTAAGAGCACGTGGAAGATTCATGATTCATGAAGAAATCATGATCGTTTGAACAAATGGTAAGTTAAATTTTATATTTTCATTGTCGGTACGAGCCCGATGAAATCAATGACGTTGGGTAAAACTACGAATAAATCCGAAACATGTCGCTCGATCGTCGTTGTGCCCGTAGTAATATCATTATTGAGTCAATGCTGGGTCAGTTGTAAATAGGAGTTAATCGTTGCATCAATACTGGTTGCCAATCGTAGAACTAAGGTTATCTTACAACGTTGGGTCAATGTTGTCCCAGTAGTAGGGTAAGATGAGGTTAACTGGACAGTTTTTTGAAAATATTTTAATTTATATGAGATTGCCTAAACTTAGATCAACAATTTTTTTACAGCATGTAGTTTGGTTATATAGCAATAAAAAAATATCGTCACTCTCTGCCGCAATACCTCCAACAGGCCCGTAGCCAGACCGAAAGTGAAGGTAGGGCAAATGGATTGTAAGATTGTGCCATTTTTTGCGCCGCAGGCGAAAATTTTCAAGTTCACCTTGGGTGGAAATATTTCTCTGAAAACTCTGAATTAGACTTCTCAGAGTTTGTAAGACTTCTGCAGACTTTGTTTTACTTTTTCAGAGAAATATTTCCACCAGGGCATCTATAACTTTGATGGCCACTGGGATAGCTCTCGCTGTCGCTAGTAAGTGTATGTCGGTAGGTACTGTGTTTTTTCAATTCTACGAATTGCATTTGTAAGCAATACCGATTTATAATTTAAAAAAATTCTTAAACAAAAAGTACCAACGTGGAATAAATGGGGAAATTTTCTTTTAATTTATTGTTGCATATTTTGATTTTAAAAGGTCGGACAAAATCCTTAAAAGGTCGGGCGTTGCCCGACCTTGCCACCCCCTGGCTACGGGCCTGACCTCCAATCACCAGCACACCAAATTTTGTCCGGAGATACGATGACATAATATTCATTTTTGTTTTTTATTGTGGTAGCCTTAACAAAGATATCGGTAGCCCTGGCAAAGATATCTATATGTATCACCCCATACCCTAAATCTATCTATACAAGTTTTTTTTAACAAAATCCAAAATGAAAATAATTTTTTATTTTTGTACGCCACTGAATTTTTTCCAAAATTTTTATATACGTCACATAATAATACCGTAAGTAGTCACAAATAAAATTTCTCCAAAATTGGTACAACAAATTTTTTCGGTCATCTAGCGGATTTTTCGAAAATAAATTTTTGTAAATTACTGACTGTCGATTTACTGATTCTGAAAACATTTTCGAAAAAATTTCACAAACAACCTAAACTTGGTCGCTACCTAGTGGCAGAACCTTTTACTTATAAAGTATAACGTTCCGTCAGTCCGTACGACGATATTACACCATATTTCCCACCGAACCACCTATTTTTGTATTCTAAAATTAATTGTTACAAGCCCTAAACTCAATTCTTATGCTGCACTCGGTATACAAATCAACATTAACCTAATTTTGACATTATATGTCACCTAATATGTAACCTAATATGTCACAAAATTATGACGTTTATTAAAATTTTGAATATATTGTTTTATTTTTGCCAGCCATCTGACAAATTCTCACAAAAAATATATAAATTAAGATTTCAGTTAATATTTTCTGTAATTTTTCTGACCTGCCCGCCCTGTTAAAATTGGCTCGGTTTGTTTTCTCACCAATACTTATACTTTCAAAGCTCCATCGACACACCAAATTTTAGCTGAATCGGTTAAACATTTCCGGAGATACGACGACATTTTTATTTTTTTTTATTTTTTTTATTGTGGTGGCCCTGGTGAAGATTTCTCTGGCCAAACCTTATTTTCACCATTCCAGCCCATGAGGCATACGTCCAATAAGTTTGATTGCAATCGACGCAGAAAAGCCGAAGAAAATCGATCGACAAAAACTTTTTTCATGTTTTTGCCAAAAAAGTTAATTTTATTTTTTTCATGTTGCATTACTGATTTCTATCGAAGGATTACATAAGCTCTCATTCTGGAAAAAGCCTCTTAAGGCCTTTAAAATAACCTATCGCAAAACAAAATTTTTTTTTAAATCCCGTATTATTTTCTTGTGGTGGCACTCCTGATTGATAGATCGCGACGAAAACCTTATTTGCACCTTTCCACCGTGAACCCTACCACCATACCACATTTGGTCGTAATTGGTTGGATGGTTTGAAAGCAAATCGATCGACAAAATTTGACGACCGACCGACCGACACAGAAATTTTTATTTTACTTTTTGCAGATCTTTACGTTTCTGAACACGGTGATCTCGAAAATTCAAAAAAAAAGTTGAAATATTTTTTCGATTACCATACCTCCAATTTTTTTTTTAAATTGATTGGAGGTAAAAAATATATCCAACACAAAGTTTATAAAAATACACCTCCTAGTTTTAATTTCTTGCATGCCTGCAAAATGGTTCAGTTAACCCCATACTGCAGGTTAACTGAACATATAGGTAGATTAGTTGAGCTTATCTTTAAAAATATTAGGCCATATAACCTGTTGTGTATACAAAAAATGTTAACAAATAAGTTGAAAACTACATGGGTTTAAAAAAAAGCAATAATGATAATCAATAGTCAAATACTGATTTTATCGGAAAACATAACGAAACGGATCATTTTCTATGCTTGGCCAGTAATATACTATTTTCACGTGAAACAAAATATGTAAGAGTTCTAAAATTTACACAGCAGCGATAAAAATTATTTTAGGCTGTGATTAGGGGATTTTTAATATTCTGGAATATATTATAAAATTAAAGTGACATTTATAGGAAAGTCTTTGAATTGTCAAAAGTAGAGCCAAAGTAACTAAGAAATGGCAGATATATGCAATTGTTCAGTTAACCTACCTGTTCAGTTAACAGTGGCGGATCCAGGGGGAGGGTCATGGGGGTCATGACCCCCCCGTTGAATCCATAATTACGGCTAAATAACAGCTCATCTAAAATGTAAAAAGTGTTTATATTATTTAATATAATATTTAAATTAAGAAAAAACTAATAATATCCATGAAAATCCTAACTTTTCACATACGTGCTTCTAGGACAATAAAAAAAGTCGCCTGCGGCGCGTTTCGCTGGCGCGGTCTAACGACCACGCATTCAGGCCTAATGAATATCCACTACCTGTGACCCCCCCGTTGCCAAAAGTCTAGATCCGCGCCTGTCAGTTAACCTCATCTTACCCTACTACTAATAGTTGGCTAAGCGTTAAGCACCGTCGGGCCAATGCTGGGTCAATGCTGGCCCAGTTGTAAATATTTTCTTTGGTAATAACATGTTTACGAAACAAAATAATTCTGGTTTTCTGTCCTACCTGAGTTTTAGGTTTTGAGTGAAGGCCTTCCATCTTTCCGTGGTTATAGAACCACTCAAACTATAGAGTTTGACCTAATTTTTGTGCACCGCAGATTTCCTTAGATTTCACCGTATTTCCTAAAATTTTCTAGGATTTTCTTGGATTGCCTTAAAGATTTCTCTTAGAAAAAGTTGAAAAAGTAAAAAAAAGTTTTTCTGGAATACTTCTAAGATTTCCTAGATTAGTAAAACAATCGTAATGTTAACTTTTCAATATGCTATTCCGGTTAATTTAAGGATCTTTAATTTGCCTTGTTCGTATTTCCTCATACAAAGTGAACAATAATTATGAGTCTTATTCCTCTTGCTTCCGACTGGTGCTATATGGTGTTAAATGACGTTTTTACGTTCCTATTGATCAGTGTTCTGCTATCGGTAGGAAACTATAATTCAGAAAAGACTAATTAAATTTGAGATTGTATGAATCTGATGAAATTTATGAACGAATGAGTTGGGGATGAAATTATGAGGTACAGAGTGCAGAGATGTATTGAAGATTTCTGAAGAATCGTGAAGAGTTTAATAAATTATGGAGTGAATCTGCTGAATCTGTGTCTGAGGGATTATGTAGCGGAGAAGATGTCAGATCTGGCTGCTGATTTGCTACATTCCTGTTCTACAACTAAAAAAAATTCAGCTGGTTTGGTGGTCTTTTTTTGAACAGTTTATCTGTGCTGGCAGGAAGGTCTAGGCCATGAAAGACTACGACCTCTATATTGATAGTACTTTTATAATCTGTACCCCGGTGTATTTCCTGCTTCTCAATCAGGATGCAGTACAACCGCAGCCTCCCCCAATCTCTTGAGTGTCCGCCAAATTCGCCATGTCCCATTAGAATTTGCGCCAGTTGATAGGTCTCCTGACATCCGGTTTATGCGATTCTTCCATTTTCTTCGGCATCCCATTCACAGTTTTGATTCCGAAATACATACAAACAGGCTGGCATACAAACATTAGCAATGATGAAAATGTGGCCGTCAGTGAAAATTTAATTTTTCGATTTTCCCATAGTTTTTTATACTGGAAATATTCAATTGAAAACGTGAACAAAGATACCTGTTTCAAGGAAGCATGTGTTAATCGCTTTCGAAAAGTAAAATTTTAATTTAAATGACTAAGCAAAGAATCGGAATTGGCGAGGAGATTTATTTATTTAGTTTAGGGCAATAATGTTGCAAACCGCATAATATTATACATTATAACTTCAAATACATACATATATTATAATCATACAAATTAATATACTATAACCATAACAACCATAACAACTTCAATGATTTACAAACAGAGCAAATATTAACTGTCAATATAGTACTTAAAATGTAATTTTCAAGTAATCAGTGATAACTTTTAGTAAGTATTGCTAAATAAAATATAAATAATATATAATAATATAAAAAATATCGTCACTCTCTGCCGCAATACCTCCAATCACCAGCACACCAAATTTTGTCCGGAGATACGATGACATAATGTTCATTTTTGTTATCTATTGTGGTAGCCTTAACAAAGATATCGGTAGCCCTGGCAAAGATATCTATATGTATCACCCCCTACCCTAAATCTATCTATAAAAGTTTTTTTAACAAAATCTAAAATGAAAAAATTTTTTTATTTTTGTACGCCACTGAATTTTTTCCAAAATTTTTATATACGTCACATAATACCGTAAGAAGTCACAAATAAAATTTCTCCAAGATTGGTACAACAAATTTTTTCGGTCATCTAGCGGATTTTTTGAAAATAAATTTTTGTAAATTACTGACTGTCGATTTACTGATTCTGAAAACATTTGCGAAAAAATTTAACAAACAGCCTAAACTTGGTCGCTACCTAGTGGCAGAACCTTTTACTTATAAAGTAACGTTCCGTCAGTCCGTACGACGATATTATAAAATATTTCCCACCGAACCACCTATTTTTGTATTCTAAAATTAATTGTTACAAGCCCTAAACTCAATTCTTATGCTGCACTCGGTATACAAATCAACATTAACCTAATTTTGACACATATGTCACAAAATTATGACGTTTATTAAAATTTTGAATATATTGTTTTATTTTTGCCAGCCATCTGACAAATTCTCACAAAAAATATATAAATTAAGATTTCAGTTAATATTTTCTATAATTTTTCTGACCTGCCCCGCCCTGTTACAATTGGCTCGGTTTGTTTTCTCACCAATACTTATACTTTCAAAGCTCCATCGACACACCAAATTTTAGCTGAATCGGTTAAACATTACCGGAGATACGACGACATTTTCATTTTTTTTTATTTATTTTATTGTGGTGGCCCTGGTGAAGATTTCTCTGGCAAAACCTTATTTTCACCATTCCAGCCCACGAGGCATACGTCCAATAAGTTTGATTGCAATCGACGTAGAAATGCCGGAAAAAATCGATCGACAAAAACTTTTTTCATGTTTTTGCCAAAAAAGTTAATTTTATTTTTTTCATGTTGCATTAGTGATTTCTATCGAAGGATTACATATGCTCTCATATCCATTAGGATCAATGTACCTACGTACCAAATTTGGGTAAGATCCCTTCAGCATTTCTTGAGTTATTCACTCTTAAAGTTTCAACTTTGACAACTTGTGATTTTTGACAGACGACAGATAGAAGATTAATTTTACCTATTCTGGATAAAGCCTTTTAAGGCCTTTAAAATAACATATCGCAAGACAAAATATTTTTAAAAAATCCCGTATTATTTTCTTGTGGTGGCACTCCTGATTGATAGATCGCGACGAAAACCTTATTTTCACCTTTCCACCGTGAACCCTACCACCATACCAAATTTGGTCGTAATTGGTTGAATGGTTCGGAAGCAAATCGATCGACAAAATTTGACGACCGACAGACAGACAGACAGACAGACCGACACAGAAATTTTTTTTTTACTTTTTGCAGATCTTTACGTTTCTGAACACGGTGATCTCGAAAATGCAAAAAAAAAAGTTGAAATTTTTTTTCGATTACCATACCTCCAATTTTTTTTTAAAATTGATTGGAGGTAAAAATAAATATTCGATTGGCTGTGTTTCAAAAACATGGCTAGTTTATATTTTATGCAAGTATTTTTGGGCATAAAATGCACTCTAAAATGGCATATCTAGTTAGATAATGAATTTCTAGTCCAATGAAATTAGACTTGAACCCAAAAGTTGCGCTTCAGGGAATGAAAGTTATACCAATCGATAGCTAAAGGTTCCATTATGAACATATTAAAATGTATCCGCTTAATTTTTCCGGCTTAATTTGTAATTAATAAAAAACTATCGAAGATTTACGACTAATCGACTTTAACTCTCCATTTCTGCCAAGTTACTCACTCAATCCAAAAAATAAAATTACCAATTTACAGTACGGAAAATTTACTATCAAATTCAATCGGAAAACATTGTGAGAAATGTACCATTAATTTATTATAAGTCTTTAAAGTGGTTTGAAAATATCTGTTGTCAAGCTGTCAAATGATCACATCGCGTAGCCTTTGCACCTGCGCCTGATCAATATCAATAATGATTACCAACTAACTGCATATGTCTTTGATTAGAAGAACTAAATATGGGACAACCTTCGATTCAGGCTAGTTATAGTTAATCACAAAATTAATTGGTAAAAACACATTTGTGTCCATAGGGACTGCTTGCAAAAACCACAATGGCGACGGACTCTGATGATTCAACGGAAACGCAGTAGCATTTTAGGTACGACCACGAATATGGGCTATTGTTCGTCCAGTACTCATGTTCTGGTTCATTTAATTCTTTACAATTAATTATTAATTATTATTATATTATACTTATAATAAACTTGATGCAAAAATTCAACAGTTTTGAATATTATTTTTAAAGAGAATTGTGTATTCTGACCATTTTATGAACTTTGCATGTTATGACATGATTTGCTTCATCATGACAGATAACAAAATTAACTACAATGGTAAAACAGACAATTATTGTAATCAACAAATTATAGATATCTAAACTGTTCTGTGTTTCACTCAACTTATCAGCTACTCTCAAATTCACCTTTCGATACGAGGAAAGCATTACAACTAGGTTGGTGATGTCGAGGTTAGGGTATTTTGTACACTGTCTTCCTTTACTACTTGTTCTGGTATTAGACGATACGGCTTTTCGGATTTGGTGGCTACCACATTCACGCTTAGGTTTGACTCAAGTTAAGAAGTTTGGGTTATTATTGAGAAATTTGATTTTAAAATTCAACATTATATCCTTTTGATTTATTTTCTATATTTATTACTTATGCTAGAAAGTATTTGTTTTGGAAAGAAATAAAAATAGTTAATATTGTACCTATTACACTTTGGTTAAAACTTTGTCAACTTGGTTATAACTAGGTTAACTATTACCTATAATACTACAACATTCAGGTAAATATACCCCATTTATTTGACGGTATCAATAATTTATTTACTCATATTTTCAAAATTAATTTATTTTGCAAAAAAATACATTATACAAAATTCTATGATTGATGCATATCGGGCATCGGACCTCTATCGGATCGTAACTTGGATTGCTTTCGTTTAAATTGCTGAATAGTTCTTCGGCTCTTCAATCCAAATTTTGAGTCAAAAGCTTTCACACAGATACTCCTATGTACATAGTAGTTCCCTATAGGAAGGAGAATGTTCGATTTTATTTAAAATAACTAAAAAATATATATTGCTATGATTTACTCTTAAAATTAGGGTAGTCAGCAATTTTCTGCTTTAATATTCGGAAATATTATAATAATTGTTTTACAAATTTTTATTTATATTTTATTAAATTCAAACAATAAAGCACATTAAATTTTTTTTCCAATTTTGAAGCTTAATTTTTATTAATTTTGAAATTATAATTGACTTTCATTGTGGATTACTGCGATTACCATACCGCGTCAAATATAAAATTCAGGGAAGTGAAATGGGCTCGCAAATTTAACTTTTTCCTAAAGACTATTAGGAAGGGGAAACTTTTTGAGCATTTAAAAAATATTATTGCCGCGTATTCATTAGTTTTCGAGAAAACGGCATATAAAAATCAAAATTTTCAAAAATTTAAAAATTTAGATAGGGATCAAACCACGATTTCTACATGGGTATTCTCTTACCAACACGTGTTCTTGGATATACTCTTAGCATTTGTTGAACTAGTACTTTATAAACAGTTTTTATTTAGATAAACGTAAAACTAGTTTTTAAGGGTGAATCCGTGATTTGCCGTGGTTCGGCTTTGCTCGGGGCGCTCCGTGACGTTTTGACCAACACTTACTCGCTAAAAACATGCCTGAAGGCTGCCCGAACGCACCAAAGGTGGTGCTCAAAAGAGGCGAATTTCATTTTAAGGTGGATCCGTGACTACGGTTACTAGTAATATTACATCACACAATGTGCACTCAACGGGACATAGCGTGTTGGCAAGCAAAGCATATCTACTATATAATATACTCTTATTATATACTCTATATTAAAGTATACGTACCCACAATAGAAAACCCGTGTAGAAAATCGTGGTTTGATCCCTATCTGAAATGCATAGAAAATTTTGATTTTTAAATGCCGTTTTCTCAAAAACTAATGGATAATCCGCAATATTTTTTTATATGCTCAGAAAATTGTTCTTTTTGCAATGGTCTTTACATAAATTTGGGGACCCATTGAAGTGACACAGTAACCAAAATTCAAAATTACCTGATCTTGGAAAACTCCTACATAATATATAAATTTTGGAAGTTAAATTTTGCTATGCGACTTATACAAATTTCCTCAATTATTCCGTACGCTCAAGCCAACGACCCTGCAGTAATATCGCGGCTGTTAATTTAAAAACCAAAAATCTTTCGTTAATCAAAATTTATAACCGATGGAGAAGAATGGAAAGGAATATTTATGATTCTATTTGTTTGTCAACGTTGGATTTGGGTGGCTCCCAAAAATGCCACGCGCCTTATGACATTAGTTGGCAATTATTCATGCGGTGGTCGTTTGCCTCCACATCATTTAATAATAGTTAGGAGTCTTAGCTTTATCAATGCTGAAAATGTGGTCCAAATGTGGCTCACCGTTGATATAACCTTAAGGGTAGATTTAGTTAACCGACGACATAAACAACGGCGATAGTTATTATTTTGACATTTATTTTGACACTTTGCAAACTTTTCAGTCGAAGAAAAACTTATGGCAAGATTAATCAGCTGATGCATGTTTGAAAATTTTTTGCCCTCACCAATAAGTTATGAAGAAAGTTTTATATTGATTTGATATTCATGTAGCAAGTTTATTAATCGTCTGCATAATAGGGGTATAACGGCGGGTGGCCTCGCTGCGTATTAAACAGCGGGAGTCGGCCGGCACGCTCCGCATTGAGACATAATCCGTCCGTCAACAGGATGCGCTTAATCCCCAGATTAGCCCCCGTGAAATATGTTTATATCGCCTCCTCATCAAGCCATTGTATAAATATATTAACTTTTCTCAATTTTCATTACGCCCAAGCGGTATTAACGTGTATACCGGCCAAACATTATATTTTCTAGGTTTGCAGAGAGATCTTTACTTTCGCATTCCATTGATGTACTTCGGCAGACAAACATTCTACCGATTTACATTTCTGGCTACTGGAAGAGACTGCCTAAACTCTTGAAGTCTAATTTTTAAACAATTTTTAAAATTTTCCATAAGGATAGCTCCAAGGATAGAGAGGTGAAGGAATTGGATGAAAATAAAAAATTTTAATAATAAAATTAACAAAATCTAAAAAACAAAAAGCAGTATACCTCCTAGCGCATGGTTCGGTAGAGTGATCCATATAATTTAAAATGAATTTTCTTGGTTCTTTTGCAGAAAACTTTAACTTTAATTATTTTACATTTTTATTACATTCTTATTACAAAAATCGTTGTTATTTTCTAAATCTTAGCCTTAAATTGATTAGAAATTTTACGCTGTTGTGGAACAATTTGAATTTTGTCACGAAGTCGTTCTGTAAAGTTTAAATTTGTGCATTTATGAGATTCGTCAGCATGAGACTCATCGTGCTCTCAGAGTAGTAGTCTATTATAGTATCTATATTATATACATAGGGGACATACAGTTCAGTCAAAAATCTTAATTAAACTTTAAACATGACTACTTGATTTAATTTGACTGCGGTGAAACCTTCGACAAACTACCATAAAATTAATTTTCTATGAAATAAATCAAATGGCTCTAAAGAAATTTAAATTTAAATTAAAGACGAAAACCTGAATTTTTCAAACATAATTGTAGACCCTATGATGTTTCTATTGCCATAATTATCTCGATGGTTTTCACTCGCCTTTCAAATTTTCAAAAGTCGCATTACATAATTGGTTACATAAAAAGCTATTATTTTTATATTTCTTTAGTTAATAGACTAAATCTGCAATTTTGTAAAATTAAAGAATGAGGGATAGAAACTGTGGTTCTAGCTTTTAACCGTCCTCGGTACCGCATACCCGTTATTAACGCTTAATTATGCAATGTTGCACTTATCCCACTTATCACTTATCTGTTAAAACTTAATCAATGATTAAGAGTTTTTAACAATGAATTTCATTGTTGAAAATCGTTAATCATTGATTAAGTTTTAACAAGCCTTTGTGCAACCGGGCATTAGCAACTGAAGTATGCATATCGCACTATGAGAACAACACTATTATAGTCAGTGTAACAAAGTAACCTACGAGATAAACGTTCAATATTTTGTTCGTTCAATAAGATGTTGCAACTTCAATTTGATGTTTGCAACTTCTTTTGATTCTCCTTCTTTATTGAAGGAGAATATATAGAATAATATAGAGATAGGAAACAATAAAGAAGGAGAATCAAAAGAAGTTGTGAATATCAAATATTGAACTTTCAAACGCGTTTATCTCGGTGACCCGTCAAAATAGCCCCGACAAAATAACCCAATGACGAAATAGCTCCGACAAAATAGCCCAATGACAAAACAACCCCGACATAATAGCCCAACGACATAATAGCCCGACATAATAGCCCCGACAAAATAGCACCGACAAAATAGCCCCGACATAATAGCACCGACATTTACAAATATACTAATAGAAACGGAACATTTTTCGTAAATGTTACCAAATTGTGCCTTTAATTAGACATGTCTTTTATTAGACGTAATACAGGGAATTTTTTCACCCTCCACCTTGAAACGAGCTTCACCTCTTTCGAGTTTCACCTTTGGCGAGTTCTTTCGATCTTCAGGGATATTTTTAGTTAGTTTAGTTTTTGTCAAATTCGACTCTGCGCTACCCTGCCCTCCGGTCCTCTCCGCTCCGGGCGCTCCGAGCCGTTTTGACAAAGACAACCATGGCAATACACGGATCCACCCTAAAAAATAGTTCTGCGGTTTCTGCAGAGCAATTGTGAAAAAATAAAGTTTATAGTATTAATCTATTACCATACTTATCGTAATACCGTACCTAGATTTGGGCATATAATATTAAAATTAATTATTAAAGTTAATATAGTTAAATATTCGGCCTCGATCGTATCCCTTCGCCTTGAATGGAAAAATGTTAGTTTTCCTAACTTGTATCGAAAATACCTCCGCCCATCTAGCCCCCCCACCTTCGAATTTCGAAAATGTAAAGAATGCAGAATAATGCTCTATTTATGCACTTTCGATTACCGCCAGAAAAAAATTTTGCACTCTTTTCGTTTAGCGGGAAAACACAATTTCCGGTAGGGGGGCTGACGGTACGGACGGTCAGCCCCCCCCACGGGTTAATTGTGGACCGAATCGAAAAATAAAAATACACGAATTATGCACTAATTATGCACTCTTGAACCACCCTAGTCTCGATTTTTGCACCTGCGCCAGTGTTCAGAAAAAAAATATTTTCGATTTCTACGATTTCCATTTAATGAAAATGGCGTGTAAAATTTTTGATTACCGATCGAATCGAAAAAAACAAAATACACGAATTATCCACTAATTATGCACTTTTGAACCACCCTAGTGTTGATGATGCACCAATATGAAAGGGCTCGAGCTTATGGTCCTACTCTCCTACTCACCTACTTTGTGCGCTAATTTACACGTCCCTGAAGATGTAATCATAATCATATTCCATAGTTGCATGCTGAAAATAGTCTCAATTGACGGACAAAATCCACTTTACCCCATATTTCATCTTTGCAAAATTTCGCCATCAGGGGGGTTATTTTGACCTTAAAAGATTAAATAACTTTGTAATGGTCATTTTATTCAAACCTAATGCATATCCACTACCTGTGACCCCCCCCCCCGTTTTCAAAAGTCTAGATTCGCGCCTGCCCCATATTTCATCTTTGCAAAATTTCGCCGTCAGGGGGGTGATTTTCACATTCAAAAATTAAATAAATTTGTAACTTTTCCGTGGGAGTTTGTTACAGGCTGAAAATAGTCTCAATCAACGGACACAATAATTATTACACTTTACCCCTATTCGTAATTCAAAGACATAAACTCAATATAAGAATGTAAAAAAATTTTTATTATAAAAAATTTAAAAAATGCGAATGCAAATGTGTCACAGAATTCAACAACAATTAATTTTATGGTCGGACTTTTCATGTGATTAAAAATCTATCTATCCTATCGTTCGCTTATTTCAGAACCATTCCTAATATTTGAAGTTTACGACTTTGGTAAAAAAACCAATGATTTCGAACTGAACCGAATCCCGACAGAAATCAAAATGTCTTTCATGGCAAAGCCGTATTCGCTAAAGGGCCGAATTAATTATATAAGATTGGCGATCAAACCAAGATCCATCGATGGTGCCACAGCGACCGACGATGGACATTTCACGGGAATCGTCCGAAGAAAAGATGGAAGCTGGATGGAATTCAACGACTTATGCCTGAAGGAGACAAAACTCGCCAGAAAATTCAAGCCAACTATAAACATTCTTGTATACGGCATTTGAACACATACAAATCCTGCTGTGATTTTGTGCAATTATTACACGTGCAATAATAAAATCTCTTATTACTTAGATTTAATTGTGTTTTCATTTTCTGTCGAGGCATGAACAGTCTACGATGAAAGTGTACCGTTCAAGAGTGCATAATTGGTGCATAATTTGGGTATTTTTTGTTTTCGATTCGATCGGTAATAAAAAACTTTACACGCCATTTTCATTAAATAGAAATCGTAGAAATCGAAAATATTTTTTTTCTGAACACCGGTGCAGGTGCAAAAATCGTGACTTGGGTGGTTCTAGAGTGCATAATTAGTGCATAATTCGTGTATTTTTTTTTTCGATTCGATCGGTAATCAAAAATTTTACACGCTATTTTCATTAAATGGAAATCGGAGAAATCGAAAATATTTTTTTTCTGAACACCGGTGCAGGTGCAAAAATCGAGACTAGGGTGGTTCAAAAGTGCATAATTAGTGCATAATTCGTGTATTTTTTTTTTGATTCGATCGGTAATCAAAAATTTTACACACCATTTTCATTAAATGGAAATCGTAGAAATCGAAAATATTTTTTTTCTGAACACCGGTGCAGGTGCAAAAATCGAGACTAGGGTGGTTCAAGAGTGCATAATTAGTGCTTAATTCGTGTATTTTTATTTTTCAATTCGGTTCACAATTAACCCGTGGGGGGCTGACCGTCCGTACCGTCAGCTCCCCACCGGAAATCGTGTTTTCCCGCTAAACGAAAAGAGTGCAAAATTTTTTTCTGGCGGTAATGGAAAGTGCATAAATAGAGCATTATTCTGCATTCTTTACATTTTCGAAATTCGAAAGTGGGGGGGCTAGATGGGCGGAGGTATCGAAAATATCTATTTTATTAGTAGTAAGTGCTACTAAGAGAAATCAAACTCATTTGTTAATAAAATTCTGTAAGTCTTAATTTGATTATTCATTTGTTGATTTATCCAATTGAAATACCTGTAAGTCATCCAATTTTATGATGAGAGATTGTATCGATTTCTGCGTTTTTTTGCGAAAGTAATGAAATCTTTCTGAATCTTAATTCGTATGCAGTGTGACTTTTCTTTGTGACAAACTCTGCCTGGGGCTCAATATTAAAAAAAATGTATAATTGCAGAGAATTTTCTTGGAAATTCATAGAATTTCTTGTCTTAATTTATTCAGGTTTTCAAAATATTTCTAGAATTTCTTACAGCATATTCATATCAATATTTTAGAAAATACAAAAAAATGATTGTATAAGAATTTTTATATAATAATTTTATAATAAAATAAAATCTTGGTGTAAAGACGATTGGTTCAGCAGACTATTGGTCCCTGGACGATTGATCTAGCGAACGATTAATCCTCAGACCATTAGTCCCCGGACAATTGATCCGGGAATATTAAATTATTAAATATTAAGAATATTAAATACTTAATAATCTTAAATAAATATTAAGGGGAATTTACAATTCCCCTCCAAATTTGTCCATAAAATGTAAACTGTCCTCCCAGCAAAAAGGTCGCCAGTAATCCCAGATGTAAACTGCCCTTCAAGCAAAAAGGTTGCCACTAATTTAATTTAATTTTAATTTAATTCAGAATAGAAAAAAATCACACGGTTAGTTCACATCGAGGGAAATCCACCCCCTTCCTGGTAGCACACTTTGCCGAGTAGGACCGGTCTAGAGAGATATTTTTAGTAGCGAGTATGGCGTTTATCAAAACGGCCCGGAGCGTCCGGAGCGGAGGGGACTAGAGCGGAGGATGCGGATGGTGCGGAGGGTCGGTTTTAACAAACGCAACCACGTCAAATCTCGGATCCACTCTAAAATCTAGAAATATATAGGGTATTTAATTTTTAATTAAGATAAAGAACCCCCGGATTTATATTTTGAAATACCAATCAAAAAATTGTTTTAAAACAAAAAAAAAATTGTTTATATAAATGACTAAGTAAGTAAAGATAGACGTACTCGCTTCGACGGTACACGCTTTTTTTTGTCTTAAATATTTTTTACTAAGACCGTTAGAAGGAATTACACTGGTTAAATAACGTCAATAAATTTAAATTTAAGCGCCCACTCTAACGGCACCTAAAATTATAATTTTTGCTTATAATTTTGAATATTGAATCGTCCACTAGATCAATCGTCCGCTGGATCAATCGTCCAGGGACCAAACATCCGAGGACCAAACGTCCTAGAATCAAAATCATCAATAAAAATCATCATTAACAATAAAATCATTGGCTGACGATGCCATGCCATAGTATTGTGAGAACGTTTGCGATACTTTATACTTACAATGTATTTTATTTGTGATCACTTAAAAACATTTTAGTTCTAAATGGTCTGTGTGCCCTTTTGGGTTTTCTACAATATTAATATGGCTAATATCAAATTACACTACCTAAACCACATAATCAATCGATTATTCTTACATATCCCTGAAGTTCCTTATAAATTATATGTGTCTGAAATTCATTTAAAATCATTGGATTTCCAAGAAATCCACACTTTAAGATTAAACAAAAATCAATGTAAGATTTTGGAATTACATTGTTTTCAAATTCTATTTGTTGGAAATTTTTTTAGAATTTCATTTGTCATTGTATCAATCGGAATTCAATTGGAATTCAATTAGAAATCATTAGAATTTCATGAAAAATGCTTAAAAATTCTTTGCAAAACTCTATAGTTTTCAAGTTTCTATAAATTTCTTGAAAAATCTTGGAACTCTTTGGAAATTCTTGGTGATATTTATAATTTCTTAGAAATCAATGAAATTCATTAGATTTTTTTTCAAAATTTATTAATTTTTTGAAATTACATTTGCTTGAAATTCTATTTTCTTGTAATTTTATTCGTAAGTATATAATTCCACGTATTTGTAATTTTCATAAATTAATGTTATGAAAATCTATGATATTATTTTGATTTTTGAAATCTTAATAATTCTTTGATAAACTCTGAAAGCTTCTATGAATTTCTAAATATTCTTGGAAATATCCGGAAATCACTGGATGTTATTAAAAATCACTGATATTAACTGTAAATCACTGTAATTTTTTGGAATTATAATTGCTTGGTGTTCTATTTATTGGGCATTTCATTGGAAATATCATACTATATAATATATATTCAACCAATCAGATTTGACTACTTTTGACTTAAATATCAACGAAATCTTGATTACATGAAAATCTCTGTATAGTCGTGATTTCCAGAAACCACATGTGATGATTTCACATGCAAGTTAAAAACAAAAAACACAAGGGTTTTACCCTAATATTATTAGGTAATGGTATTTTCTTATATTATACAAGTATATAGTTTCAAATTAAAAATATTTATTATTTGAAATTAGTAAATAAAATTATCAATAGTAATATAACAAGACTTCATTTTTAGATCGATAAGTTGTATTGTAAATACGAAGGCATTGTTGCATAGCAATGCACGAAAAACTTGTTTTGAGTGCAATTGCTTAATGCAACGATGCCTGAGTAAAATTTTCAAGCAACTTATCGATCTAAAAATTAACGAGGTCGAGTTATATTTATTGAGATAATCACGCGAACATTTATGTTTTTGATATTGACAAACGTCAAAATTATATAAACAAAGAGGCGTGGCATCGAACCGGATGAGGCACTCTTTCCGCAGGAAGAGACACAATTGCCAGCGTAAGTGTTTGTTTACCTTTTGTAAGTGTAATTATCAGTAGTAATATAACAAGACCTCGTGTTTTAATTGGAAATTTTTGTTTAAAAACTAAAATTACCAAAGAAAAACGCGAGGTTATGTTATATTTGTTAAGATAATTGCGTCAAATAATGACACACGTCACTGTCACGAATGCGTTGCTGGGTTACAAACAGGATGGCCTTCTCTTCTCAAAGGATGGAGCTCTCTTCTCAACGTAAGTGCTACTGTACTACCTATTCTACGCAATTATCATGGTAAGTTTATTAAAATAATCAATTCAAGTATATAGAAACGCTTTATTCAAGTAAATTGTTATCTTGTTTGAAAGTTATTAATTCTTAAATCAACAATATGTGAATTATCGGTAGGAAAGCATGTACAAAAATTCAGATCGATCGCGCACAAAAAAATTTTCTCATTTTTACAAATTCTAACTACGGTCAAAACTTATACAGCTTATTATTTTAATAGTCGTATAGAAAGTATAGTCTGAAACACGTTTGGAATGGCTATTCCGCACTCGTGAACCGTCACCCTCGCCTGTTGGCTCGGGTGACAAACTTTTCCCTCGTGCGGAATATGCCTAATTCCAAACTTGTTTCAGAATATACTATTCTTACCATAAAAAAATATTCTTGGTTTGAAAATACTGCAAACTACACACAAGAAAGTTACCGAGTTTGTTATAAAGTATATTCTTGTAATAAATAACTGTATAGGTATACTTACTTCGCGGAAGTAAGTAGTCATTTTTGAAGTTTCTCTTGCATAAAATTATCCATTGATATATATACTGTATCTAATTATATAAATTCTTAACTTGTGAAAATTAAGTAAATAATACTGAAAGCCACACATAATCGCCAATACTTCTCAATTTTTGGGAAACCGAAAGACATAACTATTTATATATTGCCTCAATATAATTGAAGACACGAGTGGATGAAGGTGTTATGTCACATTTTTTAAAAAATGATTTTTTTAATGAATGAAGATACCCTGCTATCACATTGCACATTCAAAAATGTAAAAATATTACTGTAAGATAGAAATATGCAATGGATGAAGGAGTACATCTAAAATAACATTTACAAATGGAAGAAGGTGAAGGTGAAAAATGTGACATAACACCTTCATCCACTCGTGTCTTCAATTTAATTCTGTAATTTTCAGTTAGAGTGACGGACACGAATTGTTTCCCTCATAAAGATCTGAATAGAGATTCGTTGGACTGTTCCCCTCAGGCCCAGTTTTTAATCGTTAGTTAACCCAAATTCAATGGTTAACTTAGATTTCTGACCAATCAGGTGGTCATAAACGTAGGTTAACCATTGAATTTGGGTTAACTAACGATTGAAAAACTGGGCCTTAGTAGGCTTAACTAATAAAACCATTATTACTTATTTATGATACAATTAATTAATAAAATTAAATAACATGTATGTTCCGATGTTGTAAGATAATACCATCGCAACATCTTTTAAAATAAAAAAAATCGGATGTGGCCATGCCCATAACTTTATCATACTTCTGAATAATAATAAATTTAAAAAACTTTTTTTTTTGGAGGGAAATAATTATAATAAAGAAATAAAATTTAAAAAATAAGAAAAAAATTGTTTTTTTTTAATTTGTAAAAACTATATAACCAAAAGTAGGATATTTACACGATTATTGATTAATACTTTTTTATTATTATTTTGGAGGAGAATATAATAAAAAAATAAAATTTTAAAAATAAGAAAAAAAATTTTTTTTAAATTTATAAAATATTGTTTTTTTTTGCTTTTCCGTGTACCGATTTTAACCAAAATCTAATCAGCTGTAAGTCTCAATATTTATGTACTAAATACAAAATTTTGTTAAAAAATTCCTATTACTTTTTGAGGTAGAGCGCACACAAAATTTGACCACATACATACACACATACACTCACACACCTATACATGTGGCGGCAATCTAAAATGCCCGGTTGAAAAATTTTAAGTTATTCTTAATTTTTACTTACAAATTTTGTTAACATGGAACTAATTCATATGTTATATAATTGTCTAACTATAAATACATATAAAATTATTAAATTCAATGATAGATAGTATAAATAACTAACAAAAGACTTCATTATAAAATAAAGCATTGTTTTCAGGTATATTTTTGCGCTCGAATTTGATATAAATTTTATAGTAAAATAATTATTTAGTAGATAATTAATGTAGTCAAGTGTTGATTAATAATATATTGGTTAATAAAAAAATTTATTCATATTTAGTTGAACCTCCATTGGGCCTTTATTACATCTTTTAAACGGCGTGGCATTGATTGTTCTAACCGCTGCAAGTAATCGTCGCTTACGATTATCCCTAACAAATTTTATCGCTTTTTTTCAACTCAGGTATACTTTTAGGACTATTGTCAACTACATGCCTCTTCATAACCGCCCAAAAGTTCTCAATGGGGTTTAAGTCGGGACTTAAGTTAGGCCAATCAATTGTATAGATACCGTTATTAACAAAATAATTCGATACCTGTGTAAAATAAAAAGGAATCAATTTCATATTTTTCAATCATTTGTTAGCTAAATGTATTCGCAACAATGCCTGATTAATACATTTTGAAAAAAAAAATTATTTACAAAAATATTATGTATCGTTTTCGCGGTATGGCACGGTGCATTATCTTGCTGAAAAAACTATTCTTTGTTTTCAGCATATAAATTTAAAACCGATGGCTCCAAACTGGGTTTTAAAATTTTAATGTATTTTTTTACATTTACAGACTCTTCTATGATATGTAGCTCACCTAAACCACGTTGAGAAAAGCAACCCCATATCATAATTCCAAATCGACCGCGTGTTGTTTTTATGGTGCATTTATCTGATAGGCGCTCGGTTTGAAATCGCCGCACATATTGCTTTCCATCTGACCCATGGAGTAAAAATTTTGACTCATCTGAGAAGATGACCCTTTTCCAATCACATACCGACCAATTTTGATATTTTTTGGCAAATTGTAACCGTCTTTGTTTCGATTTTTTTGAAAAACGCGGTTTCTTGACAGCAGCCTAAGCGCGTAATCTGAATTCAGGTAAACGATTACGTAAAATTTTTTTGCTAATATTTACGCCAAGGTCATCTTTTAACTGTTTTTTTAATTGTCTTCGAGATTTGAAGCGATCTTTCAATGCCATTTTGCAAAGCTTACGATTTTGTGATTTGGTTGTTTTTCTTTTCGAATTCCCTCTGTCAAGTGGTTTTGTACTGCCCTAATGGCATATTTAAAAAAAAATCTACTTACAGTATGTCTGTCATACCCAACTTTCTCACTAATATAGGTAAAACTCCTATTTTCACCATGTAAAACTAAAATTTTCTGTTTTTCAGTTTCTGTTAAATTCTTTCTACCTACGATTTTTTTTTTATTTCTAAGATTTATTAAACTAAACTGATGCATTTTGTACACTAAATGGCTAAGAAGGGTTACCTCATAATAGTGTATGTCATTGTATTTTACAAAAAATTACCACCCTTAAAATTAAGCCGATTGTAACAGGCATATTGCAAATAAAATGCACCGGGCATTTTAGATTGCCGCCACTGTACATACACACATACAGGACATTTTTTGGAAATGATGATTTTCAGCTTCTGGGACCCCAAAATGACTAAATTTATCAAAATCTCAATTTCTTTTTTCTGCACGATTACAATACTTTTTCAGACTTCGTATGATAAAGTAAAAAATTTATCGTGTGAACCAAAAAGATACCGCATTTCCATCTGATAAGACACCTCCTCAAGTGTGAGCTTCGATAGGTTAATACAGTGTATTGTTAAAGTTTGGTTGAAGTTTGTCTACTAAATCAAAACTTTACATTTTCTACTAAAAACAAACATGTATCAAATTTTCACTCGAAACAACAAGTTTTAAATTTTTGTTTTTCTTTGATGGAGTTGCTAACAAATTGGTTTTTCAGACATTAATTTACCACCAAAGTGAAAAGCCGGAAGCTAAATAGTAAAATTTACTAAGTAGAAAGTTGAACCTTTTCAGTTTAAAGAAAATTTGACCCAAATTTACATCAAATTAATATAAAAACGAAGCCGAATACCTCTACTTCACTCCTACGAAATATAGTATTGATATGTGATTTAGGCGGAAAAATAAAATAAAATTTACTCTAAGTTACTGCATGAGAGCAATAAGACTCTTTGTTTATTATCTTAACCAACTTCAAAAATTTCCAATTTCTCTTCAAAATTTTCAAAAATAACTTTGACCGGTTAACTTCAAATCTTAATTTGCAAGATAAATAGTAATTAAATGCAAATTTAAACTTTATAATAAATTTTGCAATGTAAATGAAATGGAACGCAAATCGAAAAGATAACTCGCTCATATGTAGCTGTATCTGTACTCTGCGATACTTTACATTTGAAATTTTTAATATAATTAAATATTAGCTTTTCATTTAATACAAATTTCACTTAAATTTCGAATCCAAAATACAAAACCAATCATTCTAAATTCAAGCAAAATAAATCAAAATTATATCTATTTGATGAATAATCTCAACTCAAACATATAAAATTTACTCACACAAAATCAAAGCATTTTTATGTGCAAAATATCATCCCTCAGAGATAAATCACAATAAAAAATCTTAGAAACAAAATTGGTTTTGACCGTTCATGCGGCCATATATTGGCGCCAAAAGATCTGGTTTCCCCACCTCGTTGTTACAGCCTGAACTAGTTTGCGGGAAAACCATAAAATTCAAAACTTACATTATTTACAAAATTTTTATAATAAAAGTAAAATTTCTACAAAATACATAAACTTCACAAAATAAACATTAAACAAAATTAAGTTTAGTTAAGATAATTGATTAGAGTTTAGTCGTAATTCCCTCAACTTCAACTTTCTCAACTGAAAAATTTACATCATAATTTAATTCCAGATTAATGCTACGGTTTAACTTCAATTTTAAGCTTTACTGGATGATTTTTTCCACGCGGTTGGGAAGCGAACCACTGGTATTCGAAGTTAAGATAGGAAATGTAGACTTCAACAATGAATTTATTTACGTAATAATGATGGAAGTTTAAGTTGGAACATGTTTGACAAGGAAACTATTAACTTCCATCTTGTCGAATTGAACAAATAAAAGCAGCGAAATAAAAGCAAAGATGTAAAAATCGTTAAAATTTTACAACTCTGGCGTAATAAACAAAGCAATTTTGGTATTGAATAAAAAATATTGCATTTTTTATGTATATTACGTACGTTAGTTTGTCATTTGAGTTTTAGTTTAACGTCTGAGCAGTAAAGTTGAGTAAAGTTGTGGGGGAAGAGAAGAGAAGGCAAGTCGTTCGTTTAGCTGCTTTACCACTTTTACCTGTTTATAAAGGATAATAAAGCCTTATTGCACACCCGACATGACGCCATATTTTCTCGACTCCAGTCTTAACCTCCTCGCTTTTAAGTGTTTCTTGCCTTCGTTATTTCTCACGACCTACCATATATTATCAGTATAAATGACACGAGGTCTTGGGAAATTTAATGAAAAAAAAATTAGGAAAACATTTTTGGTTTGTAAATAAATTAAAAAAGTGATGATGAAAAGGATGAGAAGAAAATAATGGAAGAAGTTTGTTTTTATTTTGATCTAATGAACGTGACGGGATTACCTAAATTATGTCAAGGAAAACAATTTCGACGTAAAAGGCGCCTTCTAGTTGCCGCTCCAGTATTTTCGTTGGTTCCCTGCAGGAGATCGTTTCCCGACGATGTAATGTAATGATCCTAGGCTAACATCGTCAGGCGTCACAACGGTGACACCGCTGTCGGACGGATTATGATCGGCACAGCGCGTGCCTCCATTTACATGTGAATCATGCTGCCAGTTGTGTGTTACTGCTGCTAGCATTTTAATAGTTCGGGTAAATGTTAGGGGTGTCAAGCAATATGATTTTCCTGCACCCTTGAACTATCATTAACTTTACACAACGCGCCGCACAAACTTTCTCTAATAACAAAGTAATTAATGATTTTTCCATTTCGACCTCACATTTTTTAAAATCTTTCTTCGCCACCTGCTCGAACATAAAAATATTATTCTCCCTCGACCGTTGATTCGGAAAGGGTCAAAAAACTAATTGCTCATGAAGATGTTAGCCGTGCAATGATATTGCCAAACAACAAATTAATGCATTCGACACACTCACTGAACCAAATGATCAAATCACATTAATGTCTGAACCGAGCCGCAAATAACCCCATAAAAGTTAAGGGTTGAACAAAGAAAAAATTAAAACTATTTTTTATTCCCATTTATATATTGTAAAGTAATTTTTAACTTTGAATTTGCTGGATGGAGAGAGTGAAAAGCTGAAACCAAGTAGTGCCCCTTCGTTCGTTCCTTACAACCCACCGCCGCAGTCCTTGCCAGTTTAATATCTGACTGGGGGTGTAGTCATCTATCAGATCCAAACAGACAAGAGTTTTATTAAAAGTCGGAGCAGGCACGTCAATAGGCTGTTAAAGGGGGTGAGGAGTTACGAGTTAAGACGAAACCAAAAAAGCTTACATTTAAACAAAAAATTTTCTTTCAAATTTTTATTCATATTCACGTCAGTTGTCGTTTAAATAAACAAACATTTATTTAGATTTTAGACCCTATATTTTTTTTAAATTTCGATGCGATATTACAGTGAACCAATTTGGCAAAGATAATAATAAAGAAATTAAAAAGTTTAACGATGTTTTAACAAAAACACTAAAATATTTTCAAAAGAAACTAAACTATAAACACTATAAATACTAGAAATTCCCAAATAAAATTTAATTTTACTAATATTTTTCATATTCACCTTATAATCCACGTAAAAATGGTAAATTTAAAAATAATAAGACACATTTAGCTAACAACGCATTCTCTAAATTTTTTAATTAATTAACTAACACGTCAGTTTTATTTCTTATGAAGCTATTTCGGCACAAATCAAAATTTTAAAGTTAAAAATTTGTGACATAACATAACTTAGAGTTAATAATGCTGACACTGCTTAGCACTAAAGAAATCCAAATTAACAATAAACTTGCATTTTTTTAAATTAAAAACATTATTTCTATAAAACACAGTTTGAATGGTACTAGATTCTATTAGTGTGCAATTTAATTGCCCAGACTGTCTCTCCCGCAACTTTTAAAAATTTTAGGTTGAGAACTTAAAAGTTAAAATAAACCAATCGTTAGATATTTAGTGGTAGATAGTTCTGTTAAAAAATTATATTATTACAGAATTATTAAAAAATTATTGTTATTATCGGTGAACACTGAACAGGTTTTTGTTCCATGCACACTTGCACTGAAGCTCTAGGCTATTGTACTCCGCCTTCCAAGTTTTACTTCATCAACTTTGTTTCTTCAAAAAAATTCAGTATACCGACGATGAGTGTTCAGATTACTTTCCTCGGTTGTCGAATATGGACATCCTAGATCCTACCAATTATCGGTGGCGGTTCGTGGCGTTTAAATAGAGGTATAAATGTTACCGACAATTTGCGAAATCCGGCAATTTGCAAAATGCCTAGGTAATCTGCAAACCGACTAAGTCGTCAGCTAATATGCAAATTCACTAGTACTTTAGGAAATCTGCAAAATGGCTACGGTGTTTCAGGCAATTTGCAAATTGTCTATATTGTTAGTTAATGTGCTTTTTGAGTATGTAACAAACTCACATTGACTAGGCAATGTAAAAAGCGATATTTTAAATAGATAGTTTTAAAAGAACCATTTATTAAAACATAGCTCGTTGAACATTTTACAATTTTAATTTTATTTTTTTTATTTTTTATTTAATTACATTTTATTTTACAATAAAAACTATAAACCTATAAACATTAGGTTACTTATTTTTACATGGATTAGAAAAGTGACAGCGACTATTACACATTATTCCATTTTTCAGGCATTTGCATGATTTATTTATACACTTCTTCAAAGTGCATATTACATTACCAAGAGGCTATGTGTGATAATCAACAAACAAGTGCAATCTTGCAGTCCATATGAAAGTTAAAGCATTTGCAACAGAGCTGAGGATGTTGCTTTTTGGATATGTATCATTGAAGGAGTATCCATTTTTTGATAGATCGAACATTTATTTTTTACAAAATTGTAATTGTTTAATAGTCCAGAATTTTCGAGGAGGCTAAGCCTCCCTTGCCTCTTTTGACGAGCCGCCGTTGCTAGATATCATTTTGCAGCAGCTTTGGCAAAGGCATCTGATTTTCATTGCCTCTTATTCCACCGTTCTTTGCTTACTGGTATTATTAGTTCCTCTGATTTGTCCCCTGTTTACCCAAGTTTCTTGTATCAGAGCAATATTTATATTGTTTTTTATTATGTACTTTTGCAGAGCAGCCGAAACTTTCCTGCAGTGGAGCAGATTTATTTATGGAAACCTAAAAGAACTTGTGCATTTACCACTTCTGGTTTCCCTTCTCCGTGCTGCTAGAGGCACTCGGTGATATTATTTTGACAGGGGTAGCAATTTCAAGGGAAGTCAGGCTCCTCCACTATCTCCACTTCTATCTCTACCTCTTCTTCCTCTTATCTTTTCTTACCAAGGGCTTTGATGTTTATCCTGGAGAAGTTCAGGAAGGCCGCAAGCCTCTTTATTACTTGTTTCGGCTCCTCAACGGGTCCCGAACGTCCTTGGAGTCAATTACATCAAGTTTCGCTCCCTCCCAAAGTGATCCCTCTGCTATCACCCTCCCTACCCAGTCCTTAGTGGCCTAGTCGATACTAGAAGGACACCCTTTAATAACCTCAGAGATGGTCCGCCTTCTGACGGACTTCTTACTTTTTTTTAATTCTGAAAATTAAAAACTGATATTGAGATTTTTGGAAAAAAATCGATATTTCAAAAATTCTTCTGCAGAATATCAAAAACTCCAAAATTTTAGATACCGGGCCAAAATCGAAAGTTATATTATTGAAGATTTTGATTGATATAAAGCCTAGTGTCCATTTGAGACACGAGACTCCCATATAAACCATGCTAATACCTAAGTCTCTGAGACTAATACTGAGACTAGTATTAGCATGGGTTTATATACGAGTCTCGAGACTTTCTGTCTCAAGTGGACATTAGTCTTAAGATAGAAGATAAAAAGAAATTTTCAATTAAACTTATTGAATTTGAATTTATATAGCAAACTTATATTAACTTATTTCTTTTATTTGGTTTAGATGAAACTGCAAGAAAACAATCTACAACAAGACAAGTACTACTTCAGTTCGTTTGTAAGGCTGTTTCTCATTTGTGTTAGTTCACTTCTTTATGCGATTATTTCTTAGTAGAAATCATACAATTTTGTAATCCCCATCTTTGGATGTTGGGAATAAGTTGCCTGGTTCAATGACCGTTTTCTGACGGTTACCACCAGCTTTGTTATTCCATCGTTGTCTCGACCGGATCGGTTGCCTGTTCTATGTGTTTCTTGCTCTTTTCTTGAGAGAGCAAGCATGTACGCCTCCTGAGGCGTACATGCCAGCACCAAGGCGGTGTGTTCTCGTCTGATCTGTACATAAGTATGACTTGTAGTGTCGTGCACTTTTGGACTTGATGGAAGGCCTCTTCATTTTGGCGCATGGCGGTACTACTCGTGTTGTCGTCGACTGCCTCATTTCATATTGGAGCAGCATTAAGGAAGATCAATTGCGCAACCATGACCAGAGTTCATTTCTTCGGTTTCCTTATGTTGGACATCAGACGCTCTGTTGCTGTTGTCAATGCTCTGTATGTCACTTGCTGTAGGTGTGACAAGTTGCAATCGTCTACAAGGGTGAATGTGAACTGGGCCAATAGTAAACTGGACCAAAGTCACTTTTGGCTAAAATTTTGAAAGTAGTAAACTGATATTATATGATTTTGATATTGCTTCAAAAAAATATCAGAAACTAACTGTAACCTACCGATGGATCTACATCCTCGCAATCGATGTACCTTTTCGCGCATATTTTTTATGGATCCGTGTATTGCCATGGTTGTCTTTGTCAAAACGGCTTGGAGCGCCTGGAGCGAAAGGCACTGGAGCGCAGGGTAGCGCGGACTAGACCCATTAAAAATATCCCCAAAGGCCGAAAGAACTCGCCAAAGGTCGAACTTAAAAAAGGTGAAACTCGTTTCGGGGTGGATTCGAAAGTGCGGGGTGCAAAGCAAATCCACCCTAAAAGCAAGTTTTGCATTATTTGTAAAATATAATTAGTGTCTATCAGCATTTAATTATAAGAAAAGCAGAACTATTTTTTATGGTGGATCCGTGCATTGCCATTGTGTCTTTGTCAAAACTTGAACTTGACAAAGACTAAACAAAAAAAAACTGCTATCCGAACAAATGTTGTCGAACAAAATTCTGGATACGCTGACGTGTATCGGTTTTTGATTTTCTAGCCCCATACTACAATTTTTTAATCAATAATTTTTGCTTTTGGCCCAGTTTACCATTTTACAAATTTTAGTAAAATTTGTTTTTGGCCCAATTTACTATTTTCAAAATTTTAGTAAAATTTGCTTTTGGCCCAGTTTACCACTTTCAGGTAGTTTTTTGGCCCAGTTTACATTACCCCGTCAACAATGGTATGAGCGACCCGTTGAGCTGTAATAGTCGAACCGGTGGTATGTCTTTTCCACCGCATATTACTATCGGATCCGACTTCTAAGAAACCAAGATGACCTCTTTAGCTTTGACCCATGCTGCGACAGTGGCAAATGTTCTTATTATTTTTAATTCTTTTTGTCATGAATCACAAAGTATCACAGTAATATCACAGTTGATATAAATTAAGAATTTAACTTAAAAAAAAGATTACTTTTTTTGCGAAATCTTGAAGAGTCGTTGTCCCTCGATTTTCTTTGGCATTTCTGCGTAGGTGGCAGTCAAACTTTTCGGACATGTTTCTGATGGGTTCTAATGATAAAATTAAGGTTAATCTTTGCTAGAGCTACCACAACAAAATAAATTAAAAAAATGAAAATGTCTTAGTATCTCTGGAAATGTTGAACCGATTGCGATAAAATTTTGTGTACAAATAGAGCTTTTAAAATACAAGCATTGGTGAGGAAACAATTGAGCCAAATGTAAAAGCAAGAAAATTATCGAAAATATTAACTGAAATCTTAATTTACCTATATTTTGTGAAAATTTGTTAGGTGGCTTGTCATATGACGCGACATTCATTTTGCAAGTTTGACAACAATAACACAAAATTATTGCTTTATGATTCTCAATGGAGCACATACATTTTCAACGGTTCTAAATAATTATTAAATTACTGATAATTGACATAGATTTGATCACTTTTACACGTAAATAATAAATGAACTAAAAAAAGGTACATACCTAATATTAAAAAAAAATTTTTTTCATGTTTTGATTCAAACCTAGGATTGTTTTAATTTATTGCTATGCTAGTAAGCAAATTCCTAGACAACTGCGCTACAATAAACCTAACATTATTTAATTTGTTATTTAATTGGTGTGCTGATGATTGGAGGTATTGCGGCAGAAGTGACGATATTTTTTTATGACGTAATTATTCATTATTTTCTTTTTGAAATATTTTTAGTCCTAACTTTGCTTTAATATATTTTTCGGTATGTAAAAAATCGTCAATCAGAGTGTTTCTTTTTTCACCAAAAATTAGACGCTGTAGCAGAAGCAGCAACAGTGCCGGCGCTGATATGAATGTTTATATGTTTCTATTATGAGAAAATGAAAACAAACAAATTTGGATTAAACGTAGTTATTATTAAATCGGAAATGCGCTTTGTCTAAAAAATATTTTTTAAGAAAGGTACCAATTCATATTCAACAAGCCAAAACAATACTACAATTTAAAAAATTAATTCAGGAACATGTAAATACTAAAAAATAACTAAAAATTTTTGTAAATAATATTTTAATATTTTAATGTAAATTTTAATCCTTATACCAGCTCTGCTGATTAGGATGTATTCTTGTTATAAATAAATAAATAAAATAAATTTGCCCTGAATATTTACATATTTCAATGTCAATTGTATTTATGAATCTGTTTATTGTATTTACGAATATGTTTATTTTATTTAACTTAAAATAGAGATACTTATACCGAATATTAGGATTATAATTAGGAAAAGGTAGGGAAAGTGAGAATATAATTGATCTCTAAGTTATTGCTCGGAGCGACTCATTGTATAGTAAAGTTGACCAATTTGGTTCTTTTTTAAGCGCGTAAGTACTTACTTATATTCAGCAACTTTAAATAGGTAAATAACGTGGCGAGGGGGGGATTATTTTAATAATTCAATTTTATATTTAAAATAATTAAATAGTTCTAAAGTTTGTTAGAGTTTGTTATCTGGAGTTAGGGTACACATAGACATACTAAAGTGAATAAAAATAAATAAATGTTAAAAATGACCTTTCTTGGCGTAGAACAATATAATATTTTACAGTTGGATAAATAGTAATTTTGTAGAATTATCAGAAAAATAAAGCAAACTACCGCCAAGACGAAAAGTGTCAAGCTGCCAAGGCCCCTATTTTATGGGGGGCCAAGGCAATGTTAGACGACATTTCGACATTTAATTAACGGTTATATTTGCTCATTGCATTTGTACTTAAAGCTTGCAATTGTAATTCATAATCAAGTTTTTCTTCTATTTTGAGAGGTGGTCGGCTTCTCATTGCGCTCTCACACCAGCAGCACTGCTTTCAGCATTAACACGTTTTGTTTCATCTGCACATAAAACGAGAAACTTTTTATATAATTTTGTGCGTTGCTGTTACAATTTTCCTTACAAGTATAGAAGAAAATGTTGATATTGCTTCATTTCTTATATTTCTAAATAATGTACTACCAGATGGTCCTAAAAATCGATTACGAAGGTTCAGATTTCAAAAAAGCTATCGGTTTGCGAGTAACTGCTCACGAGATTTTTGAACAAAATCTATGCACATGCATTAACCCTTCGTTACATGTTGGAATAAATTAAAAAAATATATTTTTTGGTTACTTATTGTGCTGTAGTTAATGGGAAAAATAAAGAAAAAATTCCTATTTAACAAATCATTGTAATATTTAAAAAAAAGTGGGTATAGCCCAGCCCAATATGGCACACACCCTTTGACAGCTAGCCCCCTCACCTTTTCAAAACAAAAAAATTTTTGTACTATAATTATGGACTAATTTTGGACAACATTCGCGAATTTTGGACACCAACGGTTTCGCGTAAAAACATAAATCTTTGGTGGGGGTGCTATATAGCTTGACGTCAACTCAGCTAATTAACTGCTTTTAATAATTTTATGCTCATTATTAAGATGAATTTTGTGATCCAGAAAAAAGACATCAGATTATCAGGTAAAAAGAATTAAATATTTTGTCACACATTAGCCAAACTCTAACAATCAGACTTTCATTAGCTTCTGAATAATAAAATCTGTAATTCTACTTTTGATAAACATTTTGTAAGGAGCGGCAAACTTAAATTTTAAATAAAATATAATTTATTTTGAAATACTTTTATTCAAAATTAAATATTATTTTTCGTCAAAAAATTTTCCGATAGTTCAATAATTTAAAATTGGTCAAAATTTATCGTAAAACTTTTTTTTAACAAAACCAATTTAGCACAAAATTGTTGATGACATAAGACATGACCGTAAGCATTTTAGAAGGGTGAATTCCTACTTCTGAAATCCCGTGGACATAACTTGGGGCGGCTTGAGAAGAATGCGTGGATCAGCCGATATTAGATTCCCTGCACATAACTGCCCGTCCGCCCTTATTTTTCTCTAACACTGCTGCGATATATCTGCCAGTGTTGGACAGAATTCTTATTTCTTTTGCTATTTTATACGGTTAGAATTAAAAAGAAGAAAAAATATTCCTACTCTTTTAAAAACCTATTTAGATTTTCCGTTGGCGGTTTTAAAAATTGTATTTTTGCAACATTTGGCGTTATTGACTGGGTTGGCTTTTGAAAGCGTAGCTTAAAGTTTGCCATGTCACAAGTGTTAACAATGTCGCTAGTAATAAACACTTGGAACTTAATTCAATGCAATTATTGCTCTTGTTTGTTGAACTGCGCCAATATTTGCAATCGTTAGTGCACACTTCTATTATAGTTTCATGAATTCCAATAAAAGCATACCTAGTACCTGCGTTATTTTGAATTTGTTATAAAATATTATGCCAACTATGAACTGGCAATGGCGAGCAGATGTTGCAAAAATAGCGAAGCGGAATAGTATGTGCGCCAAGAAACAGAGAATAAACAGTATGATCTGTAATTTTCATTTTTCTAACAGTTTTAAAGATAAACTAAACTTAACAGAAACGTTTGTACAAATTTATTGCTTAAATATAAGAAAAATATTGTATTGTACCCGTATATAAAAACATATTGTATTTTTTAGTAAATTTAATATTTTGTTTGTAAAATTTTTTATTTTATTAATTTTCATTTCCCGCTAAATCAGGCTTTTTCTGACAAGATGAGTTGCTTAGACGATTTGAACAAAATTTTGTCCGTTAGCCTTGTTGAGATTTTTATATTTTTGATAATTAAAAGTGGCTTTATACTTGTTGATTTGAATTTAAAATTATTTAAAATAGATTTGAATAAAATTGGCGGTTTTTGAATAAGATTCAATTGTTTTGGATGTTTAGTGATAAAATTTGAAATTGAAGATTGGAGAAAATAAAATAAAATTTAAAGATTTAAGAATATAGTTGGTTCGGAATTTTAACCTTTATAATATTGGAATTGGAAAATTATTAATGGAAAGTTAACTGTTAAATTTAACTTGCCATTTTATGTTAAGGTTTGTGAAATTTAAAATGTAATTTGGATATAGAGAAAAAAAAATTGATGGAAAATTAAGTTTTTGAAAACTCGCCTTTCCCAATTTATTACTTTCAAGTATTGGAAATTAAAATTAGTAGATTTGGTGATATGATGTTGGATTAAACTTTATTTTTGAAACTTTATCAAGATTGAAATACGTGGACCGTTTCCCACTATTTTCTCGCGATTTTAATGCCATATTCCGCTATCCTTCACTTGCTTTATTATTTCAAAGCTTCCTTTTTGACTTTACGTAAGAGAGCCGATTTCAAATGCTTTATCACGTTATCGGGATTGTTTTTGCTTGGAATTTCTTTTCTCTTTGCGTTAACCATAGCAGGAAAGAGTCTGTTAAAAAAATTACTCTTAAAGGCATCAGGATATATTTTTTATAAAAGTTTGGGTATATAAAGAAAAATTTCAATTGGTGTTAATGGATTATTCAATTATATTTTTGAAGTTATTTTTTGATTTTGGTTGAAATCAAAGATTAGGACGAGTAGGTGTACAAGCAGGTGCTGATATGGGGATCCTTTATTAAAGTCCTAATAGTATTTGACAGTAATTCGGATATTACTATTCACAATAATGTAGGGGACCCTTTTCAATTTCTCTCAATAGTAGCAGTAGCCTAATACCGACATGACCTCACAGTGTGTAACACCATTATTAGACATTGTTTAGGAAAGCTGTGTCCTTTTGGATATTACTTGCTCGAAAATCCTGTTATATTGTTTACAAACACATAATGCGTTCTGCTAATCGATAATTATACAGGGTGTAAGATAATCAAAATAAAAAGTGTATTTTATCAGGTGAAAGAATTCAGCTGTTGGTTCACATCCGATGCACCTGTGAGCCCTGAAACACTTTACTTATTTTATCGTATCTTATCAATTGGAAATAGGTACTAATACCATTATTAGATTACTGTAGGTGTACAAGTGCATTACATTTATTTGTATATTGACTTATTATCTCTTTGTAATAAAATTTCCACTTAAAATAAGTCGAGTTTTTATTATTGCAAGGGAAACTAATTTTATTCGAGTGGAGTGAACTTCAAGGTGTGCTCACTTTGTCCTATCTACACCGCTTCACACAATGAAATATTTTTTCTTTTATTAAAAGGGAGACAATTTGAAGTTAACTTAGCACTCAAATGGTTCAATATATACGGCTTATTTTAATTTACAGCTTTCCATTTTTCCTTTTTACTACCAAAACTTAATATCCAATTACATTTTTTATTCTAGGTGTAGTGTTACAAATAAAACTTTTCTCAAAAATAATGAAGTGACTTTTCAAATTTTTTTTAAAAGCTATAAAATTTCAATTACGAGCTGTTTTACTTGCTGTATATAACAAATAAACTGTTTATAACAATTAGTTTATAACAAATTAGTTCGTCCAAAGCGGACAAAGCTTTGTGGGTGAACTTGGCTCTTCTTAAAAGAAAAGTATGTGTTGTTCTCGATTGTTCTCCATTATTCTCAATTGCTTTGAAATTTTTTTCGATTGTGCAATAACAGATATAAAAATAATCACAAAACAATTGTTCTTGCCAGTGTCCTTATTTTCAAATTATAAATGTTCTTAATTGTTATCGATTGTTCTTGATTTGTTCCCAATCGTTCCGTAAAAAAAATATTTTAAAATCTAATTATAACCGCGAAATTCGCGAAATAAAAATTCACGCCTGCTTTCTATTTCTATTTCTATAAATTTTTTTGTAAAAATAATATTTTAAAATTAAATAATAAGTAATTAGTCCAGTCATTAAGGATGTATAGAAGACAAAAATATTAAAATCGATGATTTTAATAGAAATTTTTGTAAGTAGCCCAATTTCAGTGCATCTTAATCGCAATGTTATCAAAACAATAACAAAAGTACTACTATTTAAGAAAAATAGTAGGTATATTGCCTTATTGAATTAAAAGTGAGACTTAGTTTCACGCCAGAACGCCAGCGGAGGGGAAATATTTCATTAATAATGAAAATATTATAATTATAAATTAATTATATAAATTACTTAAAACATTTTATTTGAATATTCGTGTAATAAAAGTCCGCAATACTCTTTATTTTTGTGTTTTAAACTGTCATTTTATATTAAACTTTTAATGCTAAAAATGCGGTATTCTAGGGCACGTACTATAAGAGTTCCTTGGCAATGTCCGCGTTTTTGTGTTAGTAACAAAAATATCAACTTTAAGTTTAGGTAATGTCATTAAAACATACCGATTTTACATTTTAATACGGTTTTCATAAAAAATTAGGATATTTTGTTATGTAACGTAAAAAAATTGTTATATTGCAGTTTTAACTTATTATATTTCACAAGTTAAGAATTTATAATATAAATATTTATTATGTTATTTATAAATAACAATATATTATATTGTAGTAAAACTCGAGTTTTAAGTGAAGAAAGCTAATAATCTGAATGAGATTTCCACGGCTCTGCAAAATTGTGCGGGGGGTCCTGGAAGACTAGTTTCCACAATTTTACTATTTTATAATTTCAAATTTATATGTACTAAAATTTCGATCGGTGGGTACAAAGTCCAACAAAAATACGACGCGCCACTATCCAGGGCACCACCATCCAAAAGTACCAGGAATTCTTTAATGAAGAAGGCGTAAAATGAAGAAATGAAATCAACACTTCAATGACAACTAATTTACTATTAGGTATTTATAGTTTTGTATTTTACTATTTGCTTAAACTAAGAAAGATTAACAAAGTGAAAAAATTCCACCAGCTTGATTCTATAATTCACCAGGATGAATTGCTACGAAGCATCGGAGGAATCCGGGCTAAAGAAAAAAATCAAAGTAGAAAACATTAGGACAATTTAATTTTTTTTTTATAAATTTAAAGAAGGAAAGAAATTTTTGGAAACCACAGTTGCAAAAAATATCAACGGTTTCCAAAATAAAACACGAAAATAATGCCAAGCCTAGATAATTTCTTTCAAGTTTCCGAAAACATATCGTGTGTACCTTCGAAGATCGACTACGATTCTATATCGAGCTAACCGCTGCGCTGTGCAGGTTAACCGGAAATTAAGTGTTTCGAGTATTTTGTTAAATTTTAAACGTTCTGATCAAACAATAAATATTAAATATTTTCTAAACCAACAATTTTATTTTGAATTTAAAAAGATTAAAATATTTTATTAAACAAAAATATTAGCGCCCAACAAAGACAAGCAACCACGGATACAGGTACCGTATGCTTACGGTGAAGGTCGTATCAATTTTTAAATAGAACCCTGTAGCTAAAAATTTATTTTATACAAAAGTATTGGGAATTACATTTTTAAATTTTATAATACTTCCAAGAAAACTCCAACTTTTATGTGCATGAGACTCTTTAATTACCTACAGAAAAATTATCCAAATCCAAAATTTATTAAAATAGTTTTCCAAATTTTGTGTCCAATTTGCATAAAATTAAAACTTTTCTAATGCAAATATCAAATAGTAATACTAAATGTGGCGATATGAACATCAATGATGATCTCAGTTTTGTTTTAAATTTTTACTTTAATATTTCACGAAATTTATTATTTAATCAATTGTGTTTTTAAATCTTCAACTATAAACAAAATCATTTGTCCAAATGAATTAAATCGGCTCTAAAAATCACTTGTCCAAAAATTCTCCAAAAATTGTTCAAATTGGGACGAAATATACAAAATATTAACAATAAAAATCATTTACGCAAATATCAAAATTTTATTCGCAAAATCAAAATATATCTTAAACTAGAGACGCAAAATATTCAAAAATCACGGAGACTATTAATTTGCTTTTCAACCATTTCGGCGAACAGCAACGGCACAAAAGCCAAATCCTTTCTTTACATTCCAACCAACTTGATATTACGAAGCGGGAAAGACCAGCAATTTCGAAAATGTACAAGTTTAACAAATAATTACAAAATTAAATATAAAAAAATGAATCCGTAAAAACAAGTTTTTCACTATAAATCCTTTATCAAAACTCAACGTATCTATAACCTAACTTATTTGACATTTGCAAATTTGACTTGAATTAATTCGTGCTCATCAGATGTCGCTCCTAAATTATTAATCTCTGTGGGGAGGAGCCATAAAAATTTAATATTTTCACTCATTTTCCCGGAAAATATGAAAATTTAGAAAATTGTTTTTTAATAAAGTGTGTTGTCATCGGGGACGAATCGATGTGCAAAATTTTAGCTCGATTGGATAGTGCCGACTGGATCAATTTTGACTTTCTAAGTTTTGCCGTAGAAAGGTGAAACTAATATTATAAAGGATTAAATTAAAAACAAATCAAATACCATAATCTCAAAATATTCTTTTAAATATAAAAATGGATTTTGGAACACGACAATAGATTTACAGATAATTGAGTTTAGAAGTTTCACTTATCTGTATGTAAGCCACTAAAATTTGAAACATGCAGACGTACGGACGTACACAGACACGTCTACTTCTCCACGGAAATGCTAATTAAGGTAAATGTCCCAATTATCGTCACAGATCCAGTTATCGTCAGTGCGAGTAAATATCCTTAAAAATTAAGCATTCATTAGCAAAATTCCATTATAATATAATTTTAATATATGCTGTGACATCTCACGGAACAACTGGTAAAATTTATTTGCAATCGAGTGACATTTGTAGCGCGGGCAGTGTATTAAAAGTGCTAGTGTTTTGAATTAATCTGGTTAATAATTGTTAATCTGGACAGTTAGTCCAGTGACTGAAGACATAAAAAGGGGCTTTCGCTACAAAATGTCAAGGAAAATTCTAATTTGGAGGATTTGTACAGTTTGGTATCCCAATTAATATTCCGAGTTTGCGATCTTGAGCGACCGCCGCTCGCGACGCCCTATTGGAAAAATGGTACCAAAAACCAGTTTTTCGAGAATATCTTCTTTCCATTCCCATACAAAGTTTGAGAAGTGGCCCAATACTGGGTCAAGACTGGCGGCCTATCTTCGAGTGTTGGCCAAGAATATGAATTCATCATTGGCCTAAGACTTGCCGAGAATCGGATGTTAACACCCAGCCAAGATTGAAAATTAATCATCGGCCGAGCTTAGTGTCCAAGAATCGGCCGAGCTTAGTGTCCGAGCATCGGCCGAGCTTAGTGCCCGAGCATCGGCCGAGCTTAGCGTCCAAGCATCGGCCGAGCTTAGTGTCCGAGCATCGACTGAGCTTAGTGTCCGAGCATGGGCCGAGCTTAGTGTACGAGGATCTGCCGTGCTTAGTCTCCATATATCGGCCAAGCGTGGTAACTGAATCTTGACCAAGAATAATACTGAATAATTTTTATTTAATTTAAACTAATTTTAGCTTATTATTTAATAATTAATTTAATTGAATAGTTGTTCGAGATTAGAGAAACACTTATTATTTTAAAAGTTTAAAATAATTTCGATTGCAAATAATTTTTAGAATCGAATTACTGACCACAGAACCTACCCTTGAGAATCGCTGTTTTTATTTTTTTAGTAGACCCGCATATCGGAGTTAGCCGAGGTAAATCTAAATGTAGTAAAGGATTTTTATTAAATACTTTGAAAATTATAAAAATACTACTAAAATATATTATATTTATTATATAAAAAAATAACAAACAACACAAAGAACATTTAAACAAAAACATCATAAACAAACAACAAACAAAAAAACATTAAATAATTATTTATAATAACTATGTAATTAGATTTAGCTTCGACTCGCTTATGCCGACTACCACTGCGGTCACCCGCATTAGCTAAAAATGTCCCGACTTTGGTTCGAAAATTTTTATTTTTGATCTGAATCTCCTTTCTCCTCCAAAACATCTGAAATTTAAAACATTTATTGTTAAAAGAAAAATTTAATGAATTTAACAACATAAAAGAATAATAATAACCAAAATTACAATTTTGAATCGTTTTAATAAAATTCATAATAATATATGAACATAAGTCAATAATTTTTTTTGTAGGAATAAATAGCTCGATGCAATAAAGAATCAATTATTAAAATAAATAATTGATGGAAAAATAAATAAAAAATATACAAATTATACTCAAAGCAGACAAAATTATTATTTATTCACTTGAAGTAGATACTAATGCAAGTGTGAATAGGCTTGATGTGAAATAAAATAATTTTTAAATGATCGGTAAAGTAAATGAAACTGAAAAAATCTAAAGATTTAAAAACCTACAAAATAGTAAATTTTTGAAACGTTCACAGTTATAGAATTTTCAGGAACTAAAAATAACATAACGAAATTACCTTTAAGTAGTCGCGTGGCGACATAAATGGCACCAACTGATGTTCAATATCCATTATATCGTATACAATTTTTTTATGAATTCTATACGCGACTACTGGAAAGCTAATTATTTCGAAACTAATTTTATAAAATAGAGAAATACTTACGTTAAGTCTTGAGAATCTTAAACGTTCACACGCATGTACACATTGACGACACACTTAAAATTGACAACACAACCTCGCGTTATTTTGCTAAAGACAAAGTATGTATGTAATGTTATAATGCAGTTAAAGTATTTTTTTTAATCTTGTACACAAACCGGGGAACCACCCAGACACAATTCATTACTCAGACCTGACTCAGGTGTATTTATAGCAGGAATCTACTAGTATGCTGATAATGTACAAATGTATGTAATTCAGTTCTATTTTAAAATTTCATAATAAACGACTTAAAAGAAGTATTTATTAACAAATATATTAAATTATTTTTATTGTTAAAAATAAACTCAAGAATAAAATTTTTCAAAGTTAACCCGTTTTTAATTTTTTTTAGTATTCGATACTTTTTCACTCGCTCGGACATGATGAATAAACTTTATTCAATTTTAATTTATGAAGTTACTGTTGTAATGCGCAGAGGCAAAAAGTAATTTTTCAAATCATCGGCCGAAGAATGGCCGAAGATCGCATGGCAATAATGAAAATTTAACACAGCAGCCAATAACTTACCAACCATTGGCCTTTACAAAGCACCGAGCCTTGGCCGTGCGTCAGTAGCTATGCCTTGGCCGATGAATGTATTTTTCGCGAGCATCGGCGACTTCGTATGGGTTGCCACCTATTAGGTCAAAAATACTTAATTGAAAAATTATAGAGCATGAAATTTCCTGCATCTTTTGTATAAAATATTTTTCAATCAAATGAATAGTTCACGAGTTACAGCGGAGTTAAATTCAACAAAATTCTACAATTCGCAAAATTGCTACATTTTTTCTCGAAATATCAATAAATACCGAGTACTTAATACGTACTACCGTTTTTTACTCATTTCCGCACCACCATGAGGTTTAGTAAGAGGCTCTTTTTTATGTGGTATCCTAAGTATGGCAAAAAAATGAGCGGCACTGGAGAGAAGATATTTTTGAAAAACTGGTTGTTGGTACCATTTTTCTAATACGGCGCGGCGGCGCGAGCAAGGTTGCAAACTCGGAATATTAATTAGGATACCAAACTGTACAAATCCACCAAATTAGAACTTTCCTGATCTTTTGTAGCGAAAGTCCCTTTTTATGCCTCCAATAACTGGACTAGTTATACTCCTGAAATAACATGCTTGTCATTCGGTTAGGATATTAGCGTTTATATTATAGTGATGTTTCTTTTATTAGGCCTATCTTAGCCTGATGAAGATAACAAGGTATGTATTTTTGGAAAAATATTGGTTAATTTAAAATTTATAATTTAATTATCACATTATTTGAATTCTGTGGTGGGTTTTTTTATACCAGGAATAGGATAATATCGAGGCTAACAAAATTAAACATATTTTAATAAAATTATGGTAGTTGAGAGCTTAAATTACAAATAATATAAGTATAGAATTTTTGAAGATCAATTAAAAAATTATATGAAGAAGATCCAAAGAACCGAAAAATTTAATACCAACATTGTATTGGTTATTTTGATATATTTATAGCTCAGCCTATCGAGAGAATTTAATTTAATATGTAATGGGAATATAGCATGTTATCCAGATTCTGGATATTTAAACCTACAGGACAATTCAGCTGTCCACGCACTTGTTAAAAATATACCAAAAACAGCAGATGGATAAAATGTCAAAAGTTGATAATAACACAATGAGAAAATTATGTTACTAATCAACACAATTGTGCAGAATAATCACATAATTGCATACTTTTTCTGCACAATTGTGTGCAGTTCATAAAATTGCCTATTTAGGTCGCTTGTAAAATCTTCATTATTTCATTATTTTACTGTATGACGCTGTATGTTCTAATCGCCGCTTGAAATTTAAGCAATGCATAGTGTAAATAGAGAATTTGGCAGGACATTATATATTGCGATTACCAACAATTGGCTGAAGACATCCATCTCATTTTGAGTAAAATCGAAACTCGAGTCCCAATCTAGGTAATGCAATCTTTGTTTTTGTCAAGCCATCTACTTTTGCATCTTAAATAGAAGGTTGGTACTACTTGTTTAGTGTAAAAAATCGTTATGGGGCCATGCCCATAACTTTATCATACTTTTAAATAATAATAATAATAATAATAAATAAATAATATTTAATAATAATACGAGGCACTAGCAATGGAAATGATGAGTGTATGGGGTCTCAATAAAATAGTAATAATACCGATAGTGATATCGGCTACTGGTGTGGTATCTTCCAAGTTTAAAACCCATTTGTTAAAGTTAGATCTATCTTCAAAATTATACCCAGAAATTCAAAAAGCTGTTATTTTGGAAACGTGCCATATTATCAGAAAATTTTTAAATTCTCAACATTAAAAATGTACTAAACAATTTAAAATTCTAATTATTTAGTAGTAGATTTAAGTAACTTTTATAATAATTGTTCAAAATTAGCTTATGTGAAAAATGTATCGAAAAATAATGTAATTAGGTGAAACACACTGTAAAGAATAAGATGGTTGGAGCTAAATCCCCCAACTTATGCTAATTACCACTATATGTGAGATCCGAAATAAAGGAAATATTATAAATATTACATTGGTATTGTTCCCCCACCCAAATGTAACACCACAATAAGTGAGAAATAAATATAATAAATAATAATATTTATTGTTAAATGGATAATCAATTATAACTAAATGGAAAGAAGCGCAAGGATAAGTAAACGCGCAATCATCCCGACGCGCAATAGAAATCGGGATAGTGAGCAAATGTTGGTTGGTTCCATTAGCCCGCTGTCACTAGAACCTACTACTACAGAAAGAACGAATAATCAAAATTCACCTATCATGATAAATACTAATACACCTAGCTTGTCCTCTGGATCATTAGTCCAAAATGAGAGGATCGCTACAGGGATTAAAAAACGCATAAAATGGACAAAACTAATGAATATTGACATAATGCGTACGTTCTTAGAAATCAATGAATGCAACGAAAGTCCATTACCCGGATGGAGAAAAAAATTTCACTTGGCGGTGACACAGAAATTCCCGGAACTATTATTGACAGAGCAAAATGTTGTAAATAGGAAGAACGTAATTATAAAAAAAAAAAATATCTAAGCGAACTAGAAATTATAGAATTACGTAAAGAGGTAGGAAATTATCCAGATTCCAGATTCAACATTTTGTTGAAAATAATTTAGAAGCAGACAAGAAGTCACCACAAAATGAAGGATTAGACGAAGTTCGAGTAGATGAGTTCAATGATGAGCTTTATCATCAAATACAATCCGAATTTTTATCAAAACTACAATTATTTGATGATACTAATCCGTTAAATAGACCAAAAATCCCAAATTTAAATTTTACATATTTCTTTAAAATTAGAAATATTTTCAATATTTTAGACAAGTTAATTGATGTGTATTTGCAAAATAACAAATCAATCTACCATATACATTTGGCATTGTATTGTGCTTCAATAATAGTCATTGAGAAAAATGGACAAAATTTAATACATAACAGCTCTAAAAGTAAACCGGCTAAGGAACCTATATGGAAAATTCGTCTTAACAAAAAAATTATTAATTTAAGAAAAGATATTGGGATTCTAACAGCAATAAAAAATAATTCCAATAATGTGACACAAAGAAAAATTAGTGACATTTTCAATAAATATAGTTTAAACGAACAGGTTACAAATTTTGAAAATATACTTAATGATAAATTGGACTATTTAAAGCAAAAATTGAAAGTTACGGCTCACCGGTTAAAACGGTACAGTAATTGCACTAAGAGAAAATTTGAAAATAAACTATATTCAGAAAACGCCAAAAAATTTTTTCGACATTTAGATCCTACACCTAAATCGCAGAACTTTCCGCAGAAATATGATATGTTAAAATTTTCGTCAAATATTTGGTCTCAAAATTATAAGTATAAACCTGATGCATCTTGGTTAAATAAATTGAAGGATGATTCAACTACATTTGAATGGCAAGAAAGTAATCTAATAACATTAGAAGAACTAACCGGCACCATAAAAATTCTTCTAATTGGAGATCACCAGGATCACCAGATACCAGATGGTATCCAAAACTATTGGCTGAAAGCTTTTAAATCTATTCATGTGCCACTACTTTTTTGGATTAACGAAGCTTTTAGGGCCAGTTGTATGACAGAAGATCAACCTCGGATCAGAGTTAAACCAGGATCGACTTACTGTTGATCCAATCGGAGTGCTCAAAATCACAGTTAACTCTGATCCAAGGTTGATCTTGTGTTATACAACTGGCCCTAAATGATCCCTCAATTGTTCCAGATTTTTTGTGTACTGGAATAACATATATGCTTTTTAAAAATGGAGATCCTCTAGAACCAAAAAATTACAGACCAATTACCTGCTTACCAACTATATATAAAATTTTTACTTCTGTTTTAGCATCCAAAATTGAAAGTCATTGTAGTACAAACAAAATCTTGGCTATTGAACAAAATGGTTGTAAAAAAAAATCGCAAGGATGTCGGGAATTACTTATAGTTGACTCAGTAATTGCCAGAGTAGCAAATAATAATAATAGAAACCTGCATATGTGTTACATCGATTACAAAAAAGCATATGATTCTGTTCCTCATAATTGGCTTCTAGAAATCTTAAAATTTTACAAAATAGACACTAAATTTATAAAAGTGTTATCTTTGATGATGTCGAAATGGAATACCCACATTATGAACGATGGAACTAGGATGGATCCGATTAAAATCAAACGAGGCATTTTTCAAGGCGATTCTTTGAGTCCACTATTATGGTTCTGCTTAGCTACTTAGCTACAACTGCAGGTTTTAAGCTCAATTTTAGAAATAATTGCACCATTACTCATTTGCTCTACATGGATGATTTAAAACTGTATTCTAGAAACGCCGATCAACTTAATAACTTAATCGAGATTACTAAAGTGTTTAGTGCCGATATTTGCATGGAATTCGGTTTTGAAAAATGTGCAAAAATTGACGTTTTCAAAGGTACTCCAATCGTAAACATTGAAATATTAAACTAAATTCCACAATTACTTCCCCATAAATTTTATAAATATTTGGGATTGAAACAATATTTTGTTTTGGATCACACTTTACTTAAAAAAGAATTTAAAGAAAAATATATTGCTAAATTGAAAATACTTTTAAAATCTAAACTAAATGCTAGAAATTTGATGTTAGCAATTAATACATGGGCAGTACCGGTCATAGCTTACTCCTTTGGTATTCTTAAATGGTCAAATACAGATTTAAATGCACTAGATACTCTTACCAGAAAAATGCTATTCAAATATAGAAACTTACATCCCACATCTGCTGTAGAAAGATTATATATAAAAAGAAAAAAAGGAGGGAGAGGATTATTAAACCTATTTAATTTGTGTAAAGCACAAACAAATTCACTATACGCGAATATTTTTATTCATTAACTAACCCTTTAATACAAACTATAATCAATTTGGACAAACATTTCTCTGGACTTGATCTTAAAAATAAAAACTAAAATTGTGATCAAAATTTAGATCTTGAAATAAATTGGAAAAATAAAGTATTGCATAGCAAACATACTACAATTTTGGATTCTGTAGGAATAGAAAAGGATATGTCGGTACTATGGATAAAACAAGGAAGATTGTATGCAGAAACGGAAGGTTTTATGTATGCAATTCAAGATGGTGTAATTGCCACCAGAAATTATATGAAACATATTATGAATAAAATTGATGTCATAGACGTATGCCGTAAATGCAAATTACCTAACGAAACTATTGAACACACACCTATTGAACATATGAAAATTTATTATAAATAATAAATTATTTATAATAGAAATTTTTTAACCAAATTTCGTATTTTGTGCATAAATATTGAGACCTAGAGCTGATTAGATTTTGGTTAAAATCGGTACACGGAAAAGTAAGAAAAAATAATATTTTGTATAAATTTAAAAAAAAATGTTTTTCTTATTTTTAAAATTTTATTTTTACCTCCAATCAATTTAAAAAAAAAAATGTCGTCACTCTCTGCCGCAATACCTCCAATCACCAGCACACCAAATTTTGTCCGGAGATACGATGACATAATGTTCATTTTTGTTTCCTATTGTGGTAGCCTTAACAAAGATATCGGTAGCCCTGGCAAAGATATGTATCACCCCCTACCCTAAATCTACCTATAAAAGTTTATTTAACAAAATCCAAAATGAAAAAAATTTTTAATTTTTGTACGCCACTGAATTTTTTCCAAAATTTTTATATACGTCACATAATACCGTAAGAAGTCACAGAAAAAATTTCTCCAAGATTGGTACAACAAATTTTTTCGGTCATCTAGCGGATTTTTCGAAAATAAATTTTTGTAAATTACTGACTGTCGATTTACTGATTCTGAAAACATTTGCAAAAAAATTTAACAAACAGCCTAAACTTGGTCGCTACCTAGTGGCAGAACCTTTTACTTATAAAGTAACGTTCCATCGACGATATTATAAAATATTTCCCACCGAACCACCTATTTTTGTATTCTAAAATTAATTGTTACAAGTCCTAAACTCAATTCTTATGCTGCACTCGGTATACAAATCAAAATTAACCTAATTTTGACACATATGTCACAAAATTATGACGTTTATTAAAATTTTGAATATATTGTTTTATTTTTGCCAGCCATCTGACAAATTCTCACAAAAAATATATAAATTAAGATTTCAGTTAATATTTTCTATAATTTTTCTGACTTGCCCCGCCCTGTTACAATTGGCTCGCTTTGTTTTCTCACCAATACTTATACTTTCAAAGCTCCATCGACACACCAAATTTTAGCTGAATCGGTTAAACATTTCCGGAGATACGACGGCATTTTCATTTTTTCTTATTTATTTTATTGTGGTGGCCCTGGTGAAGATTTCTCTGGCAAAACCTTATTTTCACCATTCCAGCCAACGAGGCATACGTCCAATAAGTTTGATTGCAATCGACGCAGAAATGCCGGAGAAAATCGATCGACAAAAACTTTTTTCATGTTTTTGCCAAAAAAGTTAATTTTATTTTTTTCATGTTGCATTACTGATTTCTATCGAAGGATTACATATGCTCTCATATCCATTAAGATCGATGTACCTACGTATCAAATTTGGGTAAGATCCCTTCAGCATTTCTTGAGTTATTCACTCTTAAAGTTTCAACTTTGACAACTTGTGATTTTTGACAGACGACAGATAGAAGATTAATTTTACCTATTCTGGATAAAGCCTTTTAAGGCCTTTAAAATAACATATCGCAAGACAAAATCAAACTCTTCAATCATGTCCATTTCTTATATTAATAACGTTAGATTAGTGGGGAATATTGGACACCAGGTGAAATGAAACAATGATATCGATCTACGTTTCGAAGCTTTTATGTCTTCTTCCAAAAGAAGAAGACAAAATATTTTTTTAAAATCCCGTATTATTTTCTTGTGGTGGCACTCCTGATTGATAGATCGCGACGAAAACCTTATTTTCACCTTTCCACCGTGAACCCTACCACCATACCAAATTTGGTCGTAATTGGTTGGATGGTTCGGAAGCAAATCGATCGACAAAATCCAACGACAGACAGACCGACAGACAGACAGACAGACAGACACAGAAATTTTTATTTTACTTTTTGCAGATCTTTACGTTTCTGAACACGGTGATCTCGAAAATGCAAAAAAAAAAGTTGAAATTTTTTAGGTAAAATTAATCTTCTATCTGTCGTCTGTCAAAAATCACAAGTTGTCAAAGTTGAAACTTTAAGAGTGAATAACTCAAGAAATGCTGAAGGGATCTTACCCAAATTTGGTACGTAGGTACATTGATCCTAATGGATATGAGAGCATATGTAATCCTTCGATAGAAATCAGTAATGCAACATGAAAAAAATAAAATTAACTTTTTTGGCAAAAACATGAAAAAAGTTTTTGTCGATCGATTTTCTCCGGCATTTCTGCGTCGATTGCAATCAAACTTATTGGACGTATGCCTCGTGGGCTGGAATGGTGAAAATAAGGTTTTGCCAGAGAAATCTTCACCAGGGCCACCACAATAAAATAAATAAAAAAAATGAAAATGTCGTCGTATCTCCGGAAATGTTTAACCGATTCAGCTAAAATTTTGTGTGTCGATGGAGCTTTGAAAGTATAAGTATTGGTGAGAAAACAAACCGAGCCAATTGTAACAGGGCGGGGCAGGTCAGAAAAATTATAGAAAATATTAACTGAAATCTTAATTTATATATTTTTTGTGAGAATTTGTCAGATGGCTGGCAAAAATAAAACAATATATTCAAAATTTTAATAAACGTCATAATTTTGTGACATATGTGTCAAAATTAGGTTAATGTTGATTTGTATACCGAGTGCAGCATAAGAGTTGAGTTTAGGGCTTTTAACAATTTATTATATTCAAAATTTTAATAAACGTCATAATTTTGTGACATATGTGTCAAAATTAGGTTAATGTTGATTTGTATACCGAGTGCAGCATAAGAGTTGAGTTTAGGGCTTTTAACAATTTATTTTAGAATACAAAAATAGGTGGTTTGGTGGGAAATATTTTATAATATCGTCGTACGGACTGACGGAACGTTACTTTATAAGTAAAAGGTTCTGCCACTAGGTAGCGACCAAGTTTAGGCTGTTTGTTAAATTTTTTCGCAAATGTTTTCAGAATCAGTAAATCGGCAGTCAGTAATTTACAAAAAATTATTTTTGAAAAATCCGCTAGATGACCGAAAAAATTTGTTGTACCAATCTTGGAGAAATTTTATTTGTGACTTCTTACGGTATTATGTGACGTATATAAAAATTTTGGAAAAAATTCAGTGGCGTACAAAAATAAAAAATTTTTTTCATTTTAGATTTTGTTAAAAAAACTTTTATAGATAGATTTAGGGTAGGGGTGATACATATAGATATCTTTGCCAGGGCTACCGATATCTTTGTTAAGGCTACCACAATAGAAAATAAAAATGAACATTATGCCATCGTATCTCCGGACAAAATTTGGTGTGCTGGTGATTGGAGGTATTGCGGCAGAGAGTGACGATATTTTTTATTATATTCTTCTCCAAAATAATAATAAAAAAGTATGAATCAATAGTTGTGTAAATATCCTATTTTTGTTTATATAGTTTTTACAAATTAAAAAAAATTTTTATATATTAAATTTTTAAATTTTTAAACTACAGATTAGATAGTAAAATGTTGTTGATCCAGTTGATCCAAGAAATCAATCTACTTGTTAATAATTTCTTTCAAAACAACAAATCTGTGAAAAACGTAAGTCCAAAAGACGGGACTCCAATAAGAAATTCTAAATTAAAATAAAAAAATTATGTAATTTAGAATATATAGCTAGAATATAGCTATTGAATTTGCTAGATAGAATTAAATTAGTTCGTTAATTTAGACGTACTGTCAATAGAAATAGAAAAAAGATTATTTCCTAAATGAATCGACATTGAAGTAATTTACTCTAATTTTAATGTCATCTATCAAAATCTACAACATTTTTCTTACATTTATAAAAACTTGTGGGCTCAGCTTTGCACAGTCCTGCAGTTTTTCTTGTTTTTTTCTAAAAAGTTGAAGTGCATAATATATAAATTAAGATAGTAGGTCATCGCAATATATATAAATTAAAGGTGATTTAAAAAATAACTTAGGAGATCAGTCTGAAATTTAGAAGTAATACTTCATACCTACTTTAGTATTACACGAAACCACACATTCAACACAAAAAATCAAAATTTAAATAATTTTTTTATTCAATAATCAGATACAGTGATTAATAATCGTCAGTCTTCGTGAATACACATTTTTGCATATTGTAGAATAATAATCGCAGCATAACGTAAAAATATGTAGTAAATATAACAAATAAAAATATCTTAGTCTATAATAGGCGTTTCTTCTGTACAAAAGTAGGAATTCTGCATGGAATAGAGACGATCGATTGGATTGATTTCCAAATGAACGCCGTGCGTTACGACATTTTTGTGTGCAGGTGGAGGCGACATAAGCATCGAAATTTGTGTAGAATCTAAATTTGAAAACGGAAAACCCACGTAGGTATTGTGAAATTTTCCCGACGATTCCAAGCCTGAAAATATTTGCATTCATCTAACGGTTTAATTTTGAGTAAATTGTGTTTTACCTATGGGATGCTGGTGGATGATTTGGCTGTCGTCCGATTTAAAAAGCTGGTCGCTTCCGTCAGGTTCCTCTTTAATATTTAAAAATAAATTGCTTTCGCTTTTCAACTGATTGAACATTTCCTTTCCTGTCTCAGAATCGCTGCAACTATCGTTCATGAAGGGAATCGATCGGGGACCTACATTTTAAGCAAAAATAAGTTTAATATTAAAATTGTCGGTAGTACTTGAACGATCAAAATAGCAGAAACGTACACGCAATTTTTGTTATTTTAAAATACACGAGCACTCGATTAAGGGTGGAAATGTTACCCAGGCAACAGAACATCCCTACGCAAAGAGGAGCGCAAAATTAAGGGAGTGTACGCGCTTCCACATTATTATTTGTTTATTACAAATATTACATCACTAGGTATACTCACTTTGTTCTTCTTCCTTTATATTAACTTTTTCTTCGTTTTCCAATTCGGCGTTAGTTTTGTTTTCGTTTCCCGCCTTCTTTTTCATTTTTTTCATCTTGGCCCTTTGATTTTGAAACCAAACCTTAAAAAACAAATAAATTTTAAATTGAAAAAAAATAGATAGTAATTTCAGCATATTAGGCAACACCATCTATCGTTCGGCATAAAAAGCAGTTAAAACAAAAATGATATTATAAAATTAACCTGCACTATTCGTATGCTGAGTCCGGTGTCTTTCGCAAGAGTTTCCCTAACTTTTCGACACGGCTTCGGACTGACTTCGAACGAAGCCTTAAATGCCCTCCGTTGTTGGGTTGTTAAAATAGTTCGGGGACGTTTAGGTCCTCTTCTTCCGTCTATCGATCTACTCGTCGGTATAATTTCTTCGCAAAAAAAGTCCCCTAGAAAATTTTTTTATCGTCGGAATTTACTTCTTTGTTTTAATCATCGTTACCATGAGAATATCCCTGTAACATTTCGACTTCTTTCTCGTAATCGGGTTTACAAAAAACTTGTCCCTGTTTAAATACGTAATGATCGCCTTTTTGTAAGCGCATTCCGCACACTACGCAAGCAAAACATCGGACGTGAAAAACGTTCTCGCATGTTCTCATCACCAACTCTTCGGGCGCTATTCGTTCGGAACAGCCGAGACATTTTTTTACGTACAACCTAAAAAAAAGAACAAAAGTTTTGACCAAATCGATATCTCAAGGGAGACGCTATTAAAACAAAATATTTAATTAAAGATTTCGGACATTCTGTGTAAACTTTTGATCTTTTTGTAGTCGGATTGAATGAGAAGGGTCACGTGTTGCCCGAGGAAGGAAAATCGAAGCACGAGTCAAAGCGGGGTGCCAACGTTTGTTGAGTAAACATCAGCTTTTGCAATAACTAATCGAACCGTGAGATATCCAAGTTTGTATAAACGCTGACAAACAAGTATTTTTTCAAAAAGTATTCAATTGTTTGTGGTCATGGCCGATGGCAAACATTCGAACGACAAAATGAAGCTTTTGTTTCTGCGCGAAATAAAACAATCGAATGTAATAAACAAGTGAATTGGAAAAAAACAATTTCAGGCTATAGTCAAAAATTATGTTTATTCCATTATTTGCTGTTTTTCGAGGTTAAATGTCCTTAAATTGAATTTCTCAGTAATAAAAAGAAAATATTTCAATTAAATTATTTTTTATGCCTAAAATAGAATTCAGCAGACAGTCTGAAAATTTGACCAGCAGTTCATATTTCTAATCAGGTCAACTTGGAGCAAAAATCTAATGGAGTAGATGTAGTTTTTCAAGTGTTTTTGGCTTAAAAAATTTACTATCTCAAATCATTTCAATATAGAAGTTAATAAATTTAAAATTTTCTAGTTTTTTTATAAATATCAGCTGCAAACTACTACATGCTAGTAATTGCTTTATTGCAAAATAAAAGCCCGAGACCATAGAGGTAAATAACTTTTGTTTCTAGCGGTTAGTACGTGGACGGGTGACCGTTTGGTGAATGATTGAACGAGTAACATGAATTCATTAAAACAATAAATTAATTTTAATTCTACATTTTTATCATAAAACTTAATCGATACTTAACGAAATTATACGAACAACTTTTGCAGCTAATGGAATTTCATAATAAATAAATTGAACTAAACTTTATAAATAGAAATAAAATTTAATGAACTAAAAGTAATTATAAAAACCGCAGTCAAGCTTAAATGGAAGATAAATAGTAAGCGACTTCTAAAGAAATAAATAAAAAATCAAGTATGACCTGCTACATTCGAAAAAAAAGTAAAAAAAGAAAAATTGAAATAAAAGAAATGAAAAATTGTAAAACAATTGCTACCTTAACACGAATTATGTAATAAAAAAATTAAAAGACAAACAATTGAATTAATGGTATACTATTAAATAGCATGATAACTTAAACAAAGATTTCAATCATAGTTATATCTCTTGAGTTCATTAAAAAAAATAAAAATCAAGATAAGTTTTTTTATATTATATTTTCACCAGAAAATCGGGTTAAGAAATTCTATTAAAAGGTTACATGGGTTCCACGGCTTTAAAAAATTGAATTTTCTTTATTGTCTTAGAAATTGACATTGCAGCCCTGTATAGGTTCTTTAATTTATGGCCCTGGAATCGACGATTTAATTTTAAGTTAAAAACAAATTTTATTTTCCAGTTTTATTGTCACTCAAGACTTGAAACGGGTTTTTTTGGAAACTGCGTTTTCACAGTCGGTTGTCAAGATTTCTCGAGAACTACTCAACCGATTTCGATAAAATTTTACACAGGTCTTCGAGATACAATTCACAAGGACTTGGACGAAGGACTTTTGTATTTTTTTTTTCAATAGTTATAGCATAGTTATAAATACAAAATATCAGCTTTTCATGCATTGAACACTAGAGTTATTACAATCCCAAGAACAGAGTATAATAGAGAAAAAGAGATACAAATCATAAAACAAATAGCAGAGGCCAATGGTTATCAAACAAAAGCAATAGATAAATTAATAAAAAGAAAACAGATAGAAATGAAGTATCCACATTTTCGCAAAAACTGCAAAAAAGAAGAAATAAATAACCATCGAAAAATAATTTATCAATGACATACTTCCACTAGAATGAACACCATTTTCAAAGATGAAAATATAAAGTTGGCCGAAAAAACAATGGGTTCAATTCTACAATTATTAAATAATCAGATTGATCGAAATCGATTACAAAACAGTGGTGTTTACAAACTATACTGCGGAGATTGCAACAGCGTTTATGTGGGAATGACGGGAAGGCCCATAAAAACTAGAATTAAAGAACATTTGGGAAAAAATACTAAGTTTAATTTCGGAATTCATTTCAATATGATTTACTCAATTAATTACCTAGCGATTAATTGGGAGTTAAGCAAGAATATGATGGTAAGTCTGCAAGGGAGTAATTTAAAAATATTCCTTCAATAAAAAAAGTTAACTATATTAATACTTTATAAGAAAACCCCAAAAATGCCCACACACTTTTTAGAACTAAAATGTTTTTAAGTTATCACCAATAAAATACACTGTAGGATAAATTCATCCTAAGGATGAATCCTAATTCATCGCCTGATGATGCCATAGTACGGTGAAAACGTTTGCGATATTTTATACTTATCGTCGGCGATCTGACAGTACCTGCTAACTGATATTTTGGTCAATCCGGATTCATATGTAGTTAGCATCATATTTCATTGCGCATATAATTTATCTACTTGCTAAGTAGAAAAATTACAATTTCATTAAATTATTTTGTACTTAGCAGATACTCTAAATATGTGCACAATGAAGTTATGATGGAAATTACATACAAATCCGTAGTTTAAAAAAATTTCAGTTAGCAGATATTGTCAGATCGCCGACGTTATGCAGTGTATTTTATTTGTGATAGCTTAAAAACATTTCAGTTCTAAAAAGTGTGTGTGCATTTTTTGGGTTTTCTAAAATATTGAAATGGTTAATATCAAGTTACACTACTTAAACCACATATCAATCGATTATTTAAAAAAAAAGTTAGCTAAAATTGTAATCAACAGCGACGCCCAGCAAATGCCATCTTGCCAGGCTTGTAAATTAATACAGCTAATTTTCAAATACTACCAAGAGCCGTAACCCTCACATAGCGGCCGCAATATAACTTCATGTGATGTCACAAAATTTTGATTAGTAATTTATTTAATTTTTTATTTAAAAAAATAATAATATAAAAAATCTCCTTAAGTCCGTACCTGTTCTTAAATATAAAAAGGTTCTCGTATGTGAGACTCTTCTGTATATATCAATTTTCTAGTGGCAAAATTTTTCTCTCAAGTTCTCTTATAAAATGTTAAGAGTTTCCGATAGCTAAAGGCTTCTCTAAACAAACTTTAATTTCATATCAATGTCGGTCGCAAAACCTTCGACTTCCAAGACAAATATTTGAAAAGTGAACAAAGTTTTCCAACTGTTAGAAAATGAGTTTTTGTCAAAGACTTTTAGACGTTTCAACTTACGCGAGAGCAAAATAATGAAAATTCGAGCGTGAATTTCTCTAATTGCTCGCTTTTACATTACTACGTAGTTAAAACGATTGATTTATGTTTTCGGGAAAACTTGCCGGATGATTATATTTAAAAATAACTACAACGAACTTTTCACCAAAGTTTTGCGTATTTTCCAAATCTAATAAAAAAATTTAAATTTCAGCCCAAACTTTTTTACATTTTGCTAAATAATTCCAATATTAAAGTTTACTGAGTGTGGGCCACTTGTACATACGTAAAAGCAAACATGACTTTGTAAGAAAAATGTAAACAAGACTAAACTGTGATTAAAATATCGAACCGCAGGCTGCACCTGCTGCTTCACACAATGTCATTTCATAGTAGATTAATGTATGCACCTCCACAATTTCACAACCCTAAACAAGTCATCTTTATTGTCTTGATCGCATTGAACGAATGAAACTGCAGTTAGGACGAGCCGCTGAATATATTAATAAATTTTCCACCACAGCACATGTGCGGATCGGATCTTTCGTCTTGGTTTTCATCTCAACTCTCTATTGTTTTGCACAACATTTTTGGCGAAACAAAACACAATCGAAAAAATTATTCTGCGCCGTCGTGCTCCTCTCAAACGCAAGTGGCGCTTACATTATGGACATCATCGCCGGACAAACTCTACAAATATATTGTTTAACATAATTTGATCCCTTAGAAATATTTTATTCAGTTTGCGGCTCTAGTGAGGTCACAAATTGCCCCTACATGCATCAACCCCTCTATAATATCCATCATAGTTAAAAAGCCATGTTAGGGATGAAACTAGTACGTCATGTGTGACATATTGCTCCAGTTAGAGCAGACACATTGATTTAGTTTGCTACATTATTACAGGTGTCGGGTTTAATCTGAATAATCAATTGTTTTTAATTATATTGTGTGAACGCACCATAATTAATGTATGATAGGCATAAATTATTCCTATTAATATCATTTTATTATATGCTAATCTTGGATTTACGTATTTAATTATTTTATTTCGAAAAAATTTTCTAAATTTCTAAGTCTGTAAGTTTAAATTATGAATTTAATATATTAATTTTTTTGGAAAATGTAAAATTTTACAAAAACATAACGTCAACCCCCGTTTAAAATGGTGAGTCATTGCAATATATTTAGATATCCCATAAATTGGCTGCCAACTCATATTTTGTAAATTTAAAAAATATTTTTTTTTATAATTTGCAAATAGTACGTAATTATAACTTGCTCGATCCACTGCTGTTCAACTTTATTGCTCGTTCTCTTCTTTTTTTTATTCTCTTTCCGATTATAGTTAGTAGTTCTATACCTTTATTTAAAGTAATGTAAATTTTGCACATTTAAAAATTACTCCCAACGTTGGACGCCACTTGTGTACCTAAATCATTCTTCATTTTTTTAGGATTTAACACTAACAACTAGATTTATCCGAGCGTATACGCCCGCTTTTATTAAATAAATTTGCTCGAAAATCCAAGACCTACTGTCTGTTTTTTGTCTTATCTTGTGGTTCAATATGTAGTTAAAATCTTTCAAAATTTTAGGTGCAGAGTGAAATTTTCAGCTATCTTCCATGTGGTTTTGGTTAAAATATTGCTCCGGAGAACTCTAACCAGCGACAGCTCGTAGTATCTTATAATAGAAATGTGTGGTCTAAAATCTCTAACTATCTCATCAAATTAAAAATTTTACAAATAAAATCGCATTTTGATTTTGAGTGAAATCTCAAACGACACATTTTGTTGTCTGTGCGCTGTGGATAGTAAAAGTTAATTTGCCAAGTAGTCAAGTAGTCCCTCTTCTATAAAAACCAATATGACCGCCACTGGGTTTGTGGCTTTTTGTAAAAATGGACCGTTTCCAAAAACCGAGAGTGGCTATTTAACGGAAAATCATAGCAACCGGTAGCCGAGTGGGTAATGATTCGGACTACCGTCAGTTCATCTCATTTGTCCCGAATTTAAGGATTTATTAATTTATGACGCCCATCGAATTTGAACAACACAAATATTATGTCGCAATTTCACATTGATATCGAGTATTCCATACAATGGAATATCGGGGGAGGGGCGATTATTCTATAACCCCCTCCCCGATGTGTACTGCTTTATTTATTACACAACTTTATTTATTCTCAAAGAGTGAAAATTTCCTGCTTAATAAAATAAACTACAGAACATACTGAAAACCACTCGGTTTCTCAGTTTACTCAATGTAAATAACCAACCACTTTACATTAGAAAATCAAAGAGTCAAGTAGTAACTTATATCGCCAGGATCGTATCAAAAATATTATTCAAATTTAACAATTATTATAATTTTTCTTATCAGAATCTAAAAAGAGGCTTATCAAACCTCCGATAGTTCATCTTATAAGTTATCAACCAATAACTTTTCAACCTATGATAATTGAGAGACGGTCAAATCAATGCGGTTTTCAGACCGCACAACATAGGCACTCGAACTTCATACACTTTCTAATTATAATACAATCAATTATATTACGTTAATTATTATTATATCAAAATTAGTATCTATTATTAGGTTTAATAATATAAACTAAACTGAATTAAATTTTATATTATATGATTAAATTGTATGATAATAATTAAATTAAATATTGTTTTTGGAGGTCCCGAAAACCCGCCACAGAAATTCACACCAGTTAGATGTGTTCAACAACCATAAATTCCCTTCTTTCCAGTGGCGGATTTAGAACTTGAGAGGCCCCAGGCGCAATTAAATTTTAAGGCCCCCCTCTAAATATTTTCACTACTCAAATCAGTTGTCCTTTTATAAAGTCAACTTGTTTTTGGGGTAATTTTTGCAATATTCTCCTTACACCCCCTGAACAGGACGAATTCATGACTACAACGGCATTTTGTTATTTAAGGATTAAGGAAGGATTAAAATTAGTTCCAGCTTTTAACTCCCAAGTACAAACAGCGGTACGCAACAACTGGGCGACGGCGACGTATAACTGGGCGATTGGTAAACTGGGTAACGGACAACTGGGCGATGGTCAACTGGGCGATGAGTAAACTGGGAGACGGTCATTCGAGACATTCAAAAAAGAAAATTGCTATTATATATTTTTGAAATAGGTACTGATAATTTCCTGTAAAACCAATGACAATCAACCAACCTACCCAAGTAACACACGATCGTATATTATACGTATATTTTTGGTATATATGGTATATTTTTGGGATACCGTCTATTTTTGGTTAGTTTAATATACGTTTATCTTATACGTATTATATACCATACTTAAAATATACGTATATTATACGATGATTATAGACTATATTATTTAATATATTTTAATATGGTACAATTTTGACTTACGAAATATGTCTAATATACGTAAGATATGTACGATCATATTGAAGGTATTTTTCTTCGCTATAAAATCCAATAACGTAGAATATTGATCTACAACATTCGTCTAATAAACGTATATGGTATACGTATAAACTACCAAATGTAAAATCGTATAATTTTGGAATATGGTATACGTCGAATAAATGTATCATGTAGACGTATGTACTTAAATTAATTTTAAAAAAATTTGAATCTTGAAACGTAGAATATTGATCTACAATATTCGTCAAATAGACGTATATGGTAAACGTATAAACTACCAAATGTGAAATTGTATAATTTTGGAATGTGGTATACGTCGAATAAATGTATCATGTAGACGTATGTACTTAAATTAATTTAAAAAAAATTTGAATCTTAAAACGTAGAATATTGATCTACAATATTCGTCAAATAGACGGATAATGTAAACGTATAAACTACCAAATGTGAAATCGTATAATTTTGGAATATGGTATACATCGAATAAATGTACCATGTAGACGTATGTACTTAAATTAATTTTAAAAAAATTTGAATCTTGAAACGTAGAATATTAATCTACAATATTCGTAAAATAGACATATATGGTATACGTATAAACTACCAAATGTAAAATCGTATAATTTTGGAATATGGTATACGTCGAATAAATGTATCATGTAGACGTATGTACTTAAATTAATTTTAAAAAAATTTGAATCTTAAAACGTAGAATATTGATCTACAATATTCGTCAAATAGACGGATAATGTAAACGTATAAACTACCAAATGTGAAATCGTATAATTTTGGAATATGGTATACATCGAATAAATGTATCATGTAGACGTATGTACTTAAATTAATTTTAAAAAAATTTGAATCTTAAAACGTAGAATATTGATCTACAATATTCGTCAAATAGACGGATAATGTAAACGTATAAACTACCAAATGTGAAATCGTATAATTTTGGAATATGGTATACATCGAATAAATGTATCATGTAGACGTATGTACTTAAATTAATTTTAAAAAAATTTGAATCTTGAAACGTAGAATATTAATCTACAATATTCGTCAAATAGACGTATATGGTATACGTATAAACTACCAAATGTAAAATCGTATAATTTTGGAATATGGTATACGTCGAATAAATGTATCATGTAGACGTATGTACTTAAATTAATTTTTAAAAAATTTGAATCTTGAAACGTAGAATATTGATCTACAATATTCGTCAAATAGACGTATATGGTAAACGTATAAACTACCAAATGTGAAATCGTATATATAAATTTAAATTAATTTATGTCCCATATGTCATTTTGAAATCAATATTTACCAGGCCCGTAGCCGGGGGGGCGGGGGCACTTGGAGGCACGTGAAACACGCCAGGATTTCATTTCAAGGGGGGCACTTGTAAACATGTTTTTGTAGTAAAAGTAAAATTTTTGGGGGTTCTCCATTTTTATCATAAAATTTTTTTTCAATTTTTAAAATTTAGTAGGTATTTATTTATTTTTTCGAAATTATAATCTTTTACATTCAAAAAATATTTTTCATTTTAACATTTCGGGGGCATATTTCACGTGCCCCCCCCCCCCGGCTACGGGCCTGGTAAATATTGATTTCAAAATGACATGGGACATAAATTAATTTAAATTTTGATTTTCTTAGGTTGGCAAAAACTTTTAATTAGAAGTTGGTAAAAAACTGAACCAAGGTTACGGCCAGATAAATAGATAGATAGATATCACTGCTTCTTGAGCTTTTAAGTGTATTTTTACCTTTTCACAATAGATAAATTATCTAAAATTTTAATTTTTTAATTTAATTACTTTTTCAAGAATAAAAAATTTTATTCACTTACAGTCTTACTAATAAAAATTCGTTATACACGCGTTGAACGGGTGTATAGTTATACACTGTATAAGGCGTGTATAAGGGGTGTATAAATTTCTTACTAATAATCGCTGTATACGCACTGTGTAAGTTATAACTGTGGTATACACTCCATCTGTCATTTTTAGTATGTAAGTGTGGCTTTTTATGCAACAGTCATGTTTTTAAGTATTTTTAACCAAAAAAATCGAAAAAAAGATAAATAAATTGACATGAAACTGTCAATAGTGGTTCAGGACCAATCTGTAAATGTAAATCAAAACACCCTATTGCAACGGATGTGCGTTGTAAAACAATCAGATGAACAATGTAGAATTTCCAAACATACGAATTAAGCACCTTCCCAATTCTTCTGTTCAACGAAGATGATATAAGGAAAAGGACAAAATTATCTTTGTACAAAGCTTTCACATCCGAACTACACTAAATATGCCAAAAGAAAATATATATGGCTACAGCAATAGTTATCTTCGATGGTTACTCAGATACAGAAATAAAGACAAAAAGTTGAAATATAGATGAACGAGACCATGGTACCCACGATCATCTAGGGAAAGTTCCTTTTCAATTCTCCAAACAAACGAAACCTGATTTATATTCTAAGGTCAAAAGATGCAGACTCATGATTTGTGAAACTGCACAATCCTTGCCTTCAGAACGTGAAGTAGTAACACTGGCCAGTGAAGATATTGGCCCTCTGGTCATACTGATTGCTGATTGGGACCAAATCGCCAGCAAACCTATATTTCCTGAAACCAGGGAGAGGCAGAGTTGCTTCATTTGTTAAACATCCACAAACTCCCATTGTAACCATTCAAACCGGAAAGCTCGCGGACTACGCACTTCCACAAAGCACTAAATGTGACTTAAAGAAACCAATTAATCACAATATAATTGATTTTGGGCATATAAAGTACATATCACGGCTCCAACGCATTTTTAAAATATCGTTTCCTATGTTTTTCACATAGACCCAGTTTTTCAATCGTTAGTTAACCCAAATTCAATGGTTAACCTACGTTTATGACTACCTGATTGGTCATAAATCTAAGTTAACAATTGAATTTGAGTTAACTAACGATTGAAAAACTGGGCCTAAGTGACAAAAAGTGACTAGGGATTTTGTGAATTGTTAAAAATTTTATCTACTTTAATTTTGTATAGAACAGTAATTATCCAAAAAAATGCATCGTTTGTGAGTTATAAGCGGAAAAACTAAAACAAGTTAAAAAATTTGCAGCTAATCCAGAAGCTTATTTCTAGCGGGGAGGTGGGAAAGTTGAAAATCAGATTCAGTGACCAAAAACACATATAAAACCGTTACGAAAAATCTTCAGGAATCTTTTCCTGGGAAAACCCCACGTGTTCGAACTGATGAATTTTCACACGCAATGAATTGTTAAATGATGAATTCACCGTGATGTATACCTTGTTACAAGTACATGTAGCTTACAGTATATAGATCCACCTCTTGAATCCTTTTTTATGTAGTCTTCAACGATTTCAACGATGGCTTTAACGTATTCCTTATTTGCTCTTGAAATCTGCATCATTTAATACGAAAGGGTTTTTGTCTTTTTTTTTATTTTAGGAAAATTTAGGTATTTTATACACCTTATACAATCGTTAAACAAGGGTTCTGGCTTGTATAAGCTTTGTATAAAATTTTGAGTGACAGGAATGATAAACCTTGGCAACTTAATCGCTATACACGGTTTATTAGTAACGTTTACTTACGCACTGTATACACGCTGTATACACGCGTTATTAGTACACCTATGCATAGTTATCACAAGCTTATACGGAGTAGGCTTTATACACGGTTTATTAGTAACGTTTTCTTATACAACCTTGTATAAGCCTTGTATAAAACTTATACAACGTTTATTAGTAAGGCTGTTAAAGTTCTTAAACCCCTGATAAATATTAAAATATTCAACCGCATAGAATTAGATTATGTTGATATGTTGCAACGTCGTAAGCATAAAAGGAGGGCCTTATTCAGCAACATCGACTAATGAAACAATTAGCAAACAAATATTATAGGTCGAAACCGTGGACATCCACTTTTGATATACAGATATTGGATTTCTGGATATGTTAGTTGATTTATTGTTTGTGCATCATATAGTTTCGTTTGTACCTTTTTTTAAAAATTTATTTAGAAAATTAGTTGAGGGGGGGGGGCTGGAGACCTGCTAGTCTCCTTCCTTTTAATGTTAGATCGAAAATACTCTTAATCGTTTGTGCATGATTATGCGTCTTTCATTTTCGTTTATACCTCTTCTAGTTTCGAGTTTTAAATATTATTTTATTATTCCCTACAAGCGAACATAATTATTAATTACGTAGGTCGGGACGCAATTTAGTTGTGCCCTTTTCTGACCATTTTAAACCACCCAAAAAAAAGTGACCGCGGGACGCAATTTATGGGCGCCCCTTTATACAGGGTTGTCACCAATACACTTTTGTTCTCTTTTTTGAAAAAAAGTCACTTTTTTCACTTTTTTTACGATTTCTTATTGAAAAATTTAAATTTTTAGTTTATTTAAAACAAATTTTTTTAATTATTATTTTATTTAAATACATACCTGGCAAAGGGGATTATAGTTCAAATTTTCCCACATCTGTGGTTTTCTAAGCTTAATGTTAAACAAATATAAAATCTTATTATATTCTTACTACCTCAAACGAACGGTTTTTTTCAGATTATCTGCGGGTAATTCACAACTACTTTTATTACATAAGAGAAATTGATTTTTAATAAAGACAACAAAAACTCGAAAAGAATAAATAATATATGTGTAGGTAAGAGATACCTGAACATACTTAAGGGGTTATAGGCTCACCTAGAAATTTTAAAATATCGATTTTTCAAAAATTACATTTTCTCGAACAATTGTATTACATAATATACAATGTGAGAAATATATCCCAAAAGTTTTAAGATAATCCAGGTTTTTTATACAGAAGCTATAAGTCTTTAAATACAGGTAAGCTTAACAGGTATTACGCGTAGTGTGGTTCTACCTCTATTCTACCTGCATGTAAATGGTAGTTTGATGTTTCCAAACTGAAAACCTCAAAAGAAGACATTGTCAGTATATGTGCCTGGAATAGATTACTCTATGTAAAGATATAAAACAATTTTTCTACTTTAGTGTAAACTGCTTGCAAAAACTTAAAACGGGTGTGTTTCAAAACTACGTTTTCAAATCGGTGAGTAAAATATTTAAAAAATCTGCGCACCAATTTATCTCAAATTTTGAGTGCTTTTTATAACGCGCAGCATTAAAGAGATTCCCAAATGTGTTGAGAAGGGGGGCGCTTTCAGACATGCTAAATTGGTGGGGTTTGTTGAGACACCCTGTTTTAACCGTGTATTATAATACAGTTATACAGGGTGTATACTATAATATAACAAAACTCCTAGCTGGTTTTTCCTCGCAGCCACTTAATTTATAGATAAATTACGAAGTAACCAATCACACATAAAAAAAATCAAAAATATGATTGGTTACTTCGTAATTTATGCAATAATAAAACATTATTTTATGCACCTCGTTATTTATCAATATTTTTTAACAAAAAAAAGCGCTCACTAAATAATATGTTCTTTTAAATACTTAAACTGTTGTGCAAAGATACAACATACTTCACCACAAAAACAATTGCAAAAATTACCCATTTTTTTACGTTCTAGGTGAGCCTATCCCATTAAAGCATGTCGGGAAGAATAGTGGGTAAACGGCAGTTGCAACGTAAGATCAAAGGAAGCACAAAACGAATTTTGGCAAATTTCCTGTTAAATAATGGTGGTCTCGATACAAATACGAACAATATTGAAAATTCATCAAATCATTCAAATTTTAATGAAGAAATTGAAATTCCAAATTTAAATAATGAAAATGACATTAATTTAATTGAAAATGAAATATTGAGTGATAATACTGATATTAGCTGGGATATTTCTTACGTTAATAATATCAACAGTAATAAAATAAACAATACAATAAACAACCAACCAACGAATAAACAACCAACGAATAACGGCGATAATAACGGTAACGACAATGTGAACGAAGAAGAACAAAACTTGATGTTTATGAAAGATTTAAAACAATGGGCAATATCCACTGAACAGACACATGCTTCGCTAAATCAATTATTAGCGCTTATTCGTCCTAAATATTCATTTCTAAATAAAGATGCCCGTACGATTTTGAACACTCCTAGAAGTGTAAATACCATTAAATTGGAAAATGGTGAATTGATTTATTTGGGAATTAAAAATTCGCTTTTAAAAAAGTTAACTAAGGAACTTCTTTTAATCCCAATTTTTTTTTTACATTTTAATGTAGATGGAATTCCTATTTATAATAATAGTGATATTCAGCTTTGGCCAATCTTAGCGAAATGTGATCAATTTATAGATAAATCTCCTATGATCATAGCAATTTTTTGTGGAAGAAGTAAACCTAGATCATTACAGCACTTTTTAAACAATTTCATTACAGAAGCAAAAGATCTTATCGAAACAGGATTTAAGTTCAAAAACTTCAATTATAACATCGAAATTAGTTTTTTTACCTGTGATACTCCTGCTAGGTCGTACTTAAAGGAAATCATGGGACATACAAGCAAAGTTTCATGTGAAAGATGCACAATAAAATTAAAATATTTCAATAGAAGACATTTTTTTCCTGTCAATGAATATTATACGGAAAGGCAGGACACAGATTTTTATAATATTGAAAGCTGCTCTGATAATCACATTAAACAGCCATCTCCATTACTGGAGTTAAATATAGGATTAGTGACACAATTTGTGCTAGATCCAATGCACATGCTGTACTTGGGTGTCACCAAACGATTGTTAGTTAAATATTTAGTAGAAGGCGGGCGGCAGTTTAAAATATCTACAAATTCCATTAATAGTATTAATCAAAAAATTAAAAAAATAAAACTTCCCGTCGAATTTTCTAGACAATTTTTACGTTCGTTTGATGATATTAAAAGATGGAAAGCAACTGAATTCAGATATTTTCTTTTGTATACTGGACCCATTTTATTAAAAAATAATGTCAGTAAGGACATATATAACCATTTCTTATTATTTCATACAGCCGCATTCATTTTGTCAAATTCATATTTTTCTGAAAAGTATATGAATGTGGCCGAAACAGCTTTGCTTGATTTTGTAAATTTCAGTCCCACTGTATACGATGAGTACTTCGTTGTCTACAACGTACATTCATTAATTCATATATGTGATGATGTGAAACGATATGGTCCGTTAGAAACATACAGCTGCTTTCCGTTTGAAAATTGTTTAGGAAGGATAAAAAGAAAAATAAGAGGTCATAGACTACCCTTGCAACAAATATACAAACGAATTATAGAAATGGATTTGATTACTGAACAAGATGACGAAGTTATTGATAATACTGAAATCATTGCGGAAGGAAAATTTTCCGAAGAAGAAGGATATTTCCAATGTAAAAAAGTAATAAGAAAAGACTTCAATCTATCTATAACAAGTCCCGATAATGTTGTAATTGTTAAGGGAAAGGTTTTTAGGATCCACTCAATTTTTTATTTACATGGCCAATACCAATGCACAGGTACTGCATACAAATACATGTACGATTTGTACAATACTCCATTGGAATCATCTAAATTAAATATCTATTATGTATGCTGCGAATGTCCTAAACATGAAAATGTTCTTCTCGCAGATATTGAGTATAAATGTGTTGCTATCGAACATAAAAATGGTTATGGTATTTTTCCCATTCTTCATCAAAAATGTTAACGTTATAATAAAGAATAAAGATATAATAATCATGTGTTTTATTAAATTTAATAAAAACTGGTGTCTTTTGTTCGTAACTTTTCTCGATTTCATTTTGTGCCATTAAAATATTTTGTTTTATTCTCAATATTTTTTATGCTTGCTATTTCTTTTCTTTTATTACTTAGAAACAACGTTAATTTTAATAAAAATGTTCAAGTGAGCGGTATAGTCATATATTATGTGTAATGGGTTAACAAAACACTAACATTGTATCACCTTTCGTGGGCAAATGGTTTAAGAGGTAAGGTACTAGATCAGAAGGTCAAGCGTTCGAATCCCAGTCAGGTCAAAAAAAAGGTAAGTAAAATTTAATTTAAAATTTGTAAATAATAAAATATAATATAATTTTCAGATAACTATTTAGGTATAATATAATTAGAATGTTTCAGATATATGCAGACTCAGTGTAAGAAATCATCAATAATTACATGGATGAATAAAATGAATATACATTATATGTGGAAAATATTATCTAAAATAAAATCATTTAAAATATTTTCTTTCCTTACGTACTATTTTTACGGAAAATATACGTGCGTCCAATACGTATAATCTACGTTTTTATTATACGTTTTATATATGTACTTAACATACGGATAATATACGTATGTTAAATACGTACGTATAACCTACGTTTTTATTATTCGTTTTATATACGTATTACTTCTACGGACAACATACGTATGTTAAATACGTTGATTATTCGTTTAAAATATACGTCTATATATTAGTCTACAACCGCGACATTTGTACGTATAATCTACGTTTTTATTATTCGTTTTACATACGTATTACTTTTACGGATAATATACGCGACATTTGTACGTATAATCTACGTTTTTATTATTCGTTTTATATACGTATTACTTCTACAGATAACATACGTATGTTAAATACGTAGATTATTCGTATAAAATATACGTCTATATATTAGTCTACAACCGCGACATTTGTACGTATAATCTACGTTTTTATTATTCGTTTTACATACGTATTACTTTTACGGATAATATACGTGTGTTAAATACGTAAATTATACATATACAATATACGTCTATATATTAGTCTACAGCCGCGACATTTGTACGTATAATCTACGTTTTAATTATTCGTTTTACATACGTATTACTTTTACGGATAATATACGTGTGTTAAATACGTACATTATACATATACAATATACGTCTATATTTTAGTCTACAACCGCGACATTATTACGTATAATTTACGTATTTGTTATATGCTTTATATACGTAAATAACGTTTGGAATATTCGTCTATTATTCGTCTATTACACGAACGTGTGTTACTTGGGTAAGTACAAATTTAAATAGGAAGAATAATCGTTTGATCGATTATTCTGATGGGAGGGGATGCTGGTCGGAGAGTTGGTTGTGAGTCAATGGAGGGGGGGAATATCTCTGTAATTTCGCCTGGGAAGTTAGGGAGATTTAGGTTTCTGATACAGGGGTATCAAAAACCTCGGATTGGATTATCCCTGATACAGAAATGGTGGGGAAATCTACAGCATTGTCCAAATGCGTAGCAGATATTGGGGTGCCTTGAAGAGGAAGGGTTCCGACGGGTTTAGATTGGTTGTTTTTGGAAGAGAGGTTTTATTCTTCTGTTAACGAGGAGATCGGGCTTCGGGTTTTGATATGCGGCTCTTTTACCGCTGGGGGGGTTGGAGATTATCTTGAGAAATAAAATTCCTGGCTGATATGGTGTGGGGAAGTTTTGTGGGGAGGTTGGGAGTGTCTTGAGAGTTAGATTCTCTCGAGGTAGAGGTTCTTAGGATGTTTGTTGCATTCTTTAATGTAGAGTCCCTGAAAAAGTTTTATGCATTCTCGATAAAATTATAAAAATAAAAATAATAAAATTTATAATTTTTTCGCCCAGTTGTCCGTCGCCCAGTTGTCCGAGTCCGTGATATACCTATCACGTATGTATTGTGCTTTTAATATTTTATGGGAAAGCGATGCAGTTTGTTATTCAGGGCTATTCTGTAACTAGAAATAATTTTAGCAACTTGCTAAAAATTAGCAATAAGCAATACAACCAATCACTTGGCTCCAAAATACACAAAATTGCTTATTTAGCAATATTGCTCACCTTTAGCAAGTTGCTAAAATTATTTCGAGTTACAGAATAGCACTGAATAATGCATTACGTGCATTTAGGTACAGTGACTTTATAGAGACAGTGGCGACAAACGATCTCCGACTTATGATTGGCTACAATGTTTTTGCTGATATAAATAGCTTAAGGCAGAATAAGAATTAACTCTTTTACGTAATTGGTGTATTTTATTAACCTGGGAAATGGAAAATCTTTAGATTTAAAGCATATTATGCCATTCTAGAGCATAATATATTTTTTGCTTGAATTTGCAGCATCCTGGGCCGAATAAGAGGATTTTGCAACATCCTGGACCGATTTACGGGCTCGTGTCGCCACTGTCCTCTATAATAATTTTCATTATAAAGAAAGTTAGATAAAATTACTTTATCTTATTTTGAGAGCTGAATTTTGAGGCCCCCTGGATTTATGAGGCCTTTCTTCTTTTCTCTTTTAGCCCTTTGTCGTCCATCTTTGAACATAGGCCTTTTTCTTTTACTACAAATACTTAAGCATTTCAAAATAAATCTTGTTATGAATATTTAATTTTTCATGGAGGTAGTTTCATTGGCATAATTAATATGTAGTTTGTCTTCCACATCGACATTTTAATGCCTAGCATGTTCCGTTCATATTATATTACGTTGATATCCACTGTAATCAGCAAATATACTAATTATTAAAAAATACTTTTTAATGGAATTTTATCGTAATTTAAACTTGTTCCTGTTTTATTTTTCTAAATTCGTATTCGGTGCTCACTTTCTCTCAAGCTTAAAAATAATGTTACGAGACATTAAGTCGAGTTATATAATTATCTAAAAGTTGAAGATGACACTGTATAAGTGATTATCTATTGATATCAAGTAACTTGATTTATATTATACTACATTATTTCCGTTGGAATTAGTTGTGGTTTCGGATTGTTTTCGTAGTAACCTCCGTCGTGGTCACTATACATTGTTCAGTCGTTGTTTGTTAGTGTAATTCTGGGTATTTTTTGGGTTATATGGCTATTGTTAATTTCTGGTTTACAATAATCTTATTACTACTTTTCAATTGTAAAAATTATTTTTTAATTTTAAAAAAAGCTCTAATCTGATGATGATCTTTTGTTATACAACTTAAAGTAAGTGTACACCTGGTCAAAAATAATTAAAAATCTACTGGTGTATTTCAAATACATATTTTATAGAAAGCAAGTTTTGATTTGATGATACGTCGTTGTATCTTTCAGCTTCTTCAGTAAGCAAAATTAAAGCTTTAAACTTATCTCCGAGCAAGTTACGATCCCAATTTTCGTTATCATATTAATTTTAACCAGCATTGAAGGAGTAGTTTAAAATTTGTTGTGGTAGACTGAAAAGAAAGAAACAACAATAACATTTTCAAAAATCTGAGAAAGGTTTCTACTTCGAGCGTGCGCTCTTCATCAGACAAGTTTCAAATCGATATTCGAATAACGCGCATCTGAATATTCTATCATAAAGAATAAGATCGATGCAATTGTTCGCAGTTTTAAATGCATTTTAGGTTATAATGAAACACCAAATGTTGTATTCGCTGTAACGAAAATTACGATATCGAGTTCTATAATATACGATACGGTACTAGTCAATAGATATAACAAAATGATGAATATTATTGTGTTACATACAATATTCTAGTATAAAAGAATGAAAATTATATAAATTTGTAGTCAACACTTTTGTCTTTTATTAATGCAAAACAAAACAATATATCTCAATTTCAATTGTGAGGAATTTCTAAATTCGATCCCTAACCCCCATCATATGTGTGATGGAGATTAGGGTAAATACGGTTCTCCGAGAGCATATTGCTCGCCTCCCTCATTGCAATATGTTTTTCAGACGTCGCGTGCCGTGGTTAATATTATTGGGGGTTGGTAGGTTCGTAGTAGAATGCGAAACGCTATTTTACCACTTTTTCAAATTTGATTACGGAAGAACTTACCTATCGTAGTCGATTCTACAAAATAATTTTGAGTCTTTTACAAAGCACGTCTGGTAAAGGCGATCTCCACATGCGTAACAATGAAGACATTGTTCGTGATAAGAAATATCCACAACTTGTAATATGTAGCGATCGTTTATTGGACGACAACACGTTCCACATATTCGACCTAAAATTTAGAAAAACACTTTAGTTTTTCGGTTTAAAATTTTGCAAAAAATATTTTAGATCACAAGAAAAAATCAATTGCAAGTTTGCTGCACTTTTTTAATTTAATAAAAATAAGAACACCTGAAATACTCTTGCGAACAAAGCAAATCAATTGAATTGAGAATACACGGAATTGGGGAACATCACAAGATCGCAACTGAAATATGTACACAAGTTATTCTTTGAATTAATTTCAGCTGATCTTCCACAATAATGATCAAACAGACCTGCACTACGTGATCAACATCACCGTGAAATCATTTATCAATTTTTTTAATTAAAATTCTTTTTAATTTTTGCCGCTTTCTTTCGTTCTGTTCTTACCCTCCCCCTTTCATAAATTGTCAATAAATTACATAAAAACAGAGGATGTTTCCACCATTAAGATTCAATACTTTTTTAAAGAATTTGATTTATCTATAAACTGGATGCTGACCTTTTATTATCAAAAATTAACGACTTTCACGCTATGGGCGAAATTTTCTCATATAAAAATCGATTTTACAGTAAAACTTATCAGACAATTTTTATTTCAAATTTCATTTTCTTCAGTTTAAATTCTGTGCATTTTTCTATTTTGTCGGAGCCTTTCTGAGTGACAATAACTTCAAAAAAGCTCTGTAAAAAATTCAATAAAACACCTATAAGAGTACTAATGTTAACTTAATTTTTATGGGCTTCTTTAAGTTGCTGCCACTCAGTAATTGTACGACATATAGGGACCGAGCGTATTTGCAACTAGCGCCAGTAGTGGTGATAATTTGCATGATTGATGTGATCATTTCAAATAGTTTTCAAATAGTAACATTGCATATTTGATTTTGTTTATAAATTATAAGTATATCACGTGTTTTTAACAATGGCAAACGGTAGTAGTGTTAATTGCTGTGTTGTTGAGTGTGCAAATAGTTATTAAAAAATATTAAAATCTTGTTGGTTTTCTTTTCACGAACGTTAATAACATGTCTCGATCCTACAAGTGCGACAGCTTTCTCATTATGATGAACTGTTTTTTTTTACCACTGACTGTTTTTCAAAAACACAGGGGATTTCAAATTAATATCATTGGCTAACTATTCGCGCTACCACATCGGCTGACTTTATAACGAAGCGGTTTAAAACATATATTCGGATTCGGAGTGAAACAAAATAAAAATTTTAAATTTAAAAAACCTTGACTAATACTACAAATTCAAAAAATAAAAAAATTTAATAAAAGCACCTTACTTTAAAAACTACTGCTAACTTTAAAAAGAAAAAGATGATTTTTTCTTCTTCATTCAGCAACATACATTCTCGGACACTTTTGAAACTCGAAAAATTAATTTATTATTATTTTTTTTATATAAGTTTTTAATATGGAATGTATAAACAGGTTTCGTAAGTGAAACAAAGCTCCGTTTCCCCTGACTTCAAAATTAATGTTCAAATTTTGTAGGGGGGGGGTTAATAAAAAATAGAAAAATGTATTAGTCTAGGATACGAATAGTAAAAGATCTTCACCGATCTGTTTACGGGATGAAATATATTTTATATCAAATTTAGTATGTTAATAAATATATCGCGTATGGGTTGCCTAAAAAAATCCCGGCCAAACTATGATTAATTAAAAATTCAAAAATGACTTTTTATTTAAAGTTGCACCGACGGACGTGTTTACAAAAAACCTGAAAACCAAAATAGAGGTTGCCGAGCTTTAAAAAGTGAAATATTTATTAAAACGTAAAAGTGCGACAAATACATAGGTGCGATATAATTGGTCCACGAGAATAACCATCTTAAATACAAATGGGCACAAAAATCTACTTGGTCAGGAAGATACCTTAACTTTGACTCTCATCACCACAAAAGTCAAGCAATAGGCACAGCGATAGGACTCATTGATACACGATGAAGAAAGAAACATCAAACGTTACAGTTATGCCTTATGTTAAAGGGTTAAGCGAAAAACTAAAAAGGATATTAAAACACACAAAATTAATATGACCTTTAAGTCCTCCAATAACATTGGCCAACTCTATACCAAATTGAAAGACTCCATACCAACAGAGAAAAAGTCAGATTTAGTGTATAGAGTTCAAATGCAATAACTGTAACTTGGTATACATTGGACAAACAAACCAATGGCTTCAAAAAAGAATGAGTGGACATATTTCCAGTATACGATGTAACAAACCGGATTCTACCGCCATTGCAAAACATATTCTGATAGACGGACACCATGCAGATTTCAAAAACGCAAAAATAGTCAAATCCGTTACCAACTACAAGGACAGACTTCTTCACGAAATGATCTGCATCAAAGGAGAGAAGAATGCAATGAATAGAAAAACGGATATAGACGGCTTAAGCAACATCTACAGCCATTTACTAGTCTAAGTTCTACCTACACGCATTGGACTTAAGTTTTTCCTACTCTAACGGAAGCTATTGTAGGTTGTTCCTTAACTCACGATCATATTACTAAACTTTTTTAATTTGGATCATAGATCGCATTAAATGTCAATGCGTTTATTTCGGTTTCCATGTATTTACTATGATTAATAAACTTTCTGACGAAGGCGACATACATATTCGCCGAAAGCTCAAAATAATATTTTGATTTTGTCGTTTAATTAACTTGTTAATTTGAATTTTTAATATTATAATTTCACAAGTTAAAAATTTATATTTATTATATTTATTTAATATATTTATTAACATACTAAATTTGACATAAAATATATTTCATCCCGTAAACAGATCGGTGAAGATCTTTTCCTATTCGTATCTCCTACTATATAGGTATGTATATACCTATAAACAAAGAGAATTAAATTGACAACAGAAAATGTCTAATAGATTTTACTGTAAAATTTTTTTAGAAAAAGTCAGAAAAAGTTTTAAAAATTACAATTTACATTGTACATAATTTATGTAGTTCTGCGAACTTTTTTTTGTTTATTACTTTGTTAAGGCGAACGTCCACTAGCAAGTTTTATTCTGCAAGTCGCTTCCAGAAGTTATTGCTTGTGGTAACACTATCTGCAAGCTACTCCACAGTAGTAGAAATACTTCTGCAAGTACTTGCAGAAGAAAACTTGCTAGTGGACGTTTGCCTTTAGATACATTACATTTATTTACATTTAAAAAACTTAAATTGCAAATCATCTGCTACTTTTGTAAGTAATAATGTATTATTATTAGCTTTTACAAAAATAAAAACTCTAGAATTTTATTTTATTTTCAAGTTTTATATTAAATTTAATATTATCATATTATTGTTTAAATCGTAAATAAATATGAAACCGACATGGGGTTATCACTAGACCGGTGACTAGCGAACATTGTGTTCGAAAATCACATAATAGTGTACTTTTAGAATTGTTTCGCTATACATTGAAATAGTAGAAGCTTAAAAAAAATTTAAGGTGCAGCAGTAGACATTCTGACGTATATCTGGTGTAAATTCTATAATTAAAGAATTAATATTTTAAAACATGTCAATAAACATGAAATTTCTGTTAATCGGCCGTAATCCAGAAAATTCTACTTAAATAATAGATTTTAAAATTTGTCGCACATATGAGTTATAAGATAGTGAAGTAATTCCTCATCTTATTGAAAATGCAGACAATTTTATCAAGTTTCATGTATTTACTGCTTTAACAATTTAATTTTTCAACACATGCACTATTAAAGGAAAGATGACTTCTGTACTTCTGTAAGCATTTCCAATTATAGTCTGTTAAATTGTCATTGGTAAATATATTTGGTAATATATTCCAATAATAATTGTCATCTTCATCTTGATACTTCTTATGTTGTTAATCTGTTCGATGTCTGCCTTGTGGTCTTTTATCAAACAGCTTTCCGTTTCTTGCAATCCGGGTTCCTAGTCCATTCTTCCAACATAGGCATCTAACATCAATATCTTGATTGTATCACCTAGTATAGCAGCACACTAGGGGATGAATCACTGGATTTGTGTAGATATACACTAACTGCTGTGTGATATTTCCGATACTGCTCAGTATTGCCACTTACTGCCAATACTTGTAGTTACTTCAGATACCGCTTATAATAAATCTACTTACTGCCATTACATCCAAACAGTAAATTAGGTAAGTATATCAGTTATGCAATATCAGCAATAAGTAGCAGGGGCAGCAGTAGTTGGCAGTATTAGGAAGTACCGGCATTACTACTACCAGAATGTAAGAAGCCGTTTAAGTAGCAGTAAATGGCAGTAAGGAGCAGTGTTAGACAATATTAGGTACTATCAGCAGTAGGTAAATGGCAATACCAGTATAGTAAGTGCAGTATCAATCCTCCTCCCTGATTCCTCGATTCCCGTCCAGCCAGAGTAAAAACTTTATCTTTGTATCTGCCAAGAGAACGCTTTGTTTGTTTGTTTAGAATGTTTTATTTTGTTAAATTTAACATTTATTAATGTTAAAATAAATTCATAATTTACAGTTAATGACCATTAATACTTGAAGTGGCTCTTTACCTTTTATCAGAATATTGTATCAATGAAATCAAGAAATACAAAGCAAGCGCCATAGAAGGCCATTATTTCTCATCACTGACGCCTATGAATAGAATAACGAGATATATTTTAATTCAAAAATTACTAAGCAACATGTATCTTAAAAATCTAACAGGAAAGTGGAAAGTTTTCAAAGTGAGTAGATTTCTATCTGAACCCACGCATTTGATAAAAGCATCATCTCTGAATGTCGTCATAGCTTATAAATAATGGATAATAGTAGCTCGAAGCTCCTTAATCCATTCATGCGCAGTAGTAGTGGAGAAATATTTTTCACTATTTTGGTTCTTTTTCCTAAATGACCAACTTTATCTGATGGGTATGAAATACTTTCCAGTATTGGCTACTGAATAATTGCAAATAAAAAAAAATGGTATTCTGAACCCACCAGATCCCCCGGTTCACACCACTATTTGGTGTTTTTAAAACTTAAATTCAAAAAGGTTCGGCAACTGAGCACACAAGTAATTTTATTGTTGCACTCTTTAGAAAAGATTGTAATCGAAGTAGCTATAGCTTGATTATGGTTAATTCATGTTTAGCTTGAAGCTATGGTTTGAAAAATGGATTTGCAGATACACGTCATCCACATTGACGACCGACGTCATATTAGACCAGCGTTGTCAAAATTTTAAATAACATGCTATGATAAGGTGAGACATATGTATACTGAAGTGTCACCACAACACACAACACTGTACATACAAGTTAATGTAAACAAACTTTTAAAAATAAAAATCACTGTACAATCATAATGCGTATTTGTGATAAATTGGAATTTTATTTGTAGGTGGTGGCAATGACAGACGTCACACCTCTGACATGTATCGGGTTTTTGATTTTCAAAAACCATAACATATTTATTTATTATTTATTATTTATAAATTAAAATTTTTGATTGAATTTAAATTACTTTGATGGTTTGTTTGCTGATGTAAAGAAGTGGATAGATTATTCAACATTAAAAAAACTATTTGCATTTCAATGTAGCTATTGACAATCCGGGGGGTCTGGGGGTATGGAATAAACTCCAGTGCACTGCACTCAGTAGCGACTACTGAGGATATCTTATACTCCCAAAATCTCAATAAAGTTATTTTGGCGGTTCATATTTAGATGGGTGATTGTTTAAGAATATTGCTAGGATTGACAATCACAGTAACATTCAATAGAGAGTATTACATATTTTCAGCCATCTGAAAATCTAAAAGCCATTCGCAAATCCAAAATTTAACTATAACATTTTTGAAAATTATTTATCAAATCTAACAAGCACAGACCACGTGCTAAAAAAACCTGTTCTGCAGTTTCATTCAAACCAACCTGCAGATGCTGACTTTTCACCACTATAAGCCAATTGTGTGTAGCTAGTGGTCTAAAATCATTATTCCACTTTATTATAAATTAACATTTTTAAATTTTTAATAGATGGACTTGTGAAGGGAAGCGTAATCGAAAATGCAAATCTTTTGTTGACTATTTAACTATTTTAATCGCAATTTCATGCAACGTCATATTTGTCGATGTTTAACAGCCTAAACCCCTTCTTTTATGTACAATATAAAAAGGGGTTCACAATTTTTCCTAAATGTTCCGCACAAGTGTTTCAAATTACATGATACGAAAACGTGACTGTTTACAAAATTGAAATCTTACATCGATTTCAAACCATTTATCCTGATTTATTGATATAAGTCGATTGATAAATCTAATGGGTCTTTAATTTTTAACCCCATTATTGGGGTTATAAATTCTGTTACGCACTTAATGAGATTTTGCTCATTTCTTTATCCTATTTTTGAGCGTGGATGAGGCTCTTCCAAAAACTCCGTCGGCAAAACGCATCGTTTACGCATCGGATGATGCGTTGATCGAAACAACTCAATTGTTTTAATATGTCAAATTAGAACAAAAGAAGGTCACGCGTTCAAATTTTTAATTTAAAAAAGCGTGTCACGAAAGATAGGTCGGAAAAATGCGAAAAATTCGAGTAAATCACCTGTAAGCAAGCTGAATTATTTACGCCCCGTAATAATAACAGCCCTGTCTGCTATATGAATCAATTAATCACGCTTCAGCTAAGCTCAATAATCCCTTACGATCTGATTATTCGGCTCTTTGCCCATTAAGTTCCACCCTACACCTAAACTTTGCGTCGCACAGCAGTACAGCACACATATTCCGGTTTGGTAATTGTTTTTTAAAATTGTAAGGCCCCACGGGCTTGGTACGGCTGACAGATGAAATCACAGGTAAATTTTAGGAAAAATTTAGAACATTAAAATGTCTGGCACAATATGTGGCGGAACCGACACGTGCTAGCTGTCAGTTTGTCATCGCAGGCTGATGTTTAAATAGTTGGGTTCAGATATTTGATAGAGTGTCAACTTCTTAATGGGTTCGAGAACACAGAAAATTTAATAGCTAACTCATCACCTACCCAAAATATGTTTAATCTTCTAACATTTGAAATAACTTAAATTTAACTGCTTGAAAGGTGTAAGGTTCCAAGAATTCAGAAAATCCAGCTCTTGAAACTGAATCCGCGCGTTTTAATTTTAAAAACAATTGAATGCTATTTTACGCCATTTTTGTTTGAAATTAATTTAATTGTTTCTTGAGCTTTTAAACAAAACAGAAGCGTTATTTTATTACGGGAAAATCGATTGTTACGCGTTTTAGTTCGCACTTGCTGACATTGATTTTTTTTGGGATTAAGCTTATCAAACAATGATTACATATTTATTTGTTGATTATCTCGCGGACACAAACGCAGTTGTTGTTTTTTTATATATAAAAAACAATTTAACATCAAACTCACCCATTTTGCCAAGAGTAGAACTTGGGATTTTCGCCGTATAATAATTTGTTGGTAAGATTTCAGTATTCAACAAACGAATCCGCCATTCACATTTGACACGAGCATTGACTTGCAAAATCTATCCCTCTGGTGGTGAGCGTAAAATCCCGCCATGACTGTACCTCGACGCCGATTTTTGATGGGCGTGACTTACCGAGAACAGTTGAACACGCCCACACCGGTTGCGACACCAATCGAACAAAAATTGGAAAAAATGAAGCCAACATTAAAAATTACCTCTTTAAAGAAACAAGACTCGTTTTTTACGTTTTCTTCCTTCTAGCTTAGATAAGCGAGCGCATTTGTTTTTTCAAGTTTTATCAATTTTGTCGATTTTATCGGTTTCGAAATGACTTTTCGATAAATTTGTATTTTTAATTAAAGTAGTTAAGAAAAATATTTTCTTTTCAAGTATAGCCAGTGGAGATATATATAAAATAAAAATATATAATTGAAAAAAAAGAAAAAAGCATAGCAATAATTAGAATGCTTAGAATTGGGATATAAAAATCTATTGTAATCCATTTGCTTACTTTTTATAGATTTTTTTCATTTATTATTTCTTTATTGATTAAGCCCCTCATTAACCCTATTATTTAAATTTGAATCAATAATAAAACTGGATGTTTTGCTCTTTTTGATCAGGCCCGGGCTGAACCGGACAAACGCCTGGTGGGTCAAGGGCTGCGCTGACATTTGCCAATTAATTACATCTTGTGTTTGCATTTTGTATTTTATCGACGGTCAACCTACCTCAGGTTTTTATTTTTATGCGCTAACAGTATATTAAACTTGTATAACAGCCTTCTGTTCTGTATATCAATTCTTCATTTAAAAATCGTGCTTTTTCAGTAAAATTGGCAAAATACTTCAAGTTAACTTGAATTGTCAAAATATTGTTTGAAACAAAACAACTGAAGTTGACCGACACGACGTTTATATAAAGAAGATATAAATATTAAATATAAAACTGAATCTCTTGTAGATACATGCAAGACATGCGAAACAAGTTGATTAATTTAATAAATATTTGAAAAAAATATAAATTTTGCGAAGAAGTACTTAAATTATTTATATTAATCTATAAATATTGCTATGTTGCTTTTAAACTTTATTATTACTGTAGGTATAGGTATTAGTACTATATAGGTATAGGTACTATATAGACAGTGGCGGAACTAGGGTGCGCAGAACCCCGCATTTCGGGGGGGGGCCTTGGCCGTAAGGGGCCCCAAAACACTTTTTTACATAGTTTTATTTTTATATAGTTAACAAAACCATTATTTTTAAGACAACTTTTAACATTCGACTTTGAAATTAAACTTTGAAACTGTTAAAAATCTTTCAGTTTTTTGTTAAAAAAACATTTATGAAGACATTTAAGTTATTTATTTGCTTATCTATCAGCTGTTGGTCATAAACAGTAGAGGTAAGATCTTTGGTAAATTAGTAACAACAAAGCAATAAAAACTACCCTTAAATCGGCTTATTTCTTATACTTTGTCGGTGTATATAGTACGTAAAAATATGTCTTGTTTTTGGACAAAGTAGTTTTTCTGGAAAAAATAGGTAAATAACATCTGGACATTGTATTATATAATTTGAATTTGTTTTAAGCATATTTTAAGGTATATTAGGGGCAATGGATAATTTTGAAATTTTATTTTACGCCCCTTTACACACCTCGTTTACACCCCAGTATTTTTTTAATAAAAAATTCGTTTTTTAGAACAAATTTTATTGTTTGCGCTTTACCACCTCATAAATACCTTGAACAATTCCCGCCAAATTAAAAAATTTATATGAAAATTATTATTTATCCAAAATAAATTTTTTATAAAATCTCTCTAATTAAACTTACTTGTGAAATTATTTGGAGTTCTTTCATAAACAAACGTCTTACGAAAGTAGCAAGTTGCAGTCAGCAAGTGACTGTGGTGACACATATGCAGCATGTAGCATAGTTGATTGCTGCGTTCTATTTAGCAAAATAGTAAGTTAATCTAAGTTCACGAATATACCCGAACGAACTTGCCAGTTTGAATTATATTGTTTTAAATGGATAATAAAGTTGATTGGTCTTGCTTATTAGATTTATCTCTTTTAGTTTTTTACAATACAAAGTAACGGAAACGATGTATATGTTTATAAGCTAAACAAATAAAATGCTGTCATTCGTTCGGGTAAATTCGTCAACTTAGATTAACTTAGTATTTTGGTAAATAGAACGCAGCAATTGTCATACTTTTACTAATACTTTGAGAAAATTTCAATTTGGTAGTTGTGGCTACCATAGCAACCAATGATAAAACAAATTAATTTATCACAAAAAAATTGACTTCTGCATAAGGAGCTGACGTTTAATGTACCTACTATAGTTATATGTTTACAATATTTACATTTCTATTTTAACTTATTTTTGCCAAACTGATTTTTATGGCCGTGTACACTAAAGTATACCTCATATTAAATTTTGTCTTATATAATAATCGAGGGTAAAAGGGTTAAGAAATAAATGATGACTCAAACTATTTTTATTTGTTTTCATATTTTTTCATATGAAAAGTTCATATTTTCATATTTTAGATATACATATGTACCAGTGGCGGCGTGTGAAGAATTTTGGTGGTGAGGCATGTGCGTGAAACCGAGGGATGTGAGATTTTTAAAAATACAAATTATGTTATTGTGGGACTTGGTTAATTAGTTTCGTGAAGCACCACCTGGTGCCTCCTCTGACAAACTGCCACTGGTATGTATATACCTTCGACCATTTAAACTTATAGACACGCCGTTTCCAAATGCGTCATGAAAGGGCAAGAATTCGAATATGGCAATAAGTTTTGTATTGAAAGTATGAACTAAAACTCGTATTTTTTACATTTTTATACCCAAATTAATATTAAAAGATATTATGATGGGGTAATATAAATAAAACAAACAATATAATTAACAAATTAGTTTATTTATGAAATATTACTGACCACAAAACATAATAGTTTTAATTTATTTACTCTAACTCTATTTAAATTTTTATTTTGACTTTCTCCTTGATGATATAACCTAAGGTTGCAGTAGTGAAAACTAATGATTTTTATTAAATTTGTAATATGGTTCGATTCAACATCATAGTCATACATTTATGTTCTTTGTATTTATGGAAAACTGAACCGCGGACATTGCACATAATAATATTATTTTTTTCTTAATATATATTTCTTATATTTCTTTCTTAATAAATGTGTATTATTATTATTATTATTATTAATTAACTTGGTCATTAGATTTTGTTCAGTAAATAATTTGTTTGTTTCGTCCATAATTCGAATTTCACTTTCAGCTATTTTCAATATAAACAAAATGTAATTATCAAAAATTAGCTAAGAAACAAACTATTAAAACAATAAAATATTTTCAAGCTTTCGGGAATGGATGTTCCCTTTATTAAGAATTATTTAATTTATTAATTATTTATAGTATTATTTATTTATAGTAATAATTTATTAATTAATTATTAATAAATAAATAATTAATAAATAATTCTTGATAAAGGGAACATCCGTTCCCGAAAGCTTGAAAATATTTTATTGTTTTAATAGTTTTCTTAGCTAATTTTTGATAATTACATTTCGTTTATACCTTTATAGCTAATAATTTTAATAATATTATATTTTACATATGTGAATAAAATCTTCGGAGGGTTGAATTAAACACTGCTTAACATTACATTAATTTTTTCCAAGTATTAATGTTGAATTTAAAACATCAGATTGAATAGCACTTAAACAAATGTCGCAATTCAATTTTTTTTTTCATTTTCTTGACTACAAATCCAGATATATATTTCACAACATTTGAAACATATAAAAATAAACTTCTGGAATAACTTATAATACTAGTTAAAGCGTAATCGTGATAATTAATTTCATATTCCTCATAATTTTCTATCAACTGGTTGTCAATGGTTTTCATTGTGACTTTGTTGGAGGTGCTCATTGATTGCAAAATAATTAAAAAACCGAAAAACGCGTAAAATTAAAATTATTTTAAGGTAATTTACAGGAACACTTATGAATGTCAGTTGATGTTTTGCCCTTACGTGACGTCATGCGCAACGTTATAATGTTGGCTTCACTATTCTACCAGTGTAAAATAGCATACCGCCGTATGCTATTTTAGCATACTCTATAAGTTTAAATGGTCGAAGGTATATACTACATTGCAAAATTAGCGATCACAGATGAAATTTTTTTTTATTTTAAAAAAAATTTAAACGTTATTATATTACACTAGAAAAAGAATTTATTTGTCTCAATTAAATATCGTCGTGTTCCAAAATCTTCCAATAAATGATTGATTTTTATTTGTAAATTTTACAATTTGTTTGAGAAATTTTTATTTGATTGTAAATTTATAAATATTGTAAATTTTTAAATTTTCTGGTTGTCCCGCTGAGTAGTTGATGCTAGGCCAACTAGAGAGAAGTTTTTTTCGTGAAGATGGCAGCCTGGACGGTCAAAGACTACGTTTATCTTCCGAGATTACATTTGAAATCTTATATTTTATGCAGTTTTATGGTAAATAAACGTGTTTTGATTTTTAAGTGAGTAATTCATTTTTGAATTGGAAATTATTCAGTATAATTTTAGAAAAAAAAATGTTAAATATAATTTGGAAGAGATTTTTTGTAATTTTGTCTATAATTGAGTTTTTGTTGTGAATTTTGGAAAAAAGAAGATAAAATCGCAGTTAGGGGTTTGAAATCGTAATTTGATTGGTTTTGAAAATGCTAAATTTTTAATATTAAAAATTAGAATTTAAGGAAACGTAAATTAAATCTGATACGACGACATATAGGCAGTTTACCTATCTTCAAAATTTATTTGAATATAAACTTGAATTTGAATTTTGAAAATTTAGCTTTTTCAAATAGAATCTATTAGAAATATTTTTGGAATGATATACCTACAATAATTAGATCACGAGTCTCATTGCTCCCGTGCGGTGGTTTGGATAAGTAAGCATTTTTATTTAATTTTTCCGCCCAAGTTACATATCAATATCTGTACGCTTGTATTTGGCGAAATATATAGATAGATGGGGAACTAAATATACAAATATACAAAATTAGTTAAGACAAATCATTATTTTTTACTTTCTTATTTACAGGAGAGTATTGTAATCGAGTAAAAAAAATTTTTAATTAGCATTTTTTGTATAGTCTATGAGTCCATACAAATCCTTTGAGACAAGTTTTTCAATGATGTCCGAATCAGCAATCAAGAGAGCTGATTAGTGATTAGATTTTGGTTGAAATCCCTTCCATTTTACTTCATTTTTTCAAAGAATGAAAATTGTTAAAGCCCGGTATTTCTTTCCATTAATGTGGATAGTAATGAAATTAATATCAGTTGAAAAAGAATTTCTTAACGCTTCTGATGATGCCTAATACTTGGCATTTTTCTTTTTAATTCTTATTGTTAAAATAAAATTGTAAACATAGAAATGGTAAAATTCTCATTTAAAATTAGTTATTTATAATATTAATCCTAGTAATAAAAAATATCGTCACTTCTGCCGCAATACCTCCAGTCATCAGCACACCAATTTTTATCCGGAGATCCAACACATACTATTCATTTATATGAATATTTAAAAAAGTGATCAAATCTATGTCAATTATCAGTAATATAATATAAGAAAACTAATATAATATAATATAATAATAAATAAAATAATAATAAAATAATTTAACTAATTTTATACTCTTATTACTAAACCATTTTCAAAATTATTTATGTAAATTAAAAAAAAAAATTATGTACATTAATTTATTTGTTAGGTGGTTGGTATTGTTCCCCCACCCAACTGTAACACCACAAATATGCGAGAGTCTAATAAAAAAACTATAATAATAAAATAATATAATAGAATATAAGAAAATCATAAAACAATAATTATTGTGTTATTGTTGTCAAACTTGCAAAATTAATATAATAACCCACCTAATACACTTTCACAAAAAAATAGATAAAGTAAGATTTCAGTTAATATTTTCTGTAATTTTCTTGTTTTTACATTTGGCGCAATTGTTTCCTCACCAATGCTTGCATTTTAAAAACTCTATATCAGCACATAAAATTTTATCACAATCGGTTCAATATTTCCAGAGATACGAAGACATTTTCATTTTTTTAATTTATTTTATTGTGGTAGCCCTGGTAAAGATTTTTCTGCCAAAACCTTATTTTCACCACTAGAGCCCACCAGACATACGTCCAAAAAGTTTGACTACCATCGACGCGGAAATGCCGAAAAAAATCGAGGGACAAGGACTTTTCTCAAGTTTTCGCAAAAAAATGTAATCTTTTTTTTTAATGTTGAATTCTTGATTTTTATCAAACGGTTCTAAATGCTGTCAAGTTCTGTGGGGAAATGTTTTTACATACAAAATTTGGTTGAGATCCCTTCAATACTTCATGAGTTATTTACTCTTGAAGTTTAAACTTTGGCAGCTTGTAATTTTTGACAGATGACAGATAGAAATTTAATTTCACCTATTCTGGATAAAGCTTTTCAAGGTGTTTAAAATAACCTATTCTAAGACAAAATCGTTTTAAAAATTTTGTGTTATTTTCTTGTAGTGGTACTCCTGATTGACAGATCGCGACGAAAACGTTATTATTTTCACCTTTCTACCATAAACCCTACTACGATATCAAATTTGGTCGTGATTGGTTGGACGGTTCCGGAAAAAATCGAGAAACAAAATTTGACGACAGACCGACAAACCGACACAGAAAAAGTTCTTTTATTTTTTGCAGATCTTTACGTTTCTGAACACGGACATCTTGAAAATGTAAACAAAAATTTTTGAAATTTTTTTTCGATTACCTTACCTACAAAAAAAAATTTTTTTTTTGATTGTAGGTAAAAATAGAAAAGTTATATGTGTTGCCAGTAGGCATAGAGACACTTGGGCCGACCTCATTTGACCCCGATACTTACCGGTAGATAATACGGTATCGGTATATAACGGTATCGGGGTCAAATGAGGTCGGCCCAAGTGTCCCTAAGCCTACTGTTGCCACGTCAGATTTTTTCAGTGTATAATAAAAAATCAATCCAAAATATAATATGTAGATATTTGAAAACCAAAATCCTCATCTCTAAAATGCATTTTTATTTATTTATTTCTATTATAATAAAAAGGAAACAAGTTTTGTACCTTAATTTCATCATTGCACACCTTTGGCGCTATTCCAATGAAAGTTGCAAAGCATAGAGCCGACTTTATATTGCGTTTCAGTCGAGAACCAATCTCATATGAGAAAAATTGTTTATATCTTTGTTTTGTAGAATTTTCCACTCTGCAATTTTGTTCTCAAACTAATTTTTTGTATTTTACTTATTTATGTATATATTTGCAATACGTTGATTTGACCAATGCCCCATTACATTAACATGATATATCAATAAACCAATTATAAATGATAAACCAATTAGGTTTAAAACTGAATTCAAAATATCAAAGTAAATTAAAAAAATATTTACGTTCATTTGTTATTAAATTAGTTAGAAATGTGCGTAAAGTTAGCCCCGCCATTTTTGAAAATTTAAAAAATGTGAGTACCCTAGGCATATTCATTTTTGCCGCCCCATAAGTTCAAATTATAGTATTTTAAATTACCAGCTAGGTAAAACAGTTTTTACTGGCGATAGGATGAGGATGACCGGCGAGCCGCTAGGCGAGCCTGTCACATCCTTAAGCCAGTAAAAACGGTTACCTGGTGTGTCTTGTATTAGTATATTACATTACTAGTGGAGAAACCGAATGATTCGCTCACGCATTTGCGAGTTTTGCACGCGAGCCGTTAGGCGAGTGTGCAGACGCAAATAAGTGAGCGAAAGAGTTTCTCCACGAGTGATGTATAGCGTTTTGTTTAATCCTGCACTTGTAAATCTAAAATATTTATAAAAATATAATTTATAATAATTCGTGTCATCAATAATTAAATTTGAGATTTTCAATTTGCAATAACTCGAAAACGGCGCTAGATATCGAAAAACTGAGCAAAAAATTTACCCCCCTTTCTTGTACTCAACCCCCCCCCCCTAGCAATTTTTGGTAGGAAGCCTTATGCAAAATTCTAGATAAATAGCGCGCTCTTTGCGCGCAAAATAATTCAGAGAAAAGTTTACTTTGGCTTTAAAATATAAAAATTAGTAGGCAAATCAACATAGACGTCAGGTTGCGTTGCTATAGTTTGCATAAACAAATACAATGAATGACTGCATTTTTCACTCACTAGTGGGTGGAAATTTTTTCTCCCACTCATTACCTTAGAAATAATTTGAATGAGTAAAACAAAGGGTTTCCAGTTGCGTATCCAAGTATAAAACGACATGTTTCAATAGCAGGATTGAACAAAATATTTTATTTGTTACCCATTTGTAAACAGCAATAGTATATAGCATTACTAGCAAGGTAAGAGGGCGAATGGAGGATATAACTGACGAGCCGCAGGCGAGTCAGTTACCTCCTTGAGCCAGTAAAACCCGTTACCTTGCGTGTATTGTTTTATATTTTATTTGTTTCTCATTTGTAAAAAGGTTAGATAAATTCCAAAAAAATCTCAATAATTTGTCGCAAATGTCGTAAGCTATGGAAGCGTTGCCATGAACATGTCTGTTTATTTTTCTTTACATTTGTTTTGGCGAAAGCGAAAATGAATGTACCAAAAGAAATTATTGAGGCAGCCAGCAGTGTAGCTTCAAGTTTATTACCTGCAAAATCAGCTTCAAGGTACGAGCGAGAATACGACGACTTCAAAAAGTGGCAAAACAAAAATAATGTGATTGGGGTAACTGAAGATGTTTTGTTGGTATACTTGAATCAACTATCAGCTAGATTCAGCCCTAATACTTTATGGGCAAAATGGTCTATGCTGAAAAGCTGCTTGGAAATGAAAGAAAATGCCCCTGTTTGCAGGTTTGTTTTCCTTAAAAAATTTATTGAAAAATATGACGTTTAGTTGTCATTTGCAGATTTCAAAAGGTAATAGCGTTTCTGAAACGAAAAAATGAGCGTTATGCGCCAAAAAAGGCCAAGGTATTAAGTAAAGAAGAGGTTGAACAATTTCTTTTACATGCTCCTGATGACCAGTGGTTGCTGGCGAAAATTGTAACAATATTTGGGATTTTTGGATGTTGTCGATGTGACGAAATTCTCTCCTTAAACATGAATGACGTAGAAGATATGGGAAAATACGTTATTGTGACATTGCGGCAAACAAAAAATTTAACAACAAGAAGATTCACCATAACCGATGATGGCTGCAGCTTCAAGCCCTGCATGTTATACAAAAAATATGTAAATCTTCGACCTCCTGGAACAGAAAGCCTTAGTTTTTTTTGACATACCGACATGGAAAGTGCATTTCCCTTAATGCTGGCCAGCACACTATTGGTGGTGTCCCAAAGCAAATAGCGAAATATTTAGGTTTAAAAGACCCAGAGTTATACACCGGGCCACTCTTTTCGCAGAACTGGAGCCACTATGGTTGCGGATTCGGGTGGAGATATTTTAGCACTAAAGCGTGCAGGAGGGTGCTGGAAGAGCACCGAAATTGCGATGAGTTATGTCGATGATTCGGTCAACAAAAAAATCGAAATGTCTAGCAAATTATTTGGTAGTAAGGAGAGTACAAATGTTCTGCAGTCCTCGAGTTCAGCAGTTTCTGAGTCAACAGATGGTTCATCATCATCAGTATCAACTCTTTCATCATCAAAAATCTGTGTTACTGGAAATTACAATTGTACCATGATTTTCAACATATATGACGATAAAACAAAATTTCCTAATGTAAATAATACTACTAACTTGTAAAAATTTTGCAAGTTAACTGTCAGTTTTACAAGTTAGTGACTTGATAAAATAAACTTTCTTGATTAATATTGTGTTTTTGGAAACTGACGTTTACAAATGAGAAACAAATAAACAATATTTCTCTTGGGAAATATGAAATAGATTTTTTTTGCGCGCGATCGATCCAAATTTTTGACTATGCTTTCCTACCGATAATTCGTCGGGGGGTAAATACGAAGCAAAGGGGGGAGAATTTTTTGTTCAGATTTTCGATATTTTCCGATATATCGATTATATATATATTTTCGATATACCGTTCTCGAGTTATTGCTAATTCAAAAAAATTTCGAATTTAAAAAGATTTCGTGATTTTAGGAATTATAGTATTATCATAACAACGGGTTGCTATTTACTAAATTGTCAAATTATTTTTTTTGTTTTGCCGATTTTGCTTTTCCATTGAAATGAGTGTACCAGAAGCAATCATAAGTGAAGCTGTAAGCGTAGCTGCAAGTTTGTTACCACAAAAATCTGCGCCAAGATACGAGCGAGCATATGCAGATTTCAAAAATTGGCAAAAGGAACACTGTGTAACTGTAACTGATCGACAGAAGATGTCCTGTTGACCTACATGAATCAACTGTATACAAGAAATTTAGTCCAAACACCATATATGGTCAAAGTGGTCGATGATAAAAAGTTGCCTGGAAGTAAAAGAAAATATTGAAGAAACTTATTTTCGTTCTTGCTATTTGCAGATTTTTGAAAAGAAAAAGTGAGCGTTATGTTCCAAAAAAATGTTCCCCACGAGTGAACCTTCAACTTCAACCCAATCTGAAGATGGTTTGGTGGCAAGTGACTTTATGCCGTCGTCCAGAAGATTTAATATACAGGGAAATAATAACCGTACCATTGTTATAAATGTAAATAGAAATAATAAATGTTAAATTTTCAAATGTCAGATCCTAGTGACTTGTAAAAGTTTTACAGGGCAGCTGTCAATTTTACAAGTCAGTAGCTTGTAAAAGCGAAGTTTCAATGCTCGTGTTGTGATAGTTTAAATGACGTTTACGAATGGGTAACAAATAATAACTTTTTATTCTCATCCATTCTTCTTCAATATTGTTACTTTCTTCTCCGGAGTGTATTTGTACGTTTATTTCTTCAATGTATTTGTTTCTCGTGTTTTCAAATTAAAATTTGAACTTATTATAACAGGATAATATTTATTAGCAAAATAACAAATTTATTTACTTAAACAGTAAACAAGTACAATTTACAATCAAGTTTCTATTTACGATATGGAACATTTTTTATTAGAATTAATTAGTATTTTTGCCGCCTCCTAAAAGACTGCCGCGCAAGCAGCTGCCTTTCTTGTCTAATGGATAAATCGGCCCTGTGTGCCCGATGTGTGCCACGTTGTGCCGTATTTTATTTTATTTTATTTATTTTGGATTTTATAGTGATTGCGTATTTTTGGGTAGAAGTTAGTACCGTCATTTTTGATTTTTTTTTAATCAATATTGTATTGTACTCTAATCGACGTGGGTCTTTGTGTGCAGTAAATCATAAAATTTTATTTTGATAAATAGAATTTATTTTGATAAATAAAATTTTTTTGTGCCAAAATCTATTTTATCGATTTATAACTTTTTTATTTTCGATTTTATTTCGATTTTTTATAATCAAAATTTTATTGGATTCTACTCGAGGTGTGTTGTAAACCATTAAATTTTATGCTGAAAAATTAACACACACACAGTTTTTCACTATAATTCATTGAGATGAAAGACGCGGTTATCCGGACGTTTGGTCCCCGGACGATTGGTCCCAGCACGATTGGTTCAGGAATATTTAATTATTAAATATTAAGAATATTAAATATTATTCTTAAATAAATATTAAGGGAACTTGTAAACTACCCTCCAAATGACCTCAGGCTTAATTTATTAATCCCATAAATCCCAACACTAATACCTACCAATTAAAAATAAAGATTTTATTCAGAACAGAAGTAAGTCACAGCTTTGAGTTCAACATCGAAGGAGATTCACCCCCTTCCTGGTAGTACACTTTGCCGAGTAGAACCGGTCTAGAGGGATATTTCTAGCAAACATGGCGTTTATCAAAACGGCCCGGAGCGTCCGAAGCGACGGGGACCTGTGCGGAGGGACGGTTTTGACAAACGCAACCACGACAAATCTCAGATCCACTCTGAAATCTAGACATATATAGGGTCCAAATTAACCAAATAAACCCTACTGCAAACAGATAAAAAAAATGGTCGATACTGACACAGGCGACCGCAATTTTGTTAAGTTGCAAGATATACCACTCCAATTAGAACTATAGGTTCTTCGATGAAAAAATTTGTGCTGGCAGGTGTAATTGCACACAACGGCACACGTCTATTAGAATACAATACAACTTTGTTTTAAAAAAATTCAAAAATGGTGGGGCTAACTTCTATCGATAAAATAGATTTTGGCTCAAAAAATTTTTATTTATCAAAATAAAATTTTATGATTTGCGGCACACAACGGCACACGTCGTGTAGAATCCAATACAATTGGAATTTTAAAAAAATCAAAAATTGCGGGGCTAACTTCTACCCCAAAATAAGCAATCTCTATAAAATCCAAAAAAGAAAATAAATAAAAAGAAATACGGCACAGCGTGGTACACATCGGGCACAGCCCGGCACAATATTCATTTCTTAGATTTTCAAAAATGGCGGGGTTAACTTCACGCACGTTAGAAATGTGAAAGCATGAAAATTAAATGAAAAATAATAAAGAAGAGAAAAACTAAAAAGTTTTTTTATAAGTTTTCAGTCGAGATGACCTATCATATTAGATAAGGTACTACCTTTCAAATATCCAGCCACTGTTTTTATTGACGCCAAACAAGATCCATCTTCAAGATCCATGAGGAAGATCCATCTCGTTAGAGTAAGATCGAAACTCGAGTCTCAACGTAGGTGGCGCGGTCCATGTTTTTGTCAAACAATCTGCTCTTGCAACTTGAAACAAAAGTTGGTGCTACTTGTTTGGCGTCAATAAAAACAGTGGCTGGATATTTGAAAGGTAGTACCTTATCTAATATGATAGGTCATCTCGACTGAAGGCTTATAAAAAGCTTTTTAGTTTTTCTCTTCTTTATTATCATAGAACAGTCGATAAAATGTTAAAATTTGGTTTTCCAAATTTTTAATATATTTTTGTTATAAAAGAAAAATGTTTTGTGAGCATGAGCCTCCTTTGGAAGGGGGGCAAAGAAGGCAGCTACCTCCCGCTGTTGCCTTAAAATTTAAATTTAATATTTTAAGGCAAATAATTGATATTAAAAAAATTGTCCAGAAAGATTTATTGCAATTCCTTAAAAGAAAAGCCGACAGTGAACCTGAAAACATAAATTCAGCAGAGAAACAAAAATCCAAAGAAAGAAAGACCAAGAGTGTTTTTGTGGATGGTGTTACAATAAATTCACCTTTAGAATTGGAAACTATGGTGTATGAAAATAATGACATTTCTAATTTTGTTGATCAACATGGAGTGGAATGTGGTCAAACACGCACGAATAGATTAACGAGATTTTTTCGATGAAAGAAAAGCATTTTCTAAATACGCCAGTGTTTCTGCACAATTGTGTAGATTAGTAACACATATTTCTCTTTATTCAGTTTACCAGGGCCGTATTTAGACTACATTTTCGGGAGGGGTTTTAAAAACTTAAAAATATAAATAGCTAATTTATTAAACTACAAAGGAAACTAAAATTCAGAATAAAAAATAAAAGTATAATGTATAGGAAACCATTCAACGATGGTTTCCGGACGTCGGGATTTTATTGGATTTATAGTTTCGTCAACTGCATTCTTGTCCTAGCAAACCATTCAACGATGGTTTCCGGACGTCGGGGTCACCACTTTAGGGATGTTGTATCCTAAGTATTTATTTATTTATAAAAAATGATATTCGTTTGAAGTACATTCGTAATTCTCTTATGTAGAGAATTACTTTCTTTAATCCGCAGGATAAAGGATTATCGGATTAGCCAATTTAGAGCCGCCACATGGTTAAAAACTGCTTAGTTCACTTTTCACTCACCCGTGATTGAGTGGTCGTTAGAGGGCGTTATCTAAATACATCACAAATTATGTTTTTACCGATTGCTGATTGCTGATGTTTTTACCGATTTCCCCAGTAAATTCATACTTTTATTTTTAAGAACCAAACTGTATTCACCTTCATTTTTTTGTCTGATAAATTGTAACTAGAAGCAATAGGCACTGACATGTAAAAACTTCATATATCCAAATTTGTTAAATGCAATGTAAATTACTACGACAATATAGAGTTTATTGATTGATTGATTGATCAAAAGTATCGCTTCTCGGCTTATCAGCTAAGATCAAAGTGTAGTATCTGTTCTTATCAGATTGATATCTAATACGCCCCGCATGCGGGTCCAGTATATGAAACTTATTTTTGAGAATGGATAGAGGTTAGGAGCTTGCTCAACCTCTATCATGGGTTAACCTGGCATTGCAGTACAGCTAGGACTGGCCGAACAATTTAAAATAAACATAAATTTTCATAACAATAATATTTAATTTGTCTCCTTTAAGATTAAAATTAGTTAATTCGAGATTAAGAGATATAGAGGCTACCTAGAAACCTAATTAGAGATTAGGTAAGGTGCAAGGTAAAGGGTTAAGTTTATCTTTACAAATCCTAATCCTAAGGTAGGTATAGATATCTCTAAAAAGTCACTTGTGGGTAGGTACCAGTGGCGTACTTGGAATGTGAACACCACCACATTGATTTTAAACTCTTACCGATTAATTTATTAAAAATCTATATATTTGACCCCACCCGCCCTGATACTACCTAAAAAATTATTATATTTGACTTTACTCCGCCCCTGTATTTATTTATTGAATATCTATGTATGACTTTACACCCCCCTTCAGTTAACAGAAACCTTCGCAGATCTTTTAAAAACGTACCAGTGGCGTAGATGTCTTGGGATGTGAACAACACCTATTGTAAATGGATTCTAAACTCCTACCGATTAATTTATTAAAAATCTATATATGCTTGACTTTACTTCGCTCCTGTATTTATGTATTAAAAATGTATATGTTTGACTCTATAGTATACCCCCCCCTCAGTTAAAAAGAACCTTCGCAGGTCTTAAACGGGAAACAAGGTCTTACAAAAGAGAAGACAATTCAAATGCCTGAGTAATAGAGAGGGTAGGGAAAATGCTAAAGTGAAAGGGGGAAATAAGCTAAATTTTAAATACGTAGAGTTACGACGTTTCAGGAGTAAACTGTGATTGGTCATTTAAAAATTTATTTTAATAATGTTGGTAAGCATGTTCAAGTGGATAATAAATATAAATACCAAGCTCCAATGTTTGAGGTGTTTTGTACTCTGTTTTTACCTAGATAGCTCATACCTTTATTAACAAATCATTAAAATGTATTTAATTTCACTATTAGTCTGATAAATTGTAATAGAAGCAATAGGCACTGACTTGTAATTACCAAAAACCAAATATTTACTTTGGTAAATGACATGTAAATACTATGATAATAAAGAGATTATTGATTGATTGTTTGAGGTCATCAAAATTAAGGTCTGTTAAGTGAAGAAGAACTGTCTCCCAATAATAAGTTTTGAGAAAAGATGCCACCAGTTAGGCGTCTAAATATCGGTCGGCCCACGCATTGCGTTTTACGGTTGCGAAGTCATTCGCGAAAACTCATCGCACCACCTATCGGAATAGGCAGGACGAAGTCTGCCGGGTCAGCTAGTATATTAATATAAATAATTGGAGTACTTCTTCGCAAATATATATTTTTTTCAAATATTTATTAAAATAATCTTACATGTTTCGCATGTCTTGCTTGCATCTTCAAGAGATTATACCAGTTTTTTTTAAATATTTAAAAAATTAATTAATAAAGAAATTTGAATTTGTAAAACTTAAAAATCTCTGGTATTTCAAGTTTTCCAAACGACTGGGAACCCTGACTAATATCCAAGCCCCACGTTTTTGAGAAACTGAAGTACGGTTCTGTAAACCTGCTATATTTGTCAATTTAATTTTTTAATATAAAGTAATTTGTAGGTATTTTTTAATAAAAATAATAACTGTGTAAAATATCCGATTAAAATTAAAAATCAATAGTCAAAAACAAATAATCAATTTTAGTTTTCTAAATAATAATATGATTCGAGTCAAGGTATTGAGCGACCTCGCTTGGCCGTAACATGTAATAATCGCTTAATTTTACAGCTTCCTTTAATAAACAAACCGCTGACGCATCATATGTATTGCATTACAGGCAAAATTTTGTAGTCTGACAGTTATAACCTCAAAGTTACACTTTGTTATAAACTTTGCTAGTAATCGAAGTGTTTAAAAATGTTCCGTAATCAATACGACAGTGATGTTACAGTCTGGAGCCCCCAGGGTCGGCTGCATCAAGTGGAGTATGCAATGGAAGCGGTAAAATTGGGATCGGCTACGGTGGGTTTAAAAAATAAAACTCACGCCGTATTGCTCTGCTTAAAACGAGCTTCGTCCGAACTGGCCGCATACCAGAAAAAAATCATCGGCATCGACTCTCACATGGGTTGTTCTATCTCAGGCCTGACGGCCGACGCTCGGATTTTGAGTCGGTACATGCGTACCGAATGTTTGAACTACAAGTTCTCCCACGATACGTTACTGCCGGTCGCTCGTCTAATTGGGCAGTTGGGTAACAAAATGCAAATGTGCACACAAAGGTACGATCGTAGACCTTATGGTGTCGGCCTGTTGGTTGCCGGGTTTGACGATCAAGGACCCCACATCTATCAAACCTGCCCTTCGGCAAATTACTTTGATTGTAAAGCGATGGCGGTTGGGGCGAGATCGCAAAGCGCGAGGACGTACTTGGAGAAGCATTTGGACGAATTTTTGAGTTGTACCTTGGAAGAATTGTTGAAACATGGTTTGAGGGCTCTACGTGACACTTTACCAAACGAAGTGGAATTGAGCGTTAAAAATGTATCTATCGGGCTTGTTGGTGTGGATCAGGAGTTTAAAATTTTAGATGAAACCGAAACTGGAGCCAAATTGGCTTTAATTGAAGGTGAAGAAAGGCGAGGTGGTGGTGGATCTGGTTCTACCGAAGGAGGCAATGCTGCACCTCTGGGAGAATTAGCGGGGGACCCGAACGAACCAACAGAAGCAGTTCCAACTGTCGCCATGGACACGGAGTAAGAAGTTTGCAGTGGAAATTCCTTGGGAGGACAAACCCAACGATTGTCCTTCCGATTTTTGTTTTGTTTATTTTATGCGCACTTTGCCGTGACTGTTTTGACTTTTTAGTAAAACCAAAACAGTCACGGCAGAAAAACTAAAAAAGTGCCTTATTTTCATTATTTACAATGGAAAACTTTACTGGAATTTTTTGTGTTAATGTATTTGCTATTTTTGTTTTGTTCTACAATTCTTTGCATTATTCTGGCCAATAAAATTTTTCTATCAGGTTTCTTGTAATTTTCTAATCAAAATTTCAGGAGATTGGCGTTGATTTTAAGAAATTATCAAACTTGGAAAAAAAGCAGGCAACAGCAGATCCAGCTAAAATTCATTTGGTGATCGGGACAATTAAATATTTTGTGACAAAAGATAAATTTTTAAATTAAATAATACACTTTCCTCAATTAAAATTTATTATTTATGGACTAATTGAGGAAAGTGTATTATTTAATTTGAATATAATATCCTCAATGGGTCATAATATTATAAATTTTTTAATTTAATACATTTAACTCGGAGGGGGGGGGCAAATATTCCGGAAAATTAGTGTCCACAAGGCAAAAAGGATATGACTAAATTCATATACATATTTATTGCCGAGATAATTCAAGCAGTGAATGTATGCTCAAAAATGGAGGCCTAAAGAGAAATGTCGAGATCCCAATTTTCGACATCAGGGCTTATCGACATTATCCGATAGCTATCTCAAGGTGAAGAAATCGGGCATTAGAATGTTTACAGCTCCAAAATCAATTATTGTTTTAATTTTCTCATCGTCTTTCTTTCTTCTGGTAAATATTTACAAAGGTAAATAATTTACTTCAAAATTATTAAAATATTTATTTTCCTAATTAGTACCCAATAATTCCTGTTGTTTGTTTGTCATAATTTTTTCAGCTTCGCCTATGTATATTTCTGCAATGGCACCAATTTGTTCCTCAACACTTTTGATCGTGTCGGAAGAAACTCCTTCCTTTTTCTTCAACAATTTAAAGTTTTTATTTTGTACATCTTTTATACTATCTCGACACTTGATAAATAATGCCTTTGCATTTTTAGATAAATTTTCCCGGTGTTCCTTTGTGACCCTAAAAAATAAACAGGTTTTGTGAAAACTACTTTGATAGTTTTGGAAACACAACTTACACTGGAACCGGTATGTACAAAGTTGTGCCGTCTTGTTGAGGATTCAAATTCATTCCGGATTGATTTATTGCCTTGATAGCTTCGGGTATAGCTTGAGGAAACACGGCCATATTCACAACAATAAGTTTCGGATTCTTCCTAACGATTTGAGCAAGTTCTTGTAAGGTGTGTTCGTTTCCAACTAATTTAACGATAATAGATTCTATGGCGCCCGCATTTGATCGCACAGATAATTGCTTGGTGTATTCGTCCTTAAGAAGTGCGATAGCTTTCTCCATGTTTGACTTCAAAATTTGTACATTAACTAACTCGGCTACTTGATTCTCGTTGATGTGAACTTTCGTCTTACCTAAGATTTAAAACAGTTTAGTTCAACAAGTTAATTATGTTCTCAAATATACCTTTTTCCTTTTTTTTGTCTCGTCCTTTGGCATAACTTTGAATCAATTGTAGTTGAGGCGAATTTGTTCTTAAAATATCTAAGTTATTTTTCTGTAAAGCCAATAAATTTGTAATTTTGTTGACTTGACGAATGTTCGTCAAATTTATAAATTGTCTCGCCAGTTTATACATTTTTGCTGGAAAATTAAAACTTAAAAATATGTATTTAGAGGTTAAATTGGTTCAGACCTTCAGAAAGTTTGTAAAGTGATCCCTAGGGGGCAGCATCAACGGCAAATTTTACAGCAGTGGCTGTGCATTTACGACAACTTTTATGAGCAATTTCGAAATAGTATATTTCGTCGGCTTGGAGCAAAAACAAGATAACTCCAAAATGATAGTTTTGAGATAATGCGACTTGAATGTTGAGTTGACAATGTAAAAGTATACTAATTCAAAACTAAATATCTTAATAAAAATTTTATTAGTGTTAGTACAATTATCTGATTTTGCCAGAACGTAGTTGAGTTTGATTCGTATCCAATCGTGTAGATAACTCATTTTGTCCAAAAATGGAGTTATCTTGTTTTTGCTCCAAGCCGACGATTTATTAACCCTTATGTTAATACCCAAATTTACCGACGTTGTTTAGCACCCGGGGTACCCGGGTACCCATTTATAGTAATATTCAAATTTTTAATATTTCAGTAAAGGGAACAAGGGAAGTGTTTTAAAATATTATTTTATATTAAATATACATTGTTATTGAGTATCTAAAAAACTTTGAGAAGAAAAAATGCTGTATAAATGTGCTATAAACTTACTATAAAAAGACGACGAAGAACGCGCAAGAGCTGTAACGAATGTCAACTGCCGGTTTGTGATGAGCATTCAACAAATATTATAAAATGTATGGAATGCAATAAATAATATTATTTATAAAGAAATAACTGTAATGATTCTCTATTCTTACAATAAAATTTACTTCCATGCGCTAATAAAAATAATTTTAAAAGTATCTTGTAGAAATTCCGTTGTGGGTACCCGGGTACCCGGGTGCGAATGCAGCGATGGCTGAACTTTAACTAATTTAAAAAAATATATAATAATAATAATAATAAGTTGAATTCATGTTTTGCTTGATTTTGAGCTAAATAACGACGATCCGGGAGCTCAAAATAAAAATTTAATTTTTTTTCAGTTATTTTCATGCAAATACAACACGGAGGGTACCCGGGTATTAACATAAGGGTTAAGAAACTAGTTTTATAAATGGCGTTTTTAATGCACGCAATCCGTTTAGAAAACGAGCCGCAGTGGCGGATCCAGGAAATTACCATAGGGGGGGCGACAACATAAAAATTTTTAAATAAAAAAATAAAAAGTAGTATAATAGCAATTTCAAAAATAGTTGCAACATTTATATTTGCATAACAATTGTCTTGAGATTTACTACTTTGTGGTTTACTGTCTCGATTTTCATTTTCTTGAATTTTGTGCTTCTTTACAATCATATTCAGAGTGGACTGACTCGGACACCGTTTCATTTTCTAGATTCTTAATTACCTTCCTATATTATAATAGATATACGGTTAATGTGAATTTTTAAATCTAATGTCTGCTTACGTAAAATCAAGTTCAAATGTAATCAATGATTAAAATTTTACAAAAAACTTTTAAATTGTTATGAAATTTAATTTATTGTATGTATATTAATTTTTAACACATTTTAGTGAAAGCGAGCATGAGTAAATAAAGCAACTTACTCTTTTTAGTTAACTTCAGATAGAAACTCCAACAGCAAGTATAACAAAATAATATCTACTAATATTATTGAAAATTGTATATTGATTATTGATGAATAATACCACTGCAAATATAGATTTTATTGTTTTATAAAAAATCAACTGTAATTGTATGATAAATTAATTTCACAACTTTACTACTCACTTAATTTAAATGATATCAGTACTGAAGTACTGAAAATATATTCAAAAAACGCAAACTGAAATAAAAAGCACCTGTTCATTTTTAATTTATATTATTCAGATGAATAAAAAGTTTTTGTAATAAAAACCAAAATTATTGTTTAACCATTTTAACAATTGGTGACCACCGACGTGATCTGAATAATAGAAATCAGGAGAAGAGTATAAATATCCAGTATTTGGCCCTGCACAAAAGTTTGATTTTTACGAAGAAAAGTTCCAGATTTGGAAGAGATTCCGGTATTTGGCGCTGCACAGGAGTTCCAGCGGGAATTGCTACAAGTTCTTAATTGTGCTACAAAGTGTTACGAATTGTGCTCCAAACTTGTCAATCGTGAGTATCTTTTTGTTCTTGCATTTTTTAATTAATCTCCAATGGCTAATCAAAATGTCCCTGATAATCTTTTTCCTATCCCAGCTTTACCTAATCCTATTTTAAACGCGCAACAAAATCAAAATTTACCCCAGTCAGTGTCAGAGTTCCAGTATTCTGGAAAGCCAATCCACGCATTTGGTTTTGTCAGATTGAAGCTCAATTTGCCAACTCGAGAATAACTAATGATCATACCAAATACAATACTGTGGTAGCTTCATTAGAAGGTTCAATCCTATCGCAAATTTCGGACGTAATTTTAAACCCGCCGAATGTCAATCTATATCACACATTAAAGTGAAAATTACTTGAACGATTTGAAGAATCTGAGCAATCGCGTTTGAATACCTTATTAAATTCACTTACATTAGGTGACAAGAAACCTACCCACTTATTACGTCAAATGCGTGAATTGGCAGGAGGAACCATTACCGACACACCTCTAAAATCCCTTTTTTTGCAACGATTACCCCAACAAGCTCAAGCAATGTTTTCTATTAGTGACCAACCTTTAGATCAAATAGCAATCCTCGCAGACCGAGGGAAGCAAAATTTTAACCGCGGAAGATCACATTCACGATCATCTTCACGTTCTTATCAACATAAAAAAATGTCGTCACTCTCTGCCGCAATACCTCCAATCACCAGCACACCAAATTTTGTCCGGAGATACGATGACATAATGTTCATTTTTGTTTTCTATTGTGGTAGCCTTAACAAAGATATCGGTAGCCCTGGCAAAGATATCTATATGTATCACCCCTACCCTAAATCTATCTATAAAAGTTTTTTTAACAAAATCTTGTAAGAAAATAAATATTTTAAACATGGGTGTTTGTTTGGTTGCATATACAGATTTCATTTTTTTTAGTTACGTATCTGTATTCAATAAGCATCTATGATTTTTTAAGGGGGGAGAGTTGAACGTACAAAAAGATAACAGTACAAAAGGTATTCGAATTCTAGATCTCGACCGCAACAGGTGTCAGAATCTTTGAATATTATTTTATTCAGTGTAGTGAACAGTCTATTAATTGAATTTAGGTAAGAGATCTTACATGTAGAAATAGTTTTGTTATTAGGTATATTTGAGTAATGTCAGATAATAATTAGGTAAATTTTGGTAACTTAAATTCGTGTTTTAAACAAAGGGTAACTTTCAAACTTGCTAGAGTATTAACGGTTGTTGGTATAAATTTAATAAATATGTATGGGTGTTTTTGAATTATTTAATATAATTAGATTTTGGTAGAATATTTGGTAAATGGTAATTAATTGCTTTGAAGTAACAGGCATAAATATTTGTAATTTAACAAGTGGTTGTTTTTGTAAATAGTTCGAGGAGTGCGATTTGATACGCAACAACCAAGGACAGCATTCTTGCTTGCCGAACCAGTTTTTAACTATTTTTAAACAGGGGTTCCTTTGTTCGATATTTTTATTTTAACGTAATGGGTTTTGACGCTATGTAGTTGGATGGCAGTTTAGTTACAATGGTATTTCTTTATGATATTAATGATCACAAGTTATATTTTATTTAAAGTCCATTGTAATTGAAATACATACAAATATTGATGATATTAAATCCACTGTGATTGTAATTTCTAATTGAAATGTCAGAATGTGACATGAAAGTGACATGAATGAACCTAGAAGAAAAATCTAGAAAAAAATGCCCCCTGCCCTCCCGGCAGGCACTCAGAAGGTGTTATGCCAAATTCAACTTTAACCCGTGATTAATTCCAATTTGAAATTACGATTATCAGCTTGGTTTGATTGCGTTACAAAACTCATAGAAAACTTTGCAGGTTCTTTTAACTTAAGGGTGGTTTATTACTTTGCCTACGAACTTTATGTAACCTTGACCCAAATCTGCTACAAAACATTCATCTATAATATAAAAACAAACATGCCCTTGACCCAACTCCCCACACAACAGTCAACTTTATAATAAACCAAATCTTACCCTGAATTATTATATTTTAGAAATTTACAATATAAAGTTACACCAATCAGTTGCCTACTCTAATCAACTTCCGTGTTATTTATCTACAGGGTGTTAGAAAATTTACTCTTCGTTTAATCTTTGCTTCAGGCTTTACCCTTTAAAACAGAAATAATCTGATAAATAAAGATTTGACATAACCCAAATATATGTGTTTTATTTGTTATGAGTTATGATCGTTTCCCTTTTCGGAGCGATTATCTGTTTGTTTCAGTAGTGTTTATCAAATTGTATTTACATCGAAAGAAAGAACTTGTTACTAGATGGCAGGCGGTAGGTAATATTACAACGTGGTGGTCCATAGACGATTTTCCGTGTCATCGATGATGAGATGTTGGCGCTAAATTCAAAATTTAAAACCGACATCTTACAATTGGTGCCGTGACCAGGATCCTTTCGATTGTGGGATACAATTTGGAAACCAAGATTTCGACAGTTAGAGACAATTTGGTACCGAGTGAGCAGGATGGTCATTACAAATGATTAATGGGACGATGTACATTGACTACGTTATAGTTCCAGCAAAACTAAAAATGGGTATAAATTAAAGGTGAAGTACATTAATTTGGGATATTTTAGGTTGTTTGTGTTGGAAAATCCTAACAAAGATGTCGAAGCGAGTTAGAAAAAGCAGTGCAGGGAAGGGAAGTTGTAGCCAGCAATCGACTGACCAGACGATGTTGGAGAAGTTGGATTCACTGATGGAAATGGTGATCGAGCAGAAAAGGGAGATGACGGAAATGCAGAAACGAGAAAAGAGCTTGTCGGATTTGATCAAGGGGATGATCGAGGACCGTGACAATAGCCGAACAAGGTCGGAAGGCAGTGCATCGGTGAGTCCAATTCTTGTCAATGTAGTTAATAATGATGTAGGGAATGATAATGATATTGCAATTAATTCTGAGGTTAACGGGGAAAATTCAGTTGCGAGTAATGGAGTAAGTGAAAGGGAAGGATCTTCAGAAATAGGTTGGAGGGAATTAGCTTTAGGATGCATGGCTTCACCATATAACCCATTTACAACGATAAAACCAAAATTTAGAGGAGGAATAGAAAATCCATGTATATTTTTAGAAAAGTTTGAGGAATTTTGGGGAAAAAGAAAGGTTGTAGGGGATAATAAATTAATAGCGGTTTTGTCAACGATGAGACATGGTGCAGAAGTGTGGGCCAAAATAAACAGAAGAAACTGGAATAATTACGCGAAATTTAAGACCGATTTCCTAAAATACTTTTGGAGTACTGAGAAACAGATGAATTGTTTGAAACGTGTCATGGGAATGCAGTATGATCCTAGGAAATCGTTAAGTATGAGTGCTTATTTCGGAATGCAGATAGCAGAGATCCGAACGCTAGAAATGTTTAACACAGCGGAAGTTGGAATTGATGCTGTTATGAAACAATTTCCAAGAGAAATTCGAACAGCTTGGCGAGTGAGTCAAAGGAAAACAACCGAAGAGGCACTTGAACTATTGACACAAGAAGAAGAAGAAGAAATAAAAGAAAAACGCAAGCAGAGTTACCAGCGACCAAAACCATCAATAGGTAACAATCATAACATTCGACCATTAATGGCGATTGAGCAATCGAAAAATGAAAATCAGAGAATGCTAGGTCATTATTCGGGAAACGAGTAAAAACTGCACAGGAAAGGGTTGTCCAGTTTGTAGAGATGAAAACCCCTTTACCATATCAATTTAAAACTTTTATTGAAGAAGGTGCTTTGGTAAAATTTAGGAATGGGAACGAACAACAATTTGAAGGTATCGGCAAGATTTTAGAACAACGACAATTAGGTAACCACGAACTTAAAGCCAAGTATGGGAAAGGTTTTGATATTTTAGCTAAGCAAGGGTGGAAAATTGAAAGTAGTTTGGGTAAACGAAATGGAATACGTAATGCTTTATCGATGTGTGAGAATGGGGAAAATAATTCTAAAGGTTTACCACATATTGTTTTAATTTGTCAAGGGATTAAACTGTTAGCGCTATTAGATAGTGGGTGTGAGCTAACTTGTATTGATGAAGCATATTTTAACGAGATTAGGTCAAAGGGAATGTTGTCAGTTTTACCAGTCACATGTACGCAACTTAGAATGGCTACGGGACAACAGAGCCAACGAATTAGGATGCAGACATTGTTAGAATTTAATATTGAGGGAGTTCAAGGTAGTTCATTTCAGGTTGCACTTGTGGTTAAAGGATTAATTAGACCTGTAATTTTGGGGGTTGATTGGATAGACCGGGTGAAAGGTATTATTAATTTTGATGATGGGAATTATTACTTTGAATTAGAAAAGAGGAGACAGAAGGTTCAGTTTATAACAGAGTTTGTCGAGAAGAGAAAAGTTGAGGTCAATGTTATAGGGGTAACTCTGGGTGAGTCACTGAATAATGATAGTAACAGGGAAATGAGTGGGCTCACAACAGAAGTGATTTTGAAAAATAAAGTGTTGGAATCAAATTTAGATGATGTGGGGACGAAACAATTATTCAATTTATTATTAGAATTTCGAACGAGTTTTAGTAATATTCCAGGACGTACATCAAAATACACACATGTTATCCACATGCATGACGAGACACCTTTTGTTCGGAAACCGTATCCGATACAACATCAGTTACGACCTGAGGTTAGAAAAACCATAGATGAGATGCTAAAAATGGGTGTCATTAAAAGAGAAGCATCCGATTTTGCTAGTCCGATGACAGTAGTAAAGAAGAAAGATGGTAGTGTACGAATTTGTCTTGATGCGAGATGGTTAAATCAACAAATGATTGCTGATACAGAAGCACCTCGAACACCAGAAGATATTTTCCAATCATTTAAAAATGTGAGATATATGACAACGATAGACCTCAGATCTTCTTTTTGGCAAATTCCACTAGATGCAAAGAGTACGAGATACACTGCATTTCTTTTTGAAGGAAAATCGTATACGTATCAGGTTCTCCCATTTGGTTTGAAGACTTCGGTAGGAACATTCACGAGAGCGATGGATATTATTTTAGGTCCAGAAGTGAGAGAGTTTACAATTAACTATGTCGATGATTTACTAATAGTATCAGCAACTTTTTGGGAACATTTACAGCATATTAGAATGGTACTTCAAAGAATTGCCGATGCAGGAATGACCATTAATATCGAAAAGACGTGTTTCTTTAAAGAAGAAGTTAAGTTTCTAGGACACGTTTTGTCAACAAAAGGTATAACTACAGATCCAGAGAAGATAGCGTCGATCCAAAATTTTCCTCATCCTCATAATGTCAAGACGTTACGTGGATTTTTGGGATTATGTAATTATTACCGAAAGTTTGCAGCTAGATATAGCGAATCCACTACACCACTTACAGGGTTACTAAAGAAAGATAGTAAATGGAGTTGGGGTGAGAGAGAACAGAAAGCTTTTGAGGAAACGAAGAAATTATTCCTAAGAACTGTGATGTTAAGATTTCCCGATTTTTCGAAAATATTTTATCTCCAAACTGACGCTTCAAATTTGGCTTTGGGTACGGTGATTTATCAAATACTAGATGATGGGGTAGAACATGGGGTACTAGGATTTGCGAGTAGGACGTTACATGGGCCAGAATTATCTTATACAGTTACAGAGAAAGAGTTATTGGCAATTATTTTTGGTTTACAGAAATTTAGGACAATTTTGTTGGGACATAAAGTAATTATAAGGACAGATCATTATGCATTAAAATTTCTTAAGCAATGTAAATTATTGAATGATAGGTTAACAAGATGGTCATTAATCTTGAGTGAATTTGATTTCGAAATAGAACATGTTAAGGGTTGTGATAATGTCGTACCAGATATACTTTCAAGATTTCCAATATCAGGTAGTTCCCATTTAGTTGGATTTAAGAATCAACCTATTGTAGCTTGTGTTGGGAAGTCATTTAACGCAGCTTTATTTGAAATTGATAGTTGGAGTGAATTAGAAATTTCTTTTAAGAGTTTGAGGGAAGCGCAACTTGCAGATAAACATATAGGCCCTATTTTTATGAGTTTGTTGAATGGGGACGAGGTAGTAGAGAATAAAGATTACTGTATAATTAAAGACATTTTGGTTTATAAAAGTAAAAATGATTTAGGAGGTAAATTAGTTGTACCAGAGATATTTACAGAACAAGTTATAGAAAATGTGCATCAACTTTTTGGTCATTTTGGTATTACTAAGATAGTACAGGTTTTGAAAAAACAGTTTTATTTTAGAAAAATGTATGATAAGGTTAAAAGATTAGTGAGGTCTTGTGATATTTGTCAGAAGGTTAAACATCCTAAGAGAAGGTTAGTTGGGACAATGCATCCAGTTATAGCAGATAATGTGGGAGACTTAGTTACGGTAGATTATTATGGACCTTTGCCTGCTAGTAGGGGGAATGTTGTGTACATTTTTGTAGTTATAGATGCATTTTCGAAGTTTGTAAGGTTGTACCCATTAAGGAGTGCAAAAGCACTAGTATCGGCTTTAAAGATAGTTAAGGATTTTTCAAAGTTCATCAAACCTAAAGTTATTCTTAGCGATCATGGAACGCAATTTATGTCACGGAAATGGAAGCAAGTTTTAGAGTTGCATGGTATACGTCATACCTTTTCTTCGATACGACACCCAGGTTCTAATCCGACTGAGAGGGTAATGCGTGAGTTAGGGAGACTTTTCAGGACCTATTGTCAAAATTCACATTCAGGGTGGGCTAGTCATTTACAGAACATTGAGACATTATTCAACGTAACACCACATCGATCAACTGGGTTTTCACCATTCGAGATTTTGCATGGGCAGAATCCACCTAACATTTTATCGAGATTAGTTGGAAAATTTATTCCTAGGGAGATGGGTAAAACGGTAAATCAGATTAGATGTGAAGCTAGGGAAAATTTAATTAAAGCAGGGGAAGAAAGGAAGAAGTATTTTAAGACCTACAATGATGAGTTGGACATTGGTGATTTAGTGTTGTTGAGGGAGAACCCGATTTCTGAGGCGGCTTATCAGATTGTTGGGAGATTTTGTAGTTTATATTCAGGACCTTATAAAGTTATACATCGACCACATCCGAATGTATATTCAATTAGTTATGAGGATGGTAGTTTTAAAGGGAATTATAATATCAATAATTTGAAGTTTTATTATAGTAGGTTAGGTATTAAATAAATAAGATATGTTACTTGTTTGATGTTTAAAAGGTGTTATATTTGGGGACGAGATACTGCTGTATTTTATGTTTTAGTGACTTAACATGGTATCACAAGGAGACGATGGAAAATTTGGTATCACTGTTGGAAAAACAAAACAAAAGAGAGAAAATCAGATAGAAAAGGGTAAAAAAGGATTTTGGTGCATGAATATATTATCTATATGTGGTTTTGGTTTAAGATATTAATATTAAGTTAATTATAATTTTAAAATTTTTTTAATCGACTTCGGCTTCACATTATTTGTAAATGGTACCAGTTATTTAGTGTTGATTAGTAATAATAATAATGTTAGTTAAAATTTTAAAAGATATTAGTAGGTTTAGTGCACGTTATTTATAGTTTATGGGCAATTCAATTGCAATTTTGTAAAACATTGTTAGAATGAAAAGATGGTATGTCAACATTTGGTTCTAAGGCGAATGTTTTGGTAGTTTTGATTCGTCTAGCTGCTATTTAGTTTCATACATTTTAATTTTGGTGTTGGTTGCATCGTAGTTATGCTTTAGAAATCAGTCATATTTTTTTTGACTATACTAAATGGTGGTTGCCTTCTGCTATGAACTATCTACACAGGTGTGAAACTGAAGCAAGGTTACGGAGTAGTAATGGGATATTAGGGTAAACGGGTGTAGTAGTTTTGGTTAGATCAGATAGGTATTAACGTAGTTACAGTAGTCAAGAAAGCTTTCTGTGAGTACACTTCATGCACACACATAAAACTTTGGGGACGAATCTGTAAGAAAATAAATATTTTAAACATGGGTGTTTGTTTGGTTGCATATACAGATTTCATTTTTTTTAGTTACGTATCTGTATTCAATAAGCATCTATGATTTTTTAAGGGGGGAGAGTTGAACGTACAAAAAGATAACAGTACAAAAGGTATTCGAATTCTAGATCTCGACCGCAACAGGTGTCAGAATCTTTGAATATTATTTTATTCAGTGTAGTGAACAGTCTATTAATTGAATTTAGGTAAGAGATCTTACATGTAGAAATAGTTTTGTTATTAGGTATATTTGAGTAATGTCAGATAATAATTAGGTAAATTTTGGTAACTTAAATTCGTGTTTTAAACAAAGGGTAACTTTCAAACTTGCTAGAGTATTAACGGTTGTTGGTATAAATTTAATAAATATGTATGGGTGTTTTTGAATTATTTAATATAATTAGATTTTGGTAGAATATTTGGTAAATGGTAATTAATTGCTTTGAAGTAACAGGCATAAATATTTGTAATTTAACAAGTGGTTGTTTTTGTAAATAGTTCGAGGAGTGCGATTTGATACGCAACAACCAAGGACAGCATTCTTGCTTGCCGAACCAGTTTTTAACTATTTTTAAACAGGGGTTCCTTTGTTCGATATTTTTATTTTAACGTAATGGGTTTTGACGCTATGTAGTTGGATGGCAGTTTAGTTACAATGGTATTTCTTTATGATATTAATGATCACAAGTTATATTTTATTTAAAGTCCATTGTAATTGAAATACATACAAATATTGATGATATTAAATCCACTGTGATTGTAATTTCTAATTGAAATGTCAGAATGTGACATGAAAGTGACATGAATGAACCTAGAAGAAAAATCTAGAAAAAAATGCCCCCTGCCCTCCCGGCAGGCACTCAGAAGGTGTTATGCCAAATTCAACTTTAACCCGTGATTAATTCCAATTTGAAATTACGATTATCAGCTTGGTTTGATTGCGTTACAAAACTCATAGAAAACTTTGCAGGTTCTTTTAACTTAAGGGTGGTTTATTACTTTGCCTACGAACTTTATGTAACCTTGACCCAAATCTGCTACAAAACATTCATCTATAATATAAAAACAAACATGCCCTTGACCCAACTCCCCACACAACAGTCAACTTTATAATAAACCAAATCTTACCCTGAATTATTATATTTTAGAAATTTACAATATAAAGTTACACCAATCAGTTGCCTACTCTAATCAACTTCCGTGTTATTTATCTACAGGGTGTTAGAAAATTTACTCTTCGTTTAATCTTTGCTTCAGGCTTTACCCTTTAAAACAGAAATAATCTGATAAATAAAGATTTGACATAACCCAAATATATGTGTTTTATTTGTTATGAGTTATGATCGTTTCCCTTTTCGGAGCGATTATCTGTTTGTTTCAGTAGTGTTTATCAAATTGTATTTACATCGAAAGAAAGAACTTGTTACTAGATGGCAGGCGGTAGGTAATATTACAACGTGGTGGTCCATAGACGATTTTCCGTGTCATCGATGATGAGATGTTGGCGCTAAATTCAAAATTTAAAACCGACATCTTACAATCTAAAATGAAAAAAATTTTTTATTTTTGTACGCCACTGAATTTTTTCCAAAATTTTTATATACGTCACATAATACCGTAAGAAGTCACAAATAAAATTTCTCCAAGATTGGTACAACAAATTTTTTCGGTCATCTAGCGGATTTTTCGAAAATAAATTTTTGTAAATTACTGACTGTCGATTTACTGATTCTGAAAACATTTGCGAAAAAATTTAACAAACAGCCTAAACTTGGTCGCTACCTAGTGGCAGAACCTTTTACTTATAAAGTAACGTTCCGTCAGTCCGTACGACGATATTATAAAATATTTCCCACCGAACCATCTATTTTTGTATTCTAAAATTAATTGTTACAAGCCCTAAACTCAATTCTTATGCTGCACTCGGTATACAAATCAACATTAACCTAATTTTGACACATATGTCACAAAATTATGACGTTTATTAAAATTTTGAATATATTGTTTTATTTTTGCCAGCCAATCTGACAAATTCTCACAAAAAATATATAAATTAAGATTTCAGTTAATATTTTCTATAATTTTTCTGACCTGCCCCGCCCTGTTACAATTGGCTCGGTTTGTTTTCTCACCAATACTTGTTTTCTAAATAATACACACCAAATTTTAGCTGAATCGGTTAAACATTTCCGGAGATACAACGACATTTTCATTTTTTTTATTTATTTTATTGTGGTGGCCCTGGTGAAGATTTCTCTGGCAAAACCTTATTTTCACCATTCCAGCCCACGAGGCATACGTCCAATAAGTTTGATTGCAATCGACGCAGAAATGCCGGAGAAAATCGATCGACAAAAACTTTTTTCATGTTTTTGCCAAAAAAGTTAATTTTATTTTTTCCATGTTGCATTACTGATTTTTATCGAAGGATTACATATGCTCTCATATCCATTAGGATCAATGTACCTACGTACCAAATTTGGGTAAGATCCCTTCAGCATTTCTTGAGTTATTCACTCTTAAAGTTTCAACTTTGACAACTTGTAATTTTTGACAAAGCCTTTTAAGGCCTTTAAAATAACATATCGCAAGACAAAATATTTTTTTAAAATCCCGTATTATTTTCTTGTGGTGGCACTCCTGATTGATAGATCGCGACGAAAACCTTATTTTCACCTTTCCACCGTGAACCCTACCACCATACCAAATTTGGTCGTAATAGTTGGTTGGATGGTTCGGAAGCAAATCGATCGACAAAATTTGACGACCGACAGACAGACAGACCGACACAAAAATTTTTATTTTACTTTTTGCAGATCTTTACGTTTCTGAACACGGTTATCTCGAAAATGCAAAAAACAAAAGTTGAAATTTTTTTTCGATTACCATACCTCCAATTTTTTTTTAAAATTGATTGGAGGTAAAAATTGGAGGTATGGTAAAAAAAATTTCAACTTTTTTTTTTTGCATTTTCGAGATCATCGTGTTCAGAAACGTAAAGATCTGCAAAAAGTAAAATAAAAATTTCTGTGTCGGTCTGTCTGTCTGTCTGTCGGTCAGTCGGTCTGTCTGTCGTTGGATTTTGTCGATCGATTTGCTTCCGAACCATCCAACCAATTATGACCAAATTTGGTATGGTGGTAGGGTTCACGGTGGAAAGGTGAAAATAAGGTTTTCGTCGCGATCTATCAATCAGGAGTGCCACCACAAGAAAATAATACGGCATTTTAAAAAAATATTTTGTCTTGCGATATGTTATTTTAAAGGCCTTAAAAGGCTTTATCCAAAATAGGTAAAATAAATCTTCTATCTGTCGTCTGTCAAAAATTACAAGTTGTCAAAGTTGAAACTTTAAGAGTGAATAACTCAAAAAATGCTGAAGGGATCTTACCCAAATTTGGTACGTAGGTACGTTGATCCTAATGGATATGACAGCATATGTAATCCTTCGATAGAAATCACTAATGCAACATGAAAAAAACAAAATTAACTTTTTTGGCAAAAACATGAAAAAAGTTTTTGTCGATCGATTTTCTCCGGCATTTCTGCGTCGATTGCAATCAAACTTATTAGACGTATGCCTCGTGGGCTGGAATGGTGAAAATAAGGTTTTGCCAGAGAAATCTTCACCAGGGCCACCACAATAAAATAAATAAAAAAAATGAAAATGTCGTCGTATCTCCGGAAATGTTTAACCGATTCAGCTAAAATTTGGTGTGTCGATGTAGCTTTGAAAGTATAAGTATTGGTGAGAAAACAAACCGAGCCAATTGTAACAGGGCGGGGCAGGTCAGAAAAATTATAGAAAATATTAACTGAAATCTTAATTTATATATTTTTTGTGAGAATTTGTCAGATTGGCTGGCAAAAATAAAACAATATATTCAAAATTTTAATAAACGTCATAATTTTGTGACATATGTGTCAAAATTAGGTTAATGTTGATTTGTATACCGAGTGCAGCATAAGAATTGAGTTTAGGGCTTGTAACAATTAATTTTAGAATACAAAAATAGATGGTTCGGTGGGAAATATTTTATAATATCGTCGTACGGACTGACGGAACGTTACTTTATAAGTAAAAGGTTCTGCCACTAGGTAGCGACCAAGTTTAGGCTGTTTGTTAAATTTTTTCGCAAATGTTTTCAGAATCAGTAAATCGACAGTCAGTAATTTACAAAAATTTATTTTCGAAAAATCCGCTAGATGACCGAAAAAATTTGTTGTACCAATCTTGGAGAAATTTTATTTGTGACTTCTTACGGTATTATGTGACGTATATAAAAATTTTGGAAAAAATTCAGTGGCGTACAAAAATAAAAAATTTTTTTCATTTTAGATTTTGTTAAAAAAACTTTTATAGATAGATTTAGGGTAGGGGTGATACATATAGATATCTTTGCCAGGGCTACCGATATCTTTGTTAAGGCTACCACAATAGAAAACAAAAATGAACATTATGTCATCGTATCTCCGGACAAAATTTGGTGTGCTGGTGATTGGAGGTATTGCGGCAGAGAGTGACGATATTTTTTTTTAAATTGATTGGAGGTAAAAAGATCATACATTCGACCCATGTCAAAAGATGGCTTATGCTGGTACCATAACCGCTTTAAAAGTAATGCGAAACGATACATTTCGCCTTGTAAATTTGTAGAATCGGAAAACTAAATGAACACAATACCGCATCGACCGGTATTGTGGATTCAACAAATAGTCGTTTGCATGTTTTTGATCCGGTGTGAAAACATACGTATAGGATTGATTTTGACGTTATTCCACAGACCTCTTAGTTAATATTTATTCATTCGTTTGTTCATTTAAAGGGTCCATGGGTTACATTTTATAGTTTTTAGTTCAATTATATCATCTGTAGTACTAACAGCACAATTACTTAAACTACTGCAGTAGTTTTAAAATCATTATGAAATGCAATATTTTAACAGAGATTTTAAGTCTCGCGTTATACAAAGTGATCTTTTAGTTAAGCAAACATTAACGTTTTTATTATGAAATTGGCCCTTAGACAGAATAAAATCAATTGCAATTTCTAATGGTTACCAAGTCAAATTAATAGATAACCTATTACGTCAAATTAAACAGAAAAACCTAATAAAATCTATCAGCCGTATTTATAGTCAGGCGTGTAACACGCGTGTAACTACGCGTCATTACGCATTATATCAGCTATATGCTGTTGCAGATTGAGTATTTATTCCAAATCATCTTAAACTAGGGGGTTTAGGCGTGTATCTTCCACGTTTGTCTAACTTGTCTATAACTACATATTTTTATTATGAAATTTTACACATTGTTTACACGTTTTACTATAAGGGGCCGTTTTTTGACATGTGAAACTCGCTTTTGCAGCAGAGCTTTTCAGATGTTTTTATTGCGGATTTTGTTCTCTTCAGGTTTGGTTCTATGAATTTTTTTTTTATTTTCTTTCGCCGTTTGTGAGCTACAGCGACTTGAAGAAAACTCTGTAAAGAACTCCCATAAGAGCAATGTTAATTTTATTCACTTTTTTACTTAGTTTTCTTTAAGTCGCTGTAACTCGTAAACGGCGAAGGAAAGTAGAGGGGTGTGTGGAGGCAAGACTGAGGAGATTGAAGTTTGCAATAAAAGATATTTGGGGGGTTTTGCTGTGAAAGCGAGTTTTATGTGTCAGGGAGCGGTTTCGGAGTGTGCAGTTTACGTGGTTGACATGGGGGTGTATTAATGATTGTTGGAGCCACTGTACATATTTTATACAATACATATTTTAAATTATTTTAATCCGTCACTACTGTTTTCGTTATTCTCAGTTACTTTTATTAATTTATCATTACTTTAATTTTAATCGCATTATTTTATTGTTATATCTTCATTTTAAATCTCTTATTGTTATTCAAATAATTTTATTTCGTTAATTACTTACTTTATTGTTAAATTGATACAATATTATGTAATATTTAAAATTGCGTCCGGAAACGTGTTGTTCCTTTGGCGGACTCGGTTCAACTGCCTGTTCCAGCTAATAACAAAAAAACCTTTACAACGCTCAGCATTTGCTTTTTTGTTATTAACCGGAAACATTATCCTTGAGTTCCTGGATTTCCAAATTAATTTCCAATGGCCAAGTAATGCCATGAAATGTAGCTGCAGTGACATTGTCCTGCATGCGTGTGCTTCGTGGTGTGCATCATAGATATACTATGATGTTGTTCATAATATACCAGTATATATATAATATATACTGGTGTTCATGCATGACTGTGCCACCACACGCGTGTTTTAAACGTTTCTTAATACGGCTGTATATAACCTAATACCCATAATTAAAACTAACGCGAATTTTAATGTCATCACCTTTCTTGGAAGAAAATGTTAAGGATATTTATAGAACTCGTGTCAACTCGTGTCGTACTGCGTACGCACGATCACGTCTACATGTACTACACAGTAAGTGGTCAAGTTAACGAGTAGAGTCGCGCATGTAATGTACTGATTAAACAATATTATATTCAAATAAAAGTTACTTCGTTCTCAAGTTGTTCTTATTAAATAATCCACCAATCAAAACAGGTTATGGGCCCAGGGTACGCTTTGACCCTCGAATAAGGATCTTCTTGAAATTAAGTAACGAACCACGCGTGGCAGGAATCGGTTCTTTGTGTGTAACATTCTCGTGTTCGTGTTTTATGTGTTAAAACTGTCGAAAAGAATGGCCGATACAATAAGCCTCGCGAGTGTGAATAAGTTTGACGGGAAAAATTATAATCAGTGGCGATTTCAAATAAAATGCGCTTTAAGAGCGAAAGGCGTATTTGAAATGGCGTCGGGAGCCATATTGAAGCCAACGCCCGATAAACGCGACGACTTGGCATCATGAAATAAGAAAGATGCGATAGCAATGTGCGTACTAACAAGCACAATGGAACTGTCACAAATAGCCTTGATCGAAAATTGCAAATCATCCAAAGACATTTTAGATAAATTGAACGGAATCTACGCTATAAAATCGGAAACGAATAAAATGATAGCGCATGAGCAGTTCCACCAATATAAAATGGCCACCGGTGATTCAGTAATACAACACATCTCGAAAGTTGAAAACATGGCTCAACAAATAAAAGATAGTGGTGATCAAATAAGCGATACGGCCGTTTTAACAAAAATATTGGGTACTCTACCAATGAAATTTCGAAACTTTAGGCAAGCCTGGCTTTCTCTCGACGAAAGTAAACAAACGTTACAAAACTTGACGTCACCTAACTCCTAATGAACCTAAACTCGACGGAAACTATACTCGGACGCAGATTACGCAAGTGACATCGACACCAGACGGTCTACGACGGGGTACGTTTTCAAAATGAGCAACGGTGCTATTACATGGTGTAGTAGACGTCAATCAAGCGTGTCCTTATCAACAACCGAGAGTGAATTCGTGGCCGCCAGTGAGTCAGCAAAAGAATTTATGTGGCTGAAACAACTAATCAGCGAAATAAGTGAAAAACCATTTAGTGATTTGTGTTTAAACGTAGATAATCAAAGCGCGATTAAACTCATCAAAAACCCGGTATTTCACAAACGTACCAAGCACATAGACGTCAGGTACAACTTCATACGCGAAAAATATGATAATGGCGAATTCAAAATTGACTATGTGCCCACCAACGAAAATGTTGCTGATATCTTAACTAAGGCACTGCCAACAGTAAAATTTGAATTTTTACGTGACAAACTTGGAATGACAAAATTATAATATTTGTTTGAATTTAAAATTTATTTTTATTATGTGTCTAGTTTAAGCATTCTTTTATTATTATGTATTTTAAACTTAATGCTTGATCGATTTTACCTCCAATCAATTTAAAAAAAAATTGGAGGTATGGTAATAGAAAAAAAATTTCAACTTTTTTTTTTGCATTTTCGAGATCACCGTGTTCAGAAACGTAAAGATCTGCAAAAAGTAAAATAAAAATTTCGATCGATTTGCTTCCGAACCATCCAACCAATTATTACGACCAAATTTGGTATGGTGGTAGGGTTCACGGTGGAAAGGTGAAAATAAGGTTTTCGTCGCGATCTATCAATCAGGAGTGCCACCACAAGAAAATAATACGGGATTTTAAAAAAATATTTTGTCTTGCGATATGTTATTTTAAAGGCCTTAAAAGGCTTTATCCAAAATAGGTAAAATAAATCTTCTATCTGTCGTCTGTCAAAAATTACAAGTTGTCAAAGTTGAAACTTTAAGAGTGAATAACTCAAGAAATGCTGAAGGGATCTTACCCAAATTTGGTACGTAGGTACATTGATCCTAATGGATATGAGAGCATATGTAATCCTTCGATAGAAATCAGTAATGCAACATGGAAAAAATAAAATTAACTTTTTTGGCAAAAACATGAAAAAAGTTTTTGTCGATCGATTTTCTCCGGCATTTCTGCGTCGATTGCAATCAAACTTATTGGACGTATGCCTCGTGGGCTGGAATGGTGAAAATAAGGTTTTGCCAGAGAAATCTTCACCAGGGCCACCACAATAAAATAAATAAAAAAAATGAAAATGTCGTCGTATCTCCGGAAATGTTTAACCGATTCAGCTAAAATTTGGTGTGTATTATTTAGAAAACAAGTATTGGTGAGAAAACAAACCGAGCCAATTGTAACAGAGCGGGGCAGGTCAGAAAAATTATAGAAAATATTAACTGAAATCTTAATTTATATATTTTTTGTGAGAATTTGTCAGATTGGCTGGCAAAAATAAAACAATATATTCAAAATTTTAATAAACGTCATAATTTTGTGACATATGTGTCAAAATTAGGTTAATGTTGATTTGTATACCGAGTGCAGCATAAGAATTGAGTTTAGGGCTTGTAACAATTAATTTTAGAATACAAAAATAGATGGCTCGGTGAGAAATATTTTATAATATCGTCGTACGGACTGACGGAACGTTACTTTATAAGTAAAAGGTTCTGCCACTAGGTAGCGACCAAGTTTAGGCTGTTTGTTAAATTTTTTCGCAAATGTTTTCAGAATCAGTAAATCGACAGTCAGTAATTTACAAAAATTTATTTTCGAAAAATCCGCTAGATGACCGAAAAAATTTGTTGTACCAATCTTGGAGAAATTTTATTTGTGACTTCTTACGGTATTATGTGACGTATATAAAAATTTTGAAAAAAATTCAGTGGCGTACAAAAATAAAATTTTTTTTTCATTTTGGATTTTGTTAAATAAACTTTTATAGGTAGACTTAGGGTAGGGGGTGATACATATAGATATCTTTGCCAGGGCTACCGATATCTTTGTTAAGGCTACCACAATAGAAAACAAAAATGAACATTATGTCATCGTATCTCCGGACAAAATTTGGTGTGCTGGTGATTGGAGGTATTGCGGCAGAGAGTGACGACATTTTTTTTTGTGTTAAAAATTTTCAGAAAATTTGGACACCCGTTCTATCAATACGAGGGAGTGTTAAGGATATTTATAGAACTCGTGTCAACTCGTGTCGTACTGCGTACGCACGATCACGTCTACATGTACTACACAGTAAGGGTACGTTTATGTTGGAGATGCGAGCGGCGATAGTAGCAGCGATTCTAGCGAAGCAGCGATTTGTAATGGGCGCTCCAGACTATCGCGAGAAGTTCTCGCGATAAGATAAGATAAGAGAAATGATTTTCGATCGTGTTACATCGAAAATTGGAAAATATCCACACTCACAAGGTTTTCAGTACTACAGTGCAGATTTTTTAAATAAATTTCTTGATATTTTTAATAATTTTGTGATATGTCGAAAAGTTTAAATTTAAAAAAAAGTGTGATTTTTGAATTAAAGTCTATTTGTACCTGCTCAAAAATTGTACTACACCTATCAGGATTTTCTGTTGCATTTACTGTCGTGCCAGTGATCATTTCTACTTCATTATTCCGATAATGTTCTTCTTGAAAGATAATATTGCCATTTTATTTCGACTGTTGAAGCGTATTTTAGTTTGTATACACGCGCGCATATTGTGAGCGCAGCGAAGTTTGAACCCTGTCTGCGCTATAAGACCAACGAGGTCAGTAATGTCACAGCGCTTGAATTATGTAAACGTACCAACACTCGATTTCACGAAAAGCAGTACTTTTTATTTCGACAATTAATATTTGTCAAAATCGCATCTTGAATGTTCGTAGGGCCTGGTGTCATTGAGTTTAAATTAAATATCTATTTAACAACAATCTTCAAAATTATGTTAAAAAAAAGATAATTTTTTTGGTATAAAATCGACGTAAATACGTCAAACTTCAAGTTTTCATTATTTTATTATTAATTGTGTTTTTATATTTTGTACTGTCACCAAGCAAGGAGTCCATAGCGGAAACCAATAGGACTTATAAGACCTCGTCGGCACATGCTCCCAAATTCACTGATTTTTTCACTCTATTTTTATAACCTTGTTAGGATGGTTAACAATAATTTTAGTTTTTATTACAAAAAAAACTTTTTATTCGTCTGAATAATATAAATAAAAAAAGGAAGATGAACAATAATTATAATGTTTGATTTTAAAATTGTTACAATAATATGTAAGATTTATATTTGTGTTCGGGAACGTGTTATCCCTTTGGCGGACTCGGTTAAACTGGCTGTTCCAGCTAATAACAAAAAAACCTTAACAACGCTTAGCATTTGCTTTTTTTGTTATTAACCGGAAACATTATCCTTGAGTTCCTGGATTTCCAAATTATTTTCCAATGGCCAAGTAATGCCATGGAATGTAGCTGCAGTGACATTGTCCTGCATGCGTGTGCATGCATGACTGTGCCACCACAACCTCTATAATTTGCAATCAGGGAATCTTTGTTTTTTCTTAATTCATTGACGGGTATTTACATTATTGTGCTAATCCACACCCAAGCATCATGATTATTTTCGATTTATTTTTATAGCCTTTAATGCCTGTTTTCCACAATACTGGTTCTGCTTGAAGGCAATCAAATAAATGCCAATTTTTGTTCGTTTTCCAATTTACGCTCATTTTAATTCACAATTAATTATACTACTATTTAATCGGTGAGTCAGGCGCTACTGAAGAATGCGAATGTGCAGGTGTGGGAGTGTTATCGCGATCTCGACTCCTTTGTCTCGCATCAAAAAACCGACAACAAGTGGAGAACAAGGCGAGAACTTATGAGGAACACGAGAATCAGCTCCACACTCTCGTTTCTCGTGATGTTCTCGCGTTCTCGTGCTGTTCTCGCGAGAGTCTGGAGCGCCCATAATACATTGATTCTTATGGTACCGTTTATGTAGGAGCTGTGAGCAGAGCTTAGCTGTGCAGGTGTTTCGAGGATTCAAGCGAAGAACGATTTTATTTGCATATCGTTGCTCGACGCGCTACTATGGAGATCATTTTTTATTTAGCGAAATTTTTAAGATAATTCTTTTGTGGAACTAAAATCTTTGTCTAGTTTTTATTATTATGAAATGAAACATAATTAATAAGAATAACATATTACGTAGGGTTTATATTTGTAATATTATATTCACCGGAATTTTGAAATTAAATCTGATTAATTGGGCCATAGCAATAGCACTATTTTATGTTAAATTTTCCTTGTACTATTTGTAATTTTTACTAACAAGGAGACTACGGCTACTCGTCATCACCGATTTCGTCCAGGTTCATGGTATATGTAGGGCTTGACTAGAATTGAACGTGACCCAAGTGGGAACTCCAGATGGCCAAGCGTTTAGAAAATTACGATGCTAACGCCAAGTTTTATTTCGGTTCATTGTCACGTAAGGATCGTAAAAATTGAAAAAAAAAGCAAAAAAACGCTACCCACAGGAGATTCGAACCTGCGACCCTTGGAGTACTAGTCCGACTTCTTACTGCTAAGCTAACTAGTACTTGCAAATTGACCTAACCTAAAAGACTTATGTAGTGTCAGATCTGCGAGAAAAAAATTGATTTTCTAAACGCTTGGCCATCTGGAGTTCCCACTTGGGTCACGTTCAATTCTAGTCAAGCCCTACATATACCATGAACCTGGACGAAATCGGTGATGACGAGTAGCCGTAGTCTCCTTGTAAAATATAATCGAAGTTTCGGTTTTCGTACGTATATTATTAACAAGATTTGCTACTTTAATCGCAGCATCTTTTATAACATCTTTTTGTGTTTATGCTGGAGATGCGATAAGTGGCAAGAGTCGCGATACTAGCTAAGCACCGATTAGTAAATGCATGATTCTTATGGTAGTGTTTATATTGAGGAGTGCAATAAAGCTAGCAATGCACTTGTCGCGACGATAAGAGCAAAGAAAGCATTTCAATTTCTATTCACCACTCGCAGCGATATGGATGTACAACTTTTGATCAGTGCGATTTTTAAGAGAACCCCTTTGTGGGACCAACGGGGCTAAAATCACCACAATAGATTTATATTGGATTCACATTATTAATGATGTAGTATTTAATTACGAAATGAAATGAATACCTCTAGTGACTACATTAATTAACTGATATTAACAATTTTATTTTAATCCAAAATGTTACAAAAATATTATAATTAAATAAAATAAATTGTGGTCAATTTAAGGGGTTACACGCAGTTAGGAAGCAGAAAAAAGTGATATTTTTTAAGAATTTTTCTTGGATAGACATTTTTATTTATTAATGTAAAAATTTATATACAGTGGCTCCAACAATTATTAATACACTCCTATATTAACCATGTAAATTGCATTTTTGCCGTTTTTTGACATATAAATCTCGCTTTTACAGCAAAACTTTTCAGATATTTTTTGTTGCAAACATTAATCTCTTCAGTTTTGTGTCTATAGATTTTTTTATTTTCTCCCGCCGTTTCCGAGTTACAGCGACTTGAAGAAAACTCTGTGAAAAACTCCCATAATAAGAGCAATGTTAATTTTATTAACTTTTTTACTTAGTTTTCTTTGAGTCGCTGTAACTCGTAAACGGCGAAAGAAAATAAAAAAAATGTATAGAAATAAAACTGAAAAGATTAAAGTTTACAACAAAAAATATCTGAAAAGTTTTGCTGTAATAGCGAGTTTTATATGTAAAAAAACGGTTTCAAAATGTGCAATTTACATGGTTAACATAGGAGTGTATTAATATTGGTAATAATCAAGATTTTTGAATCTGCTATACGCTATAGCCTATCTCCGGGAGTTTTTCTGGACTGTATCATCGGAAATAAAAAAAACACAAAAGATTTCTTATAATCGATGGAATAAGCAAAATAATAATTTTTAACAAAATGACGGCTAAAAATTTCGGTCTTTCCCTAGTCATTTTTTTTGAAACCGCCACTTTGTTAAAAATATTTAAAAAAAAATTTGTTATCATATTTTGTTTATTCCTTCGATTAAATACTAGATAATACCTTTATCTATCCAGGTATCGCTTTTTTCGGTTTTAGATAAAGTCGTCCACTCATCAAGAAACAATAATTAAATAGGCACCGCGCAAAAATGCTCGTTGCATTTTTTATAAATGATAAGCTCGATTAACGTCATTGCTATGAACACAAGGAAGAAAAAGATGCTTCGCTACTATAGAAGCCTCTATATAAACACAACCAAGATCGACAAAATAGCGTTGCTATGATCACCTCTCTTATCACAGCTCTCCACGGTCCGTGAAGTCTTATGGAGAATATTGGTCCAGCCAGAAAAAGTGGCTCCCAAGCTGTTAGATGGCGTTGTATCAATCTTGCTTGTACAGTCTAGTGCCTATATCCAGTGACTGTACTTGCTTTGCATCCATGGTATAAAGATTACATGTAATCTTTATACCATGCTTTGCATCAACGTGTTGCCTAACTTGATAACAAACCATCCATTTTGTTTGATATTTTTACAAACTTAACACGTGCGTTTTAAACGATTAAAAATATTTTTAATATAAATTGTAATTATTATTGCAAAATTGTAATTATTATTGCAAAAATTGTGTATTATATATTGGTATTTACATATTGGTACAGGTATAAAGTATTTTTTATTTTGTTTCACGCTATCCTTAAAATTTTAAGGATTTATTGTATTAATCAAAATGGGTCGAACTTGTTGCGTTCCCACATGTTTAAAGTCTTCTAGGATTTTGCATCGCTTCCCGAATCCTGACGTCGATATGGAAAGGTTTAAGTTATGGGTCGCAATGTCTGGAAATGAAGAAATCGCAACATCGGAACCCCGTAAAGTATATCATTGGAGAAGAATATGCCACCATCATTTTAAAGGATGTTTCATCTTGAGCAACAACAATTTACGATCTGATGCTTTCCCAACTGACTGTTTGTCAAGTAATTATACGTTTTGTTTTACTGTTATTTAATTGTAAAATAATGGTTAATTTTAGTTCGTATTGTCAGGGAGTAAGAAGATATCGAAATGGGTCAAGAAGAGGATGAAACTGAAATTTGGCGAAGTTAGAATGATGCCTAAATTAACTGATTATCACGTTGTTCCAAACCTGATAAAAAATGAAAGTTTCTTTTTGCACCCAGGTCTTCAGCGGTGCGGTTTCTCTTGCTATTGTCATGGCTACATCAGGTAAGTGAGCTTATTTTTGAGAAAAGTTTTACTTAATTTATTATTTTATTTAGGAACGACCTATGATGAGTGTAATGGTGAAACGTTAAAGTTGAAACCAGAAGCAAAACAAACTGCAAAAGTGATCGACTTCTTCGACAAATTGTTTGACAGCGTTAATGGTCATGTCGAAGTTGAAGTTCCAGACAAAAAGTTGCGAACCTGCGTCACCGACAAATCTGATCATGTTAAATTTTGGAAGAGAGCTATTAAAATTTTTGAGACGATGATATATATTGAAAAAGATGACAATGACGATGCAAACAGGTATGAGAGGCCTAAAAGGAAGTTCACGCCACCAACCATAAGAAATTGGATTACTACGCTACAAGTAATTTATAAAATAATTCTAATATGAATAATTAATGTTTCATATCTTGCAATTTTTAGTGCTTTATTGACATTCACTCAAACATGAAAGTTTTTGGTTTCAAGAGCATGTTTCCTAGGACGTTCAGCCAGGTTTCTTTGGAAAATTTTTTTGGGCAAGTAAGACAGAGGGGAATAAGATTTACAAATCCAACAGTAGCAGCGTTTACTCCATTTTACAAGAGTTTGTTGGTAAATAACTACAGCAGCGGTCATTCAGAAGGCAGTAATTGTGAAAATGACGAAGGAGATATTTTAGTTTCAATGAAGAAATTTGTGCAGCAGGTAATTACTTACATGTGACATAAAAGTCCCATATTAATTTACTAATTATTATTTTAGGATATAGTTGAAGTTCAGCCAGTACTCCACAGTAATGAAAACATCAAAATTACTGAAATTTTAGAAAATCTTGCCAGTGTATATTGAGAGAGAAATATTGATAAAGCTGATTCTATATTATATAAGAATGCAGCAGAAATATTTAAAAGGTCTAGAAAGAAATCGTGGGCTTACAAGAAAAAGGCACTAAGTCAAAATTTTACTTATTTTTTTTTTAGTGCAATATAGATCTCAATTTTAATGATCTTCCTATTGCAAGAACAGAGTAAGTCATATCTGATTTATTTTGTGAAATATAGAAATGTAAAATAACACTAAAGCATTGATGCAAATAGAAACTTTAAAATGTGGATTACTCAAAACTATCATTTTGGACTTCGTGCCTTTTTCTTGTAAGCCCACGAAGTAGTCTTATTAATGTAGGTATAATGGGGTAATGAAGTGCAATTTATAGCTTCTCGTACTCAAATGTCAACCTCGCCTGTATAATACAAATGAGGCTCTGACGTCCGAGTATCGGCGAAATAACCGTATTTATAATATCAAATTTACAGGAAATGCTAATTAACGATACTAGTAGCATCGCTCAATTCTTTAATTATGTAAAAGTTATTAATGTAAATGCAAGAACTGTTAAGTAATAATTTGTATGCGGTACCGAAGAAAGCTAATAAGCCAGAAACATGATGTTATTGCTCATTCTTTATTTATGCCAAAGTGATTAATATCGATTTGTACATTATTTAAATATAAATATTATTAACTTATGAAAATTTTGTAAAAAGATGATCACTTGTCCGATAGCTCAATATTTAAAATGATTTTTAATGAGTATTTAACTTGATTTTAGCTTTTTAAGTTTATTTCAGCTATAAATTTGTAAATTATGATTTACTTATTGATTCTGTTTTGTTAGGTTTATTTAAGTAGTAATAAAATCAATTTTTTAATAAAAATCTGAATGTCGTTATTTTAAAATTACATCAAAATTACAATGTAACTTTATAATCATAAAATTTCATTAATTCTTATAGTAATGTATGTGTATACACTTTATTAGTGCTATTTATTACATTACTTTAAGATTTAATGAAATTTTATGATTATAAAGTTATAATTTATAAAATTCTAAATGAAATAATAACCATTTTAAAATTGCCGCGTTTTCTTGCCACATGACAAGTGGCTCCCAAGCCTACAGATGTCGCTGTTGACAACATACCAAGCCTTTGTTAAGGAGTTAACATACCCTGCAGCTCTCTTAGCTCTGCTCGCAGCTCCAACATAAACGTACCCTAAGTCGTCAAGTTAACGAGTAGAGTCGCGCATGTAATGTACTGATTAAACAATATTATATTCAAATAAAAGTTACTTCGTTCTCAAGTTGTTCTTATTAAATAATCCACCAATCAAAACAGAAAATCTGAAAAAGTTGTCAAATATTTGAAAAACCAAAATTTCAACAATCTCACAGACGTGTTATTCGTCATTAATTAAAAATTCTTTTACCTAGCTTCTGGTGTAGCACTTCCTATCTTTTGCTTCTTCCCATTTCAATCTCACTTTCATCTTCAAACATTAATTAAACACACTTGATCAAAATTACACTTTATTTTTTACCATTCTTCTATACAAATTTAAATTTGTGACTTCCATCCCAGCTTGAAGTAAAACAATCAGCATTAGGTAAACGTATACATAAAATATCTTTCATATAAATTCTGATCAGTCAAACATGAAATAGTTACGCAAATGAAGTTGAACAGTTATGCAATAAGGTAAACTGAATAAATTCGAAATTCGAAACACTATCATCGACCAAAGTGTAACAAACTATAATTATTCAATTAAATAGTTTTGACCTAATAATAATGTATAAGTTATGATATTAAAATAAATTTTATTCAACATATTATGTAAAGCTTAAACTTGTTTTATATAAAACATTTTTACAACAAAAATTAGTTCTTTGGTTTTAACACGATATAATTAATTAAACCTCTGATACATCATATAGTCCCCTTCGTATATCTGAAAAACTTCTAAAACTTGGCAAATTTAATGAATCTTACAAATCTTCAATTAAACCTGAATACTTTTGTGTCTGGTATAATTATTAAAATTAAAATAAATATTTCTCAAAAAATATTATAAGTGCGGCTCCTTAGGGTTAAATCATGGGGGGATGTAGTGTGCACGGAACAGGATATTTAATGAAATGTTTGGGAGATTCAGGGTGAAATATATTGTAGAATGTAGGTGGAATATGAAAGGGAAAATGCCTCAAGATCTAGAAAAATGTTTAAAAAGAAAAAGGTTTTGACATTTTTACCATGTGAAAATGGATTCATCGATCGATAATAATCTTTACGTACATATTTACAAGAATGTTTTAATATTTTGAAAACTTACGCTTTTATGCATATTTTCAAGCAAACGATTCATTCTTAATATTATGAGTTCTTAAATGAGCAGTCAGAGCAGATTTTTTTTTAAATTTCAAATCGCAAAATTCACAATGTGTTCTTATATGACGAATTAAACAAATTTTTATTTTAAATTTCAAGTTGCAAATTGAGCAAACAAACGGTTTCTCTCTAATGTGGGTTCTTAAGTGATCGGTCAATTGAGCTTTTCGTATATACATTTCGTCACAATAGTTACAAGCAAATAGTTTCTTACTGATATGAGGTTTTAAATTAATGAAACCAGATTTCTCTACAAATTTTGTATGGATTCGTAAGTGAGCACTCAAACTACGCTTATTTGTAAATTTCAAATAACAAAATTCACATGTTAAAGGGTTTTCACCGGTGTGAACCATGCAATGTAATTTAAATTCTTGAATTCTGGTGAATTTTAAGAAACAAAATTTACACTGGAACGGTTCCTTGCTAGTATGAGTAGCTGAATGTAATATTAAATCGTCTTTCTTTGCACATTTAAAATCACAAACTTTACACTCGAACATTTTTTCGCCTAAATGAATTTTTAAGTGAATTTTCAAAAGAAATTTTAAAGCGAACTTCATATCACAAAAACCGCACGTAAAAGGTTTTTCACCAGCATGCTTCTTCAAATGCCAGTCCAACACTTTTTTTCTCGAACATTTAAAGCTACAAAAATGACAAAGAAATGGTTCGTGGTCAGCATGGGTATTCGCATGTCTTTCCAAAGATGATCTACTAGAAAAAGTTGCTTCACAAATAGCACCAATAAATTGTACTTCTCCATTTAGTTGCGATTCTAAAGACGAAGTCTCTTCTTTGATGTCGATGGAATGATGTAAATCTTCTAATTTGACATTAATATAATCATCTTCTGTTTTAGTTTCATGTTTGATATACAGGTTAGATAAAATCGAAATACTTTCGTTAGATTTTTCTGAATTTTCCAGTTCTCCCGGAAGTACCATTTTGTTCGTACTTGCCATCAATTGATTATTTGAAAATATTGATTTGGGTATCAGTGTTTTAAGCATTATGATCCTCTCACCGCTAATAAAATAAAATATATGCACTTAATTAATTTAATTAAATTAAAATATTTCCGATACATAACCACATACACGGCTGTCACTGTTTTCCTCCAGTGAAATGTAGCCAACGTGAGAAAAAGCATATAACTATTGCGTTCCCGCTATATCCAGTGACGCCCTAATGACGCTCAAGGACCCCAGTGTAAAAACTGAAATATAAAATTTACTACGCTTTTTTATTTTTCTTGAAAAATACTAAACCCTCTAATGGTCTAATGCATACTCTTTAAATTCAGTTCATTGTTTAAAGTGAACGAATTAACTAAATTAACTAAATTGTGTGCTATATGGGTGGTAACCAATCGAGTTTTCCTGTATCTACTCACTATGAAATTAGGGCGGCCGGTGAAGGGAAAATTTTAAGACATCTTAAGTCCGGTTTCTTCCTCGCGTCTTAAGTCCTAACTAGAGCTAAGCTGCAGCTTAAGTTGCGACTGTCACTTGCAATGTGGCAGATTTTAGGCTGTTTCCAAATTGAATCTCAGCTAAGCAATTGCTCAGATAAGGCGTCGCCATAATATTTTGGTGCAACTCGACTCAGGCTTTAGGTAGAGCTTAGACGCGGTTAGACCTTAGCTTAATGTATGGAAGCCGTACCTGTATAACAGGTACTTACTATTTAAATACCAGTATTTAGGTTGGCCAGCTACCAACCTAATAGATTAGAAAAAGGTTAATATACCAAGGACCGAGTCGGCAGCATGGGAAGTAGGAGCATGCAAGTAATAGCTGTTTTTGTATATATAATTATAATTGTAATAAAGTAAGTTCTCAGTGTGCATTGTTGAATACTTAATACTGGCGACGAGAATGGGATTCATATTTGGCGACGGGAAACGAAGCGAACCCAGTGAAACAAATGGTAAAAAATTTGGAAAGTTCAACGTAAAGAATATAGAAAGCGAAGACGTTAGCGAAGGTCTTACAGAAAATACCGAACAATCAAAGATAACAAAAATCATAATCGGGTCAAAATGGCAAAAATTCAACAGTTTGATGAAGAATTTGAAGATTTCGAATCGTGGGAAGAACGATTAAGGTTTCATTTTACTGCAAATGAGGTTAAACCAGAAGTACAAGCGGCGTATCTGTTGGCGTGCATGGGCGCAAAAAGTTACAAAGTAGTGAAGAACGCACTATACCCTGAAAGTACGGAGGGAAAGTCATACGAAGCGTTGGTAAAGGTTTTGAAACTTAAATACAGGTCAGTCACCAGCATATTTATAAAAATATTCAATTTTTATAATCGGAAGCAAGCGGAAAACGAAAAGATAGAGTTTTTCATTTCGGCGTTAAAGGATTTAGCTCGTGACTGCCAGTTTGGAGAATTTTTAGACCAAGCACTGCGGGACCGATTGGTGTGTGGTATGTTCAACGCGGATACGCAGAAGAAGTTATTCGGAGAAACTGAAAAATTAACGTTCAAAAAAGCAAGTGAATTCGCAAATAGAACGAGAAGCGCTAGCGATAATGTTCGCTGTAAAAAAATTTCATAAGTATGTGTATGGTCGAAAATTCACATTGATCACCGATCATCAGCCGCTACAATACATATTTGGCAGTAATTCAAGAATTCCCATGACTTCTGCAAATCGTCTCCAGAGATGGGCAATTATCCTATCGAGTTATAGATATACGATTGAATATAGAAAAGGAAAGAACATCGGTAATGCGGATGCACTATCAAGGTTACCGTTAAAAGAAACTACGAAGATTTCAGAAGCATTTTACTCTTTCAACTCAGTCGAATGCGCGCCTCTCAGTCACATAGACGTAGCAGCGCGGCGTCCAAAGCAGATGAGGTAATATCAAAAGTATTAGAACTTACCTGGAAGGGGTGGCCAAATGCGATCAACGATGAAAGATTTAGGCCATATTTCTCTAAGCGTCAAGAGTTATCGGTGGAATCCAATTGTTTAATGTGGAGCAATAAAGTAGTCATTTCGGAAGCGATACGTCGGTCGGTGCTGGAACTTTTCCATGACCAGCACATTGGTGTTGTGAAATCCAAAATGTTAATGCGTTCATACTGTTGGTGGCCAGGGATGAATGAGGACATTGAAAAGTTTATTCCATTATGTGGCCGATGCCAAGAAGCACATAATTTCAAAGCAGATGCAACCGCTGCAGCTATGGCCAAGAGCAAACAACAATTTTCAAAGGGTACACATCGATCTATTTCACAAATTTGGTTACAATTTTTTGATTTGGGTCAATAACAAGTCAAAGTGGATAGAAGTGAAATTTATGAACAAGGGAACATCAGCAAAAGAGGTAATAGTGGCATTAAAAGAAATAATTTTATTTTTTTATTTTATTTAAGAGTAGTAGGGTTACCAGTGGAATTAGTATCAGACAATGGCCCTCTCTTCAGTGCGCAAGAATTCGTAAAATTTTGCCAATCAAATGGCATACGACCAGTCAAGTCACCACCATATCACCCTCAGTCGAACGGACTAGCAGAAAGGGGAGTACAGACGGTTAAAAGAGCGCTAGAGAAAACAATTCTAAGATCAGTACAACGTCTGACAGAAAGCGAAATAAGAGAACGTTTAGCACATTTCTTGTTTTCTTATCGGAACACGCCAAGCACAGTAACGGGTGTGTGCCCATCTGAATGCGTACTAAGAATGAAACCAAGGGTCAAGTTTGATCTTATCAAACCAGCAGTAAATGTTCAAGAAACTATTAAGAGAGACCTAAAAGAAAAGGTACGAAAAGTACATCAGTCGAAACTATATAATAACGGAGAAATGGTATTTGTGAAGAACAATAATGAACGTTCCGGTATAAAATGGTTGAAAGGTAAAATTGTTTGAGTTATCAGTTTCAACACTTACTTGGTATCGGTTAATGGAAACAAAAAGCATGTTCACAAGGACATGCTAAGAAGTGCACCGACGGGGGATTTTAGAAGCTCGGATCATCAGGTACAACAACCAATAGAAAACAATGTTAGTTTATCAGAGAAAAGAGAAGATAGCGTTACTAGACAACCGAACAGAGAGGTAGTACTGGAAGAAGTTCGTACGAAGGAGACAGGACAAGTTGATGACGGACCAAAGCAAGAAAATGATAGAATAGAAAGAAAGGATGAGATAAGGACAGAAACCTTATCACCACAACAGCAGCGTGTGTGGATCCAGCCAAGTCAAGACGCACCTGCAGAAGTCCAGGTTAGAAGATCCAGTCGAACAACACGACCTCCTGAACGACTCAACATTTAAAAGGGGAGTAAATGTAATGTATGGAAGCCGTACCTGTATAACAGGTACTCACTATTTAAATACCAGTACTTAGGTTGGCCAGCTACCAACCTAATAGATTAGAAAAAGGTTAATATACTAAGGACCGAGTCGGCAGCATGGGAAGTAGGAGCATGCAAGTAATAGTTGTTTTTGTATATATAATTATAATTGTAATAAAGTAAGTTCTCAGTGTGCATTGTTGAATACCTAATATTAGCCAGGCAACAGCTTAAGATGCGATGGAGAAACCGGGCGTTAGAAAATCTAGTAAAATCTTAGAAAATTTGAAAAAATCTTAAGAAGGAGAAAATCCGAGAAACTGTAGAAAATCTAAAGAAATCTTGAAGAATCTTAAGAATTGTGATGTCGTGGACCGAATGGAATAAATAATACCCACTTTTGTATTTGTTATTTATTGTATACTCTGTAAAGTTACTAACAAGCGAATGAGTGAATCTAAGTTACTATTTACATTGTTTATATTACAATTTGAATTGGTGGATTCTGCGCATAATATATTACAAGAATAGTATAGATGAACTGTTTTATGCCTCTTCAATTTTTAAAGAAAAATCTTAAGGCAATTCAGAAGGATCACCATTATCTTCAGCCTTTTCTATCCACTACAGAACAATGCCTCTGAGAGAAAGGTTTCAGCATTTAGACTCCTCGGCAGCTTAATCCGGATAGAGGTATGTCTGTAACTTTATTTTTAGTAATTGATAACGGTAAGCAACTAATATCAACCTAGGAAAACCGCCGGCTTTACGTGGCCTCCAAAGCACGGAAACGGTCATACAAATGTTTTAGACTTTCCCCGGATAGAGTTAGCAGTGGAAAGTTTCAACAACTTTATAAAAGGAAATCTAAACAATTTTTGACTTGTGATTCGGCTATCGCTAACCTCTTGCCCTACTATTGATAGATAAAATAATGACCTTACGTGTATATATTGCGATGGTATTTCCGCGCCCTCATGAGGAAGTTTCATAGTGAGAGGGGCTTCCAATTAGTGTTGGCATTCTTGTCTTGCTCTTGTCTTGCTATTTCTTGTTTTTGTCTTGTCTTGTCTAGTAGACAAGACTTGTAGACAAATTGTAGACAAGGTCTTGTCTATTAAATTCTATAATTTAATATAATATAAATATATTGTCTATAAATCTATAAATTCTTGTCTTGCTGCTCACGCAAGACAAGAAGTCTTGCGAGACTTCTTGTGTCTCAGCCATCACTACTTCCAATACCTTGGCACGTTGTGCAGAGGGTAAGTGGAAGTCGAGGATCCATTTAAATAGGTTGACGAACACTTTAAGATCCCTGTAAATAATTTTAAGGTTTGTTCCCATGTTCTTAATAATTTTAATTTTGTTTTCTGTTTGAAGTTTTTTAAAAAAACTCTGGGATTTTAAATTTTTAAAATTCGAGAAAGACAAAACCACGCTATTACAAAAATTATTCCAAATTCTTCAATAATCGGAAGAACAGAACTGGCGAAATTCAAAAAAACCGGCGCAACAAGTCCATCAGATAAAGTGGATCAAGAATGGACGTCCACAAAGCACAATCATTTTTGTAATTCATTTATCTGGTGGGCTAAACAAACTATCCATGGGGAAACCTGGGGAAAACAAACAGGCAAAAGTCAGTCTAGCAAAAATGTCGAAGAGCACGGTCGACGACAAGATTCGTGAGTGCCACAATTTCCAAATTAGTGCAAAGTCCGTCGAATTTAAAATAACCAAAGGCCACGGAGCTGAAGCAGAACGAGTGAGATTAAGGTCGTACAAAAAAATCCTTTTTAACAAAATAGATTCGTGAGTGCCACAATTTCCAAATTAGTGCCAAGTCCGTCGAATTCAAAATAACCAAAAGCCACGGAGCTGAAGCAGAACGAGTGAGATTAAGGTCGTACAAAAAAAAAATCCTTTTTAACAAAATCCCAGAGTTCAGTTAGTTTCGTTTTTTTGTTTATTTTCGTTAAAGTTAACATTGTTCGGGTTATATAGTTGTGTAGTTAGAAGTAGTTAGTAATAATTATAAGCCACTCACTACCCGTACCACCACCCAAAACACGGTTCAAAGTATTTAAATTCCGATTATTGTGTTCATTTATATTCTTTTTTTATTAAATCCATTTACACATAAATACCCCTTTTTATTGAGTTTAAGAATAATCAAAATTAATCAATTTGATTTGGCGCCCAACAACCCAATAAGCGCGATCCCACGACATTCGAAGAGAACCTAAGGAGCAACGAAGGTTACAAAGATAGCAACGGGGGGTCGTAGCAATATGTATATTCCTGTAAGGCACAGCTGATTGCTCAATTTTATTAAAAATATTATTTGCTAGGTTGTTTTATTTCTTAGATTGAAGTTTTCAAAAGAAAACTAGCAATAGTATTTTATTTTATTCCATTCCCAAACTTTTAAATTATATAATATAAATATAAAATAAATTTCACAGGATTATTTTGCCGCACCTTATACAAATTATGTTTTACGTTTGGTTGCATCCGTTGCATCAGTAGATCAGTAGTTGCACAGCAATAGAAACAAATTCAGAAAATTCAAACCGTACTTCTTTAATTTGCAGAACTTTCAATTACATTTTATAATTCATATATAGATAGCGCGTGTGTCTGTGTGGTATTGTAAACCCGACAACACTGTTTAATTTGGTTATGTTTCGACAGAATGTCAAAATCTAATACTCTGTGATTTCCACCAATTGTAGAGTTTTTCACTAGTTGACAATGAAAAACAAGTTATTTATAAAAAGAATAAATTTTGTAAATTACTACAATCAATTTTTATCGTGAAACGTACAGTAAGAGTTTTTGGTTCGATTGCAATGATTATTTTCAATATTTTTGCTAGTCGCGAGTGCAATATTGAAGTAAATCGAATTTTAATGTTTCTTCATAGTGACGTGGTATGCGAAAGCGTTTGTACCGGGAGTGATATTTGAAATTTTACATGTAGTTAATGAAGATCCAAACAATAGAAATTATAGGGAACCTACACCTCCTGAAGAACATCTCGGAGTTGCCTAAGGTAAGAATTTAAATAAAATGTATTATTTGAAAATAGCTTGATTGCACCACTAATGCAATAGTCTTCATCGAACCAAGTTTTTACACTTTCTAGGTTAACCAATTTAGTTATTTTTTAATTTTAGCTATTTAGTTACCATCTATGATGGGTATGTTCGAATAGAAGCTCCGAACACTTCGGGCCTGCTTGATTAACTCGAAATATACTCTATTAGGTATTTGTTGCAATTGAGTCTCGATCGCATTGTAAAAATGAGAAGAAAATACAAAAAGTAAAATTAATTTTAAGCTACTGTGCCACGCTTGATAAGCAACAATATTATTAGTCATGAGGGAAATGTTGGGAACACCATTTTTGACATTGCAACTTTGTTTGGTCTAGTTAGGAGATGAACATATCAAAAGTCCCCGCCCGTAGCCCCTGAGGCGGGGGGAGGATGGGTTTGAAGGTCCAGTTTTCGGTTTTTTGCCTATATCTCGGAAAATACCCGTCCTAGCGACATGACTATTCTATACAAAATTAAAGTTGATTAAATTATCTACAAGTTTTATTCAATGAAGTTTTTCGATATCTTGTATAGTTTTCGAGATATCTGCTTTTGAAAGTCTGTAATTTTGGGAAAAAACATTTTTTGCTCTTTTTGACCGGATAAGTCTTGAACGATGCAATCAAAAAATAAATGCCGACTATTGGGTTTTAAAGCATTAAATTCCCTTTAAAATATATGTTTATTACTTTACTAATTTATTTAGTTTCCTTCAAATGTCATAAAAAAAAGACATAAGAAATTAACATAAAGCATTACAACAGTAGGTACCATTGAGTCAATTTCTTGTTCCTCATCCTCGTTTTCGTTCTCATCTTTATTTTCTTTAATATCTTCTTCATCGGACCCCTGTTCTTCTTCATCTTTGGAGTCAACTCGAGGGGCACCATTCAGGTAGTTTCCCTGGCAATTTTGGCATGAAATAATAAATAAATTAATACTTCTAAGGATTATACTCAACACGTCCTCTAGGTGTTCCATCTGCAAACATTTCATCTCTAAAAAAGTGAGTTTTGCACTGAGCTGCTTCACCTCCTCTCCATGCCAACTCGAATGCAACGACATTCTTTAACCCTACGGGGGTCGCATGTCTTTTTCTAACTGGTCGCATGCACCTCACAGGATGTTCTGTGTTTATATAGAGTTTTAATTTTTTTTCAGAATAATGAACAATAAACATTAATTTATATGAATATAATATCGACACCTGATATGAATAACATTGTAACTCACTTTTGCTTAGTTTTCAGGAGATCATTTTAAAGATTTTTGTTCTATATTTTTGTTGTTTTTATTTTTGAATATATTGTTATTATTTTTAAAGTGACTTTCTATGTTTTTCTTTTACTTTCTAATAGTATGAATCATTTTGTTGTTTACTTATTGAAAACACTATTTTAGTAAGGAAATGAAGCAAATATGGGCTACCTATTATATTTTTACATGTAAAAGAAAAATCACACATTCAATATCAATACCAAACATACTCAGCGATAGCTACATTAGTTAGTTACAACCTGTCATAATTTCACGTTGATTAAAACAAAAATAAGTTCATTATTTTGAAAACAGTGCGAAGATGCAATTTTGTTTCAATTAATAGTTGGTCCTTAAATTATGGGCTACCCATATAAATGTGTAATAAATATAAAATGCGAAGTGGCAAACAATTTTATTTGTCATAATAATCTAAATTAATCAAAATAATATCAAAAATTTAAATAAATCAAATAACTTAACCTAATTAACCTAAAAAAGTTCTATGACTAGCTGAAACGACGAAAAATTCACATAAACAAATAGAAGTTAATGAGTGCAGCGAAATCTCTACCGTAGAAGTTTAACATCGCCATTTACTATTTGCAATGACCGATTGAATAAAAAATCAACGGTCAGCTGAGAAACCCACCTAGCCCATATTAAAGTGCTAGCCCATATTTGCTTCCTTTCCCTAGTGTTACAATGCGTTATATTTAAAGAAGTTTGAATGAATATCATTGTAACTAGTAAATACAATGTTATTTTGATATGTAGATATCATTTTTGTCATAGTATTAATAAATGGTAACTGATACAAAATAAAACAAAATATAACGTGTTTACATTATTTTTTTACTTATAACTTTAAAAATTAATAAAAGCATAATACATATAAATTTTAAGCAAACGTAGTTACTCGTTGTTATTGTTAATTATAAAAATAAAATTAAATAAAAATGCTCTATACGAGAACAAAAAAATGTATTAAATGATAATGATAAATATAGCACTAATCTTCATCATCGGATAACTGTGGACCAGTTTGAGAGTGAGGTATATTTAAGTAAAAGCTTCTGTATTGATCTGGAATTCCACCACTAGTACATAAACTATTTAAATATTTGTATTTTAATGTGGATATGAGATGCAATCCACGATATGCTAAAGGTATTTCATGATTCCATATATCGCCGATATTTTTAACTTTATTACTTTTGCAGGTTCTTTTCTTTCTTATGGGTTGGCTTTCCAGATCAAGCCAAGAGAGCAATTATCAGAAATAAAGTCATACTGAAAATGTATGAGGTGAGGTTTATCGCTGCATACTCTTAAATGTTTTATTTTTGACCAACAAACTTTCTGTTTGTTTTGATCCAAATCCCAATTTGGTATCTTTTGTAAAAGTGATTTAAAATCTAGGATGGCATGTTGGCCAAGTTCTTTTAAATCATAGGGTTTTCCTGTCGTTTTTGTGCTTCTTATAAGTGTATACCACTGCTGTGATATGTAAATTACTTGGTTTTTCTTTCTGCGTTCTATAAGAGCATGCATTGAATCACCCTCAGATTGAGAGTGCCCTACCTCAAAAAGATCTTAAGATTGCTAGGATACCTTGCTTTAAACTACTTCGGATAGTTGGCACAAGGAGCCGTTTTTATAGCTGCGGTCGTACTAAGGCTGAAGATAACTCCCGCAAACATTCGTGAGCAGTTACTCTTTTATTAATCCCATCTCTTTGAAGTGTACATTGCATTAGAATGCGCGCATTAACAGCCGCTTGATCCAGCATGCCATAAAACACTCGCATCAGCCAACGATTTGTCTTTCTGGAAATGGTATACGCGTGGCAAAGCATATCAAAAGAATCTGTACCACCTTTAGTCGCATTGTAATGCCGAATAATTTGAGGTTTTCCGTTTTCAATTTTTGTGGAGTGAGTAGAAGTATAAGTAGAAGCCAGCAGCACAATTTTATTTTTCTTCGGTGTGTGCGACAAGAGAGTTCTCCCATTAGAATAGAAACAAAATTTGGTACCCGGCGGATCTTGGTCGGCAACCTTCATCTCTGCGGGAATTTCGCGTTTATTTTTGCGAATTGTTCCTGTCACTGTGATATTGTACGGCTCATTTTTCATACGTTCGAGAAGTGGAATTGACGTGAACCAGTTAACGGCTGTTACAGTTCTATTTGTGTCATATATAGGAGTCGTAACTTCACGGAAAAATATTCTGAGATTGACTCAGATTTGTCCTCAAGATTCATTTTACCTAAATACGGGATTTCATGTATCAAGTAACTTGTTTCAGCATCGTTATTTTGAGACCGTATTTGTCTGGCTTTGATTTAATATACATGCGAAAACTACACTGCAAAACTTTGAAGGTTCGTAATTATCTTTACAATTACGGATAAAAATATCCCAAATTTCTCGTATTGGAGAAAATTTGTCACTTGGATTTCGCTTTGTCTTGTCATCAAATCGTAAGCAAGTACACAAAAACATGAATCTTGCTTTGTTCATAACGCATTTATAAAACGATATTCCATTTTCGTTGCTCCACAGCTCATAATAGACATTAGATGATTTCCACATACCATTGTAATATAGTAATCCTATAAAAGCTTTCAGTTCAGATTCATCAGTGTGATGATGATAACTCTGTAACTCTTCTTCATTAGCAATCATCTGTAAACAAATAGCTTCAATTCGATCATTCGTGTATTGTATAATAATTTTTATGATCTCATCTGTAAATAATACATTCCAAAAGTCAGTCACACTTTGTAAATTCGACGCTGCACCTTTAGGTCCTACGTTTTCAAATAATACAAAGACATTAAAACGATCTGACCTTCTCTCCGGCACCTTTGTTTCCCACACGTAGCCATTTTTTCCCCTTAGCTTAGATACAGGTCTACCGCGTGCCCGTGATTGAAGTGTACGAGCATCAGCTGTTGCGTCTTCTACCTCTATGTCTGTCTCTGAATCATTACCTTTACCAGATATTTCACTGTCAGAACCTTCTTCTTCTTCAGAGACATGGTCGACTTCATCGTCTGATGCTTCTCCATCTATAGCTTCAATATTAGGTTCCTCCACAAGCAGATCTCGAACACGCCGTGGACGTAGGTTATATGCCATCTATAATTATATTATGCATAAAATACATACAGGGTGACCAGTTGACCATCTGAACATAGGCAATTAACATAGGAAATTGATTTTTCTTTAATTCCTGCTTCCCATCACATCGGATAAGAATGAAAATGGTATCAATTTAAAGAGATTTTTATTCCGCTTCTAAAGATACCTAACACTTGATATTTTCTTTTTTAATTACTGGTAAAAACTCACTAATAAAATGCAAAAAAGTGATTTTAAAAATAATTTCTTATACAACTGACATTAAAAGTGTAACTTTTAGTTCAAATTACCCGGGTTAGAAATTATAGAAATTATAGAAATATTAGAAATTTATAAAGTAGCACGTTAAAATAGTTATTTATGTATCTAGGGCATTATGACGATGTTTATGTCGAGGGCAACCAATTTAAAATGGCGAGGGCCGCCAGGCCCGAGAGTTTTTAAGTTGCTCGAGAGCATAAACACCGAGTAATGCTCGTGATGTATACAACGTTTTATATTTCACTGCATTTAGATTTGTCAATATTTAAAATTTTTATAAATTTTGAATTTGATTTTGATTTTGCTAAATTTTCTAGTTTGCGGTGGCTTGTATCTATGACGATTTGTTTGTTTTATTGTTTGTGAATAAAAAACTAGTCACAGTTGTATTGAATGGACGACGAAATTCCAAAAAGCATTCAAGAACGAGCCGATAAGGCTAACGAAAACTTGTTGCCCAGAAAATCTCGTGTGCAATATGACAAGGAGTATCATAACTTTGAGAAATGAATGCTAAAAAATGATTTACAAATTACGAAAGTCAGTGAAACAGTCCTTTTGGAAATGTACCATCAAAAGTTGCTAAATATTTAGGTTATGCCGATGCTAAAGCGTTCACAGGCCACTGTCTACGAAGAACATCAGCAACTCTTCTTGTAAATGCGGGTGGGGATATGTTGACCTTAAAAAGACATTGGCAGTGGAAAAGCGATACGGTGGCATCTGGATACATCGAAGAAAGTATGGAATCGAAAAAATAAAATAAGCCATTTAATTGGTACTGGCAACGGTGACGCTGGAACCTCGAGAACTGATACCTCTAACCTGAGAACGTTTCTTCATTTTAAAATAGTGTAGATTTAGGAAACTGTTCAATTAGTGGTTCTTCATTTGAAAATTGTATATTTAATTTTAAATAAAATTGAAAACAATAAAATGAAAACATTTTTTGATTTGTAAATATAATTGCTAATGAGAGGGCATAATGAGCGGGCATTATGATTTATAGGCCCTAGGGCGTTATAGCCTATTTAATATATCTCGTTGTCAAGGTATAAAAGACAAATAATGATTCAGTGTGATATAAATATTTTTAACACTAGTAAAATAAAGAGTTTTAACACTAGTGATAATTAGTTTATAATTTATTTGTAAATAGTGACATACACATTAGAACTAGAACAATTACTAATATAAATTCCTTGGGAAGTAGCTGACGAATTTTTTGTTGCCATTGAAACATTGTTGTGACTGCTGCTTGGGTCGTTACTACTCGAATTATCAATCGCAGATGAAGTACCAAAGCTGGTCGAGGGAAAAATATTACCTCCAATCAATTTAAAAAAAAAATTGGAGGTATGGTAATCGAAAAAAAATTTCAACTTTTTTTTTTGCATTTTCGAGATCACCGTGTTCAGAAACGTAAAGATCTGCAAAAAGTAAAATAAAAATTTCTGTGTCGGTCTGTCTGTCGGTCTGTCGGTCGTCAAATTTTGTCGATCGATTTGCTTCCGAACTATCCAACCAATTACGACCAAATTTGGTATGGTGGTAGGGTTCATGGTGGAAAGATGACAATAAGGTTTTCGTCGCGATCTATCAATCAGGAGTGCCACCACAAGAAAATAATACGGGATTTTTAAAAAATATTTTGTCTTGCGATATGTTATTTTAAAGGCCTTAAAAGGCTTTATCCAGAATAGGTAAAATTAATCTTCTATCTGTCGTCTGTCAAAAATCACAAGTTGTCAAAGTTGAAACTTTAAGAGTGAATAACTCAAGAAGTGCTGAAGGGATCTTACCCAAATTTGGTACGTAGGTACATTGATCCTAATGGATATGAGAGCATATGTAATCCTTCGATAGAAATCAGTAATGCAACACGAAAAAAATAAAATTAACTTTTTTGGCAAAAACATGAAAAAAGTTTTTGTCGATCGATTTTCTTCGGCATTTCTGCGTCGATTGCAATCAAACTTATTGGACGTATGCCTCGTGGGCTGGAATGGTGAAAATAAGGTTTTGCCAGAGAAATCTTCACCAGGGCCACCACAATAAAAAAAATAAAAAAAAATGAAAATGCCGTCGTATCTCCGGAAATGTTTAACCGATTCAGCTAAAATTTGGTGTGTCGATGGAGCTTTGAAAGTATAAGTATTGGTGAGAAAACAAACCGAGCCAATTGGGTATTTTCACGTTTTTTAAAAAGTATGCAAAGATAAAGTTTATCAAGTATATAAATGAGGTGCTTGAAAAAAAATTTTTTTGGAAGACTATATTTTGTAATTTTAAAAATAAATTCGAAATAAAATATTTGCCGCAAAAACGCAAAATACGTGCTTACCTGGTTGCATATACTCGTATGACGTCATAAGTTACAACGACGAACGTCAAAACATTCAAACAAGCAACATTATCACGATTATTTTGTTTTATACAACTTAATAATTATGGAAAAGCATGGACCTCAACGTACTAAGTACTGTTTTGTGCCAGGTTGTACAACTACTACTGTAAGTACACCGGAAAATGTGTTTGTAGTTGTGCCACATGACGATGACTCTCGTAAAAAGAAGTGGTTTGCAGCAGCTAGGCGATATATGTCAACATCGAAGTCAGTATTATTTTGCTGTGAAGATCATTTTAATGTAGTGTACTCGTACTATATTATGACAAATTTACGTATTTTAATGTTATTTTTATTGCAGCTAGAAGAGGTTATGGAAAATTATACTCGATTTAAATTAATGGGTGGAAGAGTTCTTTTTAAGAAGGGGGTAGTGCCTCATATATTTAACTGTCAGCCAGATAGAAAAAGAGCCAGTAGTAGTAGTGAAAGATCGTTACTTACAAAATTAAAAAGAAGACGACTAGTCGATGAAGCCATTACAGAATATCACAAAAGTCAACAAAATTTACCATCAACCGATGTAGATGAAATTTACACCAGCACAGTTGCAAATAAACCATGCACTAGCACAGCTGCAAATGAACCATGCACCAGCACAGCTCCAAATGAACCTTGCACAACAACTACAGAAATTCGTATAGTTTCGGGCACAACAAAAACACCAACCGAAACTAGAGATGTTGCAATACAAGTAAGAGCACAATTTCGTAGCAAGTATGTGATGTGCAATTTAACGAGCAAAGTGAAACATATTGCTAGTTCACCAATAAAGAGTTTTGTAAATGATCGTGGTACTTCACCACTAAAACATCCTACTCGTAAGAGACGATTGCTTCCTCTAACAAGTAGCAGCAGTAGCAGTTTGGATGTAGAATCAAGTAGTTCGTTTGTTGCTAGTGCATCCGATAATGATACAGAGCTTGAAGAAAGCAGAATAGATGAACAATTAAAAATGTTAAATGCTACTCGCTTGTCGATTCAAAAGAAACCCAAGTTTTATACAGGTATTCCGGATCAATGGTTTACACATATTATGGATTTACTCGAAAGAAAAACCAACATTAGCAAGAAAAATATAATGCTAACATTAATTAAAATCAAATTAAACGATACATTTTTTCGCTTAGGAGACATGTTTGGTATGTCTAGCTCTAATGCTTCTAAGATTTTTAAAAAAACTTTGGTGCAAATTGAAGCTCATTTAAAAACATTAATATTTTGGCCATCTAATGAAAAAATTAAATACTATTTACCCATTCCATTTAGAGCTCGATATAATAACGTTCAATCAATTATAGATTGCTTGGAAATTCAAATTGAAAAACCAAGCGATCCAGTCAAACAGGCACTGACTTGGTCCGAGTACAAAAAATGCAATACACTTAAGTATCTAATTTCCTCAACACCTGATGGTTTTATTAATTTCATATCTAATGGATTTGGAGGACGAATTAGTGATTCTTTATTAGTTCAAGAATGTGGATATTTAGAATGCGCACCTTCAGGCTCCAGTGTAATGGCTGACAGAGGCTTTAAAGATATAGGAAAACTATTACACAATAAAAATTGCACATTAATTAGACCACCAAGTGTTTCAGCATCGACAAAGCCAACCCGCAGTGAAGTGTTGGAAACTAAACGTATAGCAAGTTTAAGGATTCACATTGAAAGAGTAATTCGCAGAATTCGTGAATTTGAATATTTAAAGCCACATTCCGTTATCAATAATAATTTAATTAGTGACACTGATATGGTGATGAATTAAAGCACCTACTATTCTTATTTAAAATTAATAATTTAGTTCAACATTAAAGAAATTTTTCAATTTTTTACTACAACAAAGAAACTTTTATTTTAAATAATATGTAATTCGTTTTTAAAATTAAAGAGAAAAGCCTTTTTCTTTTCATGAATTTATTATCCTTAATTTTATATGCACCTATTATCGACTCAACTAATGTACCATCAGGGCCCTGTTTCATAATGAAAATTTACTAATATTATTAGTCTTGTAATTTGTAATTTGTAAAATTTGGTTTCATAATGGGAAACTACAATTCTACAAATTACTAGTTGTAAAATCAAAAATATTAGTAAATTATACAAGTTTCTGTTTCATAATATTAACTAATAATATTAATTTGTTAAAAATATTAGTTTTCACTAATATAATTTGTACAAGTATTCATTTACCAATATTTTCAAAATATTAGTAAAGTGACCGTCATTATTTTGTAGTTTTATTAAGGTTCTCATCGAATTTTGTAAGATAGAAGTTCAGTGATGTTACAAGATTTACTTTTTAATTCATCCAGTGACAAAGAAGAGGCTGAGGCTCTTAATCCCCGTAGGAAAATTTTTAGAACTCGTATAAATTTTGGTTTCGAGTCATCTTTGGAATGCAATGAACGGTTTAGGAGGTCTGCTGCTAAATTGGAGATGTTGTTGCTAGGAATAGGGCCTCTACTTGCACATCAATCAAAGAAAGGTGGAGCATTGTCCCCTAAGCAACATATTAGTGTAGCCTTACCAGGCCCGTAGCCAGGATTTCATTTCGGGGGGCACTCATAAAAACCTTTCGTAAAAGGTAACATTTTCGGCGGATCCCCTTCCGGGAAATTTTATTATTACAAACAAATGTTGTTTTTTTAACATTTGGGGGGAGGGGGCACTTGCCCCCAGTTGCCCCCCCTGGCTACGGGCCTGAGCCTTACACTGGCTTGGAAGTGGTAGCCATAGTACAATGGGAGATACATATGCACGGCGTTAGCAAAGCGACTATCTGTCGTTCTCTAAAGGTCGTCGTTAACGCTGTTAACGAACGATTGTTTAATACAGTAATTGCATGGCCGGAAAACATAGCTACTGAAGTTAATCGATTTTACTTAGTAGCTAGATTTCCTCTTTGTCTGCGGAGTAATAGATGGATCACTGATACCAATTGATGCACCAGTCGAAAATGAAGCGGCATTTATTGTAGATCGGCATGGTAATCACTCTATAAATTGCATGTTTGTTTGCGGTCCGTCAGGTTTATTTTATTATGCTAGTTCGAGGTGGCCAGGAAGTGTCCACGACTCCCGTGTCTTCCATAACAGCACACTGTTCCAAAGAATGGAGGTAAATAACATATTCCCCACTGCAGGGCTTTTGGGAGATTCAGGCTATTCTCTAAAATGCTGGCTCATACATATATTGAAGTGTTATTTTCTAATTTTCAAAATTTCCAAATATAATATTTAATTTTGTTCACTAAAATTTTCTTCAAAATCCAAATCATTTTATTTAATTTACAATAAATTTTCTATCTTCAAATGGAAACACAAATCAAAAGAGATAACTTGACCATTTGCTATTTTTATCAATTGCATTTACACTGCCTTCAAAATTTTTACTTGTAATATTCACTTTTACGAATTTTATTTACCACTGAAACAAATATTTCTCCAGACTTCCAGTATTCCAATCTTTAAAGAATTTATCACTTTAAAACAAATACTTTTATTCTCAAAATAAATTACAGGAGACAAATTTCTACTATCCGCCTCCAGCGGCCATTTTGGCAAAAAGCTCGGTTTTCTCCGCTCACCATTGCCACCTTAACTAGTTGGCGGGAAAACCTACAAATACAAGTTTGATACAAATTTTAAAATGAATAAATTTTTACAAAAACACAAAATTTTCCAAATAAAATATTAAAATTTTCAATGAAGGATTTTGGAACATGACAATATATGAGCCATTATATCGTGGCTTATAATATAAACTTATAATTAAACTTAATTATAACAAAAACAACGACAATAATCAACTTAAATCAATAATATACTAATAAACGCTTACACACAATTATTAACGACTTTTAACAAGCCGCCTCGATTTGATAACTTGTACTTTTCCCTTGTATAATCCAGGTAATACTATTAGTGTAGATATTTGTTTATGGAACAGAAATTATTAGGGGTAATAATTTGTAATTTGTAACTTGTACTTTTTAACTAATAATATTAGTACTATTATGAAACAGGGCCCAGGTGTTTCGCAACGTGAAAAATCATAAAGTTTGGAAGCAGTAATACGCCCATATATCTCAATTTACGCCACAGTGGAGAATCGGCTTGTCCTTTTGATGCCTTTTCGCCTTCTTCACATAATTTATTTGTCATTGTAGAAGTACAAAACGAAATAAAATCATGACAATGTACACCTCCTTGCGAACGAAACATTGACATTAATTTGTGCAGTGATAAATTGTCAAATTTTTCTTTATATCGATCCGAAGAATTTGTCCCTCCAGGTTTACTGTATTACCTATGGTTGTAATATCACTTCTAAAGGTGGATGCGCTTACTGATGTTAAATGCAACTGCAGATGAAGTAACAGCTGAAGTAACACGATGAAGTAAGTAAAGTAAAAGATTAGTAAAGTAAAGTAAAAAAGTAAGTAAGTAAAAGATGAAGTAACAGCAACAGAATAAGTAGCAGTTTTGGTAAAATTTGCAGCCGTTATAAACTTAGTCGAAGTGCCAACAGCAGATAATCGTGGTCGCATCCAATATGAAGTGATATCTGCAGGGGAAGGTTCTTCGCTTCTTCTATGTGCCCACATAAGGAAAGCCAAAGCATGTTTACAACCACCTATTAATATAAAAAAATAGTGTAAAAAAACAATCGTCCTTCTAATTTATTACATTTACCTAATGATGAAGCACAATCTCTACACACAATATCTAATATTTTCTCTTCTTCTTCGTTAACCGTCAAAGACACCACATAATTCTTTGTACGAACTCTGTGTTCCGGACACACTTGACATTGAAGAATACATAATGGACCTTCTCTTTTTACCTCAACATAGCCAATTGCGTTGTCACCGTACTGTTCACGAGATGATGTGTCAAATTAATAAATAAATTATTGATAGTAGAATAAACATACATAACATAACCTCCAACACTTGACAATTTACTTTATAGAATACAAATGTGACTATAATAATTATAATGTAGTCACGATATTTGCATTTTCTTTTAAATAAGTTTATGCTTAAATTTAGTAAATTAGTAGTAAATACAATACTTACGCATTCGCTTTTGCGCCTCCTTAATTCTGCTGCGTTAAACCGTTCATCATTTTTAATAAATGCCATTAACATATACATGTAACCTGATGGCAAATTATTTGTTGCCGCTTTCATAAAACCTTCCGATGGCATTTTGCGTTATTTGTATTCGTTTACGATTTGCTATAACACTTGATAATAAGCACTTAAACAACTAAACTTTTATATGCACTACACAGTACTTTGACAGTACACACACATGCATGACACACATGTAACTTAGTACGTCACGCCTATCTTGACCAATAAAATTGCGTTTTGATTCTAATTTAAAATTAAGCATTTTAATGAAATTTGAAAATGATTTTGCATTATAATAGCAAAATATATCGGTTTTTAACTATTATATGATTTTTCTGGTACGTTTATTTATATAATAACATATAAATTATGCAAATAAAAAATTGATGCAAATACCCAATTGTAACAGGGCGGCCAGGTCAGAAAAATTACAGAAAATATTAACTGAAATCCTAATTTATATATTTTTTGTGAGAATTTGTCAGATGGCTTGCAAAAATAAAACAATATATTCAAAATTTTAATAAACGTCATAATTTTGTGACATATGTGTCAAAATTAGGTTAATGTTGATTTGTATACCGAGTGCAGCATAAGAATTGAGTTTAGGGCTTGTAACAATTTATTTTAGTATACAAAAATAGGTGGTTCGGTGGGAAATATTTTATAATATCGTCATACGGACTGACGGAACGTTACTTTATAAGTAAAAAGTTCTGCCACTAGGTAGCGACCAAGTTTAGGCTGTTTGTTAAGTTTTTTCGAAAATGTTTTCAGAATCAGTAAATCAACAGAAGAACCTCTTCAATCTACCCCATTGATGATAATAAAAATACATTTACATACCTACATTAATGATATTCAATTTGCTTGAAATATTACCTACCAACGATATGATGGAAAGTTTTTTGAAATTTTGCGTGCCTGAGAAAGAAAGAGAGGAAGAGAGAGAGAAAGAGAGAGAGAGAGAGAGAAGAGAGATTATATCCAATACTTGATTGACAGGTGTGAAGTATGTCCTAGTTTACAGCCTCATGGACTTAAAAAAATTATAACCATATTCATTAAGCTAATAAGAAAGTAGTTAATTATATTTTTCTAGATGTATTATTTATTCAAGAACCTCCTCACTTTACCCCCTTGATGATAATTAAAATACATATAACTACATTAATGGGTAGAAGAATTCTCACCATTAATAATAAACGTAAATTAAATATTCAATGTTTGCTTGATAGGGTGGGTTATTCATAATCACATGATCAGTTTACAGCCTCTTGGAAAAATAAAAAAATATGATCACGAGTCTTAATCTAATCAATGTTAGTTAATTATATTTTTCTCGATGTGTTGTCATAATATGAGAGTTGAATTTCCGCCATTAATAACCATCATAATTAAATATATCCAATATTGATTGGAGTGAAGTATGGACCGTTTACAGCATCTTGGAAAAATTATGATCTACTCTTAATTATATTTTTTTCACCATATGCAGTCATTTACTTAATTGATTTTAAAAGATGCCCCATATATTTTAATTAGTGCTCATTAAAATTAGAAACGCATTCCAGCTCTAATTACCATACTTAAAAAAAATTTATCACATTCCATGACTTAGATAATTTTAAAAAAATTCTTGATCGTTGAAGTGAGGTTGTACATCTACTGACAAGAAAAGTAGTCCCGCATTCTTCTCTAGTATGTATGTCTTATAGCATGGTAGCATTTTAATGACTAATGAGTCTCTAGTAAGAGCGTCTCTTGCAACTAGCAGCCGTCGTTATCTTAACATATCAATATCGCTATTAAGTTTTAATCGCAAGTGTTGATTTCAAAAGCTTTTCTTTAGCTAATAATTGTGTATAAATATAATTAAGAAATTAAAACACCATAAATTTTTTTCAAAATGATTTTTAACAAAATATTTTTTTCTTGTTAGTGGCTGACTTTTTTTGGGGAGACGCAGTCTCAAAGACTGCCCCCAGGTTGAATCAACCCCAAGTTGATTCGACTGGTTGGTCGACAGTGTAAACCCCTCCTTTAGTGGAATTGTAAAATATCACAATTGCTGGTTTCTGTGCTTCTCCACTGTCAGGATCAATATAATCATTGAAGTGCATGGACGAAATCAATATCACATTTTTCTTTTTCTTAGGAACATACGATACTAAAGTATCTTCGTTTCTGAAAGCGAAATTACTGGATTTTGCGTCCCGCTTTGCCACAGATTTAAATTCTGTGGGTATTTGCCATTTGTTTTTCTTGAAAGTTCCAACGTGAGATAATCTGTTATCTGCAAATACATTTATTAGGTCCACACTAGTAAACCAATTGTCCATAGTAACGTTACGTCCTGTGTCGAATATTGGTGCACAGAGCCGCACCACAACATATGTGCTCTTGTTGCTAATAGCAAACTGGTTGTTGACCAGCATAAATTTCTAAATTGTAAGTGTACAAAAGTTTGGCATCCACCAAGGCGAATATTTTGACACAAAATTTCGCAGGTTTTGAAGGGATGTATTGGCGAAAAGAACACCTTCCTCGAAATGCTTCAAGCTTCTCGTCAATTGTTGTGTATTCACTTAGAGAATAGCACTTCTGGCAGTTTCGTACAAACTCATCAAATAAGTCACGCACGGCAGCCAAACGATCAACTTCCTTTCTTTTAGATCGAGTCTCCTTATCATCGAATCTAATACATCTCATTAGAAACTTAAAGCGGCTTCGAGACATTGCCAGCCTGAATGATTCTACTCCATCTCCACTGGCGTCCCATAAATCTTCTAAATTTATCCGAGCTCCTCGTAATGTACCGGCAAAATATAAGAGACCGATAAACGCTTCTATCTTTATTTGGTCGGTAGGAAGACAGTCTCGGGGCCTGGAAAATACGTCTTTGATCGAATCAATTATATTGATTAGTGAATTGAACTATTCTTTTTATCATTGAGTCATCCATAAGGCAACGCCACGCAGCTGAAACTGTTTGTACACCTTTAGCTGGACCAATCACACCTGGAAGGTGTTTTAACAGATTCTGTTTTCCCGTCTTTTTTCCTGCCTTGATAGGATTCCTTTTCCATTCTAGTATATCAATAACTTTTTTATTCTGTCTTCTACAGGCTTTATAAATTTTTTTACTCTCTTTATCCTCCTCTTCCATTTCCTCATCTTCTTCTGCATCACTTTGGTCAGTATCGCTATTTTTTCGCTCGTCGCTCATTTAAGTCGCTCGCTAAAGGAACAAGCGTAACTTTATTCCATTTATTCATATTTAAATTATTAGCTGCTTGGGTAGAAATTTCAAACCTCCAGTTTGTTTCAAATAATTTAATAAGGGTTTTCAAATTAGATTCTGCTTCGGCAGTAGTAATCGTTAAATATGAATCATGTTTCTTGTACCCAAATGTTATTGCGATTTCGCAGCATTGTTTTATCGATGTCGCAATATTCATTGCGAATGTGGGCGACATGTAAGTATCTTTTAAATCGTCCTAATTTGTTATACGTTTTGTTGCTTCAACAAAAATATCAAAGTATTGAGGTTTTAGCGCCGAAAACAAATTTGTTATGGAGGGTTCAAGTTTTCTAACTTCGATGAGTATTTTTTGCAAGTTCCCTCATCTTACGCGAAGTAATGTGGACAAAATGTTTTTCTCTATGAGTCATTAGATACCTTGCCCCAAACTGACAGATCAATGTATCATTTTTAGCGTCCTGAGACGCTACGAGAATCAGCACGCATGCGAGGGAATACTTGCTCTTTTAATTGCCGAGGAATTTTTCTGTTCTTAAGAAGTATATCTAAACCCGCAATTTGTGCACCCACACCTTTAGTGTTGTCAGAACAGCACTTTTTTCTATGGCGATGTAACAACTTGGAAGAAAAGAATCCAAGGCAATTATCACATGGCAAAAGCGATCTACCTGGTACATAACCTTGACGTACTGCCTTAAAACATTTTCCTCCGTTTGCTAAAAAATTCCCTTGTCTTCTTAATTTGTTTAACAGTAGTCTTCGTTCGTTGCTTTTTGGAGGTTTTGCTAAAATTTCTGCAACGGCTATTTCTGTTGTGTGGTTTCTTATTATATGACGTGCAAAATTTAAAACTTCAGTTTCACAATAATAGCAATAATCCCGTTTCCTCTTATAAATTTCCTTAACAAGCGGCTTATTTGTAATGATATTTTCTTGGATTTCCATATCAATTTTTGCTGGCGGTGCAACAACCGGAGATATTATTTTTTGTAGTCCACTAGTGAGGTTAGCCTGAAACGAATGAAAAAATTATATGGATAATCTAAAGTATTTAATTTCGTAGCTGCAAAGAAAAAAGGAATCAGTCAGTTTTGGCATTTTTATGCACCTAATTGTGCCAATGAACAAAAATAGTTATTACATTAATGAATAATACGTCAATACTATGAACTAATATCTACTCATCAGTTATTAATTTTTCATTTTTTTTTATATTACATTGACAACAAACAAAAGGTAAAGAGATTTACTCACAAGTGAAATTAATAGAAGTGTGTAAAAAAGCGGAATTATTCCCATAATTGAGCTTAACAAAGACACGTATTGATGGCTAAGAACTACGGTCATCGGGGTTCCACCTTGTTCAATTATTATTAGAATAATAATGAGATTATTTATCAAATAGAGAAGCCAACACTGGTACATGAAAATATCTGAAACTATATAGTACCTACTTACCCCTTTATTAGTAGATTCATAAAATAAATCATCATCATTTTCTAATATGTGGATAGAACTTTCTGGTGAGTGTGCTATAAATTGATTGTCACTATCATCTAATATTATGTCTTCATTATCCTAGAATGTGAACAAGAATTAATGTCATAATTCAATTTTAATATGCTGCAATCATACCTTTTTCGAGTTATAGTCATCTTTTAGTATTAAATCACTTGGGTTAGTTATCCTTATATCACTTATAATAATAATTTCCTCGCGGTTTGACTTTTTGTCTTTGTCAAGTTTTTTAATTTCCGTATCTTGATTAGGTTTCCTAATTTCAGTGCAACTACTGTTCACTGGCTAAAAAGATTATTAAAAATTTACCATGATAAGACAACTATAATTCCAAAGTTTTAAATTAAATATTGCAAAATGGAACGTTTTGTCGTTGCCGCGGCCTGAGTATTTGCCTGGTATATTGTAACAAATTTTGGTAAAATTTGTTTGGTTTGCGTGCGATGCTAATTGCGCATTTTGGTTCCCTTTAGAAGCGCCAATGGTGAGATAGGAATTAAAAATTTATTGATGATAAGGTGCAAATTTTTATACTAGCACGTTTTAATTTTCGTATTTTAAATTTGTTAAATCTCGTTTCTAATTGTTAGGTAAGCGATTTTCTGACTTTTTTTTTCACAAAGTTTACCATTATAACTTTTTAGGAAGCACCTTTCTATAACTTACGATCAAGTTTTTGTACGTTGATGACATTTTTTTTACCATTTACCATCTGGTATTTGTGGGGCAACCTCTGTGCGTTTTTTTTACGTCAAGAGATTTTTGGAAGTGCTGCTAATTTTTTGCACTGTGTTTGAAATTGTCTCGAGAATTTCTGTGAGCCGAAGTTTCTGATTCGAGGTATTGGATGACTGGGCGCAGCCAGCCAAACGTTTGTGGACAATTCCAATGGTTGGAATACGAAGCGAAGAGTGTTGTTGTTTTTATTTTTGGATACTGCTGGACCCATGGATTAGAGGCACCATGTATAATTTCGATTGTGCAAACTTACAGTAGCTACTGGTAAGTGTTATTTTTGCTTCTAACCGGACGGGTCTAGATTTTTTTAAAGCAGTTTGGTGTCATTTGTAGCCACTTTTTTTTGTGGCTTTTCAGCACTTCTTTGTAGATGTGTTAGAAACTATTGTTTGAGAGATTCCAAGTTTTTTTATCCACCGATCATTTGTACTTGTGTGACGACGCTACCGATTCTGTTTTTGATCTCTGTATTTTGGAGTAAATTAAATACGCTATTATTTACATTGCGTTTTATTTCGGAGAGGTTACAGTTGCCTTGGGATTCTTATTTCAGAACTCAGCCATCGCTGTCCGGCACTAATCAGTTAGTTTAAGATCGTGGGCTCTCTGCACCGAGAAAAAGCTGATATTTTCAGCGTGTAAAGGAGAATCAATCTTCCCCCACAGGAAAGATCTGATTTTCATCTCAGTTTCAAGTTGCAAAAGCAGATTGTTTGATAAAAAAACATGGACCGCGCCACCTAGATTGAGACTCGAGTTTCGATCTTACTCTAACGAGATGGATCTCCTCGGTCAACCGCTGATGGACGCAGTATCAAGTTCTGCCAAAGTCTCCACTCGTAATTTGCAATGCTTAAAACTTCAAGCAGCAACTAAACATTTAGCGCCATACACCCACCATCACCATTCTATTAAAAATGAATTAATTTCAATAGCAGCAAAATTTGTGTCCCAGGAAATTAGCAGTGAAATTCGCGAATGTGACTATTTTGCAATTATGGTAGATGAAACCAAGGCCATTACTAAAATTGAACAAATATCGGTTGTTGTGCGCTTATATTTTCAAGGTGTTGTTTATGAAAGATTTTTGGCTTACACACCACCTGAAAGTTAAGATGCTCAATCGCTATTTAAATACATTAAAGATCGACTCAGAAGTTGTGATGTAGATATCTAGAAATGTGTTGCCCACACTTATGACGGGGCAAGTGTGATGAGTGGCCATTTGAACGGGGTACAAGCTTAGTTTAATAAAGAAGGTTCCGCAGGCTATTTATGTACATTGTTTTAACCATAAATTAAATTTGGCGCTTATTGATATTTGCAAATGTATAGGGATGATGAAGCAACAGTGTTTTTTTTATTATTAGAGCAAGTGTATGTGTTTTGTTCTGGTTCATCCGTACATAGCAAATTTATAAACATCCAAAAACAAATGTACCCTGGTAAACAGCCTAGAGAACTCAACTGCATTTTTTCTTTACGCTGGACTAGTGAACTTTACGCTTGCATTGCGATTAAAAAATCACTTAGTGCAATATTACTTTTACTACATAAAAATAGTGTCAAAAACCGAGAACGCAAAGCTGAAGCTATTGGTTTGTTAAACAAAATTGATTTTATATTTGTTTTTAATTTGTGATTGTTTTATAATATTCTGTTTAAATTCAAAGGGGTAAGCGATTTGCTACAAGATCCAAGTACTGAAATGACTCTTGCACTGTCTTTACTAAGTAGTCTTAAGGAGCAATTTTTAGATGCAACAAACGCTTTTAGATGCAAAAATACCCAAAAAGTTTCAGCAGTTCGTTATTAGTGAACAATTAAATTTAGAAAGTCAGGAATTTAATGACTCGAAAACTTTTGCTACGATTTAGACAAGTAGTAGATCAAATTAATTCCGAATTAAGTAAAGGATTTTACCGAAAATCGTCATCAAATCAACAGTTCCCTGCTAATTTACGCGCAGGGAAATTGGAATTTAATGACTAGTCCGGTAATAATTAGTCATTGAAACAAAATCAAAGAGACGTCATTCTTTTCTTTATTACTTATTATTGTTTTGACAGTAGCTATGTATGGTAACTATGTAGTCTACAAATTGACACACTTGAATTTTGCTAATTTTAAAAATGTTGTTCAATTATTGTTTTAAAATTTCAATTTTTTACGATTTTCAATAGTAATATAACAAGACCTCATTTTTAGATCGATAAGTTGTATTGTAAATACGAAGGCATCGTTGCATAGCAATGCACGAAAAACTTGTTTTGAGTGCAATTGCTTATTGCTTATGCCCCGAATCTTTACAATGCTTAATTCTGAAAGAGAAGGTACACAAAAAAACTGCCAAACTAGACACGAGACGGTAAATTTAATAAGAAAACTTGTCGTGTTACAACGCAGGTTCTTAATAATAGTTAAAGGGGGTCGACCTCGGCATGCATGAACTTAAGATTAAAATAGTTACAACAATAATTACAAAAAAATGTCCACTCCAATAATTTGGAGGGTTTACTAGCTGTCGTCGACAGCGGCAATAAATATGCGATAGACGTGGCGAAATTCGAAGCACTTTACAAAAAAATAAAAGATTACTCACATAAGTTGGTAGACTACGAAGCACAGCAAATCACAACACAAGAACGGGATGTTACGATAATACCTCTTTGCAGTTGCTGGAATATGGTGGTTCTTCTGACTTTGCGGAATTTTCCGACCATTCGCACGTGTGGTTGTATGGCCAGGTCCGTACTTAAGTACTGGCGAAACGTGAATGCGTCACAACAATTAATATTCTTGTAGGTGGTTCTCAGTGCGCCTAGCGTTACTGCTGGATTACTTTTCTTAAAATCGTCACCGCAATTTGAAACGGAATGGCGTAATTGCTTTTTCACAGCGCGGTAATAACTCGCGTAATCCTTAACAATGGAACACTCGTGAACGGAATTTTACGCAGAATTCGCGGTAATGCAAAAATAGGTAAAGCACTTGTCAAGACACGGCGGTAATATATTTTACTTGGCGGGAACCAAAAACTTCCCTTCGCGTTGCTAGCAGGGTCGAGTACAGTGGTACCAAGTGAATGCCTTGAGCGGTACCGCGTGAATGCTTGGAAACCCACGATACACTTACTTACGGTATGCCTATGCGCAGGTAGTATGGCCGCCGGCGATCTAAGTGACATCACGTGCGAACCAAGACGCGCTTCTTTATATGCAAATCTTACCGTATATTTTATTAAATATTTTGTAATTTCTTTTATGGCGCCTGTTGCAACCCCGCTACGGGTTGTACAATTGAATACTCGAACCACAAAATAAATGACCCCGTTGCTTAATAATACAAGATGTATTATTTAGCTTGATTAAAACATAACTGACTAACAAAACTTATTTACATATTTACATCCTCTGGTTCTAAAATCTCCCTAGCGTCGCTGCCAACCAACGAGGCAAAAACCTCAATATTTAAAATGTGACAGGGTCGGCATTGTCGCTACAACATCTTCCCTTTTAAGATGAGATGAAATCTCTGTACCAATACGGGGGTCTTGTTGTTCTTGCTGGTCTCCTTCTTGGTTCCGATTGAGTAGGTGTAGGCTGCAGAATTGTTCCCCCCTCCGTACCTTCTGTCGTTTGTTCTTTTCCATCCAGCACTGCTATTGGTTCATGATTTGCTTCGACCTCCTCCGTTCTCGCTGACCGTTCATCTTGAACTGATGAAGGCGTTTTCGACTCCGGGATTTGTAAATTGGTTTCAATTTCGAAGCTGCCCAATATTTCATGCAATGGTGAAATTACTTCGGTTCCATTATCCTTAAAGCGTGGTCGGAGTTGGTTTATGTGCGATCGTACAAGGCCGTCTTCCAGTAAGATGTTGTACATCACTTCTCCAACTTTTTCGATGACGGTGCCTTTTACCCAAAGCGAAGAATTTGCCTTGTATCTTTTTGCATATATCAGGTCCTTGGCGTTGAAGTATCTTGATTTGGCACCATGTTTTAGGTTGAATTGTTTTTCCATCTCCGTGTTCCTTGATGTGTCCTCGATTGTTTTTTTTTGGTAACATTAAATCAAAAGGTGTCCGAATTTTCCTTCCGATTAAGGATTCTGAGGGTGAGGTGCCATTCGGTGTATTTTTGTTTGGGGTAGTGCGGTAAACCAACAAGAACGTTTGGAGTATTTCCGTTATGTCTCCTTCCCCTTCCAATTTCTTTAATGATCTTTTCAAGGTGTCGAAAAATCTTTCCGCTTGTCCATTTGACTGTGGGTGGTATGGCGCACTAGTTATGTGTTGAATTCCATTTCTCAAACAAAATTGTTGGAATTGGTGACTTGTAAATTGAGTCCCGTTGTCAGACACTATCGTCTTGGGTATTCCAAATCGAGAAAAGGCTTCATCTAGTTTTGCTATAGTGGCAGCGGTCGTGATTTGGGTCATTTTAAATATTTCGGGCCATTTCGAGTGTGAATCCACAATGACAAAAAAGTGAACTCATTCAAATGGTCCTGCACAGTCGACATGTAACCTTTCCCAAGGTTCTTTTGTCGTTGGCCATGAACTTAGTGTATGTTTGATAGGGTTCTTTGCTACTGAGGAACATTTATTACATCCTCGAACAAAATCTTCAACGTCCTTGTCTACACTTGGCCAGTAAACATAATTTCTAACAATTGCCTTCATACGTTCTATGCTTGGGTGTCTTTTGTGAAGTTCTTTTAAAATTCGCTTCCTGAAGGTGGGTGGAATCACTACTCTGCTGCCATATAAAATGCTGTCATCTATAATGGATAGTGAGTCTTTCCGCAAGTAAAATTGTTTTAGTTCGGTATCTTCTATTTTATGGGATTGCGGCCAATTTGAAGTAATTTGTTTTATTACAGATTGCATCAATGTGTCCTTCTTTGATTCATTGTTGATCATTGTAAATGTTATCGGTAGGCCTTGGAGAGAGTCAGTTGCTACTTGTCGAACGTCATTTTCAAATTCCTGTACTGCAGCGATAACGTACTCATTATCCGGACGAGAATGGGTGCTTATTAATCTTGATAACACGTCCGCGTGACCAAAATCGCTGGTTGCGATATACTTGATGATGAAGTTGTAAGTTAACAATACTAAAGCCCATCTTTGAATACGATTTGCAGTATAAACCGGTATTCCGTTTTTTGAGCCAAATATTGCCAGTAATGGCTTGTGATCAGTTTCGAGTACAAACTTCCTTCCGAAAATCATTCGATGAAATTTCGTAACAGCAAACACCAAGGCTAGAGCTTCTTTTTCAATTTGAGTGTAGCCCCTTTCTGCTGGGGTTAGTGAACGCGAAGCGTGACATATTGTTTTCCTCGAGCCGTCTGGATATGAATGCATGATGCATGCTCCTAAACCATAGTTTGATGCATCCGCTGCCACAACTATTTCTAACTCCGGGTTATAATGTGTGAGAAGTAAGTTTGATGATAACACTTCTTTGAGGTCTATGAAAGACTTTTGACACTTCCCTGTCCATTTCCAGTCAGCATCCTTCTTTAGCAGTTCAATTAGTGGTCCGCGAAGTCTTCTCATGTTGTCGACAAATTTCCCATAGTAATTTATCGCCCCGAGGAACGATCTTAGTGTTGTTTTGTCATTTGGTTCTGGCATTTCACGAATTGTTTTTAATCTTTCTGGATCTGGTTGTATTCCTTGCTCGCTAATGATATAACCCAGATATGTAATCGTATTCATGAAGAACTTACATTTTGCTATTTTTAGGTGGAATCCGTATTGCTGAATTTTCCTTAAAACTTGATCAAGATTATAATTATGTTCATGAATTGTCTCACCTGATACGATGATGTCATCGATGTAAGCTGCTGCCCCTTCGACATCTGAAAGCATGCTGTCCATGATTTGTTGGAAAGCATTTGGAGCAATTTTGACACCTTGTGAGAGCCTATTTACTTTGAATAAACCCATATGGGTATTGATCGTAAGGAGATTCCTTGATTATTCTTCTACTTCGACTTGTAAGAACGCGTCCGATAGATCTATGTGACTGAAATACTTTCCTGTTGATATTTTTGAGAATATTTCTTGGTGCAATGGGAGCGACCATCCCATCCTGACCATCCCATCCTCGTCGCCACTGTTGCAACCCCGCTACGGGTTGTACAATTGAATACTCGAACCACAAAATAACGACCCCGTTGCTTAATAATACAAGATGCTTTATTTAGCTTGATTAAAACATAACTGACTAACAAAACTTATTTCCATATTTACATCCTCTGGTTCTAAAATCTTGAAAAAAAAAATGTCATATTTTAAATATTGAGGTTTTTGCCTCGTTGGTTGGCAGCGACGCTAGGGAGATTTTAGAACCAGAGGATGTAAATATGTAAATAAGTTTTGTTAGTCAGTTATGTTTTAATCAAGCTAAATAATGCATCTTGTATTATTAAGCAACGGGGTCGTTTATTTTGTGGTTCGAGTATTCAATTGTACAACCCGTAGCGGGGTTGCAACAGGCGCCATAAAAGAAATTACAAAATATTTAATAAAATATACTTTAAGATTTGCATATAAAGAAGCGCGTCTTGGTTCGCACGTTATTTAAATCAGTACCAAATGCGTTGTTTTTTGGACAACTACTGTTATATTTAGACCTCGAGTTCAATAGGTCAAACCAATCGTTAAATAATTGCACAATTTCAGAAGCCTTCTTCCACTCGCTATTTTTAGGCATCAAACCCAGTTCCCCACAGTACTTAATTGCTTTAGCAACAGTGTTAGAGAATAGTTCAGCAGCAAGTCGTACTCTTTGCCTCATAGATCCCTTTACTTCGAGATGTTGCCGAGTTATTTTGTGTGCAAAAGTAAGTTCTGAAATTGAAATGTTTAATAAACTTTCAAAATAATGTTTATTAATCACACTATTTTCGAACACAAAACCTTGGTCGATAAGGTGATTTCTCGCAAGTTTTAATAGGTGAGGTACGTCTGCATAGACAAATACTTTCAAAGCATTGTCCTCGGGATGTGGAAAAAAACAATTTTTATTATGACCCACATTTAACTGCGACCATAGTGATACATTGCCAGCACCCATGTCACTAACTATTCCAACAACAGTAAATTTCGATTTATATAATTCTGAAATTATATTTTCAAGAATATTTCTGGTCATTGGTTGATCATATTGGTAAAAAATTGGTTGTTTCCAATGTTTAGTTAGGCCTCGTAGCATAACAGTTTGGCAGGACTTGTGTGAACCGACTTTTTGTTCTTCTTTTTTGTCTATTTCTATTTTATTTGAAATATAAACTTCGTCGAATGATATGACACACAGCCGTTCCATTTCACTGAAGTCACATGACTTCTTATTCATCAACATTAGAACACTTTTTAGTATACCTGGATTTACGTCAAAATTTGAGACCCATTTTCTTAACGTGGACAGAGCAGGTAAGGGATAGTTATGTGCTCGTAGATAACGATATGCCTTTGGACTTGCACTTCTTAGTGAAACAGCTGATGCAATATCATTTGGGGTCCAATGAATTTTTCGCAATTTATCTTGACACAGTAGTTTCTTAATTTGCCCTTCTGTAAAAACAGTGGCCAGCATATCATTCATATGTTGGAGTTTATTTGACAGTCCAGTTTCCTTATTTTCAGCGACTTTTAGCATACTTGTAAGCTTCTGAATTTCATCTTGTGCTCTGAAAATAATACAACAGTTTAGATAAATAATGTAATAATAAATTAGGAAATATATACTAATTATATGTACAGGGTTAATGATGCTTACTTTTTTAACTCGTTTGCTAAATCCACTTGTATATTACTTGTTTCAGCATTGTCTACAGTAGTGAACAATAATTCAGATACTTCTTGTCTATCGGATACTTCTGTGTCATTATTGTCCTGGTTTGCATCAATAACAACAGCTTCGGATACATGTTTTTTCAACATATCATTAATTTCACCTCTGCGCATTCTTTTTGCTGAACGATCTGATCGTTCCTCTGCTTGCCTTTTATTTTCTTTTCCATTATTACCTGGAAGTTTTAATGTAGGTACCGCATCATGTTTCAAATGTCGACTGTTTTTAGATTTTAAAAACGTCTTTAGATTACTGCAGACATTTTTGCAGCCAACTTCTATTATTTTCTAAAAAACGTTCTTCTTCAAATTCTTGTATGAAATATATTTTATATATATATAACGAAATATATGAAATATAAATAGTATTTGAATTTTTTCATATAGCTTCAAGTTTAAGCTTTGGACCATTACTTGATACGTTAGATATTTCTTGACATATCGAAGACAACAACTTGGCACCAAATTTATGTTTTGCGGTTTCATCCAACAAAGTCGATAACTCCAAAAAGCTCATTATCTCTTCATGTACAAGCGGTACTAGCACTTCTAGCACAAAAGGTGGAAATGTCGATCACGAAATCTTCCCAATACGAAAATACTATTTTCATAACTCCATTAGGAAAAGTCTCTTATTTCAGTAGGCTCCACATGTCATGAAAGTCACTCTTTTCCGCACTAGTGCGTGAAAAGTAAAAAATACATCGAGTTTAAAAAATTATTTATTGACAGTAAAATTAACAACAACATTTTTGCAATTTTGCAAATAAACCTGAGACGGCACAGCTTCTGCAGTATCTGATGATGTTGCGGTTGCATAGTGGGCATGACAGCAAGTTGTCCCAAAATCTTCGTAGCCACGTCTAGCTTCTTGGTTTCGCAGTCTTCAATATACCCTTCAGCGACAGCATCGCTCTTCCATCCTCCGTGCCGCTTAAGGGTAGTTATGTCGGCCCCGGCATTAACCAACAAAGTGGCTGATGTTCGTCGAAAATAGTGACCAGTGTAGCTGGCGGGATCCTCCACTTGGAGGTAACTTGCGATCTTTCTGGGAATTCCTCCGACGGTGTTAATCCCCACGCATTGCTTCGTGCACTTGCCCTGCTGATAGCTTACAAAGAAACGGTCATGCTCGATGTCCGCCGGCCGCAGAGCAAAATATCGCTTGATAACATCAAGGAGATTGATACCTCCGAACTGCCCAGACGTAATCTTAAAGTTTCTAACAACATTGTTCTTGGTGTTAGGAATATTAACAGTAATGAACGTATCTCTCACTTTGATATTTTCAACTTTTAAGAACGTCAATTCCTCTCTTCGGCATGCGTCACTTATTCCAATTATCAATACAACCTGAAACAAAGAAAAACACGTTAAATTTTGTCTTTAAATAAAGTTTTAAATGTATTACCTTCATCCACAAAAACTCATCACCAGCCATCTTCAAGAATTGCTTCACGTTTTCTTTGGTAAAAACTGCCGATTTCCTTGGGCGATTGCACCTGCGATTTTGTGATTTTAAAAATGCAATTAAAAGCGAAAACTTGCGGATATCCACATTCTCGTTGGCATTCAATGTGGATCGCAACATCGAGTGTACACTCCACATCGTGGAGCTTTGGATCACTTTGCTCTTTTGTTGAAAGTAAGCCAGCAAGGTGTCCTCCTTTATAGCTTTTACGCGATTATCAGAGCACCATGTTTTAAATTTGACGTAAGTTTTGTTATAACGTGCCTTACTTTTTTCGCAGATTCTCCCACATCAGAGCACTCGGAATCTTCAGACAACATATTAATAATCTAAGAAATGTAAAGTTATAACTAAAATTCGTTAAATAAATATATAAAAACTTACTAATCAATCTGCGCAGTTGCATAGTTTCGGTGTAACTATGTACATAATTTTTTGTTTTTTATCATAACAAAACAAACGTGTACTAAATCAAGGAGCTCAATTTAAATTTCAAATTTTTATAAAATCATTTTATTAAATTGTTTGACTAAATTAACTTGAAAATATAATCAATCGATGCCGTTTGTTCTTTCCCGAATGTCGTCAAATGAAAAATATATTTCTATACGCGTGGGAAACTATTATTTTGCAGCACTCGATACGGTTTCCGATCTCGCCTTCGGCTCGCCCGGAAACAACCGATCTCACGCTGCAAAATCATTGTTTCCCTACCTTGTATTGAAAATTACTATTTCAATCGATCGGAAAAGTCTTTTCTTGTAACAATTTTGCTTCTAACAAGAAGAGCGAAAATTTCACCAGTTCGTGTTCTTACATTTTTGGATCGCTCTAAATTTGTAAGAATCGTATCTTCTATTATTTGGGGAAGTAACGAACGGGGAATATCTTGAATTTCTTGTTCACATTCTTTGATGTTAGAATTTCCAATGCAGTATTCCTCAACTGTATTTTTAAAGGCCGTTTCATACTTTGATATTACATCCGGAGTCATACTTTCAGGCTTTGAAGCTGGTTTATCGATGACCGCAGTTGATGTTGCCTTTTTAAGTTGCAACGTTGGCTTTAGATTAAGGGTAACATCAGCTAAAGATGAGCGTGAAACTTCTTTAGAAAACGAGTAACGCATTGGTCGCAGATGGGAAGCAGACTCAGAAATTAAAACATTCGATGTTGCTTTCTGAAGAGGGGGCAGCGACTGTTTAGGCAAATCATTCCATCTATTACTGGAAAATTTATCAGAACGCCTGTTTGAATAATTTAAATTATCATGCGACCTGTATTCTGCCGTCATAAGCAAGAACACAGTAACTAAGAAAAAGTTCAAAATGAGATACAGAGCAAAATGTCGAAAATCGTACGCCAACCAGTAATAATGAAGTTGATAGTATTTTATTGGACAGGCTGTAAACTGGCTGATTAGGAGATAGTATTTTGTAAAAAAAAACTTCTGAAATTATGTTAAGCAGTAAAGACGCGCGATTTGTGTTTTCACCTAGTACATTGTAATGTTGTGTTGCGTCACCGCTAAGCAAGAAAGAGGTAAGTTTTCTTTACTGTGTTTTTACCTAGCGCTTAAACAAACTAAAAATGTTTTAATGAATCTTGTCATCCTTACATTATATGAAAACGTGAGAATAACGGATTTTGGAAATAATACTTTTATTCATATTACCTAATAAGTACTAGGTACCCTACAATAATAATACAAAACAATTTTTAATATAAAAAACTAAATTTTAAATTACAAAATTGAAAACCAACAAGCAAATTAGGAGTTTTCCAACCTAACTGGTAAATTTTCCCAAAATATTTTGCGATTTTCTGGCATTATGCTTCCCAAGTTCTCTAAAATACTTATTTTCTTTGATTCATCTACACCACAAAAATCCTCTTTTGCCTTCGGCTTTGCTATAATAGATTTAATAGATTTTTTGTTCAAAAAATCCATATCTGTGTAGTTGTCCGAAAAATCATTCCGGTACTGCAAATTAAAATAAATTCGTGGATTAAATACATAATAAAAAAATATATACGTTTATTTTACCTTGAGGGTATGTTTGCCTCTTTCTGCTTTAATATTGACCATGTCCGATAAATATGGCCGTGGTTTGAGTTTATTCACTTTATATAGTGATGTGCAGTCTTTCCACTCATAAAAATCACTGAAATGCATCTCGTGAACTTCACCTTTCGATTTATTTGTAGATTTGACTGCAGCTACAAAGTCGCTAAAATCATACGTTTTTCTTTGGTGTTTCAAAGCGAGTTCGACCTGATGGTGAAAATGATCTGCACTCATGAACGTATGACCTGGCTCAAAATAATGTACATTGATGTATTCAGCCTCAATTTCATTTGAGTTGATTATATATACGAAAAACGTAAATAGCGCCCAATTCTTGTTCTGGCTGGAGCAATTATCGAGCCATAGTGTTATATTCTTTTTATCTCTATTTTTTATCAAAAACGCATAAAATGTGCTAATAATGTCCTCTTTGCTTCTACCTGATATACCTTCATGCCAAAGTACTGCGAAGGGCGCTGCTTTGCTTTTTTTACAAGGTACGAAACTTTCGTTGTACACTACAATTCGTTTAGTAAAAACTACTCGTTTAAAGGTGTCTATTCGCGGTAGCATAATAACCTTCTGCAGGTCGGCAGAGACACAAATATTTTCGTGGTCAATTATATTTTCTGAGAAGCTTCTATAGGCTTCGAGCGTTTTTGGCACGTTCAATGTGTTTGGACCATGACTTACAACACTGACAGTTTTCATCCAAGTTGTCTTTGGTATGTTCTTTATTGTGCAACTGGAATTCCTCGCACTGCTCACACTCTTCATGTCCTAGTTTTGAAAAACTGATTTTTTTTTCTTTAATGGCTTTTCGATAAAGATCATAGGAACACGCTATGTTTGGATATTTTTCCAGAAAATCTTGATGCATGCTAACAACAGTTATATCGCTAGGGAGATATCTGAGATTAGGAGCATGTTCCCGCCTGTAATGTGATATGCAAGGATTATAAGATTCTATATGCCCATCTATTTCTTTTCTGTCGATTTTATTTGCCGATGATTGTTTTCCACGTCCATCTGTGGAAGGTTGGATTTTTTCCATGTCAGTCTTGCTAAGAACCGAATTTACAACCCAATCGTTAGATTTTTTAAATCCTAGGGTGGTTAAAAAAAAAGGTTTGCACACCCCATGTCGCTGTCTTGTTTCATCAGTAAAAGATAACTTGAAGGATTGCTTACGTTTTGTTAAAGCGGAAGGATTTTTATTTGGAACTGCACTTGCATTATTCAAAATAAATGATCGCCGCTCTTCCCAACTCAAATTCCAGAATTGGGAATTGATGCTGTTTCTCCGTAGCTCGTTAATTTTGGATGTACACTTTTGCCTGCAGTTTTCCAAATTACATGGTGGTAAGATAGGATGTTTTAGTTTGAGGTTATCAACTTTTTGCCTTTTTCTTTCTTTTAAAGGCACACTGAATTTTCTTCTTTTTCTGAGATTTCCTTTTTTTGTAAGAGGTTGCTCAGCTGAATAAAAAAATTGCATTTCCATTGTCGTATAAACTAAACTATAGGTAAGGTATAAAAATAGGTACTTACCAATGTTATCATTTGCCTCATTTTCAAGTGAATCTTGATTCTGTTCATCTGCTAACCCATCATTATTATTTACTATTTCGTTGTCTTGTGAAGAATTACTGCTGTCAGAATTTGCTGGTACATAATCGATATCTCGAACATCATCAGGATCATTTTCAGATTGAACTTGATCAATTGCAAAATTGTTAACTATTAAAACACCTTCTTCCTCGACGAAATTATCAAGCTCAAGTGGGGTCAGAGTAGTAATACCGATATTACCGTCTTCAGTCGTTTCATTTAAAATCTGATGATTGACTACTGCAAAAGTTTCTGATAGCTGCAGCAGAGGTGCCACAGAAATATTTAAATTGTCATCTACAATTTGTAAAGGCAAGTTTTCTATATCAAAAATTTCAAACTGATTCTGTTCTAATAGTAAATTTGTAGCAACTGACTTTTTGCATAAGTCAACTATCTTTTTACCACGACTTATCATTTTTATAAGTATAATAATACTAGCAATAATTACTACGAACTAATTTCACAAAGTATAATTAATTAACCTCAAAGTACTTTCATTGTCACTTAAACTCAACAAAAGGAATGAGAGTATGATATCTACGATTAAATCGTAGACTGTTTAGACATTAACCCAGTGTTACTATGCATAAACACAGTAGGTCCTAGGTGCTAAACAAAAACACCGCAACTTCAAGCCGTTTACTGTGTTCTTACTTCTGATTATTTAGATACCGTGTTCTAGCTTAGCAGAACATGAAAATTTTTGTTTTTACGGGGTTTGTATAAGTCTGTTTTACGTGTTTATCGGTGTTTTAACGTGTTTTCGCTTAATAGACATGTAGAACAACGTCTTATGATTACTAATCTGAAACTAACTCATTTTTTTCATATTTTTGAGTTACTGTGTTTTTCCTTATGACGGCAGTATTGTAGACCAGAGTGTGACGAACCACGAAAATTGTTCACTTGCTTATTCCTAATTGCATCTGACGGAATATTGCTGCTTAGGTAATCTTTTCGGTTCTCATTTTTATAAAGGTTCCTGTTGCTCGACGATTGTCTTCGTGTACATTGAGAACCGTTTGTCCAGTTTTGAAATGGTTCCGTCCTTTCAAGTTTATTAACGGCAGGAAGAATTTTGGTTCTTTTCCACCTACTAAACTCGACTTTAATTTTTGCTTCTGATGAACCGTTGCCCGTCCATCCGATGACTTTTTTCGGATGTCGTTTGATTTAGCAGGCATTGGAGCAGGTAAACTTGTTCTCTCAATTTCTTCTTTTTGCGCTTCCATGTTAATCTCCATAATTTTTTTGGGAGCAGAATTTTCCAACCTTGATACCCAGCCATTCAATCCTAGATCTATGTTATCTAAAAGCATAAATCTAATTCTACTGCTCACTTCAGTTGGTTTTTTGGTGGCGATTCGATGCATAGTCTTCATAATATCGCTGACATCTTGCTTCAGGCTTTTGTCTAACATTTGACCAACGGTAGTAAGAAGTTTGCTCAATCCTTCAAGACTTTCTTCGTCACCTGCGGTAAGCAACGATTTCAAACAACTCAACATAATACTAGCGGTTAAAATTTTTTGTTTATATAATTCTCCCATAAATTTAACAGCCCCAACAGCTTTCTTTCGCATGTTTGTTTCGTATTCATCAAATTCATCTTGCAGAACTTTCTTTTCGACCAGATCCACACAATTTTGTATATCTTTCAATTTCTTATTGCGTAATTCGTCGCTTTCCTTATTTTTTTCAAATTCTCTTTGGCATCTTGAAACCAAAAAATAAAGAAGTTTTATTGGTGGATTTCTCCAATTTGATTTTCTTCCAAAACGACAATATTAGCCATTGCAAAACAAAGCTGAGCATAAACCGTGCTAAACTTCGGTTCATATATAGATTTTTCAAAAATCATGTCGATCACACCGCGCATTCTTTTGCTAGTTCCGATATCCAATAACAAAACCTTGCTCGTCAAAATCTAAAATTTTTCGGGAGCGAGTTTATTCAACATCGAACGAAAATGTTTGTATATTATGTTCGTTTTTTGCTCTTCTTTATTTAAATTTTCGGCAGTTTCAACATGTGATGGACGCCATGCATTTTCACAAGTTTTTAATTTGACGTCAGCTTGAACAGAAAACGAAAATTTGTTAATTGGCTTCCTGTTGTTGGCTTCCAATTCGTTACTCGCTTTTCCGAATTTGGGTGGAAAGTTGGGTAGCTTCTCCATGGTAAATCCAGCTGGTTCGCAAACTTTGTGGTACATTTCCTAGTAATTGAAATGTTTTGCACCTTTCCTTTATAGATAATAAAAATGTACGTGAATAACTTCGCGAATCCATCATTTTGTATTCTTCAACCAACGTTTCTTGCTCAACATTCGCTTCATCTGAAATGTTGGATACATCTGGTTTTGTTTCAATTGTGGTGAATTTGGAATCAGCTGAAATATTATTGGAATCCTGGCACATATTTGGTTTATTTTCGGTACTAAAATGCTGTTGGATTGGAAGTGCTTCTTCAATATATTTTTGAGCAGCATTTTTCGACATTTCCACCGTTTTACTATTCGTATTTTGTTTGGCTTCAATGTTTGGCAATTAGACAATTTCTTCCTTCTTTGATTCATTTGTCACACCAACGGAATTCAAATGTACATTATGTTTATTTTCGGTAACACCAGAAATGCCGAAAGGATGTTCTTCCATTAACACAGTTCCTTTATTTTTCTTGAGAACAACATTTTTTCTCTTCTGTGCGCTTTTGGTTTTTGTAACAAGTTTTTCGTGAATATCTTGACCAGCTACTTTAGACTCACCATCTTGTTTCGAAGCTGTATTATTTGAAGAATCGGGCATAACTTTTACATTTTTAAATTGCTGTTCTTTAGGCGCAACCATTTTGTTGGATAAACCAAGCTGTTGTAGGGTTTGGTACCATGGTACCAAACGTTAAAAAGTTAAGTATTCAAATTTTCTATGGCGATGATTAGTGATTACTAGAGGGCGATTTATATGCGCTAAAAACGTGTAATCAAAGCTTTACTTAATTAAGCTTTACAAGCCCATATAAATCCGTCCTTTAGTGATTACCATAATATTCAATAAACAAGGTGGAACTCGCTTTTGCGACAGTTCTTAGGCTTCTATACATCTACTTTTTCGGTAGGTTAAATTATTTGGGCTTTATTTTATTCCAATTTTTAATGCGTTAATCTTTTAATTAGGTAGATTTTTTTACTATATAAGGAAAACGCTAACATTTTAATATTTTTTTTTTATTTCGACCTTTATAGGTAAATATTTGCAATTTACAAACCACAAATAAAACACAATTCATAATGAAATATTAAAATACCCGAAACACGTACCGAATACCGTATTAGAAACACGTAAAATACCTACTCTAAAAATACAAAATAAGAATATCGGATTAAAAAATATATATGTAAATAATCTGAATAATTAATACCAATCTAAAAATATTCTATATGAAGTAAAATTGTTTTAAGAACGTGCGTTCTGATTGGTTTTGAATTATGCGGACAGACGGACAGACGGACAGACGGACACGGAGCTAGATCATAAGGCTTCTTCCTATACGTTGTATAGAAGCCTAAAATGTCGGCTTATCAATACTGAAGTAATGATATCCTAAATCTCAATTTAAAATATAATTTATTTTTCGATAAAATCGCAAATCAAACCCCAAGGACGCCCCTGGAAAAATTAAAAATTATTTTTTCTAGTGGGGCGGAATATTTCTGATTTTATGAGATTGGTTAGAATCTAACACACTTCGATTTTTTTTAATAATTCAAGTTGGAGTCGCAAATCTGCCCCCAAGGACGCCATTGGGGAAATTAAAAATTACTTTTTCTAGTCGGGCGGAATATTTCTGATTTTATTAGATTGGTTAGAATCTAACACACTTCCATCTTTTTTTAATAATTTAGCTTGGAGTCGCAAATCTACCCCCAAGGACGGCAGGGGGAAAAATAAAAATTATATCTTCTAGTCGGGCGGAATATTTCTGGTTTAATGAGATTGGTTAGAATTTAACACACTTCGATTTTTTTAAATAAGTTAGCTTGGAGTCGCAAATCTACCCCCAAGGACGGGACGGGACGGGGGAAATTAAAAATTATTAATCTAGTCGGGCGGAATATTTATGATTTATTGAGATAGGTTAGAATCTAACACAGTTCGAGTTTAATAAATATTCTTGTTGGAGTTACAAATAACCCAAAATTTCAATTTGGGTACATTTTTAATGTAGAGATGTACAATTCATTGTTAGCACGTGGTTTTACGCTTGGGTAGTATTAGGTTTGTAGAATTTGCAATTGGAAGGCGCATCTATCAAATATTTTTTACATGGGGACTATTTAGCTGGACCACTGTGAAAAAGTAAATCTGGGTTTGAATTCAAATCTGAATCTGAATCTAACTTCAGCCACATAATAAAATTAGATATAAGAGAACAACACTAAGTATACAATAAAAATAATACGAAACAAACACTTAAAAATATTGTTATTTATCTATTAAATATAAAAAGGTGTGATTATTATCATCAAAGATCGTCCTGGTGATCTTTTCTAGTCAAAATTTCAAATTAAAATATTTTAAAAATTCGGTTTGGAATAAACATTAATTTCTGAGTTGAAGAGTACAAAAATTATATACACAAATAAAATTAGATATAAGAGAACTACACTAAGTATACAATAAAAATAATACAAAACAAACACATAAAAAATATTTTTAAAATAGTACAACATACAAAATGTAAACAGTTACGACTTCAGTTTAACGCTGCAAGATGTTTAATGGTACATATCTATTAAATATGAAAAGGTGTGACCACTAAATTTAAATTTGCTCTTTGTACCTCAACACATGGTACATAGCTATATAAAGAATCGAAAATAAACTCAAAAAGAATTTCAAGTAGATTTTGTGGTATATTAGTATGTATTTGTAAAATGCAAGATTTAACAGAACTAAACAAAACGTTAAAATAATAAATTTTAACAGTAAAGTAAAGAAATACAATACGTAGAAAAATCGTTACTATAAAAACCAAAAAGACATTAATTATCACTTGACAAGATTAAAAAATATTTAAAAATGAAATATTTCCGTAAAAAGATTAAACATTAAAAAATAATGAGTAATACGCTATAAGGCCTTATTTCACTGTTTTTGCAGATCTTCAGTCGTACCTAACTCGAAATTGAATGAAAAATTTAAAAAAATATTTAGAAAAACAAGATAATATTTGAACCAAATTTAACAATTAATGACTAAAATATTCAAAATAATGACGATGGCTTACCAATAACCAAAAATAAAAATAAGTGAAGCCACGTGCTAACATGAATCTTGAAGTTTGAATAATAACAGAAAATTCTAAAAGACAGTACTACTGCTATGTTGAAATCAAAAGAGGCACTGCCCCCTATGTTTGATTTCTAAAATTTGAAAAAATTCAAATTTACCACTTTTAACCGTAAGGCGTAAAACTAGAAAATAAACTCAAAAAGAATTTCAAGTAGATTTTGTGGTATATTAGTATGTATTTGTAAAATGCAAGATTTAACAGAACTAAACAAAACGTTAAAATAATAAATTTTAACAGTAAAGTAAAGAAATACAATACGTAGAAAAATCGTTAGGTACGACTGAAGATCTGCAAAAACAGTGAAATAAGGCCTTATAGCGTATTACTCATTATTTTTTAATGTTTAATCTTTTTACGGAAATATTTCATTTTTAAATATTTTTTAATCTTGTCAAGTGATAATTAATGTCTTTTTGGTTTTTATAGTAACGATTTTTCTACGTATTGTATTTCTTTACTTTACTGTTAAAATTTATTATTTTAACGTTTTGTTTAGTTCTGTTAAATCTTGCATATAAAGAATCAATATTTACTACACCTAACTCTGAATTTTCAACGATAAATTTTCATATCCGTGAAAATGTTTTGTTATAATGAATTTAATACTAAGATTAATAATTGGTTTATTATGACAAACTGTTACATGTGAATTATTAATTAGTGACATACAAAACATAAGTGGACTACTACGTTTTTCTACACCCTCTCTTAGGCCACTATTTTTCTCAAAATTTCATTAAATTTTATTTTTTTTAATGCCTTTGTAAATATATCTGCTTCTTGACTTCCAGAAGCAATTTTCTTCAAATTTATTTCCTTGCTGAATACTTTTTCTGTTATGAAGTGGTGGCGTATATCTATATGTTTGGCACGTTTGCTTTCTGTTGTAGATGCCATTCCAATACACCCCATATTATCTTCGTAAATGTCAATACAATAATCGTTCTTTATTTCTCCAATATCAATAAGAATTCCTTTCAACCAAGCAGCCTCACATATACTAGAACTTAATGCAATATACTCTGCTTCAGCCGAAGACAATGTAACTACACTTTGCTTCTTACTAGACCAACTGACAGTTTTTCCATAGATTTTGAATATATAACCAGAAACAGACTTTCTATCGACTTTACAACTAGCCCAGTCCGAATCGACAAACCCGATCAAAACATCAGAATCATTCTTCTTTTTATAAATTAATCCTTCATTTATCGTTCCCTTCAAATATCTCAATACACGTTTAGCTGCAATCCAATGAGCATCTCCAGCATATTCTTGAAAACGTGACAAATACCCAACAGCAAAACAGATATCGGGACGACTACAAATCATAAGGTACATTAAACTACCTATTAATTCACGATAAGGTTTATCTAGTATCTCATTTGATCTTTCTAATGATAAATTTTTCTCCATAGGTGTATGTGATGCCTTACAATTTTCCATACAGAAACGTTCCAAAACTTTTCTTGCATATTCCTCTTGAGATATGTATAAACCATGATCAGTAATTTTAAAATTCATACCAAGAAAATTCTTTACTTCTCCACAATCAGTCATCATAAATTTTTCATTCAGGTGAGCTTTTAGAATTGTTATTGTCTCAATATCTTCACCTACAATTAATAGGTCATCTACATACAACACAACTATTATTTTTGATTTAGAATAATCCACATATTATATTTATAAAGCTACTCTGCCTAATTGACTGACTCACTCACTGATTCATCATAAATAGGGGTTAAATGTTTGACCTCTTCCCGTCGACTTAAAAATCTGAAATTTTGGGGAGACCTTCGAGTGGTCGTGTAACCACCCAGAAAAAGCGAAAAACTTAAAAAAGTCACCCCCGCACCCTTCGGCAAGGGTTGAAACGCTTTAAAACTTTTTTTGCTCATCGCGCCCTTAATACGCGGAATTTTTTCAATCTGAAAACGTCATCGGAAAGAAAAAGATGAATTGAACGGAAAAGGTATCTATAGTTTTTTCCCTAAAATCAATTTTTAGACTATATTTTTTTAGTTTTTCAAAAAGTTAATGTAATTAAATAATTTACATGTTAGAGCTACCGAATTTTGCACGGTCGCATCTGGCAGGTATACTTCGCTTACCTCCCCGCTAGACCAGCCGAGTCTTCGTTTAACGTTGCATTAAATGAAACGCTTTACGAATAAAATGAACATTGATATTCGAGTTAAAATTATGTTTATTATTATAACAATTAAAATTATGTTTATTATTATAACAATAAAATTGAAAATAGAATGTTGAAAATACCAAAAAAGATAACTTTCCATTATTACATAAATTCAAAAGTTTACAAAGTTTATTTTCTTAAATATAAGCGTTCTTAATTTAATAATAATGTAATTCCGATTTTCAATTATTATCTTTAAAAGTTTCCCCCACCATTTTGCACTTTTTAATATTAACGTAATTACTCTAATATAACGATATGTAGTCAAGTCAGAAGCAATAATATGAACGATGTTTTTAAATTAAAACTATAAATACTCTTGAATAGCTAATGGCAAACAATTTATTATAAGTATTTATGGCATAATGCATCCAATACTTGGCTTGCGAACGTACATACCAGGTTCAATTCCAGTTGTAGCAATTTTTTTTTATTTAAAAAAAATACCAATATCCGATTATTTCGTATTTCAAATCCATCAATAATGATCCAAATTACGAATACTATCAATTTTTGCCGTAAAAAATAAAATTGTAAAATTATAAACCTTTTTGTTTTTTTTTTAATGTTTGACCTGTTCGCGTTTTGCTAAAAATCTGAAATTTTGGGGAAGTATCGAGGTGGTCGTGGAACCACCCAGAAAAATCCAAAAAGTCGAAAAAGTCACCCCCGCTTCCTTCGGCAAGGGTTGAAACGCCAATAAATTTTTTTAGTCATCGCGCCCTTAATACGCGGAATTTTTGCAATCTGAAAACTTTATCGGAAAGAAAAAGATTAATTGAACGGAAAAGGTGTCTTTCGTTTTTTACCTAAAATCAATTTTTCTACTATATTTTACGATATTAAAAGAAATGAAATGATAATCGAAATATTAACTTGTGGATCCCACCCTGTTACGTGTGCCTGCCGAGCGTTACGTTAAAAATTAATTATTCCTATATATTAAAATAAAATCAAAATTTTACGAGTATTTATCGAGGTGTGCATTTTTAAATTTGCATCGTTAAATTAATTTGGTGTTCGTAGTTACATATAGTTGCCTCGGAAATTAAATTCACATTTGAAATGTTTCCCAAATAACTCGCTGATTCATCATGAAATGTTTGACCTGTTTCTCTCGACCTAAAAATCTGAAATTTTGGGGAAACCTCCAAGTGGTTGTGTAACCTCCCAGAAAAATCGAAAAAGTTGAAAAAGTCACCCCCGCTCCCTTCGGCAAGGGTTTAAACGCTATTAAACTTTTTTTGGTCATCGCGCCCTTAATACGCGGAATTTTTGCAATCTGAAAACTTCATCGGAAAGAAAAAGATTAATTGAACGGAAAAGGTGTCTTTAGTTTTTTACCTAAAATTAATATTTCTACTATATTTTTCGAATTGAAAAAAAAAAGAAATGATTAAAACAATTTATTATTTGGCCGTTTAAGATCCACGCACACATCAATTACTTTAGCAAGCTTCATGGTTGAATGCCAAAGAGTTTGACTCGCGATTCGGCAATCCACGTTCAAATCCAGTTCATTTCTATTTTTTTTTATTTATTTAAAATTAAAGAAATACACCAAGCCGTTTTATTATTAATTATTATTATTATTTAAAGTTTTAAAATTATTCAAAGCCATTATTGAATTTCTAAAATCGAATGATTTGAAAATTAAAAGATATATTTATGTATTCTACGAATGAATTTTTATATATGCCTACTAAAGTTGCGCATAAGCGTGCATAAATGCAACTATGTTCCCTCCCACTTTATGCACTTGTGCCGAGTGGGGGTGCACGTGCATTTATTTAGTACACAATTGACTCTAAACGGAACAGTACGTGCTTTTTATATATTTCTAATAGTAGTTTTGTTTTCGATCATTATTATTAGCAGATAATAAAATAGTGTTGGATTGCAGTTAAAAGTTATTGTGTTTATTTCAACTCAGAGTAAGATTTGCGTAGCAAAATAATTATTTTAATTTTTTACAGGAAATATTTTTATTTGAGTTATCGCAATTTTTCCGTATTAATTTATAGTTTAACAACCGCCAACAACCGAATTTTAAATTTATAATTACAGAAAATATTTTATTTTTATTAAATAAACTTGCGCTTAAATAAACTTCTATCGGTTTATCGCATTACTTGAATAATTACTTTTAACAGGTGCTGCGTTTAATTCTTCAATTTCGGCTATCGCTTTCCACGAATAGCACATTTTAAATTTTATTCTTAAAGAAACATTTTTATTTGCCAAATTTGAATTGCTTTGTTTAGCAAATTAATTTTTATCGGTATTTTTGGAGATAATTACTTGCGTTATTTTAAAATTAATTTCTTTTCATATAATTTTGTATTTCGTTAATTAATAATTAATAGAGAAAAATTTTTATTTTTATTTTTGAGTTATCGCAATTTTTCCGTATTAATTTATAGTTTTACAACCGCCAACAACCGAATTTTAAATTTATAATTACAGAAAATATTTTATTTTTATATTTCGAAGACGTGCGCTTAAATAAACTTCTATCGGTTTATCGCATTACTTGAATTACTTGGTAATTCATAAACAAATAATAAACAGGTGGTGCGTTTCATTCTTAAATTTCGGCTATCGCTTTCCACGAATAGCACATTTTTAATTTTATTCTTAAAGAAACATTTTTATTTGCCAAATTTGAATTGCTTTGTTTAACAAATTAATTTTTATCGGTATTTTTGGAGATAATTACTTGCGTTATTTTAAAATTAATTTCTTTTCATATAATTTTGTATTTCGTTAATTAATAATTAATAGAGAAAAATTTTTATTTATATTTAACACCTGCTTTCTTACGCAGTTTCATTTCATTTAGGTAATTTTGTTAATTAATATTTGTGAAAAATTTTGATTTTCGGTATTTTAACGACTGCTTTGTAAAGATTGCGCAGATTTTGTTTGACGGTGTTATAAATTTAATTTCTTTTAACTTTATCGAGTATATTATTAGGACTTTTTTTTAAATTATATCGAGAATTATGTCTGAGTTTATTAATATTTCCGGTGTTTCTACGAAACAGGAAATAGTTAGGATGAAGGGTGATGGATCGTGTCTTTTTTATTCATTGTCGCATTGCATTTTTGGCAATGATGGGCAAGCCAGCGTAGTTCGGGCAGCTTGCGTAGCGTACGTATACGAACATTGGGAAACGTTTCAAGCCTGGTCAAACGACTCGAATGGAATGCCCTACCAAACCAGGGAAACGTACCATGATGACATGATTTTACCAACATGCTACGGATCATCGTGCGAAATTAGAGCAGCATCAGAATTGTACCCGGTGTCATTCGAGGTGTACCTTAATGCTGAATTAGTGGCGGTGTTTGGAAATGCCGAGACCGTAAAAAGATTGCGGTTTAGCGGCGAACTTTGCGAGGGCCATTACGACGTGTACGAGTCGTTTGTAGAAACATCTTCGAGTATGCTTGCCCCCACTGTGGTCCCTACCGATGTATTTAAGAAACGTGGACGGCCACTGAAAGTAAAGCGCGGGCGCCCAAAGTTATCAGTAGTAAGCCCAGATGAGCAACGTGGTTTGTTGACAGCCAAGCGCGGGCGCCCAAGAACATCTTCCCAGACGAGAAAAGATCAGCTTCTGGATGCTGCAACGAAGTATCAAGAATCGCACCCGGAAGTGCACAGAGATGCCGTGGCGCGATACAGCCAAACCAACCCAGATGTTAATAGAGATGCCGTAGCGCGTTACACCAAGACGAAGCCTGAAGTTAACAGAGATGCCGTAGCGCGTTACACGATGGCGAACCCGGAAGTTCATAGGGAAGCTGCATCGAAATATCAAGATTCGCACCCGGAAGTGCATAGAGAAGCAGCATCAAGATATCAAGAATCGCACCCGGAAGTAAATAGAGCTGCCGTAGCTCGCCATAGCCAGACACATAGCGATGTGCTGGCTTCAGTTAGAAGAATCCGGAGGGTTGCACCTGTTAACCTCCGGAAGTTCACATGCGTAGGTGACAAATGCGGTGATGATTTGACATTGGTAAAACCACTTTCTTTGAAAATACAATCTCTGCTCTCTGGCGTTTATACGTGTACATTTTGTTCGGCACCTTTGTTCGAGGAGGAAAGAGGTCGAGTAAAATGGTGCTGCGGGGGCGGACAAAATCACGTACATGTGTTACCTTCAGTAACAGCTGACTTTTATTCTAACGTTGCATTTTTGAAAAATTCTAGATCGTATAATAATTTATTTGCTTTTTCTGCAATTGGAACCACGGGTCAATTTCAAACCTTCGAAACAGGAGTTTCGTTCGTCAAAGTTCAGGGGAGAATTTATCACAGATTGTTCGATCTTTCATATAATAAAACGGTAAATAACACGGCGCTCTATATTAACGACGAAGCCGAGCGATTTAAACTGGGGAGCGATTTGAATTTAGATCAGGCCATAATTCGATCAATTTTAGCTTACTTGAAATGCCAAAATCCGCTCATAAAACTTCTCAGATTACTTTCCGATCACCCGTCTCCCGATGCGCACATAGTTTTTGAGAATACGTCGCGCCGCACGCACGGTCCAGTGCTGGGCGACGTCCCAGTAGCTTCAGAAATTTCTGCATTAATCAGTACCAATTTAGATTGCGCACCGAGACAGGTTGCTATTTGGAAAATAGGCGAAAGCAAACCCCATCAAGTTTCTTATTTGCATCCCTCTTACGAAGCACTTCAATATCCCCTCATTTTTCCTCACGGATCCAGCGGATGGCATATTAATTTAATGAATAAATCAGGCAAAAAAAAAATATCTCAAGTTCAATATTACCGTCACAAATTTCTTTCCGATAGTAGATTTATCCTACTTAGGCGCTTAACGCAAGAATATCTGGTAGATATGTGGTGTAGGGCGGAAGAGGAACGCTTGCAATTCATTCGCTTCAATCAGAAAGCGCTCATGAGAATAGCCACGCGTAGTGAGATTGATGAGACCATTGCCGGGGAAGGAGGTATCGTGCCTGGCAAGATTTACCTACCTTCTTCGTTTACCCACGGACCTCGGTATATGCAAATCAAGTATCACGACGCCATGGCTATTGTTACGCGATTAGGTAGGCCAAGCTTTTTTCTCACCGTCACTTGCAATCCCCGATGGACCGAAATCACTTCCAGTTTGTTGCCCGGCCAATCGTCTATCGATAGACCCGAACTTTGCGATCGCGTCTTCCAACTTAAAATGCACAAACTCATGGCGATGATCAAATCAGGTTTGTTGTTTGGTAATTTGGTCTCCATGTTGTATGTGATAGAATTCCAAAAGAGAGGACTGCCGCACGCCCACCTCGCCTTCCGGGTGGAAGGCGGAGGCCCGGTCAACAGCACGGACATCGATGCCTTCGTGAGATGTACCATTCCTCCGATAGAAGAAGCGAACGGCAGGCTGAGAGAATTGGTTTTCCAGCACATGCTACACGGTCCATGCGGCTTAGATCGGCCGACGTCGCCCTGCATGGACGCGACCACCAAGAGGTGTAGCAAGAGATACCCTAAAGCGTTCGAGACCATCACGCACACGGACGAGAAGGGATACGTGCACTACAAGAGACCACCTACCGATTCGGTGACGCTGCCGTCCGGTAGAGTGGTAACCAACCAGTGGGTCGTACCCTACAACGCCGCGGTTCTTCTTTTGATGGAATCACATTGTAACTTGGAAGTCGCAACCGGTGTTAAAATCATAAAATATTTGTACAAGTACATCTATAAGGGGCCCGACCATGCTAAGGCGGGCATTTTTAACTCTCCCGAACTTAACGACGAAATCGAACAGTATGTTAATTTTAGGTATGTCAGTGCGTCTGAAGCAGCGTGGCGAGTTTTCGAATTCGATTTGTGCTGCCGTCAGCCAAATGTCATTGCTTTGCCGGTGCATCTTCCAAACGAAGACAACGTAATTTTTAGACCGGGTCAGGAGCAGGAAGCTCAAGCGAGCGCTTACTCAAAACTCGCGGTCTACCTCAACCGACCTGACATACCTGAATTACAATTTTTAACTTATCTAGAATTTTTTGAACAGTATAACGTGGAGAGTAAGAGGCGTGAGCGAGCGTCCGTCCCAGTTATCGAACACGCATCGGGAAAGCACTTTATAACCAAGAGACAGCGCGGAGCTTGTGTTGCGCGTATTCATTTTATATCCCCCACTTTGGGGGAATTGTTTTTTTTAAGAATGTTGCTCTTGAGATTCGCGTGCAAGAGTTACGAAGATCTACGTACGGTAGACGGCGTCGTGCAATCTACGTTTCAGAAAGCCGCCTCCGCCCGTGGTTTATTGGAAGACCAAGACGAGTACAGACAAGCTTTGCTCGAAGCCTCCATCTTTAAGACCGGCAGGGGCCTCCGACAGTTTTTTTTCGCCCTCCTAATATCCGGAGCACCAGTGTCTGTGTTGTGGGAACAGATGCGAGAAGCGCTTTGCGAAGATTTTTTGGAGAGGTTGCCCAACAACAAAGAGCAAGCTTATGTGCTGGGTCTGTGCGAACTGGATCGTCTTCTGCGCGCACACGGTCGTACCCTGCACGATTTTGGTCTTCCCGACGTACCCGATCAAACCACGGAACTCGGTAGGGAGGCGTTCCGATTTTCGGCATCGGAGTGCGAGAGTTTTGTGAAAGAATGGGAGCCCAAACTTAATGCCGAGCAGCGGTTTATTTATAACCGTGTCGTGTCTCAGGCATGCGGCGAAGTCGGACCTACTCGATGCCTTTTTATCGACGGTCCGGCCGGAACGGGTAAGACGATTTTGCTCAACGCCATCACCGCCAAGGTGAGATCGTTGGGCCACATCGTACTATGCACGGCATCGACCGGCATCGCGGCTTTAAATCATCAGGGGGGTATCACGGCGCATTCTATGTTCCGGTTGCCTCTGAAACCTTCGGATGCTTCGGTTCCCTGGGGCATCTCGAATGGCAGTCAGAGGGCCGCGCTCATACGACATGCGACCCTGGTAATTTTGGACGAGGCTCCCATGATGCACAAGACCGTCGTAGAAATTTTAGAGCGCGGCTTCAAAGATTTGCACGGCACCGACGACCTGTTTGGCGGCAAACTGGTGGTGTTTGCAGGTGACTTTCGCCAAATTCCACCCATCGTTCAAGGAGGCTCGGTCCAAGATGTCATCGCCGCGTCTCTCAAGAACAGCAATTTTTTTCATTCAGTACCGAAAGTGTCTCTCTCGATTTGTCAGCGCGCAAAAGATGACCCCGCGTATTTCCAAAAGACCCTAGCCATCGGCGAAGGTCGAGTGGAATCGCGCAGGGTAGACGATACCGCCGTTATTCCCCTCGCGGGAATTTCTTACGTCGAGACGCTCGCAGATTTATTAGAATTTGTTTACGCACCGGACGTGCTTTTAAATCCGGAAGAATGTTGCCAGCGGGCAATATTATCCGGTACTAACGACAGTATTCGTCAGATTAACGACGAAATTCTCGAGCGACTCGACGGCGAAGCGACGCATTCGTACAGCGCCGATTCTACCGTCTTAACACACAGCAATCGGGATGTTAATCAATTTATGGATACGGTAATATTGAATAGCATCGTTCAGTCGGGCGTTCCCGATTACGATTTAAAATTGAAAGTTGGCGCGGTAGTTATTTTGATCAGAAATTTGAGTTTTTTGGAGGGCTTGGTTAACGGCACCAAGTTAATCATAGTCAAAGTTACACGTTTTTTCATCGAAGCTCGCATTCCTTTTGCGAAGGAAACCGTACTCATACCTCGAATTTTATTTCAATTTACGATAGGCCATAACGGAGTGGAAATGATGAGAAGACAATTTCCTTTGAAGCTCGCTTACGGACTTACGATTAACAAGTCACAGGGCCAAACTCTTTCTCGCGTCGGCGTCGACTTGAGGAACGACGTGTTTAGTCACGGTCAACTCTACGTGGCTCTAGCGAGAGTGCGTCGCGGCGATGCGATTAAGGTTTTGGTGCCTCCGGAAAGAGTCATTGATGGGGTCGCACATACGTCCAATATCGTCTATCGACAATTACTGTAATAACATTCGAGTAGTACGTCGTTTCCACAACTTTCATATTTTAAATCGCTTTTTTTTTGTAAAATTTTGAGCGCGAATATTAATTTACATACAGTAGAATCTGGATCGGCCAAGTACGAAAAGTTGTGTACATAAACCTGATTTTTGACAATTTGTAAATAATTTGTAAATATTAATGGTAAGCCTGATTTGTGACTAATTGTAAGTAATTTGTAAATAATTGTAAATTTGATTGAGACTAATTTTAAGCCCGATTGTGACTAATTGTAAACCCGATTGTGACTTATTTTAAACCTGGATGTGACTAAACCGATTTTGACTTTAAAACATTGATTACAAATTTAGCAAAAATGCACAAACTGTTACTTTAACTTTTGAAACATAATTTTTACTTCCAACTTTTAAAACATAACTTTTATAACATCAATAACAATTTATATTTTTTTTAATAATTATTCATATTAATTAATTTTGAATTTCATAATTCCTTTTCGTCAATTTTGCTTAATGCACATAATTTCAGAACTTTTTAACTTTAATAATTTTTTTTATAAATTTTAATAACAGATGATAAATAATAAATTTCAAATTCATTGGTGTAATTTCTGCTTAAATTTGTAATTCATGATTTTGTGGAGTAGGCCTACTTGGGGACACCACGTAAAAAAAAAACGCGCCACAAGCTCTACCTCAAAGGTGGTGTGGAAAGGGGCTATATTCGTTTCATATTTGAAACTTTAATTTTTTTAATTATTACCTATTTCTTGGATTGTTTAATAAATATTTATTACAGGTTTACAAGAATAATAATAAACTACTACTGCAAAATTCGTTTGTGCAATTCTTTACGGCAGGTGGTCGATGGATATAATTGTAAGTAAAAAATTTATATTACTTTTTAATTGAAAATTAAAATAAAATTTTAACATTGAAATTTTACATTTCCTAATTAAATATTTGCGTGCATCCCATGGACGACTAAAACGAAAATCCCGCTTTCACATCCAGTTTTTGAAATATGGAATCGACAAGTCAAGTCACCACGTAGATCCAAAAAAAGCCATGTTCGCTTCCTTCTTACGGTAAAAGTGCGATTATCTGTATCTGTTTATAGGATGATTTATTTAGGGACTTAAAGGGGAGCCCGAAGGGCGACTCGTTGCGAGGCCGGAGGCCTCGCTGCCTCGCAGAGCTAGCCGAAAAAAAGCGGCGATAGCCGCTTTTTGAAGGCTAGTACAAACAATAATCATGTTTAGATCTTGTGAAACCAAGTGATATCATATGATCATTAAATTTTTCTTTCAATTTGAATCCCAACTTGGATGATAAAACTCGGACTTTTTCTGGTCGACTAACCAAATTCCAAGTATTATTTTGATCCAAAGAAACCAATTCTTCTTTAATTGCTTTCAACCAATTTTTCTTATCATGGCTAGTAAAAACTTCTTCATAATTCTTAGGTTCAAATTCTGAGTGTCCATTGATACTTCCGCTGCGAACATCTTCCTCTGTTAAAAGAGAAACTGTTAAAGCGCACTCCTCTGCGCTTCTGCTAGAAACCGGCTTAGGTTCAGCACTTGTTCTACTATTTGACACAGGGAACGCGTTAAAACCATTACAGCAATAATCATTATATTTAGCAGGAAATCGACGATTTCTAGTACTACGTCTAATACCAGAATTTTCATGAACATTTCCCAAATTTCCCTCTCTTGCTTCATGAATATTTTCTATATGAGCTTCCCGTGCATCAATAACAATCTCTGGATTACCCTCTCTTACTTCAATAGCATTTTTTTCAAGACTTTCTTTTGCTTCATTAATATAACTAAAATCACTTTGCAAAGTTTTAGATGGTTCATCAAATGGAAAACTGTTTTCGTCAAATTTAACATCTCTGGCATCTATGATTTTTCTCTCTTTCTTGTTCCATAATCTGTACCCAGTTGGAGAATAACCAACCATTATTTGCTCTTTGCTCTTAGGATCGAATTTTTCTCGTTTTTGGTTTGGTACCCAGGCAAAACATTTACAACCAAAAACTCTTAACTTCGATACATCTGGTTTATACCCCAACCACAGTTCACAAGGAGTTTTATCAACATTTAAAGCTCTAGTCGGACTGCGATTTACTAAATAAGCTGCAGTATAAATTGCTTCTCCCCACATGTAGACTGGCATTTTTGCTTCTAACAACATACAACGAGCTCTCTCAACTAAAGTTCGGTTAAGCCTTTCAGCAACACCGTTTTGTTGTGGCGTATAACCTACTGTTTGTTCCAACATAATACCTTTTTCTAAATAATACGCTTTTTGGTTATTTGACACATATTCGGTATCTTTATCAATTCTAAATTTCGAAATATGAGTACCAAAAAGAGCAGTTGCAGAAGCTTCGTATTCCTTAAACTTTTGGAATACTTCGGTATTATTTTTCATTAAGTAAACCATTGTAAAATGAGAAAAATCATCCAAAAATGTGACAAAGTAACGATTACCTTTCCAAGAAACTTTTAAAGGTCCACATACATCAGAGTGAACCCGTTCCAAAATACGTTTTGTAGGTTCACGATGATCATCAAAAGGCACTCTACATTGCTTACCTTTTTGACAAAATTCGCAAATACCAGTGTTACCTTTAATCTTCTTCATGCCATTTACCATTTCATTATTTTCCAACTTCTGCAAACTATTAATATTCAAATGTCCGAAACGACGATGCCAAAGATTTTCCTCATCTGAACTACTCAACATACTTTGTTTCTTCATTGTAACAACAAACTCATACAAATCACCTTTAGCACGAGCATATCCAATGATGAAACCATTTTTCTTCATGATTGCATAATTTTCATGAAACACAGTAGTGATACCCAATTTCGTTAATCGTTTGATTGACAATAAATTGCATCTCAGATTTGGTACATATAAAATTTCACTAATAGACAACGAAACATTTTTGTTACTATAGCAGTCTAATTTAACTCTTTTCGTAGCAAAAATTGACGTTTCTGAATCTGCAGTATTGATTTTAACAGGGTTTTTCAAATCTTGAATTGATTTACACAAATCAACATCATTAATAAGATGATCTGTTGCACCAGAATCGAGGAACCATACGACGCAATTTTCATTTTTAATAATGTTTGCAGTTCCCACAACTATATTTTCTTTTTCAACAAACTTTTCTGTTATCATAGCTACATTTTCATTTATTGCTATATGTGATCTTTTACCTTTTTTCTTCGGACAATCTGCAACTTTATGACCTTTAGATTTGCAACCATAACATACCACCTCGTGCTTTTTCCAAGGTTTGTTTTTCTTTTGACCATGGAAAGCTGCAGGATTTCTTTCAGAAACTAGAACTTCACGACCTTTTTTCTTCGTTTCTTCTGCTATCAATCTGGACTTCGCTATATTCACACTTAGAATCTCCAAATTTTCTAATGCAGAAGTCACTGCATCATATTCTTCAGGCAATGTTAAAAAAAGATAACTTATTTCGTCACTATCAGAAACTGTTCCACCAGCATTTTTCAACTTTCTTATCAAGTCATCAAAAATTAGAAAATGATCTGCCATACTTTGTCCTTTTAGACATAGCTGCATTATTTCTCTCTTGATATATGTTTGCTGCGTTACACTTTTCACACTAAAATGATTCTCCAATGCTTCAAACATGAGCTTAGCAGTACATTTTCCGTCAATAATACCGAAAAATTCATCAGGCACAACTCCAGCAATTACATTTTTTGCCTTTTTATCCAGAGTTTTCCATGCCAATTGATCTACTGCACTCAACGCTAATGACATATTTTCATTAACCTGTGTTAACATATCTATAGAATCTAAGTACAATTCGACTCGTTTCTTCCAAATATTAAAGTTTCCTTTCGTAAGAGTTGGAATCTTAGCATCTCCACTATGAGGGCCCATAACCTTTTGTTATAATGAATTTAATACTAAGATTAATAATTGGTTTATTATGACAAACTGTTACATGTGAATTATTAATTAGTGACATACAAAACATAAGTGGACTACTACGTTTTTCTACAAAATGACTATTGAAACGTTGAGTTATTAATTTTTCAAAAATAAAATAAACTGTTTGTTTTTTTAAAAGCTTTATATTAACTTACCCGGGTATATATATATATTTGTATATATATTTATATAGAAGGTAAAAATCTTTCGGCTGCTTTTTAACAAACTTCTAGCCGTCCAATCAAGCTGAAATTTTAAACGTCGACTTGTAGCTCTAGACATTTTAATCTATCAAATTTTGAAACCGATTCGATCATTCACCACAAAATTAGCACAGTTTCTGTGCAAATTTTGAAACAGATCTATCCACTACGAAATCAAGTAAACATAATATGTCAAAATAAAAATTTAATTCAAGTGTCAAGTTATTGAAGTATCAGGCTAACACATTTGCTATTTAAAGAATCTTATTATGAAAAAATGTCGTCACTCTCTGCCGCAATACCTCCAATCACCAGCACACCAAATTTTGTCCGGAGATACGATGACATAATGTTCATTTTTGTTTTCTATTGTGGTAGCCTTAACAAAGATATCGGTAGCCCTGGCAAAGATATCTATATGTATCACCCCCTACCCTAAATCTACCTATAAAAGTTTATTTAACAAAATCCAAAATGAAAAAAATTTTTTATTTTTGTACGCCACTGAATTTTTTCCAAAATTTTTATATACGTCACATAATACCGTAAGAAGTCACAAATAAAATTTCTCCAAGATTGGTACAACAAATTTTTTCGGTCATCTAGCGGATTTTTCGAAAATAAATTTTTGTAAATTACTGACTGTCGATTTACTGATTCTGAAAACATTTGCAAAAAAATTTAACAAACAGCCTAAACTTGGTCGCTACCTAGTGGCAGAACCTTTTACTTATAAAGTAACGTTCCGTCAGTCCGTACGACGATATTATAAAATATTTCCCACCGAACCACCTATTTTTGTATTCTAAAATTAATTGTTACAAGCCCTAAACTCAATTCTTATGCTGCACTCGGTATACAAATCAACATTAACCTAATTTTGACACATATGTCACAAAATTATGACGTTTATTAAAATTTTGAATATATTGTTTTATTTTTGCCAGCCATCTGACAAATTCTCACAAAAAATATATAAATTAAGATTTCAGTTAATATTTTCTATAATTTTTCTGACCTGCCCCGCCCTGTTACAATTGGCTCGGTTTGTTTTCTCACCAATACTTATACTTTCAAAGCTCCATCGACACACCAAATTTTAGCTGAATCGGTTAAACATTTCCGGAGATACGACGACATTTTCATTTTTTTTATTTTATTTTATTGTGGTGGCCCTGGTGAAGATTTCTCTGGCAAAACCTTATTTTCACCATTCCAGCCCACGAGGCATACGTCCAATAAGTTTGATTGCAATCGACGCAGAAATGCCGGAGAAAATCGATCGACAAAAACTTTTTTCATGTTTTTGCCAAAAAAGTTAATTTTATTTTTTTCATGTTGCATTACTGATTTCTATCGAAGGATTACATATGCTCTCATATCCATTAGGATCAATGTACCTACGTACCAAATTTGGGTAAGATCCCTTCAGCATTTCTTGAGTTATTCACTCTTAAAGTTTCAACTTTGACAACTTGCGATTTTTGACAGACGACAGATAGAAGATTAATTTTACCTATTCTGGATAAAGCCTTTTAAGGCCTTTAAAATAACATATCGCAAGACAAAATATTTTAAAAAAATCCCGTATTATTTTCTTGTGGTGGCACTCCTGATTGATAGATCGCGACGAAAACCTTATTTTCACCTTTCCAACGTGAACCCTACCACCATACCAAATTTGGTCGTAATTGGTTGAATGGTTCGGAAGCAAATCGATCGACAAAATTTGACGACCGACAGACAGAGAGACAGACAGACAGACCGACACAGAAATTTTTTTTTTACTTTTTGCAGATCTTTACGTTTCTGAACACGGTGATCTCGAAAATGCAAAAAAAAAATATCGTCACTCTCTGCCGCAATACCTCCAATCACCAGCACACCAAATTTTGTCCGGAGATACGATGACATAATGTTCATTATTGTTTTCTATTGTGGTAGCCCTAACAAAGATATCGGTAGCCCTGGCAAAGATATCTATATGTATCACCCCCTACCCTAAATCTACCTATAAAAGTTTATTTAACAAAATCCAAAATGAAAAAAATTTTTTATTTTTGTACGCCACTGAATTTTTTCCAAAATTTTTATATACGTCACATAATACCGTAAGAAGTCACAAATAAAATTTCTCCAAGATTGGTACAACAAATTTTTTCGGTCATCTAGCGGATTTTTCGAAAATAAATTTTTGTAAATTACTGACTGTCGATTTACTGATTCTGAAAACATTTGCGAAAAAATTTAACAAACAGCCTAATCTTGGTCGCTACCTAGTTGTAGAACCTTTTACTTATAAAGTAACGTTCTGTCAGTCCGTACGACGATATTATAAAATATTTCCCACCGAACCACCTATTTTTGTATTCTAAAATAAATTGTTAAAAGCCCTAAACTCAACTCTTATGCTGCACTCGGTATACAAATCAACATTAACCTAATTTTGACACATATGTCACAAAATTATGACGTTTATTAAAATTTTGAATATATTGTTTTATTTTTGCCAGCCATCTGACAAATTCTCACAAAAAATATATAAATTAAGATTTCAGTTAATATTTTCTATAATTTTTCTGACCTGCCCCGCCCTGTTACAATTGGCTCGGTTTGTTTTCTCACCAATACTTATACTTTCAAAGCTCCATCGACACACCAAATTTTAGCTGAATCGGTTAAACATTTCCGGAGATACGACGACATTTTCATTTTTTTTATTTTATTTTATTGTGGTGGCCCTGGTGAAGATTTCTCTGGCAAAACCTTATTTTCACCATTCCAGCCCACGAGGCATACGTCCAATAAGTTTGATTGCAATCGACGCAGAAATGCCGGAGAAAATCGATCGACAAAAACTTTTTTCATGTTTTTGCCAAAAAAGTTAATTTTATTTTTTTCATGTTGCATTACTGATTTCTATCGAAGGATTACATATGCTCTCATATCCATTAGGATCAATGTACCTACGTACCAAATTTGGGTAAGATCCCTTCAGCATTTCTTGAGTTATTCACTCTTAAAGTTTCAACTTTGACAACTTGTGATTTTTGACAGACGACAGATAGAAGATTAATTTTACCTATTCTGGATAAAGCCTTTTAAGGCCTTTAAAATAACATATCGCAAGACAAAATATTTTTTAAAAATCCCGTATTATTTTCTTGTGGTGGCACTCCTGATTGATAGATCGCGACGAAAACCTTATTTTCACCTTTCCACCGTGAACCCTACCACCATACCAAATTTGGTCGTAATTGGTTGGATGGTTCGGAAGCAAATCGATCGACAAAATCCAACGACAGACAGACAGACAGACCGACAGACAGACCGACACAGAAATTTTTATTTTACTTTTTGCAGATCTTTACGTTTCTGAACACGGTGATCTCGAAAATGCAAAAAAAAAAAGTTGAAATTTTTTTTCGATTACCATACCTCCAATTTTTTTTTAAAATTGATTGGAGGTAAAAAAGTTGAAATTTTTTTTCGATTACCATACCTCCAATTTTTTTTTTAAATTGATTGGAGGTAAAAAAGTTGAAATTTTTTTTCGATTACCATACCTCCAATTTTTTTTTAAAATTGATTGGAGGTAAAAAGGTATTAAAATTAAGAAATTATTCTTTAATAGCTCGAAAAATGAAATCCAATGTAATACATTTAAAATTAAAAAAATATGTGAGTTTTGAAATCCATTTAAAAAAAAAGTAGAATATAGATAAGAAACTTTAGAAAAACATGCAGTGATTTAAGAAAAAGTATGCTGTATAATATAATTTAATCAATTACACATTAAACTACTATAGTAGCTATAAAACTTAAAAAGCACAAAATAAAAATAAATTAAAAACAAGTTTATAAAAAAAAAACTTTATATTATGAAGACCAATGAAAATACATTCTTCTATGTGTGCTCTTGCTTGGAAATGGTTAGAGTACCTATAAGTTTTTTGTAACATAATTTTCTTTTCAAACTTTAAAGCTTTGGTGGTGCCTTTCATATTACATACTTCCCTATAAGTAAGAAAAATGCATAGTAGATGTCAATCTCAACGAAAGTTAGACCAACACGAATTTCCAATAGCCAAAGCTGCTATGAATATGGGTCAAGATCTTTTCAATTTTATCACAAACAATATAATACGTAAAGCACCACCAAAGCTTTAAAGTTTGAAAAGAAAATTATGTTACAAAAAACTTATAGGTACTCTAACCATTTCCAAGCAAGAGCACACATAGAAGAATGTATTTTCATTGGTCTTCATAATATAAAGTTTTTTTTTTATAAACTTGTTTTTAATTTATTTTTTACTATCATAATATCGACAATTCTTCCAAAATTTGGGTACATGTTTTCATCAAAATTGAAGAAGAAATACTTATAACGAAATTTTTTTTATACATTATACTATTGACTTCGACCCATGCAGTCCGTTCACATTCACTGGAATTATTCAAAAATTCTTTTATTTCTGGTTTATGAGAGATTTCATTGAATGTAAATAATTTTCCATAATGAAGACTTCTTTCATCAAGGAAAATATTAATATAATTCATCTGATGCCTTTTCACTAAAGATGTCACGATATTGATACGGCATTTAATATTGTTAGCAATATCCTTAAAAACTTGATGTTTGGCCTCAAAACGCATACATGATTAATGTTGTAACGGGCCTGACATTTCAAACAACCTGGGATAATGCGTAATGTTGTGATATTTGAAAGTTAATTGTTTTTTTGTCACTTTTAGAAAAATATCATTATGTTCTTCAATAATGTCTCGAAGAATTTCACTAGTATCTTTTTGTAACCTAACAGCAGTTACAATACCAACCAACTTTCTTATATTTAAATATAATTCCCAAACCAGATTTTCCTCAGGTACTAGATCCCCCACTATTACTGAAAAGTACCTGGTTAAAAATAACATTTCAGATGCCGATAGTCTTAACTTATTGCTAAGTAAATCGTCCAGAGTTATGGGAGGGGGCACATTTGTGTAATTTAATGCCGCACTCAAAATGTGAGTTCGGTAATTTCTTCTTCTTCTTCTTCACTTCACGCATTAGGCTTTAAAGCCTGTCACGGTGCCCATCTCTTTCTAGGTAGTCCGACATTTCTTCTTCCTTCTGGTTTATATTTTCTTATTTGTGCTGGTATTCTGTCTTTACTCATTCTGTCCAGGTGTTGAATTTAATTTAAAGTATTAAATTCGCGTATTAACATCGCGAACAAAATGAGTCAATATAAATAAATATAAAGTCTGTTTTACAAACACCTTCAAATAAATCATGCATGATATCGCATGAAAAAATCTCGACAACACTAAAATGTTTGACCTGGTTCCAAATGCAGTTTTCTTTAACATCCGTGGAATATGCATCTTCTAATAAACAGTCTCTACTATAATTGTCCTTATTACGCAAATATGTGGAATTTTCAATGCATGAAAAACGTCTCTGGTTTTTAGGGGTTTTACAAATTCTGCAAGGATAGTTTGCAACAAAACTTTCCACAAAGCCGAGAATTTGGTTTAATCCGAGGTTGTCTCCCAATATAACAGCAAGTTCAAAATAAACGTTTTCAACAGTATTATCAGCACAAACCTCGATGCCAATCTCTCTTAAATACTGTAATTCATCCACAATAATTTGGAAAGTAGCCTGATTGCCAAATAGTTTGTGGTTGGAAGTTTTCACTAGCATAGCTAAATACATATTATCTAACTTTGAAATTAATGCAGGAGGCAAACAGGGAATAGAATAATATAGTCCACCAATTTTATTTACCCCCCGAATGAGACCCTAAAGGGTTTCCTGTTTCAAAATCATCATAGTAGATAAAAAGATAACACATACGAAGTGTTTACGTCATCATCATCATTGAAATTTTTAAGCCTATTTTGCTAATGCTTACCCTGAACATAATTGGATATAATAGATTTCTCACTATTTAAAAATAAAGTATGTTGTTTAATTTTCTGGAATATTCCTGGCACTTCAAGAATCTTCTTGAGCATTTTTCGCATTGGAATATATGCAGCGGTTACGTCAGCATTTACATACTTCTTCTTGCTATTCCTTTTAACATATTTCATTTTTGAACCAATCACAACTTCAGCAGGTTCGATATATAAATCGTGCTGTTTAAAAACTTGCATACATTTATATTCCGTTGAAAACTTGTTTGATATATCTAAACTTACATCTATGGTTTGTAAAATTTCCGAAATCTGATGATCTGATAATTGAAATAATTTCAATTTAAATTTCAGCATTTCTTTCAGCAAACCACAATTTTTAATTTGTGCTCGCTGAAATTTTCTAGTATATTGAAAATATGGCTTCTGGGTATATATGTATTTTTGATTGAATAATTTTACAACTAGTTGAAAATAGTTTTCTTGAATCATTTCATCCCAGTTTTTATCTTCATTTTCAATTTCTAATTGAAGATCATTACTAGCATCGGAAGTTTCTGTATTAAGATCAGGTTTATCTACTTGGCTTGAACCTGCCGTAGTTGGGAGTTGCGATTCATCTGTTATATTTTAAATTGCATGAATCTTTGAAATATGTTATCTCAACGTCTTTATGGTGGAAAATTTTCTTAAACATTCACCGCATTGATACGACGTTAGCTGCTTATGGTACAGTTGAAAATGTAGTAGGTATCCTTTATCACTAAATATTTTCTTGCATATTTTGCACAACATGTTAATTAAATGTTTATAAAATCGTACTGAACACGAAATAAGCACACCGAAAACGCTACACCTTATCGCATATCGAAAACAATATTAGGTGTAACCTAATCGAACCTTGCCAATTCAGTAACTAATCTGTATTAGTCTCTCTCAAAATGTCTGAATAAACAGTATTCACTGCTATAAAGGAGGAATCTTTATTGGTGTGTATTTCGTACAGTTTTGTTTGAATAAATGTCCAACTCTGGCAGTTCGATTCTTGATATGACGCGTTTAATACCATATGAAGAGCGCAGGCTAAGAAGGGGGATAGTCAAAATTTATAATTTTTCAGGAACGCGATTTTAAAGTTTGAAACCTCATTTGTTTTGCCGGTATAGACAAACTTTAATCTGCAATATCTTTTGCCTTCAATTTTAGCCTATATTGCATTTCTATACGATAGAATATTGCATTACCTATCAATTGGCGCAAAAATCAAAAAATTTCAAAAAAATGAGTACCCCCCTTCTTAGCCTGCGCTCTTCATATACAATTTAAAACACAAGTCCAACGCGGAAATGGAACTATGGACTTCGTATAAAATGTCATTGATTTTCACCAAGCACTTGGGGTTTTCTAATTTGCCAACAAGAATAATCCCCGGTTGTTCCGATTCTCCATGTTCGGCTTTTCGGGCCTCACGCTCCTCTTACTTAGTAAGATCTTACTAAGTAAGTAACATCTTACTAAAGTAAGATCTTCTTCTTTCTGGAAAAAGAAACCAAATGTTATAATAAACAACTTTTAGAAAAATAATAGGTCATAAAATTACCTCTACATGGGTAAGGAATGCTTCCTGGGTTTCTACTTTCGAAAATTTTCTGATACCCTTGCTTCCTTTCTTACGCCTGACGGTATTTGGGAGCAGTAATGGCAAAACAAGTAATGCCATGTTTCCTTGATTATCTACAAAAATTTTAAAATGAATAATATGATGCATTCTTGTTATTTTCAAACCTACGTTATACCACACTTTCATCTACTTAATGATCAGGGTTCTCATATTTTTGAATAAGACCGTCAATAACTGGACACTTTTTCTTTTTTGCCAAGCAAATTATAGATTTATATAACCCACTCCACTTGTTGAAGCAGTGGTTAATACTATTTGGGTGCAAAATTTCGAAATCTCGTAAAATCTAAAATCCAGAAAAATTAAATGAACATACATATAATAACATAATAATAAAAAAAAATTACCAAAGTATAGCCTAATGGTGACTGAAGAGCAGGGTACGTCTGAAAATATTTATGAATTTGAATATTTTCACTATGGTATTTGTCCAACCTGGCACTACAAGTTTTCTCCCAATTTTGGATCCACGGTTGTTTATTGTAAACTAACCAGTTTACAAGTTCTCCAGTTATTTCATTTACTTCAACATCACCTGAAAAAATGAAGCCAAATTATAGATGCATTATTAAGCAATATGGCACCACATACTTTTCTGATCAAGCATTGTCTTACAAGTTCTACGACGTGGTATAATAAGGTACATGTCGCTGCCCCCCCCCAAATCGATTTTTAATAAAAAATTAGTGTCAATCGTTAGTGCTTCGTTAGTGCTTGTTTGTGCTTCCATTCCCGAAGTTTGTGCATCAACGGTCGCAAAGCTATTCGCGAAATCATTTGGGGGGGGGGCTGTAGACACGATGGCCCCCCCCCCAAATCGATTTTTGATAAAAAAGTGGTGTCGATCGTTAGTGCTTCGTTAGTGCTTGTTTGTGCTTCCATTCCCGAAGTTTGTGCCTCAACCGTCGCAAAGCTATTCGCGAAATCATTTGGGGGCTGAAGACACGATGGCCCCCCCCAAATCAATTTTTGATAAAAAATTGGTGTCGATCGTTAGTGCTTTGTTAGTGCTTGTTTGTGCTTCTATTCCCGAAGTTTGTGCCTTAACGGTCGCTAAGTTATGGGCATTTGAAATTTCCGTAAACTCCGAGCAAGTTGCGCGCAAATGCATGAATTTTAAATGTGCAAAACTTAACAAATAATAAATATGTATGTAGCCAAAATACCAAAATATAATAAACCGTACAACTATTTGTATAAAAAATATATGTTTTATTATTTTATTATAAGTTTTAAAATAAATTAAAAATTGAAGATATTTTGATTTTTATACACTATACGCAAGAAATTGACAGTTCAGTGCTTTTGTAGTCTGCCTTACAGTTTTAGATGATAACTGTAGATCATCATAACGTTCCCACCGACCCAAACTCGCGCGCCAGCAATAGCTAATGTAATGCCCAACTGCTTTGACATTATTTACCAACGTAGGTGGCAAGAAGCTAATTCCTCCCCGGAGATAATACATATTTTCACCAAGACTTTCAGATGTTTAACTGGTTTCGGTAAGATTTCCATATTTAAAAATGGGGATCATTACTGCAGACCAACACGGGAGCAGTTTGCAAAACTTTAACAATTTTTTTGCAATTGCAGGGTTGTACTGCATATTATCATGGTCTCCTTTGTTTGATGTAGTTTTTGATTCTCTACAACACGAATCATAAATAACTTTAATTTCTTCGAAAATATCCAACACAACTTTATCTTCGGTATCAATATCTTCCATTTCAATTATACCACCATTTTCATCGTTCATTTGAGATTCCCATACTTCATTTGTAGTTTCGTGAGTCGCTATTCTGCTTTTAGGCTTCTATACAACGTATAGGAAGAAGCCTTATGATCTAGCTCCGTGTCCGTCTGTCCGCATAATTCAAAACCAATCAGAACGCACGTTCTTAAAACAATTTTACTTCATATAGAATATTTTTAGATTGGTATTAATTATTCAGATTATTTACATATATATTTTTTAATCCGATATTCTTATTTTGTATTTTTAGAGTAGGTATTTTACGTGTTTCTAATACGGTATTCGGTACGTGTTTCGGGTATTTTAATATTTCATTATGAATTGTGTTTTATTTGTGGTTTGTAAATTGCAAATATTTACCTATAAAGGTCGAAATAAAAAAAAAATATTAAAATGTTAGCGTTTTCCTTATATAGTAAAAAAATCTACCTAATTAAAAGATTAACGCATTAAAAATTGGAATAAAATAAAGCCCAAATAATTTAACCTACCGAAAAAGTAGATGTATAGAAGCCTAAGAACTGTCGCAAAAGCGAGTTCCACCTTGTTTAAATACCTTTTCGCCATTTCACAACTTGTAGGACCTCCATGTTCATCAGCATTATTTCCATCTTCCTCGTGTAAAGCCACCGTGAAAATATTATATAACAATTTCTTGATATTTTCAAAATTCGTACTTACGACCAGCAAACCAAATGAGCGTAAATAAAAATTTTTGATACGTTTTGTGGTAGACTTGATTTCTGGCCAACTACTAAACAAATGCATTACATGGTTAAAGTCATTCCGAATCATGCATAAAGGTACTTCAACATTTGGTTTGTTTTTAATTAAATCTGAACAAACGCTTATATATTTGGAAATAGCTTGGAATATTGTGTAAAAGTTTTTACTGTTGCCATCATCAAAGCCAGTGATTGATCAGTTACCACAATTTTTGGCGGCACAATAGCGTTCTTCAACCATTCCGAAAGCCAACAAGCTATCGACATATTATCATGTTTTTCAGATAACATGTGTGCCACGGGAAATTGGCTTTGGTTCATGTGATCCATAACTCCTATTTCATACAAGAATATAGCGGACGTTGTTCTTTCGGTAATTAGCTTTACTTTCTGCACCACACCACCTGTTGCATCGATAGTTATCGTAGGAATTTTGCTTTGTTTTGTATATATTCTATACATATCAATTTCAGTCGGCGTCCAATAATGAACAAATAAACGATCATTTCCCATATCGCGAATACATTCATTGAAAGGCGACATTCCTTTCATCTTCGATAAAGCTAAAATAGGATCCGCACTCAATCGACTCTTTGCTAAATGTTTGTATTTCAAACATCTCAAGGCATTTGCGGTCGGCAAATTACTAGATTGTGCATCACCGTAATTTGTATGCTTTTGTACTATTTCATTCAAAATATAAGACGGCGCCTTGTTCTCATCAACCAATTTTTTTTCCAACTCTTCACGCTCGCTCTTAGAAATCTTTCTCTTCCTTTGAGCGTCACAATTTCTGAAATTCCCAGCGTATGTTCAGGTCATCATCACAACGGATTTAATGTAAATGCTGGTAAATGGTTAATATTTTATTGAACGATAAAGTTACATTTATATTAAAATGTCATAAACTTCATAAAAACAGAAACTACTTGATTAAACTTGACTCTTCAAGTCATCATTCCAACACCCCCACTAGAGTTGAAGTCCTTTAATCCTAGTTTCTCTCTGCAATCGACAAACTTCTTTCTTGATAGAGGTTTAGTTAAAGCATCTGCCACCATCTCAGTTGTACCAACATGGTTGATTTTCATACAGTTTTCTTGAACCAGATCCCTGATGAAATGATGTCTGATGTCTATATGTTTAGACCGTCCATGGTACATACTATTATAGCCAGATCTATTGCACTCCTGTTATCGGAAAACAATGTTATTGGCTCCCCATTTTCACGAAGAAGCTCAGAGTACAATCCTTTTAGCCAAATGATTTCTTGGCAGGCCGTCGACATCGCCATGTATTCAGCCTCCGTAGTTGAGAGTGCTACAGTTGCTTGTCGCTTTGAACTCCAAGTAACACATCCACCTTGAAACATAAAGGCGTATCCAGTCGTAGAACGCCGTTTGTCCAGGTCATTTGCCCAGTCTGCATCAGTGAAACCAGTTATACCACCCTTTTGATTTGTGAACTCTAGTTTGTAGTTCAGAGTTCCTTTTAGGTACCTCATAACTCGTTTGACTGCAGTCCAATGCACTCGTCCAGGATTGTTATTAAACTTTGATAAAGCCCCCACTGCAGTGGGGCAAAGGCTGGGATGGTCTCGAAGGGAGAACTGATGCCAATTAGGTACTCCCAATAAATGTCGAGAAATGCCTCTGCAATAGCAGATACCAGCAAACCCTATTTCCACGTTCACGTCGTGCTCCCTGACTGTAGTCGTAATAGACTGTAGCTAACGGAAAGGGGTGAAAGGCGAGTTTTCGGCGCCTTAAAACCGATACATATTGGCTAAGGGAGAAAACCCTAACAGAAAATCTCGGCCCTCCAGATTGGGGGTTAGGTCGTCGGGCTAGCTCCTCGGCACTCAGAAAAAAAACTGAAGTATATTGCTAAATTCACCAGTAGAAGCCTCGGAACGGATAAGGATTTTAACAATGGACGACATAAGCAGCGAAAACGGACTTTGAATTTTGGAAATTGGAACGTTCAAGGAATTAGAAACAAACAACAGGAAATCCAGATGGAATTAAAAGAAAGAAACATTGACATTGCCGTACTATCAGAAACAAAAAAGAAAGGGAAGGGGAGTGAAATGTGGAAAGACCATATACACCTTTACAGTGGAGTACCTAAGAGTGACCGAGCAAAACAAGGAGTGTCAATAGTTATAAAAAAAAAGTTAAGAAGATTTATAAAATCATGGAATCAAATCAACGAAAGACTTATTAAAGTGATTCTCCATATTCGAGGACGAATATTTCACCTAATAGGAGTATATGCTCCAAATGACGATGCCCCAACCGTACAAAAAGAAAACTTCGAAGATAGATTAATAAGTGTAATAGACGCAGTACCTAAATCCCAAGAAATTATAATAGCGGGGGATCTTAACGCAAGAGTGGGTAGAGAACAAAAAGATATAGTGGTTGGACAGCATGGAGAAGACACCTTAAATGATAACGGACAACGCCTAAGAAATATATGCGAACAGTACGAACTAAGAATAACAAACACATTTTTCAAGCATAAAGACATCCATAAATACACGTGGCATCGGGAAACGGGAAACTTGAAATCGATTATAGATTACATCATTGTAAGGCAGAAACCAAGATTTGTAATGAAGGATGTTAGAGTGAAGAGAGGTTCTTCATGTGGATCCGACCACTACCTAGTTATGGCAAAAATATACTTACCCTATGATAAATTAGAGAACAAAAATACAACCACTCAAGAAACTAATAGTAAGAGCAAGGAAATCATTTACAATTTGAAGTCACTTGAGGATGAAAGTACGAGGTACCTATATCGAACACGACTAAAAGGAAAATTGCATAAAGCCAGAAGAACAATAGAAGAAGAGTATGAACATATTATAGAGGCAATAAGGGGAGCAGCGAGAGAAGCGATTGGAGAACATGACTTGCAAAGGAAGCCGTATTGGTGGGATTCAATACTAGAGGGAAAGATAAAAGAGAAGAAAAAAGCATACTTGGAGTGGCTATCAAAAAAAGACCCTAGAAGCGAAAGAAAATATAAAAAACTGAATAGGGAAGTGAAACATGAAGTCACTATGAAGAAAAACTCATCCTGGACCAAGAAATGCCAATATATAGACCAACAAGTGGGAGGGTCAAGAAGTTCTGAAGCCTGGAAAATAATAAAAAATATGCGAACAACAGAAAATGAACGACTTTCGGGAATGGATATCTCTTTGAGTGACTGGAAAAACTACTTTAGTAATCTCCTGACAGAAACTAGGCAGGGCATTAGAGACAAACAAATGGACCCACAACAAAGGGAAAAGATAGAAATATCATTAGAACTTGTAGAAGCCTCATGTAGGAATATGAAAAACCGCAAATCTCCCGGACCAGGGGGTATACCAGCAGAGTTGCTAAAATACGGACCAAGGGAGCTGCACGAGATGTTGAAACATCTTTTCCAACGCTGCATAAATGGGGAAAGCCCACCAAAACAATGGAGAACATCGACGATAACACCAATCTTCAAAAAAGGATGCAGACAAGATCCAGCAAATTATAGAGGTATTGCAGTAATCTGCAGCGTGGGAAGACTGTACTCAAAAATATTAAAAAATCTAATAGAAAAAGAGATAGAGGGAAAAGAGGCAGAAGAACAGGCGGGCTTTAGAGCTGGAAGGTCCACGGTTGATAATATCTTTACCCTGAAAATGCTTGTAGAGAAAAAAGTACAACGCGGTAGAAATACACATCTAGCATTTATAGATGTAGAGAAGGCATACGACAACGTACCAATAAACAAACTATGGATTGCAATGGAACAATTGCAGATAAATAAAACGTTAATATATGCTACAAAAAACCTATACGCGGAAAATACGGCACAAGTTAAATCCCAAAAAACAATATCCGAAGAATTTAACATCGACAAAGGCCTAAGACAGGGTTGTTGCCTATCCCCAACCCTATTTAAAATATATTTACATAAATCACTGGAGAAGTGGCAAAAAAAATGTAAGAATATGGGGATACAAATAGATGACGAAACGCTGTTCACCCTGTATTTTGCTGACGATCAAGTGGTAGTCGCAGAAGACGAAATCGACCTCAGTTATATGGTAAGAAAACTTAAAGAACAATACAAGGAAGCCGGCCTGAATATCAATATGAAAAAATCAGAATATCTCAGTGTGGGAATCGAAGAGATAGAAAATCTAGATATGGATGGCGAATACATGAAAGGCACAAAGGCATATACATACTTGGGTGTTGTATTTGATAAAACAGGTAGCAGCGGGAAAGAGATTGAGAAAAGAATAAATAATGGAAGGAATGTCATAAGAACTCTGAATAGTGTGTTATGGGACAAAAATATAAGGAAAGGTACGAAAAAAAGGATCTATACGTCCATAATCGAAAATATGGTCACTTATGGAGCAGAAGTCTGGGATATTGGCGTAAAAAGTAAAAAGAAGTTGGGAGCAATGGAAATGGACTTCTGGCGTAGAAGCGCTGGCAAATCAAGACTTGATAAAGTGAGAAATGACGACATCCGAAGAATTATGGAGGTAAGAACAAATATCGTCGAGGAAATCGAACGAAGACAACTGGTTTGGTTCGGTCACGTAAATAGAATGCTCGAAGAAAGATGGCCAAAAAAGATGTTGAAGTGGATACCCCCCGAAAAGAGAAAAAGAGGAAGGCCTAGATTAAGTTGGAGGCAAGGAATCGACGAGGCAATGTCAGCAAGAGATCTGGAGGAGGAACTTTGTCTGGACAGAGGAGAGTGGAAACTGGGGACGGAGAGGCGGCGGCAGCCGTAGAAATGATCCGATTATATATATATAAAGCCCCCACTGCATACGCAATATCTGGTCTGCTTATTTGGGCTGCGTAGAGTAAGCTACCTATGGCTTCTTGATAGGGTATGTCTTTCATTTCAACTTTTTTATCAGCCGTAGTAGGAGAAAATGCATTCGAAAGCTTTTGATTGACGTCAACTGGTACATCCACGCGGTTACAATCTTCCAAGTTAAACCTTTTTAGAATGTCTTGCAAATACCTCTCTGGATCAATCCACAACGTTCCATTCGTCCTATCTCTTGTGATTTTCATTCCCAAAATGAAAGCAGCTTCCCCTAAGTTTTTCATCTTGAACGTCTTATTCAAATGAACTTTCAGCTTTTTCGTGAATTTACCATCATTTGAAAAAATCAAAATGTCATCTACGTATATTGCGATGTATGTTCTTCTTTCCCCTTCTACATTGTAATATATGCACGGATCAATTTTTGATTGTTGAAGTCCAAAATTCACCAAAGTGTTGCTTAACTTCTGATTCCAACAACGCCAACGGCTGGCTTGCTTTAAGCCGTACAATGACTTTTTTAACTTGCATACCTTATTAGGATCACCACCAAAACCCTCAGGATATTCCATGTAGATATCTTCTTTCAACTCACTTTGAAGGAACGCCGTAACCACGTCCATTTGGTCGATATCCAAATCGTACTTTACTGCCGTAACCAAAAGTAAGCGAATTGACGAATATCGCACCACCGGCGAAAACGTTTCTTCATAGTCGATACCCTTCCTCTGCGAATAACCTTTGATGACAAGACGTGCTTTGAATCGTTCGATGTCACCCTTCGAATCTCTTTTCAACTTGAAACACCATTTATTTTTTATGGCCTTTTTCCCTTTAGGTAAAACACAATCAACCCAAGTTTCATTCTCAACCAACGAATCAAACTCTTCTTGCATCGCTTTCTTCCAAAGATGAGATTGTTCTGAGTTTAAGGCTTCATAGACAGTATCTGGTTCTGACAACTCTAAAGGATTACAAATTTCATAACTAATCGCAGCATATTTTTCTACAGCTCTCTTAGTTCTTGATGATCTTCGTAGACCTGTACTATCAGAATTTTCTACAACTCTCTTAGTTCTTGATGATCTTCGTAGGCCTGAACTATCAGAATCTTCAACTTTCACCGAAACTGTACCAGGATCCCCTTCTATTTCTTCATCAGGTGTAGCATAATCTTTTTCAGATAAAACCCTATCATCAGCTAGTTCAACTACATCTTCATCAATAGAAGCATTCAAAGGCAAAGGGTTCTCATTCAGTAACTCAACTTGTGGTTCAGGAAAGACATAAAACATATTTTCATTCACTTCGTCTCCAATGCTACCAAACTGGGTTTCAAGAAATACTACATCTCTACTAGCAGTTACCTTCTTAGTTTTGGGGTCGATGAATCTATATGCTTTCGTTTCCACACAATACCTAATAAAAATGACTTTCTTACCTTTCGGATCGAGTTTCAACCTCTTCTGTTTTGGCACATGAATTACAGCCCTACATCCAAAAACTTTTAGATGCTTCAACGAAGGTTTACGACTTGACCAAACTTGTTCCGGAGTACTTTTCTTCAAGCCTTTGCACGGTAATCTGTTGATAAGATATATGGCCGTGTTAACCGCTTTTGCCCAGTACTTCTTTTCCAAGTTTGAACCAATTAGTAAACATCTGGCTTTCTCGATGATCGTTATATTCATCCTTTCCACTAAACCATTTTGTTCGGGCGTATATGGAGTTGTGGTCTGATGAATAATGCCGTTGGACTTTGTGAACTGTTCTACTTTTTGATTACAAAATTCTGTTCCGTTGTCTGTTCTTAAGACCTTGATAGTTTTGCCTGTTTGATTTTCGGCAAGCTTCCTGAACTCTTCCAACTTGTCAACAACTAAATTCTTTGTTTTCAAAAAGTAACCAAAGACCTTCCTGGAAAAATCATCAACAATAACCAAAACATACCTGGAACCACTAATCGATGACACTTCCATAGGTCCACACACGTCAGCATGTATGATTTCTAGTAAGTCCTTAGCTCTCCATCCGATGTTTTTGAAAGGCAATCGAGGAATCTTAGTCATCAAACAAAGTTCACAATCACTTTTCTTGATGTCAACCTTTTCCAATCCTTTAGTGATGTATTTCAATTTCTTGAAGTTTTCAAAACAAGGATGCCCAAGCCGTTTGTGCCACAAGTAGTCCGAATTTTCCTCCGCTTTAGCAACACCAACAAAATTTGAACTCTTCGGTACCCTAGGACTTGATTTTTCTGGCTGATTCATCACAAACAACCCATCAACTAAACTACCAGTTGCAACAACATCTTCTTCTGGATTAACCACTTTGCACCCCGACGAAGTAAATGTGATAGTGTGACCATACTTGACAATGCTCGGAACCGACAAAAGGTTAATGTGTACTTCAGGTAGATACAAGACGTCCTTCAATTCAATGTCCTGAGTTTTATCCTCGTTGAACTTGACTGTCATTTCAATATCACCTTGGCAATCACCCTTCATCACCGAATTGTTGGCAGCACCAATGGAAAATTCAGGAACTTTCTTTAAGCAATTGAATATGGATTTGTCCTTACACAAGTGTGACGTAGCTCCTGAATCAAATATCCATTCATTCCCTGACTGTACCTTCGCCGACAATGCCGCCGAATACATGGTCATCTGTTTCATCTTTTCACTGGATGGTTTATGTCTGTTGTTTTCTTTCTTCTCATTGCGATTCTTCTTCTTAGGGCAATTACTTTTGATGTGCCCATACTCCTGACACCCATAGCATTTTGGTCCCAATGATTTATGACTTGATTGAGATCTTCCAACAAAAGCCGTTTCTTTACATGATGAATTAGCTCCTACATCTTGCAACAACATAGTCTTCACGTAGTCGCCACTGATAGCCACACCTGAGCTCTCGATTCCCATTATCATTGGCAAAAATCTATCAGGTAATCCTGCTAACATAAGAGTTCCAATCCAAACATCCGAAACCTCCAATCCCACAGAAGTCAATTTGTTTGCTGTCACCATGATGATATTTACAAATTATTCCATTGAAGCACAATCATCCAAGCGTGTTGATATCAGCTTCCGCAGCAAATTAACCCTTCTCGTCAAACCTGAATCTTGAAATGCCTTTTCTAGATTACTCCACATATCTTTCGCAGTCTTTGAAGTCTGGATATGTACGTACAGAATTGGTTCCACGAGCAATATCAACTTAGATCTCGCCTTCACAAGTTTCTTCTCGTCCTTTTCTGTACCATCAATACATGACCATAAACCTTCCATCTGTAGATATGCTTCAACGACAAATTTCCACTGATCCCAATTTTCACGTCCCTTGAGACGTTCAATTTGTGGTATATTTGAAGACGACATTTTTAGTGTTCAACAAATTACTTGTAATTACTCAGCGATAGAGGCACAAGGGTCCATAACCTAATGTAAATGCTGGTAAATGGTTAATATTTTATTGAACGATAAAGTTACATTTATATTAAAATGTCATAAACTTCATAAAAACAGAAACTACTTAATTAAACTTGACTCTTCAAGTCTTCATTCCAACAGGATTCCAATTTAGGAGCATTTTCCATAGTACATTCAAAAAGGCTTTGACAGGACTTGCATTGACCTCTTATACGAAGAAAATTAGCACCATGTGGATGAATTTTGCAACGTTCATATGCTATACAACATGACAATTTTGTTTCCTTGTAGAATAGAGTATGAATTACCTCTGTCCAACAGTGAGGTTTTAATATTTCATAATTCCTAGTATTACAAACCCGATTTGATCGTTTATAACAATTATTGGGTAAATACTGTAGTGCTCTTTTGCCTACCTTAAAATATGAGTCTTATACTCTGAATGTGGGTCGTTGGTTCTCGAATAAAATTGTCGCATTCAAAACAATAAAAAACTGACAAATAGAACAATAATTTATTTGCAACCAGTTTAACAATAAAATAAATAAACAAATGGCAGGACTTACATAAATTCGTCGGCCAAACAAGTTATTTTTTAAACACTTTGTACTTGGTCACCTTCTTCAATAATATTCAAATGATTGATTGTTTGTCTAATTTACTTGGTTGGAAAATCTCTTCTATACTTCTTTAAAACTTTTGACTTCTCTCGTTAGCTCTCGAATTTCAACTTGTTATTTAAATTTACTTGATTTGTCAGCTCTCCAAAATTTAACTTGTTATTATTTTTCTTACTTAATTTTTCGCTTTCGAAAAATTCCACAACTCTTGTTATTATTTTTTGCCTTGGTTTCCACTCGTTTTATTTTTTTATAAATCAAATTTGCTGCAGGTCTGCATGTCTGCTTGCTTTGACCGACATCATTTATGTAAGTCCCAAAATATAACATTAAATAAAAATGGTACAATTAAACTTTCTAAAACCAAACATAACTATTAAAAATACAAACAACTTAAACTAAACAAATCAACAATATAACACATAACGAACAAATAAAATATGGAACAAAATGAATTAAAATGGCAAAGTAAATTAAAATGGATTGTAAAGCCCTGCCATTATTGTTCCTCAGGTTGCAAGTCAGTTCTTTAGATCTTTAATTAGCAACCCGTCTTTGTCGTATGATATGAACACAATAATACATATTCGACCACTGTTCCATCGACAACGATATTTTGAATTTCAAACTGTTATCTTCATTTTCGTTTAGTTCCTCATATTCGTTTTATTCCTCTTCTTCGTTTGGCTCCTCATTTTCGTTTGTTTTCTCATCCAAAGTATCCGAAACTTTCTTACACGCAGGCTGTAAATTTAACTTTTCTAAAATATTATGCCTGTTCGTAATTCTTTCAATATTTGAAGTCCAACAAGCATTTGTTGGACCCCAAATCTTTTTACCGATGGGATCATATTTTCTTTCTTTCTTTGCAACGATAATAAGATGGAGCTGCTCGAAATTAACTGTAGATGGTCTTGGCATTCTGTTTATTCTTTTATAGGCTTGCGGATTATAAATAGCTTGCGCTGGATAACTGTGATGTTTTGTTTTCTACTGATTCAATTTTAGGATACGTTTAAGTCTATCTTTAATTTCAACCTTATCTGGTCGGTAGCATGGTCTTATATACACATGTTACATTTACCATTATTACTAACCGTAAAGTTAATATAAGAAAATATACAAAATACAGAGTGCGCTACACAATTTTCACTTTAATTTTAATTAAAGGTAAGAATAGGTAGGTACACTACTGTGAAATGGATTGATGATAAAACGTTTTTTGCAGTCGTTAACGTACTGTGTGATCAAAACAAAACGAAGTGGTCAGTAATCGGATTACTTAGAAATGGAAATGTATTAAATTTAAAACCGATTCTAATTGGCAAAATGCATTTCACAGTAATCAACACATGCGGATTGGATAGCATTAGCTATTGCTGGCGCGCGAGTTTGGGTCGGTGGGAACATTATGATGATCTACAGTTATCATCTAAAACTGTAAGGCAGACTACAAAAGCACTGAACTGTCAATTTCTTGCGTATAGTATATAAAAATCAAAATATCTTCAATTTTTAATTTATTTTAAAACTTATAATAAAATAATAAAACATATATTTTTTATAAAAATAGTTGTACGGTTTATTATATTTTGGTATTTTGGCTACATACATATTTATTATTTGTTAAGTTTTGCACATTTAAAATTTATGCATTTGCGCGCAACTTGCTCGGAGTTTACGGTAATTTCAAATGCCCATAACTTAGCGACCGTTAAGGCACAAACTTCGGGAATAAAAGCACAAACAAGCACTAACGAAGCACTAACGATCGACACCAATTTTTTTATCAAAAATTGATTTGGGGGGGGGCATCGTGTCTTCAGCCCCCCCCCCCCCAAATGATTTCGCGAATAGCTTTGCGACGGTTGAGGCACAAACTTCGGGAATGGAAGCACAAACAAGCACTAACGAAGCACTAACGATCGACACCACTTTTTTTATCAAAAATCGATTTGGGGGGGGCATCGTGTCTACAGCCCCCCCCAAATGATTTCGCGAATAGCTTTGCGACCGTTGAGGCACGAACTTCGGGAATGGAAGCACAAACAAGCACTAACGAAGCACTAACGATTGACACAAATTTTTTATTAAAAATCGATTTGGGGGGGGCAGCGACATGTACCTGGTGTAGAGTAAATTTGATGAATTTGATGGTTGTTGGAACGGCAGCAATAATTAATATTTTGGAAGATTATTAAATTAGATAAAAGGAAAATTAATAATTTGAAATTATAATTTTTATTACACCTCAATATACATACAGGGTCCGGCACTATAAGTGACACGAATTCAAAATGCTGTAGTTTAATCGATTATGAATCTTTTTATTAAATATATTTTCAAAAAATGAAGGAAACACATTAAATTTTAAGAAAAACAAGTCACTGTTCGATATGGCTACCTCTGGCGCGAATTACGGCATTAAGTCTTCCAATGAAGGCATTGCACGCTGCACGAATGTTGTTCTGGGGAATTCGTTGCCATTCCCGACTAAGCGCTGACTTCAATGATTCCACATTTTTATATTTTTTTGTTGACACCTTAGACTCCAAAATGGACCATATGGAAAAGTCCAACGGATTCAAATCTGGCGAGTATGGAGGCCACTGTTGTCAAGAAATGAACTGTGGAATGCGACTTCTTAAAAAATCCTGTGTCGACCGAGCTTTATGGGATGGTTCCGAGTCCTGTTGGAATGTCCAGGTGTTTGTACTAAAATGCTTACGTGCCCAAGGGATAAGTACATCATTTAACACCTTTTGTTGGTACACTTGTTGGTTAACCTTAACGCCCTGATCGATGAAAACAAGCGGAGAGCGTCCATTTGCAGTTACAGCAGCCCAAAGCATCACACAAGCAGGCGATTGTTTACGCATAGCTACTCGGTTGTCCAAATTGTCGTTGAACTTGCCCTTCAACCACACACGATTATTTTGTTTGTTTACGATTTCTTGAACAGTGAAAATTTTCTCATCTGAAAACACCAAATTTTCGAGATCGCCGCTCGCGTGCAAGGTTTTCAGCGCTTTCGATCGTTGAAGACGAACTACCTTTTGTGCCGGTGTTAAATCCTGTACTTTTTGTATCTTGTAAGGCTTCAATTTAAGTTCCTTTTTTAGTATGCGTCGTATGCTTTTGTCTGACACATTCAGATTTGCAGCCATTTTTGTTGCGCTTTGACGTGGATTTCGTCGAATTCGCTCTTTTACCTTTCGAACCATTTCTAATGACGTTGCTGTTTTTTTCCGGCCACATCCACCACGTTTTTTGATGCTCCCAGTATCATTGTACCGTTTAATGGTTCGATACACAAAACTTTTTTTCACATGGATATGCTGGAGCTTAAGAATAATAGCTGATTTCGATTTTCCAGCCAAATACAAGGCAATTACACTGTTACGTTTAAATTCCATTTTGAATATTTCTTTTCACTTACAACTTGGAATGAAATATTTGCGAAGGCTTATAAATAAGTTGACAGACTAACGGTTGTCAAAATATGAACACGCTGACATCTGTTATTTAGAATCTGCAGCTGTGTAAAGTTGGTGTCACTTATAGTGCCGGACCCTGTATATAATTATTTAAATATTATTTTAACAATTAATATTTAACGACTTTCGAAGAACCTCACTACTTTCTGCCACTTTATCAATTATGTCGTCGCTATCTAAATTCATTAAAAAATCTTTTTCTACTGCCATTGCCATGAAAGAATTTAAATTATCAGAAGATAAGGTGCTTCTCATGCGAGTTTTAATTATTTTTAATGTAGAAAAAGATCTTTCACAAGCAACTTGACTCAATGACAATGTCAACAAAAATTTTAATTATAAGCTTATAATTAAATTATAAGCATTGGTTAAGAAATTAAATCTATGCAATATTTTGTAACAACAAATAACACAATTTTTGCATGCACGGCATGTTTCACTTGTTAGACACATTTCTTCTTCCTCTAAAGTCAATTCGTCACTATCTTTGATTATTTTGTAATCTTCTAATTCAGAAACTTTTAATTTTTCCCAATGTAAAGCTAAATTTTTTAATTCAGTTCGCAAATTTTCAGCCGTAGCTGTTTCATCAAATTTTAACATGAGTTTGCTTAACTTCTCTAGTTCACCAGATTGAAGTTTGTTGTGACGTATCTCGGGAAAGCGTTTCGGATCTAGATACGAAAAATCGGCAAACAATTGTTCATTTGCGAGAAAACGGCGTTCCATTCCTATTGAAATTGTGCCCAAAATAACGTTATGGACCTTTATCTTATATGCAGTGGCTGCATCAAGAACAACTTCATCCCGCGCTATCTCACCTGGCATCAATTTTCTTATCTTGCGTCTTTTTTGAGGAAATGTTGTTTGAATTTCTATTTCCGAGTCTTCAAATTTATTTAACTCTTCGTTTGCACAAGCAATAAATTCATTTGCAACTTTTTGTACGGTATCAAAATCTCTCAGTAAATTTTTTAGTTCTAAACATGTTTTTTTTTTTAATATAATAAAGCGTTTTTAACTACTACGGTCATTACGCATATTTACAATTTATTTATTTTTTATATTTTCGTTAGGGTAATTTATATTTGTCGATTCAGTCCACAGTCCATTATAAATATTATCAATTTTTTTATTGTCTCTTCGTTGTCTGCTAGTATGTCACTAATGTTCTTTTCAAGGCCAGCCCGTTTTCGTTTCTCTTCATACTGTTGACATTCTTCCAGTAGATGTTTGTGATACCATATGAACAGCTTTTAAGATATCTAAACCCGAGGTTTGTAGGTATTTGGAGAGAGGCGTAGTTATTTCGAATATTCTTAAGAATGTTTTAGCTGTGATCACCGTTTCATATTTACAAAATGATTCTAAATATACTTTTGCCTTTGCACGGACATCTGGCTTAAAATTTAAGTTTCGTTGTATAGTTTCCAAAGTTATAATCAATACTACATATAACGGCTTTATAGTTGAATCCGAGTTTGAGAATGAACCAAAAATTTTTTTCAACGCTGTATTTTAGACCACCAACGTGTTTTTCCAATAGTTGAGAGTCTTTTACTATTTCCGTGTTCTTTAGTTTGTTCCCAGATATTCATACGTTGGTAGGATTCACGAAAAAATATTGCAACATCATTTAATAAGCTAAAGAATGATGCACTTTCAATTACAGCTTTAGTAGTATCTCCTAAAACTAAATTTAAGACATGCGCATAACACCAGACATGAATTTGCCCAGGGGACTCTTTGGAAAGCCATGCAGAAAATCCCTTATATTAACCTTGCATATTTGCAGCCCCGTCCGTTGAATTACCAATGCATTTTGTTATGTCTATATTGCAAGACTTTAAATGTATTGCGATGTTCACCGCGCTCAAAGAAGAAAGTTCTTGGTGAGAGGGGTTTCCATGATCCTACAATTGTTTATAGGATACTGGGAATCGAGTAACAAATCACCATCGTTAACCTAACCTTAATCTTTGTAAAATATAAGTTACCATGTTCCTAATTTTAAGTTTTACGTCCAACAAAGTTTTCTGGGTTTTCTGAAAGAATAAAAAAAAAATCAAGCAGGAAAAAGTTTTATTTTTATTTAAAAATTATTTTAAAATAAAAATTAGAGTGCCAAAGAAAAATTTCCAAGGAGATGAAAAATAAAATAATAACGGTCAAAAAGGAAAGAAAAGAAGGAGTCTAAAAATTATACCGGAGCGACCGGTCGATGAAAAATTGGTTGTAAAGATAAAAAGCAATTGGTGCAGCAAATAAGGCAAGTGCGATTCAGCCCTAATTTCGCCATTATTGAAAAAATTACCGTGGAGTGTTTCCGCCGTTGTACAACCATCCGAATAGTGCCGTGATATTGTGAGAGTGAACCCTCACTCCCTTGTGGCCAAGTTAAATCGACAAAGGGTGCAAACCAAAAAGCCCAGAAAGAAATAAGGTCGTACAAAATTTTATAATTTATCTTTCACGAACTCAGACTCGCCTTTTCTATATTATTATTATTAGTAGTGTTGTTTTCTTGTTGTAATTGTTATGTGTGTTAATTTTGTTCTTAGTATTTAAGTACACGCACATACACTACATACGCAACACGTTAATTTGTTAATTTGTTAAAAAGTTTATTCGTTTTAGTTTGTTATTTTGTTGAATAAAATTTTGTTATTCACCATGGACATTCTTTTAAATTGAGTAAATTTAAATACAAAAGTTTTTATTATATTTTAAATAAATTTGGCGCCCAGCGAGGAGGAAGAAGGTGCTACGAGCCTCAAAAGATTATATCTACCTATTGCAGTAGAATTGGGAACCGGGGTCGTAGCAGTATGTATGGGTGTATGGCCGCAAGCGGCGTTGGCAATTTGGACTTTAGAGAAACTACAATGGATAAGCATCTTTATTTATCAGTTTTGCATAAAAATTTGGAGCCTTTGGCCAGCAAATTGCGAATATCTGTTTCAATAGAATAACGATCTCATGCACACTTAAAAATTGGTACAGGAATACCTCTTATACCACATCCCAAAACAATTGAAAACACCCCGTCGGTACCTAGACCTAAACCCTATAGAGCATTTGTGGCAAAAATTAGGCCAAAGAATGTGTCATTTTCGTCCAAAAAATAAACTAGAACTAAAAACAAAACTATTAGAAGAATGGGGTAAAATATCGCCTGAAGTGACACAAAAATTAGTGCATTCGATGCCCCGGAGGTTAGAAGTCGTTATTAAATTTGAAGGTTACCCCAGAAAGTATTACAGTAAGTAAAATTTCGCTTAATTGCAATACAAATGCAAACTGTAAACTTATTTTTGTGCGTTGAATTTCATAGTTATTTTACAATTTTTGCTGTACTTCGAGCGGTAATGTACTTTTTTGACTGTTGTTTTTTTGTATACGTTGCAATAATGCTCCCGGATTCTAATTACAGTAGAATCCGCTTAATGTGATCACTTTGGGCCAAGACACATCGATAACATTAACCGACTGATAACAATAAGCAAATTTTAGAAAAAACGAATTTTAAAAACTAAATATTAGAAAATCTTAATTTACAGTGATTTTCGATAATTTCCACCTTCTGTTTTACCGAGAAATCGTTTCGCTTTTTCGTCGACATCATAAGAAAAGCAAGAATAAACTAAACTTAAATTAAAATGCATGAAGCAAAGTGCACATTTAGCAAAATAAAAATAGAAAATAAACTCAAAAAGAATTTCAAGTAGATTTTGTGGTATATTAGTATGTATTTGTAAAATGCAAGATTTAACAGAACTAAACAAAACGTTAAAATAATAAATTTTAACAGTAAAGTAAAGAAATACAATACGTAGAAAAATCGTTACTATAAAAACCAAAAAGACATTAATTATCACTTGACAGTGATAATTAACATTTATTATTTTAACGTTTTGTTTAGTTCTGTTAAATCTTGAAAATAAAAATAGGAACACGCCATGAAACGGCAAACATTATTCGTTTATGTATAGAAATTAAAACGAGTGCCTTGTTTTCTAAAGATATAAAATTTCAATGACAACTCAGAAAAAGAGATAATTGTATTGGAAATTCCTTGAAAGTGATAATAGTAAGCGGCTTTTTGATCACATTATCCGGTGGTTTTTGTATGTATGTAAACTAATTAAAGCGGCCCGGTCCCAGTCAAAATGATCACAAAAACCGACTGATAGCATTATCCGTGATCACATTAAGCGGATTCTACTGTATTATTTATTGAATGTTATCAGTTTTATTATAATTTCAAGAAACAAAATACCTACCTATTTTTTTTGTATATGTTGTATTGAATGCGATTGAACGCGGCCGCGGATAGTTACAGAAGGGGGTAAAAATGCACGCGAAATGCGCTATCGGTATTTAGGATTTAGGAATTATTGCTTTCCTGTGTTTATTTATAAAAATAAGTGTATAGTGTAAAGGTACACACACAGTGCAAGCAGATTTTCATCGGCGCCGACAATCCAATGTAATATGATAAGGAAGTTGCAGGTTGGCTGGGATTTGCAAATCAAACGCTATCTCAGTTTGTCGACGTTTTGGACGCCTTTATGGGTCCATTCTCAAGACTAAGAAAAGAGAAAATACATTATGAAACCGACAAAATTCAAAAAATTACGCTTCCAACACAGAAACAAACACCGAAAAAACTCACCGAAAAACCGAGTGGTGTTGGCTCGTTTGATTTCAGCATGTAAAGAGATACACATATATGTCGCACAAAAGGTCACTCTCAACAAAGTCAACAATGTTAAAAAATATAAATAATAAATAAATATGACTATGGTTAAAAAACATTAAAATATACAATTTCGTAAAATACTGTAAAATTATTATCCTCTATAGCACCTTATTAAAATAAGTAGTTATCAATTAAAACTAATTGATAGTAATGAAAACGTAAAAATATTGTGTTGGCTTGATAAAATTAAATTCTTTTAAAAGCTAACGTTGAGGTAGGCAACCCATTATGTATCATCCGTAGTACTTGTTCTGGAATGTTAATGAATCTAGTCCATGGTGTTGATTCCGTTTGAGGCGAATCTGTGTGAAAAAAAGATAAAGTGTGCTGTCATCAAAATTGATAACTTAGCCACAGAGGCGAAACAAACTCGAAACAGAAGGAAATCCGTAGTTGGTAAGATTAGTGCGAATGTTGTTAATTATTGTCTTGTCTTTTTCTTAAATTTGTTAAGGAGATCCTTGTAACCCGCATTGATGTACCTAAAATCTGTTTGCTTGTTAATGTTGTTAGGTGGGTGCTTATGTACGCTGCTTCCAGGAAAGTCCGTTTGCTGTAGTTACTCTCAGTCGCCAAAATTTCTACGTCATCCTGAGAGAAACTGTGTGACGAGGTGAGTGCATGTTCTGCCAAGCCAGTTTTATTGGATCCATGTTTTACGTCTTGCAGGTGTTGGTAGACGCGAGCAGCAAGTCTTTGCTTGGTTTGTCCGATGTAACACACATCACATTGACATTTGATCTTGTAGACTACGTTGGCTTTGTCCGGGGGAGGAACCTTTTGTTTTGTTCTTGAGTATAAGATCCTACTTAAACTGCAATTGTTACGGAACGCTAATCTCAACTCACCACTATCTATGGCCTCTTTGAATGCATGTTTTATCTGGTGTTCCAAATAAGGATGGTAAGTTATCTTGCTGTATTTAGGGATTTGTTTATGATCTTCTGGTTCTGTAGGTGGATTTGGGGAATTAATACGATTCCCTCTAAATAAAACCCAATCTGTTATATCTTTATACGTTGATACATTATTAATTAATAACACATTAATATTTATAATATTTATTTTACATTCACAAGTGTCCATGTCGCCATGTTAACACAACCTGCTGATGTCCTCTAGATGGCGATAGCCACAACATCTCCCTTCTTATAATAATTTAAACAAAATCCTTAAATCTACTTGGAGGTTTCACAACTCGTCCAGAACGTGTGGTTGTAAAACCTGTACATTTGTTATTAGTAAGAAGTACATTGTTTGGTTTAACTGGAGATATTATATCTCTAACAATGGTTTTATCTCCCTCCCTTATAGGTGATTGTTTAATTTCAAAATCATCGTTATTATTACTTTTCATCTGATATGCATTGTTACTATGTTTCAACATGTTTGAATTTCGTCTGACTATATTGCCTTTGTTATTTTGAACTAAATAAGATCTAGGTGTGTTACATTTATTGATTATTTTTGCAGATTCCCATTTTTTATTTTCATTTTGAAGAACTACATCTTCACCTTTTTGAAAATGTTGTTCGTTTTTGCTAGAATGTTGGTCATAATACTTTTTATATATTTTTTGTTTATCGAGAATGAGTCTATGACTGTCTTGTTTTGAATTTTCGTGTTTTAATAAATTAGCATGAGTTGGTATTTTTGTTCTTGTTCTGCGTGCAAATAATAGTTGACAACCTACACCCATTATAGGCAAATTTCTATATTCCAATAAACAAATCTCAATGTCAGTATTTGTTTCATAACATTTTCGTAACATTCTTTTTGCTGTTTGCACTGCTCTTTCGGCTTGACCGTTACTTTTAGGATAGTGAGGAGAACTTGTAATTAATTCAAAATCGTAAGATTTAGTAAATTGTTTAAATTCAAATGACCCAAATGGCATATTATCAGCTATTAATATTTTAGGGATGCCATGTGTAGAAAAAATTAATTTTAGTTTATTAATTACTTCAAAACTAGTTTTATTTTTTAACTCTACTATTTCAAGCCATTTTGTAAAATAATCTTGTAATATTAGATAACTTCTATTTTGAAAATCACAAAGATCACACCCTACTTTGTTAAAAGGAATATCTGGTATATCGTGACTAATTAGAGAATCTTTGGTTTTTGATTTAGAATATTTTTCACATATGGCACATAAACCAATTTTATTCTCGATATCGTGAGTAATGACTGACAAGTCTCCCTGCATGTTAAAATAATGTTTCACATTATCAGCTGTTTCATTCTTAGTTTCTGGCCAACCATTAAAATGATATTGAATAAGTTGACTTAATACAGGATCATCTAGTGAAGCTTTTTGAAATTCGGCTTTCTTTTTATCCGATATATTAATACTAGTAGTTATCGAGTGAACTTCTTCATCGATCCATTCATCGCTACCATTATTTTCTGGCAAATATGATCTTGACAACAAATCAGCAATATGTAAAAATTTACCTGGTAAATACTGCAAATTAATTTTATATTTAGCTAGTTTTAATCTTAATTTTTTTAAACGATTTGATGCTATGTCACTTATTTTCTTTTTCATTATGCCTAACAACGGTTTATGATCATTAATGACCTTTATTTCACGTCCATAAATAAAATTATGAAATTTTTGTGTTGCAAAATATATACTTAAAAATTCCTTTTCTATCTGTGAAAAATTCTTTTCACTTTCTGTCAAACTACGTGAAGCATAACTAATTGGTTTATCATTTTGCATTAATACACATCCTAACCCGTTTTGTGAAGCATCACATTGTAGTGTTATTTCTTTATTTGAATCAAAATTTACCAATACTGGTGCTTCAGAAATTTTCTTTTTAATTGTTTCTAAAACATTTGTGTGAATTGGTAACCACTGAAAGCTAACATTTTTCTTTAACAAGTCTCGCAAGGGTGCATTTATTTCAGAATAATTAGGAATAAATTGCCTTAAAAAATTAAACATTCCTAAAATACTTTGCAATTCTTTTACAGTTTTTGGTTGTTGAATTGCACTGAGTGCCTTAATACGATCTGGTTCAATTTGCATTCCATTTTCAGAAAATATTTGACCTAAATATTTAACACTTTGTTTTCTATACTGAATTTTATTTTTGTTAAATTTAACACCAATTTCTCTTGCCCTATTAATTACTTTTTGTAAAATTTTGTCATGCTCTTCAAGTGTATTTGCTGATATTAGCAGATCGTCTACATATACCGTAACATCTACTATATCCCCAAAATTTTTATTATTGTTATCTTGAAAATATTCTGCCGCCATTGAAATCCCAAAAGGTAATCTATTAAATTACAGCAACCAAACGGAGTCGAAAAAGTACAAAGATTACTTGATTCTTCGTCTAATTTAATATGCCAAAATCCCTCCTTTAAATCTATGACAGTAAAATATTTTTTATTACAAAGTTCTTCGGTGATCTCCTCTAAAGTAGGAATCAACACATTTACAGGTCTTTCAATAACCTCATTTAAATTTTTAGGATCTAAACATATGCGTAAAGTTTTATCCTTCTTTTCAACAATTACAATGTTGCTTACCCAACCTTCCGGTTTTTCTACCTTAGAAATTACTTTTCTTGCTAGTAGTTCGTCCAACGCTATTTTTAATTTATTTTTTATCGCAATGGGAACTCTTCTCGGTGGGTTTACCATTGGAACACTGCCTTCCTTAATTTTAATTTTGCATAGATCCTTGAAAGTACCTAAACCTACAAATAAATCATTATTTTTTAATATAAACATTTCTTCCGTGTTCGTTTCTTGCTCTACAGTTTTAAGTCTTTTAACTAAATTTAATTTTTCACAAGCTTCAATTCCAAGTAATGGAGTTCTATCTTCTTTCACTACGCAAAAAGTTTCTACCATTTCTTTGTTTCTGTGTACACAATTTAAGTACACTGTACCTATTGGTTTTACGATTGAGCCTCCAAAACCGCTTAAAACTATTAGAGTCTTGTTTAATTTACACTTATTAAACATGGTATTATATAAATTTTGAGATATAATACTCACTTCAGCTCCAGGATCTAATTTAAAATTAATACTTTTATTGTTCACATTTATTTTCTGGAACCAACTTTTATTAACACTGTTTATAATTTTTACGTTGTCGATTGTTATGTTGGAAATATCTTCTTCGTCGTCTTCGACTTCTCTTATATTTTTCACTCGACAGCATGTTTTGAAGTGATTGTAATTGTGACATCTAGTACATTGTTTACGAAATGCTGGACATTGACGTACCCCATGTGTCGTTGCACATCTTGTACATTTAAAAACTTTATCCATATTTGCTGCATTTTCTTTCTTTTTTGACTTTTGTACTTTCACTTTTTCCACCTTTAAATTTTCATTATTGAGCGATTTTCGTTGCTGTCGCGAAACTTCAGCTGCTCGACAATATTCAATTGTTTTGTTTAAATCTAGGTCACTACCTAATCTTAAAAGTCTTTCTTGTAAAGTTTTATCGTATATACCTATAATTATACGATCTCTGATCATTTGTTCCTTTAGACAATCAAATTCGCATGTCTGAACTAATTTTTTAATGGTCGTCATAAATTCTTCGAATTTTTCACCATCAGCTTGATCTCTTTTAAAAAAGTTGTACCTTTCATATACGATATTTTTTCTTGGGCTACAATAATTTTCGTAAGCCTCTTTTACTTTTGTTAAATTTTTTTTATCTTCTATTGTTAGTTCGAACGTATTAAATAATTCTACTGCTTCTTCGCCAAGTTGGTTAAGAAAAACCGCCACTTGTGTTTCTTCATCTAATTTTGATTTACCAGAAGCCAGCATAAAAATTTCAAAACTTTGTTTGAATTTTCTCCAATTCTCACTAATATTTCCCGCTAAACTTAAACTTTTAGGTTGTTTTACGTCGGCCATGATGAGTGTATGCGATTTTAAACTTAATTGCACACCTCGCCTCGTGGTGAAATTTTATAAATTTTTCAATTTCACTTAAAATTTTAATTTTGTTCACATCCACGACTGCGCCATGTTATATCTTTATACGTTGATACATTATTAATTAATAACACATTAATATTTATAATATTTATTTTACATTCACAAGTGTCCATGTCGCCATGTTAACACAACCTGCTGATGTCCTCTAGATGGCGATAGCCACAACAATCCACCAATCTCGAGGGGTAGCGGTTTTTTAGGAGTTGCAGTTTAAGTTCATATAATCTCGTAGGGATCCTATTTTTTGGTACGTATGTCTGTATTCTATATTTAAGCGTATTAATAACAGCCATCTTTTGGCTATTTGGGTTTGAGGATTCATAATTTAGCAGTCTCTCCGTTGATGATGGTTTCCTGTAAATATCCGTTGTGAGAGTGCCTCCTTCCTCTCTAGTTATCAAAAGGTCGAAAAAGGGTAAAGAACGATTCGATTCAACTTCGTAAGTAAAACTAAGTTTTTTGTCAAAGCTGTTAAGTATTTCTACACATTGTTTTATCTTAGTAGCCGGGACAGCTGCAAAGACATCATCTACGTAGAGGAGGAGGCAAGGGATCACAAAATCTATCGCGCCGAAAAAGTTGTAAAGTAAGTCGTTCATCACAAAACTGGAGAAAAAAGGTGAGCAAGGATCACCCATCGCGGATCCCTCCAACTGTGAATAAAAGTTTCCTTGAAAATTGAAATAGCTGTTGTCAAAGATAATTGCTATCAGTTGGATAAACATGTCCATAGGGATGGTGGTAAATGGAGCTATTAAATCCCAGTTATTAGTGATTGATGTGATGACGGCTTCTTTGGATACGTTAGTGAATAGCGAATTGACGTCAAAGGATACCATTACGTAGTCCTGCGGTACGATCTCCCGCGTTATCCTCTCTCGTATTCATCACATTGAAAGGTAGGTTTTGAACTACGTTTTTTAGGATATTGTTGATGAATTTGGCTATCGGAATGGAGGGTGACTCTATGCAGCTGATCACCGGTCTGAGGGGGACACCTTGTTTGTGGGCCTTAGGAAGCCCATACGCTCTGGGGTATTGACAGTTGTATTTAGTCATCGTCTTTCTAGTGGTGTCGTCTATATGGCCATCATTGTGTAGTTCTTTGACCTTTCTGTTAAATTTCCCTTGTATTGTGATAGTGGGGTTTTTATTTAGTTTTTTGTACTTAGTATTGTCACTGAACAAATCATTCAATTTTTTCAGGTATTCTTCCTTTAACATTAAAACCGTTGAATTACCCTTATCGGCTTTCAGGACCATCAACTCAGGGTTTTCTTTTAGGAATCTACAAGTAGACCAAACTTGTTTTCTGATGGGGTCTTCTTCATCTCGTCTGTTAATAAAATTGTGAGTACTGTTAATTATATTGGCTCTTATCTCTTTTTTTTGCTGTAGTAAGTATTGTCATCTCTAACGTGTTTTCAATTTCAGCGAAAAAACTATAAATCGGGAAACTGCTTTTAGATGGTGTTATGGTGAATTTTGGACTCAGTGATATTGTCTTCGATACCACATCCGGCAACTGAACATCTGTAAGGTTTAACACCCACTCTTCATTACCCAATACATCTATTCTTTGTTGCTGATGTGCCAGAACTTGAAACTTTCTGCACATTCTACCTCTTATGTCTGCACTTTTCTTGTTGTACTGCCATCGTTCTATAGATACAAATCTTTCCACTATGTCATAAGGCACTTTAGATTTTAGTGTGTTGATATTAAAATGTATTTCATTGCTGATTTGTTTCATATTTTTAATGGAGATCTTTATGTGTATGTTTAGGATTTTGCTTTTAAACTGTTTAATAAAGCTGTCTGCCTTTTTTAAGATTTCCCTATCCGGGATTAATTCTTGGGACATACACACGACCTTCTTCTGGATAAAGGATGGGTAAATCTTAGTCTTTTTGCAGCGTAGCAAGAAATTCCTCCTGTTGACTAAAAAAATTTCACACAAATTTCGTACAGCTCGTATAATATTAAATTAGAGTTAATTATAATTGAATTACTACATATTTTTATACATATATAGTTGGAAAGAGGGCATTTCAAGCTAAATAATAGTGTTAAAATCATTTCGGTGACTATAGCAATTTTGAAATACGAACGATATTAAAAGTTACTTTAATCGATTAAAAAAAAAGATTTTTTTTCAGTTTTTGGCTTATAACTTTTGTCCCTCACAACGGCCGATGTCCTAACTTTGGATTTAAATGTAATAAGTCAATACGAACATTTTGATATATAATTCGCTTGGTTCTACGTCATGATTGGGTTAGTGAACGTTTTTGACGATCATCCGCTCCACTACTATTCTGATGAGTATTTCCCTTATTAAAGTTTTGTCTCGTCGGTGCGCGATAATAATTTAGGGCTGGATTTGCGTAGGTTTTCCTAAACCTACACTCCGTAGCGTAATGTCCCTCTTTTTTACAATTATAACAAATAACACGTCTATAATTTGTAGGTCTGTTTTCCGCTTTCCGCCGTACTATATTGCTAAAAGCATTATTATTGACTGGTTTGGGGTTAAAATTTAGTAGTGTATCTAGTTTTTATGTTAATTCGCTTGTTTCTAATCTAGCTTCCCAATCACTCAACCTATGTACTATTTTTTTGAGGTCTTCGGTTGTCATACCTGCATGTTTTGAAGTGAAATACATTTGGAAATATTTGATATGTAAACCCGCTTCAAAATGGTCTACAAAATCTTCATTTTGCATTTCGGGATCATATTCCTGCGCTAAATGTAACATTTCATAAAAATAATTTTTTATACCTTCCGCTGGTTGTTGTTTTCGATTACTCAATTTTAACTTAGCTATTCGTTTACCTGATTCGCCCGCGAATTTAGTTGAAAAATCTTCTTTGATTTGTCTCCAGGTTTTGCCTATATTTCCTGGATTTACTTTGTACTTGGCGTACCAATAATTAGCCGCACCTTCTAAAAATGACCCGAAGTAATTTATTTTATGAATGTCAGACCATCCATTTGCAATTGCCGATCTTTCATACGAACTTAAAAAAGTTAGCGCGTTTGTAGTAGCTGGATTAAAAATATTTGGCGATTATAAATTTTGGTAAACGTGGAGTAAGTTCCGAGGAATTCGCGGTTTCAATTGTAGTGTTTAGGTTATTCATTTTATTGTTCTTTCGGATTGATTTCGTTATTTCTAGTGACTTACTAATTTCCGTATTTTTACTGTTGTTTCTAAACTATTTTCGAAAAAAGAAAATTCCGGTAATTTAGCTTTGCTTGTTTCTACCGCAACATTAGCTTCAACGCTACCTTTTGAAGGACTGCGTGTTAATTTGGTACTACGATTAAACGGATTTTTTTAACGGATTAAACGGAAACGGATAAACCACCGATTCTGGTTTTTGGGATTACTTCTATTTCCTGCTACTACATATTGTACTTAAATTAAAAGTATCTTCAATATTTATTATGCTTAGATTATCATCTATACAGTTCTATTAGTTTTTTGTGGTTCTAGAGTTTTATTTTTAACTTCACAACCCTTTAACAAATTTTCATCTAATGGGGCAATCTTCAACAAAAACTTATTTTTTGATCGCGTGTTCGGTCCTTCTTTATTGTTCGGCATTAAAATACTTAATTATTTATTGATTGCCTTATTTATTAATTAATTATACCGCTTAATTTTCAAATATTTAAGTTACGAATTTATTTAATTATTATTTCTTAATTGCTAACTATGCGTCCTGTAAAAATTTATATTTCCTCATTATAATGTTTCACTTATCTAGACACTGTAACAAACCACCTTCAATAATTTAATTAATAGGTTAAACATAAAAAAATTTAAATTAGCTCGACTCAGTAAAAATTTTGTTAAAAATATTATTTAGATAAACACATCATGGTTACGAAAATTTAGGAAAGATTCTTACGGTCAAAGTACCGGAGGACCCAATTATATAGGTCAAAACTCGACCTAGAAAACCATAAAAATCATTTATCTGACTTTTATTACTTTTAGTATCTTTATGTGAAATATTCAATATTCAATCATATGAACAGTTAATGCTAGATTGCAAATTATTACATTGACAAAAATCAAAACACAAGTTAGAATTTAATAATTAAAACTCTTTTTATAAAAATTAGAATTCAAAACAATCAGATTGGCCATATAATTGTAACTTACTTATGTAGTAATTCACCACTAAATAGATGGAAGAATTACCTTAAACCAATTTATATTTCATCGCCATAGATAAGACAATTCTTAAACGACACTTTTAAAATTCAAATTAAATGAAACCAAAGTTCAGGAACGAAAAAGACATATAAGGCCAACACAAACAATTATTAGTCAGTCGTTTCCCCAGTCGTTTCCTGAGTCGTTTTCGAGCAGTCTTTTTGCCAAGCTGTTCGAGCCTTTTTTGTTTTAGAACAAAAGAGACGTCGTGGTCCCCCCTTTTTCTTTTTGCTATCTGAACTCATCAAGTTCAAATTCGTATTTTTTCTGTGTTAGATTCATTCAAATCAATTAATATTAACTATCATTAACGCCTGCTTATCATGACTGCTTAAGAAAAGAACCTGACCAAGAAATAAAATGTGTACTATGTGAAGGTAAGCACCCAGCTAACTACAAGGGCTGTATACAAGACCCTTCAGAAAAAAACATACCCACCATTAAGAGAAAAAAATCAAGTTCCAGCCTCTAATTTCGAGCAATGAAAACAAAAAATTTGCAACACTGCTCTACCGGTCAGCCAACCTACTGGCCTACGGATAGAGAGAAACTGCCTGATGTGCTGGACTTTTGTGTCGTTGGCGGCATATCGTCCAATTATCTCACCACCGATTTATGTTTTGAACTTTCATCGGATAACTCCCCAATAATAGTGACGTATACTTCACTGATTACCAGAAAACCCAATCCTCCAGCATTGTACAATAAACAAACTGACTGGGCACTGTTTAAAGAACTCCTGAATATTAAACTCCCTCAAGACATTTCACTGAAATCCGAATTCGACTTGGACGAAGCAGTACAAATCCTAACTAAAACTATACAAGAAGCGGCCTGGGAAGCTACGCCCAAACATCTAACTCTAAAGGAAAAAAACCACTGCCCTAAGCATATTCAAGAAACCATTTATCAAAAAAGGAAACTTAGAAAAAGATGGCAAATCACTAGAGCACCCAGCGATAGAACAAACTACAATAAAGCAGTTAAAGAGCTAAAAAAGCTCTTAAATGACCACCAAAACGAAGAAATTCAAAGCTACCTAAGTGGATTGACAGCAACAAATGCAACTGATTATTCGCTATGGAAGGCAACCAGAAAAATCGCAGGACCCCAGCAAGCAATTCCACCTATCAAAACCCCCAACAATAAATGGGCAAGAAGCAACACAGAAAAGGCAAGCACTTTTGCTGACCATCTAGCCAATGTGTTTAAACCATTTCCAACTGAAGATCTTGACGAAGATTCTAAAATTAATGCATTTTTCGAAGCCCCATTTCAAATGGATTTACCAATGAAGAAGATCAAGAAGAGTGAAGTCTCTAAAATCATCAAACACGAGCTAAATGTAAAAAAATCTCCAGGTTTTGATTTGATAACCGCAAAAATTCTGAAAGAATTACCAGAAAAAGCAATCAGAATTATTACTATGATCTACAATTCCATTATGAAACTAGGATACTTTCCTGGGCAGTGGAAGGTTGCACAAATAATCGTAATTCCTAAACCTGGAAAGCCTCCAACGGAAGTTACTTCATATAGGCCTATTAGTCTACTACCTGTCTTATCAAAAATATTCGAAAAACTGTTTCTGAGAAGATTGCAGCCACTAATTGAAGAAAGAAATATAATTCCCAAATATCAGTTTGGATTCCGCCAACAACATTCAACGATAGAGCAAGTAGTACATAGAATCACTACCAAAATTAGGCATGATCTGGAAACCAAGAGATATTGCTCATCGGCATTCCTCGATATAACCCAGGCCTTTGATAAGGTGTGGCACACTGGTCTACTGTACAAGATTAAAACATACTTGCCCCACACCTACTACCAGGTGCTCAGGTCCTACCTTACCAATAAATACTTCTTCGTGAAATTCCAGGACGAGGTTTCGTCATTGTTACCCGTGGACTCGAGAGTCCCTCAAGGAAGTGTTCTTGGCCCAATACTGTATTTGATCTATACAGCTGACCTACCAACCACTAGAAATACGGTCATTGCAACTTTCGCTGATGATACCGCGATCTTGGCTTCCCATCCAAATCCAATTGTTGCGACTGCACACTTACAAATCCATCTCAACAAACTTGAAAATTGGTTTAAAAAATGGCGCATAAAAGCAAACGTTCAAAAGTCGGTTCATGTTACATTTACCAACAGAAGAGATACCTGCCCTCCTGTTAACCTCAACGGAAACCCCCTACCACAACGAGAAGAAATAAATACCTGGGTATGCACTTGGACCGAGGATTGACATGGGGTAACCATATTTGGAACAAGAGACTTCAACTGGGTCATGCATTTAGAAAACATTCTTGGATGCTACATCGTCACTCACGATTGTCACTTGAAAACAAGCTACTTATATATAAATCTATCATAAAGCCAATATGGACATATGGCATTCAGCTCTGGGGCGCTGCAAGTGACTCTAACATTGCCAAAATTGAGCGTTTCCAATCAAAAACCTTGAGAACCATAACCAATGCTCCATGGTTTGTGCCCAATGATGTCATACGTTGTGACCTTCAAACTCTCACCGTAAAGGAATGTATCAAATCATTCAGCTCCAGATACCAACTTCGTATTGAAGATCACCCAAACCCACTTGCGGTAGATCTACTGACTGCCCATCGAACAAAGAGGTTAAAACGTCATGATCCATTGGACTTGCCCCAACGCTATTAAATAAACCCACTTAGAAGGGCCAAAAATAACATCGTAGATGTTAAAATATAAAAAGAGCGAGCAATGGCAAACTCTTACTATGTTATGTTTTCTTTTTCTAATTTTTTACTTATTGTTATTTTTTGACAGATTGTAAAACACTAAGAAGTCAATAAAAAAAAAAAAAAATCATTAACGCCGCGTCGCGAATAAAATATTGTGTTTTGATTTTCTTCAATCGTAAGGTAAGAACAAATTGATTTTACAAATGTTTTTCTTTTATAAATAGGTATTAACGAGTCGAGATTATAATTTTACTTATTTTTTTTTATCAACATAAAGTTCTCTTTTTTTTGCAATTGATTCATGTTTAATTTTTTTTTTTTTTTTTTTTTTAAAGATAATACAGAATTTATTAATAAAAGTATTACAAAAATTTAGGTACAATATGTAGAAAATATAAATTGTCTAATCAATTTGCGGAAGGGCAGTGCCATCGTCAAAGCCAAGCCATCTAGCAGCGGGTTTAAAACGATGCCGTGTGCCGCGAATGCACATACTAGTGGCACGTATAATAGCTACACTTATTCTAGCTCTGAGCCAGCCCAGTATGGTGCTAAGGGGACGATTCCACCTTTCAGATAAAGTTTCTCCCATGTGTTTTATGAAGGAGGACATTTGGGGTGCAAATACGCCATCTACCGATGTTACAACTGGTGTGAAGGTTGTATTTTGCACTTCGCAAGCATTAGAGTATTTTCTCTGTTTTTCATCTTCATGTGATCGTAGGACAGATATTACTGGGCGTGAGAGGTAAGAAGGAGCGTCGGTGTCAACAACACGGATATCAAATAACGCCTCCCTCTGAGCATCCCATACGCCACGGCAAGATAGGTCTGCACGTATTCCGCTGTCATTTTCGGAAACGATGGGTTCTTTTTTTACGTTGCCCCAGGCGTGTTGGCAAAGTTCACAAAAGAGATCTCTAATCTCATTATGTCGCCTTGTGATTAGGCCACCGGTTTTACAGCAGAGCGCGTGATCGATGTTGAACTGGCTGTTGCCGCAACCGTCACATGACTGTGGCATGGAGTTTGGAATTCTATGGTAACGTATTGATAGTGCATCTCTGAATTCTAATGGGGATAGGTCAAAGTGATCTTTTTTTGTAGGAATAACCGAGAGCCAATTTGAGGACTTCATTTTCATTTTGGATGCGATAGATCTTTCAATTGCTCTTTTTTTGTTACCAGTAAATTTTTCTAGGGTATTTTCTAAAAGTTTGTCATCGAGGGCTTCCTTTTCTTTGCGACCTCCTTCACGTGCATCTCTTAGATATGTATTATGGTCAGATAGTACAATCTGTTTTTTCTCTATTAAGGCTTTTATAAATTTTTAAGTAAATTATAAATCTTAATTTTTTTTATTAAATAAATAACTAATTGAAAATCCAAGCGTTGTTATTTTTTTTGTGCAAAGATAGAGATTCTCTTTTGGTTTGATCCTACGTCTTCTGAGCTTTCCACGTTACATTTAGTACAAGTTTTGTTAATTTCTTGTCAATAAAAAATTGACTGGTGGCAGCTTACCGAGAGGAACTCACAAGGACGTTTTTACACCACGATCGGTGGTCGCTACCGTTAACCAACGACGCAGGGTTTTACAATTATTGGGCCCGGTGTTACAACACCATTATATTCTGTCGACTACGTAATAAAAACTATTCCTATATCCTAGTACTACAATCGTGATGATTGTATGAAAAAATATTTAATTGATCAATTTCTTGCATAATCTTCCCTAAATTTTTTTTATTCGGAACTTTTATTTACCTTATCGGCAGTCTCACCAACAAGTACTGACCCAATTTTAGGCTGTGGGACATAAATAAAAATTACCAATAATTGGAACGAAACATCCCTTTATTGTTGCACAACTTCGTTTATAACTTAATTATGATACAATAAAGTTGTAAAGATTCCGTATTTTAAAAGTATATAAAATATTTAGCAAGCATAAAAAAATAATATTAAAATTGACTCTCTGTTATGTGATCTACTATATCATCAAAAAACAGTATAAGGCCCAGTTTCGTAATACATGTTAAAGAAAGCTTTAATTTTAAAGCCAGCTTTAAGACCAATCTGATGTTTTTTATTGGTCTGTTTTGTCTTAAAGCTGGCTTTAAAAGTAAAGCTTGCTTTAATATTTATTATGAAACTGGGCCTATATAAGAGCCAATTTCATAATGAGTTTTAAAGGAAGCTTTAAATTTAAAGCCGGTTTTCAAGCCAAAGTGATCATTTTGATTGGTTTATTTTAGCTATTAAAATATATATAAATTAATTATTAAATTTTTACCTTGAAAAAGAGGACATAAATCCTCGAAAGCTTGGGATAAATAAATCTTGTTTATGTTTATTTAGCTATACCATAATAATTAATTTATAGATATTTACTTTCTATCGGATATTTCCTTTCTTATGATTTTCTTTTCTTTTCCATGAAATTTATAAAATTATTATATTTCGGATGTGACAATATATTCGTTCTTTTTACAGAACCGTGTTTCGGCATCGTGCTTATTCAACAACCTATGTTCAAATTAAAGGATTCTAAGTTTTGTTTATGTATATCATCTATATTAATAATTATATATTATTATAATTATTATCATCTCATTATTCCTGGCCCGACGACAGAGAAGGGGGTCGGGGGGGGGGAGTGATTCCACCCAGGCCAGGATTTAAATTTTTTTATTATCTGACACGAAGTAATCACTTTAATCCAACAGAGGGGGGGGGGGTAGGATACTATCCCCGGGCGCCGATTTTCTCTCTACGGCCCTGCATAATTCAATATATTTTTTTCGAATTATTTTAATAAGTTTCGTAATTTATTTGTTTTTAGACATTCATTGTATGAGGGTTGGTGTATGTAAAGGATTCTAGATTGATTTCGGTGTTCTGATGTTCTTTGTATTTAAAATTTAAATTAAAATCGAAATTAATTAATTAATGCCCGTACTTATAGTCACGGATCAATCCGAGACTCATGATTTTAGAATTTACCAATGAGATTACTGGAATTTAGACCATATCGTAGCAACAGTTGTTATTTCGAGAATTGATCTCGTTTCTCGGTTCAATTCATGACCATAAGTACGGGCATAAGAGAAATATCCCTGTTTTATTTATATTGATTTAGGATTTTCCAAAATTGCAATAAGCTGATATTTACCTGACTTTATTGCAGCAGTGATTAGGCGGTTACGGAAGTTCGGATTTAAATTCTTTGAAGTACAAAATGTGGTTTTGTGTTAACATTTAAAATATAATAACGAATTTTTACTTTAAGGTCATCATTTAAAATTCGAATTTGAAAAACACAAAATATTTTTAAATTCTCAAAATTGTTTTAGAAACTTTTAACAAATCAGAATATTCTTGGTCTAAAAATGCATGTTTTTTAAATTTTCAAGTGGGGCTTAATTGCCTTCATCGCATCGCCCCCTCTGGATCCGCGATTGGAAAAGGGCTCTTGTTTTCAAGTAAATTTTTAAATTTATACTTTGTAAGTTTTTTTAGAACAATGAAATTCAACATGACAATAAGAAATAACACAATAGAAGATATATTCGATATAAGTTAGGAAAACTAACATTTTTACATTCAAGGCGAACGTTTACGATCGAGCCCGAAGGCCGAGATCGTAAACCGAAGCCTAGAATGAAAAAAGGTAGTTTTCCACGAGTATCGAACAATATTTTTTCCAACTATGTTTCCAAAAGAACCAATAACGTATTTTTTAGAATTTTATTTTATACTATAAAATTTTTGTATTTTACGCTTGGCAGCCCATTATAGGTAGTAGGTATATAATATATAGGTATATAAGAGAGGTAGAGAGGAAGATAATAGGTATAGGTATATAAAGAGGTATATAAGTAGGTAGATAAATCATAGATATAGTAGCAGTAGTTACAACAGGAACAGGTAAGTAACCACGTTTTTTTTTTTAATTAAATTTTATGTTGCGGTGATGTTAATGTTGGAGCGTCCACGTCGAAAGTTGATCCGGGCGCTGTTAACACATTCAATAATTATTGTTCTAATGTAACTGTGAATGTATATTATAAATAAAGTAGATTAGAACTTTTTCTTTCTTTCCCGCACACTTTTGAATGTCACAAAGTGACACTTTTTGAAACATAGTTAGAAAAAAATAATAATAAACCAGGTAGTACTTTTGAAAAAGTTAAATGTTTAAAGAATTTAAATCTTTAATATTGTACCCCATGATATTTTTCGTATTAAAACTTACTTTTATTCCTAGTATTCTTTATTTAAAGTTTAAATTCTAAAGATTATGTTAGGTAAATACACAATTTTACGAAAAATTTAGGAACCATTTTTAAAAATTTGTTCCATTTATTAATTTTCAAAACTATTAAGTATCAGATTATGCTATTATAACTTAAGTTAATGTCCTATCGTCGAACTTTTGATTGAAAATTGAAGGCAAGTCTTTATATAATAATATACCGAATATTGCGGCAATTTAGAATTAATATTATCAATAATTCTCAGTTAAAAATACAAAAATTTTATCAAGATTTCTTGTTCTTACATATTTCTTGTTGCAAGACTTCTTGCTAAAAATATCTTGTCTTGTCTTGCAATTGAATTACCAAGTCTTGTCTTGGTCTTGTTGGCGCTTACTAGCGAAAAAAGCGCCACACCGAACGCGGCCTTAAAAATATGAAACTTGACAAGTTGTCAATTATATGTCAGCTGTCAATTATATAACAAAATCGAAACAATTAATTTTTTTATGTAAGATTTTTGAACAAATTTAATTAAATGTACAGACAGAAAGATTAATTAATGTGCTTTTTCTTAATTCGAAGGTGATATTATTAAATTTAACCTCACAACTATAAATTTACAGGCATATATATGGACGTGGCACTGCCAGAAGAAACTCAAAATGAGGAATCGATTGCACTTAATTCAAGATTTGAAGTTAAATCTGAAATTTTCGATTTGAAGTTGGAAGATTTACACCACACGATTGATATTAAAGAAGAGTGGATACCGTTGGATGAAGATGACGTGGAAACATTAGAACACACGATTTTAGATTATGAAGTGCCTCAAACTCTATTTCCCTGTGAAACATGTGGCAATAATTATTCAAACAACGAGAATCTGATTCAACATTTGAAAACTCGTCATCAACATTTAGGAACTTATGAAGAAGAAGAATCTTTTACATCTCAGTTTTCTGACTTTAAATGTCCCATTCAAGATGATCTGAACGTCCATTTAGAAAGTCATACAGAGGAGGAGGCGAACGAATGTATATTGTGCGAATATAAATGTACAACCAGAAGTCAGCTGGTTGAACATTTCAAACATCATAACGAAGAACAACCGTTTATATGTGGAGTTTGCGATTATAAATGTTTGACAAAAGGTTGTCTGGAAATCCATTTGAAGACTCACGATGAAGAAAAGCCGTTTATTGAACATGATAATTTAATCACAGGTACCGTATCATTTAATTTAACTCCTCGAACCTACAACAAGAAATCATTGCCGTGTGATGTTTGTCACGAAAAGTTTTCTAATAGAAGAAACCTGGGCGTACATTTAAGAACTCACACGGATTATAAGCCTTTGTCCTGCGAAATTTGTGACTACAGAACCTCGCGGAAAGGAAATTTAAAGGAGCATATAAAAACTCATTTCGGCGAAAAACCATTGTCATGTGAAATTTGTAACAGAAATTTTGCCGCCGGTACACATATGGATCGGCATTTACGAACGCATACGGGCGAGAAACCGTTTTCTTGTACGTTTTGCGATTTTAAATGTTCGACTAAGGGTTATCTCAAGGTACACATACAAGGGCACTCAAAGGATAAACCTTTCGGGTGTAAAATTTGCGAGTATAGATCTTTAACTAAAATTCAGTTGACCAGACATATGCGTACGCATACGGGGGAAAAACCGTACGAATGTGAAGTTTGCGGGTACGCATCGGCGACTAAAAATATGCTGAGTCGGCATTTAAAAACTCACACCGGCGAGAAACCTTTTGAGTGTGAAACATGTGGATATGAATTTGCAAGCAAAAGTTGTCTCCGGATTCATATGCGAACGCATTTTAAAGTAGAAAAACCATTCGTATGTGAAATTTGCGATTGCAAGTTTTTATTTAAAAGTCAACTCGAGATTCATCTTAAATGTCATACCGGCCAGAAACCATTTGCGTGTACAGTGTGTGATTACAGATGTTTAAACAAAGGTAATTTGACCGTGCACGAAAGAACTCATTTGGGAGAGAAACTGTTATGGTGTGATATATGTAAAAGAAGTTTTTCGAAAGGTACGCATATGGATCGACATTTTAGAACTCACACAGGCGAGAAACCATTTTCCTGCGAATTTTGTCCTTACCAATGTACGACTAAAAGTTATCTACAAGTGCATTTACGAATCCATTCGGGGGAAAAACCTTATACATGCAATACCTGTGGTTTCAAATGTACAACTAAAAGTTATCTGATGAATCACCTAAGGTCGCATTTAGCCGAAAAATCGTTTGCGTGCGAATTTTGTGATTACAAATGCTCGTTCAAGCATAATCTGAAGGATCATATAAGTATTCATACGGGTGAGAAGCCACTGGTGTGTGAAATTTGCAATAAAAATTTTTCGAGAAGAACTCACATGGATCGACATAAAAGGACACATACGGGCGAGAAGCCGTTCTCGTGCAATATTTGTAACTACAAGTGTTCGACCAAAGGTTATCTTAAAATACATTTGCAAATCCATAGTGGGAGAAAACCGTTTAAATGCAATATTTGTGGGAGTAATTTTTCAACGAAAAATTATCTCAAAAAACACTCAAAAACTCACAGAAACAAAACTTCTATTGGGGAGGTTCAATCTAAAGGGAACTAGATGAATATGGAATTTTTTTAATTTTAATTTTTATTCTTCAAATACCAACATGAATTGAAGAGCTTGTAAAAACCATTTATATACGTCTCTTTTAGATTAGAAAATTTTAAAAACATTATTATTTTTTTTAGTAATTTTTTGTTATATTTTTTTTTAAATAAAATAAAATTTTATAAATAAATAAAATTTGTATATTTTAAACTAGTTTCTGCTTCACTTATTACAAAGAGATATCTAATGTTAAACAATAAAACACTATTTTTCGAGCTTTCGAGAATATATTGTGACAACAATATATTATATAACAACAATATATTCTCGAAAGATCGAAAAATAGTGTTTTATTGTTTAACTTTCGCTCAATATTGATAATTTTATTTATATACAAAGAAATATCAGGCAGTGGCGTAACTAGAGATGGATGCCCTTTAGGCCACCAAACGGCGTAAAATATAATTTTTATATTTTGATATAAATGGCAGATATATGCCGGTCAGGTACAACTCGGCGCCAGTCCAACTCGGCGCCAGGTCAACTCGGCGCCAAGTTAATTATAAAGTGAAAAGTAACGGTAAAAAGAATTTGAATTTAAAAATACAACAAATTTTTAGAATTACCGAAATAGTTTACTTTATTAAAAACTAAAATTGAAAAAATTAGTTGAAATAGGGGTAGAAACAAAATCGCAGCAATACATCGGCAGTCAGGGCCGTCTTTTAGAATCAATAACGAATGAAAAAGTAGTAATAAAAATATTATTAATTTCAAAAAAGCCTTATCAAATTACATGTTTCGATATGATTCGCAGTTTGAAAAAATGGGTAAGTTTAAATTTTATACTTTCTATTGCCAGTATGAATCTGATGAAATCAGTGTCACGGGTAAAACCGCGAATAAGATCGAAACATGTAATTCGGTAAGGCTTTTTTAAATTTAATAATATTTTTCTTACTATTTTTTCGTTCGTTATTGATTCTAAAGGACGGCCCTGACTGCCGATGTATTGCTGCGATTTTGTTTATTTAGAAAAATATCTACTTTGTAGATTTTAATGACCACTATCTCAACTAATTTTGTCAATTTTAGTAATTACTAGCTGACCCGGCGAACTTCGTATCGCCTCAGAACTTGAACCATATAAATTATTTGTAAAATTCTAGAACATCGTACCGCCCCAGAATTAATATACCAAGTGACTCGGCGAACGTTCTGCCATATAAATTATAGCTGGATACCCGGCTTCGCCCGGGGTCTCATTATAAATATAATGCTTTGCTTTAGTCTGAGTACTCCAATGATTTCCAGTCTTGCTTTCCGCTGCTGATTTATTTGTGAAGCTCAAAATACCTTTTTAGGTGCATTTAGCCCCCCCCCATTTCGAATTTTGGATCCAAAATAGTCTAAATCGTTTGTACCTTCCTTATTTTCGTTTGTACCAGTTTTGATTTTGAAATATTTCAAATTTTCTAATAATGACATTCTGCTAAATGTCCTTAGCCCCTCCCCCCGGATTTTAAATTGAAATAAAACAAAAATATTTGTCTGAAAAACAAAATGGGTACAAACAAAAATAATGAAGGTACAAACAGGTACAAACGATTTAGACTATTTTGGATCCAAAATTCGAAATTTGGGGGTAGACTGGCGAAATGCACCTTTTTGGGGGGGGAAATTACGGGAATCTCGTTAATCGGTCACTTTTCCTTCAACTTTTTTAACATTTTCTTGCACTAAAACATTTTTCAAGTCCTACTGAGTATGTGTTCCAAATTTGGTTGAAATCGGTCGAAGGGTCTAGAAGTGTATAGCGAACAAACATACACACAAGCTCTTTTATATACTTCACGTTCTTCCTCCATTTCAGCAGCTCTAGACGTTGAAGCTCTATTGCGGTTTTGTGAAAGCCGAGCTTCACGTTCTTCCTCCGTTTCAGCAGCTCTTTTTTCCCTGAGTTTCTTAGCCTTTGATGATTTATTTCCAACAGCTGCTTTTTTTGGTGGCATTGAATGTATTTTATCTAAGATGAGTTTAACAATCTAACAAAGTAGTCTCTATGTTCACAGAAACTTTTACATTTGTACTGAAAGGGTAATGTCCTATATAGGGAAATTAATCCAATTATCCGTTGATCCGTCGATCTGTTGATCCGATGAATAGGCACTATTTGCCACATATTTTATTAAAGTTTGTTGAAAGCCGTTCTAAAGTAGCCTATCTTCTTCGCAGCATCGTAATTAGCTTATACACCAAATTTCATAAAGATTGGTCAAGCGGTCTAGGAGTCTATAAGGAACATAGGAGTCTATAAGGAACATTTGCCACATATTTTATTAAAGTTTGTTGAAAGCCGTTCTAAAGTAGCCTATCTTCTTCGCAGCATCGTAATTAGCTTATACACCAAATTTCATAAAGATTGGTCAAGCGGTCTAGGAGTCTATAAGGAACATACATACATACATACACACATACATCCATTTTTATATATATAGATAGAAGATAGATAAAGTGTTTAAACTAAATATAAATAAAACTGAGCGAAATTTTGAATTGGTAATGATATGTAAAATCTTTTATTATATAAGTGAAACTGAAACTTAACAATATAAATTTTAAGATTGAATTATTATATTCATTGATATAGATTGAAAAATAACTACGATATGGCAGACCAACTTTTATCTCAGAGAGGAAAAGAAAAATTGACGGTTGACGGTTTTATATATGTATGTATTTGATAAAATGAATTCAGATAGATCTGTAAAATTTTGGCGATGCGAGGAAAAAGGTCGCTGTAAAGCACGATTACACACTAGGGGCGAAGAAGTAATTAAAAAATTGAACGAACATTCACACGACAGCGTGCCTGCAAAAATTGAGAAAGATATAATCATTAGCAAGATTAAACATCGCGCGGAAACAACGGTAGAAAACACCATCCAAGTTGTAGAAGAATGTACCGTTGGCTTATCACAAGCTGCCACGGGAATTCTTCCAAACTACAAAGCACTTCGGAAAACAGTACGAAGAAAAAGAAATCAGATAAATGCTGCACCTGCTGCACCCGAAAGTCTTGAAGAACTCGTTATTCCAGAAATTTATACCATGTATGAAGTGCAACCAGAAGTATGGGAAACATTTTTATTGGCTGACAGTGGTCCAGGACGTAACAGAATCTTAATTTTTGGAAGAAGGCAAGGCCTCCAAATTTTACGGGAATCCACGCAATGGTTTGCAGACGGAACATTTAAGTCAGCACCGAGATTGTTCTCTCAAATTTATATAATATTAACTGAACAATTTGGAGGTGTTCATCCTGTTTTGTATGCTCTTTTGCCAAATAAAGAACGAGCATCTTACAATCAACTATTCGAAATAATCCAAGCTCTAGAACCTACCTTACAGCCAAGAGCGATCGCTTGTGATTACGAAGTAGCAGCTTTCCGAGCCATGATAGATCGCTTTCCTCAAGTTCACATACATGGATGTTTTTTCCATTTGGCGAAAAACATGAAAAAACATCTTGGGCAACTGCAATTAATAAATCGCTACAATAATGATCCAGATTTTTCTTTACAAGCACGAATGATAATTGCAATCGCCTTTGTTCCGATTCCTGATCTAGATGAAGCGGTTGATGCTTTGGAAGATGAAATTACCGACGAACTTAGACCACTTTTAGAATGGTTTGAAGATAATTACTTAGGAAGACTAAATAGGCGCAGAGATGGGAGGCGTCCGCCTTTATTTCCTGTGGAGATGTGGAATGTCTACGAGAGAACTTTAAACGGCGAGAATCGTACCAATAACCACGCAGAAGCCAGTCATCGAAGATTACAAACCGAGCTAGCAATGGACCACCCAACAATATGGAAGTTAATCGAAGGACTTAAAAAAGTGCAAAAAGGTCGAGATTTATTTTATGAACAACTCGTGGCGGGCAACGAGCCTCCGAAAAAATTTAAAAAATACAGGGATTGCGATGAACGAATCTTAAAACTTGTTACAGATTACGAAAATCGTAATATTATTGTATTTTTACGCGGTATAGCACATAATTATCAAATGAAGCAATAAATATGTTTTGTATTATTTTCGTATTTTTCAAGTTTTATAAATTCAAAATTAAAAAAGTTTTGCAAATATTGTTAATTTTTTGTAATGTAATTTGTTGTAATAATTTTTTTTGGCTTGGCGCCGAGTTGGCTTGGCGCCGAGTTGGCTTGGCGCCGAGTTGACTGGCGCCGAGCTGTCCAGCTCCGAGTTAGCTTGGCGCCGAGTTGGCAGCGCCAAGTTGGTCGGCGCCTAGTTGTCCCATCCCGGATATATGCAATTGTTCAGTTAGCCTACCTGTTCAGTTAACCTCATCTTACCCTATGTAGCATGTTTTGAAGCCGAAGAATTAATTCAAACTGGGTTGTAGGATTAATATTGTTCCTTTGTTCTGCTTGATCCTGATAATTTCCAACGAAATATAATTGTAAGAACTTTGGTTGTTCATCGGGCAATGGCCGAAAGGACCCTATTCTATGGTATATTTGACCTTGAACTTTAAATGTAGGCATGAATCCACCTTCAGTTATGACATTACCTCCAAACGACGTCATTTGAAATGCAGAATTATTACCACAACACATTCCTGGTGATTCTCTATCCCACTTTTTAGCACCACACTTACCACATATTTTCGACATATATCCAATGGTAACCAAATTATCAGATGCATAACAACGTTCTGGATTATAATTAAAAGCACTTAAATTCCAACCTCGACCTGGTATTGATCGAGTTTCAGTCATTCTATTTCTTTGAGACTGCGGAGCGTTCTATCATGTTCTTCTTCAGTTTCATGTTTCTTTTGAGAAGCCCGTCTTGTAGCTTGCGTTTGAAGTCTATTTTCTCGTTCTTCTCCAGTTTCAAGTTGCCTTTGGGTATTCTGTCTCGTAGCTTGTGCTTTAAGTCTTTCAACACGTTTATCTTCAGTTTCAGCCGCCCTCTTCAATCTAATTCGCTTAGCAGCTGATGTAAGTCTACTATACAAAGGGCGCTTCTTAGGTGGCATAATTTAATTACATCACGTTATCAAGCTTCAGGTCCTTTATGAGGTATTTGTATTATTAAAATAAATCTTATGTGTTCGTTTAGTACATCACTTCAATTTCTCTTATATAATAGGGTTTTATGGTGTATTATAGGATTATAGGCTTAAAAAGATTAAACTATTTAATCCATACACGACATTTTGCCACAATTTAATAGATCTCTTTCTTCCCTCAACTTTTTTAAACTATTTTTGCACAAAAACCTTTCTGAAGTCCTTTTAGGCTTCTATACAACGTATAGGAAGAAGCCTTATGATCTAGCTCCGTGTCCGTCTGTCCGTCTGTCCGCATAATTCAAAACCAATCAGAACGCACGTTCTTAAAACAATTTTACTTCATATAGAATATTTTTAGATTGGTATTAATTATTCAGATTATTTACATATATATTTTTTAATCCGATATTCTTATTTTGTATTTTTAGAGTAGGTATTTTACGTGTTTCTAATACGGTATTCGGTACGTGTTTCGGGTATTTTAATATTTCATTATGAATTGTGTTTTATTTGTGGTTTGTAAATTGCAAATATTTACCTATAAAGGTCGAAATAAAAAAAAAATATTAAAATGTTAGCGTTTTCCTTATATAGTAAAAAAATCTACCTAATTAAAAGATTAAGGCATTAAAAATTGGAATAAAATAAAGCCCAAATAATTTAACCTACCGAAAAAGTAGATGTATAGAAGCCTAAGAACTGTCGCAAAAGCGAGTTCCACCTTGTTATATATATACTATAAAATATATTGTTGTATTATTTTACATAATATGCAATTTCCATCAGGTAGCGGCTCCCACGAAGAGATAATTCGACATGCTAAGATCGTGGTCAGTTTATTTGTTTTTAAGTCTTGCAGATGAGTTATAATTATTCAGAGAAAAATTAAAAAAGGCTAAATTTATTACTTTAACACTTACTGAACAAATATTTTTTTATTTGTAATTTTATAAACATTAATTTGAGTGATATGGTGATGTGCTTCGAAAACGACCTACATTAAAGGAAAATAATATATAAATAATATATAATATATAAAATAATATTAATTTGTGCAACATCCTATACGTAGTTAAAGGACTTACGTGGTATGAATTTTCTTCAGGTTGGGGCCAGGTTTGCGGTTCGATGTGCGTTGAGAGCCAAGCGGTACGCTTGATTTGCGTTGTGCGTTATTAAATTGAGAATTTGTTTAATTTTTGCTTTGAAACAAAGTAAAAATTAGTTTTTGGATCCATAAAGTGGATTTTTGTGAAGAATCGTGAAGTTCAGCAAAGAATAGCTGAAAAATATTAAAATTTGTAGACAACATGGCTAAAAATTTAGAAGGAGGAAGACGCCATTTTGGGGAAGATAAAAAATTTTTTAATGCAGATGAAAATTCACTTACCTGCAATAAATTTAAAGTTAGTTTTAATTTGGATATTTATTAAAGTTGAATCAACGCAAATAAGATTGATAAATTTCAACCTAACGCACTTTGGATATTCAAATGTACACCAGATGTTAAGAAAATTTACTCATACCATCCACACGTGTCAACTTATAAATACGAATAGGACCCAAGACGCACTGGACATCCGAACTACTTACGTAACACGAACAAGACTTATACAAGGTATTTCCAAATTTAAAAAGCATCTTATTAAAAACATTTAATTAATAAAAACAACGAAAACTTATATCACACTGTAAAATTATTATTTGCTACAAATTTAACATACCGGCAAATGAGTTTGAAATTCAGAGAAGTTTTTGATAAAGTAAATATAATTTCAAAGTCAGTGGCCGAACATTATAACATTTCAAAGCCTTACAGCGAAATTTGTCGCTATAAAAATTTTTCTTTAAATAAACTCAATTTTACGTTATTTAAAAACAAAAGCAAGAGTTTTTATTTGCTACAAAGCCAACCGAATTGTTTCAACTGGAACCGACTACTGTTAGAGTGTAACTCATGCTTCCGAACCTACTAGCTAGCCGAGGTATATAAAATTATAGTACAGGGTCTTGATAAAAAAATATCATTACAATATATAATTATATTATATTATATTTATTATATATTATATACTAGCTGGATACCCGGCTTCGCCCGGGGTCTCTTTAAAAATAAAATACTTTGCATTAGTCTACGTACTCGAACTTCAGCAGCTCTAGACGTTGAAGCTCTATTGCGGTTTTGTGAAAGCCGAGCTTCACGTTCTTCCTCCAATTCAGCAGCTCTTTTTTCTCTGAGTTTCTTAGCCTTTGATGATTTATTTCCAACAGCTGCTTTTTTTGGTGGCATTGAATGTATTTTATCTAAGATGAGTTTAACAATCTAACAAAGTAGTCTCTATGTTCACAGAAACTTTTACATTTGTACTGAAAGGGTAATGTCTTATATAGGGAAATTAATCCAATTATCCGTTGATCCGTCGATCTGTTGATCCGTTGAATAGGCACTATTTGCCTGCTTTTGATGAAAAGTAATGGCAAGATGAATGGGTTGCATGTCATTTCTGCCTCGTACGGATGCAGGCATACCAAGTTGATAAAGGACATTGTTGTTTTAGAGTTAATTTGGAGTTGCATTTAATATGTCGTCCGAATGCTCCTGATTTGGATCAATAAATTTTAAAAATACAAATACAGGGTTTGCTACAATTTCGGTATTTGAAATTTTGCTATTGTCGAGCAACCTGCGGACGCGACGGTACTGTTTGTGTTAGAATCTCGTTAATCTATTCATGGGCGTCAGATAATCCCACATATTTTATTAAAGTTTGTTGAAAGCCGTTCTAAAGTAGCCTATCTTCTTTACAGCATCGTAATTAGCTTATACACCAAATTTCATAAAGATTGGTCAAGCGGTCTAGGAGTCTATAAGGAACATACATACATACCTACATACATACATACATCCATTTTTATATATATAGATATTTATTTCTCACTTATTGTGGTGTTACATTTGGGTGGGGGAACAATACCAACCACCTAACATTTTAATTGGTGTAATAGGGTTAATTTACATTATTGTTATACATACTACATAAAATTTGATATAGAAAAAATAAAAGATTATAAAGTCTGCTAATTTTGATTAAGAAATTTTCTAACTATCCGACAGGTTCCCAAAATAGTTGCTCTTTGCATGTTTTCAAATAATTTTGAAGTTAAACACAAATTTAATAAATATTTTTCTAGATTGCAAGATACTACACCTGTAGCAGATATTACAATGGGTACAATCTTGATTTTTTCTAAATTCCATAGAGCCTTCATTTCCATTGCCAAATCCTCATATTTCCGTATTTTTTCTTTTTCTGTTGATAATATATTTTTAGACAAAGGCACTGCCACATCTATGATAACTGCATTTTTTTCATTTTTAGTTATTATGACAATGTCAGGTCTATTATGGTTGATGTGTCGTTCGGTTAATATCAGTCTGTCACAATAGAGTAATATTCCCTCTTTTTCCAGAACAGGTTCCGGTATGTACTTATAATAAGGGTTGACATTGTTCATCAGACCGAATTTAAGTGCAATCTGTTGGTGTAGTATCTTGCAAACCAGATTATGTCTACGAAGATATTCAGTGGGAGCTAATTCTGAACAACCGGCTGTGATGTGTTCAATAGTTTCGTTAGGTAGTTTGCATTTACGGCATTCATCTATGACATCGATTTTATTCATAATATGTTTCATATAATTTCTGGTAGCAATTACACCATCTTGAATTGCATACATAAAACCTTCCGTTTCTGCATACAATCTTCCTTGTTTTATCCATAATACCGACATATCCTTTTCTATTTCTACAGAATCCAAAATTGTAGCATGTTTGCCATGCAATACTTTATTTTTTCAATTTATTTCAAGATCTAAATTTTGATCACAATTTAAGTTTTTATTTTTAAGATCAAGTCCAGAGAAATGTTTGTCCAAATTGATTATAGTTTGTATTAAAGGGTTAGTTAATGAATAAAAATATTCACGTAGTGAATTTGTTTGTGCTTTACTCAAATTAAATAGGTTTAATAATCCTCTCCCTCCTTTTTTTTTTTTATTATATAATCTTTCTACAGCAGATCTGGGATGTAAGTTTCTATATTTGAATAGAAATTTTCTGGTTAGAGTATCTAGTGCATTTAAATCTGTATTTGACCATTTAAGAATACCAAAGGAGTAAGCTATGACCGGTACTGCCCATGCATTAATTGCTAACATCAAATTTCTAGCATTTAGTTTAGATTTTAAAAGTAATTTCAATTTAGCAATATATTTTTCTTGAAATTCTTTTTTGAGTAAAGTGTGATCCATAACAAAATATTGTTTCAATCCCAAATATGTATAAAATTTATGGGGAAGTAATTGTGGAATTTTGTTTAATATTTCAATGTTTACGATTGGAGTACCCTTGAAAACGTCAATTTTTGCACATTTTTCAAAACCGAATTCCATGCAAATATCGGCACTAAACACTTTAGTAATCTCGATTAAGTTATTAAGTTTTAAATCATCCATGTAGAACAAATGAGTAATGGTGCAATTATTTCTAAAATGAGTGGATTCATAGCTAAGCAGAACCATAGTGGACTCAAAGAATCGCCTTGAAAAATGCCTCGTTTGATTTTAATCGGATCCATCCTAGTTCCGTCGTTCATAATGTGGGTATTCCATTTCGACATCATCAAAGATAACACTTTTATAAAGGGTATCCATGGATAAGATAGTCAAAATGCCCTTATCTTTAAATTTTTTAATTTACTTGATAAAAGGGTGCCTTAGGGTGTAAAAATAAAGTTTTCATATTCATTTGCTCCAGATGCTTTCTCCACCCCTTCTGAGGGTCAAAAAATAGGATTCTTCAGTCATTATTTTTTTTCTGACGAACTAGCAATTAAAAAATTGTGAAAAAATTTATAGATATAGTGATTAGAGTCATCTTTCAACACAATTTTTTTTGATACCCTGAACACTCTATATGCCTCCTAAAAATATTCTGAAAAGTTAAAAATCGATCGTTTTCTTATTTTTTGAAGACCGGCAAAAAAATTTTTTTTGCCATTTTTTAGGATGTACTTAAATCTATCTTCCTGAATTTTTTCAGATTTTTGCTAAGGTGCGCCAACCCTAAAAATTATATTTTCTGCATTTTGTAACATTCTTGGCTATTTTGGACTTCTTAACGCAAGTAAAACTTTTTGTAAAATGTGTATCATGGGTATTTTTCAGAGGAAATTAATCTTACTGACATATTATTCAATATTTTTCAACCAAAAACTCAAAATAATTTTCAAAAAATAAGAAAACAATCAATTTTTAACTTTTCAGAATATTTTTAGGAGGCATATAGAGTGTTCAGGGTATCAAAAAAAATTGTGTTGAAAGATGACTCCAATCACTATATCTATAAATTTTTTCAAAATTTTTTAATTGCTAGTTCGTCAGAAAAAAAATAATGACTGAAGAATCCTATTTTTTGACCCTCAGAAGAGGTGGAGAAAGCATCTGAAGCAAATGAATATGAAAACTTTATTTTTACACCCCAAGGCACCCTTTTATCAAGTAAATTAAAAAAAATAAAGATAAGCGCATTTTGACTATCTTATCCATGGATACCCTTTAGTGTCTATTTTGTACATTTTTAAGATTTCTAGAAGCCAATTATGAGGAACAGAATCATATGCTTTTTTGTAATCGATGTAACACATATGCAGGTTTCTATTATTATTTTTTGCTACTCTGGTATAAGTAATTCCCGATATCCTTGCGATTTTTTTTTTACAACCATTTTGTTCAATAGCCAAGATTTTGTTTCCAATGTTTGTTCCAAAATGACTTTCAATTATGGATGCTAAAACAGAAGTAAAAATTTTATATTAGTTGGTAAGCAAGTAATTGGTCTGTAATTTTTTGGTTCTAGAGGATCTCCGTTTTTAAAAAGCATATATGTTATTCCAGTACACAAAAAATCTGGAACAATTGAGGGATCATTTAAAGCTTCATTAATCCAAAAAAGTAGTGGCACATGAATAGATTTAAAAGCTTTCAGCCAATAGTTTTGGATACCATTTATTCCTGGTGATTTCCAATTAGAAGAATTTTTTATGGTGTCGGTTAGTTCTTCTAATGCTATTAGATTACTTTCTTGCCATTCAAATGTAGTTGAATCATTTTTTAATCAATTTATTCAACCAAGATGCATCAGGTTTATACTTATAATTTTGAGACCAAATATTTGACCAAAATTTTAACATATCATATTTCTGCGGAAAGTTCTGCGATTTAGGTGTAGGATCTAAATGTCGAAAAATTTTTTTGGCGTTTTCTGAATATAGTTCATTTTCAAATTTTCTCTTAGTGCAATTATACTGTACCGTTTTAACCGGTGTCCGTAACTTTCAATTTTTGCTTTAAATAGTCCAATTTATCATTAAGTATATTTTCAAAATTTGTAACCTGTTCGTGTAAATTATATTTATTGAAAATGTCACTAATTTTTCTTTGTGTCACATTATTGGAATTATTTTTTATTGCTGTTAGAATCCCAATATCTTTTCTTAAATTAATAATTTTTTTGTTAAGACGAATTTTCCATATAGGTTCCTTAGCCGGTTTACTTTTAGAGCTGTTATGTATTAAATTTTTCCCATTTTTCTCAATGACTATTATTGAAGCACAATACAATGCCAAATGTATATGGTAGATTGATTTGTTATTTTGCAAATACACATCGATTGACTTGCCTAAAATATTGAAAATATTTCTAATTTTAAAGACAAGACCGTCCTTCGTATCTGTCTTGCTTTAAGATTGGGTGCCAACGTTTGCCAGTCACATATGTATATGTGTTTGTGGTCAAGTTGTGAGTGCACGCGGAATTCATGGCTTATCGTGCCAGAAAAGTGCCGGGCGATTCTCGAGACACAATGGCCTCAATAACATTATTAAAAGATCTCTAACATCTAGTAATATTCCTGCTGTATTGGAGCCGCCGGGCATGTCACGCGACGACGGAAATCGTCCGGATGGTATGACTTTGGTGCCGTGGTGCCGAGGGAAAGCACTTGTGTGGGATGCTACGTGCGTGGACACACTAGCTTCATGTCACGTCAAGTCGTCTTCTAAGTCGGCAGGAGCAGCAGCTCTGACTGCTCAAAATTTAAAAATTAAAAAATATGTTGGTCTACGTGACCACTACGAATTTTTAGGCTTTGCGGTGGAAACTCTAGGTACATGGTCATCGGACTCAAAGAAATTTGCCGATGAAATTGGTAAAATTTTAATTGAAACATCCGGTGACCGTCGTGCCAAGTCTTTTTTCATTCAACGTATAGGCTTGGAAATTCAGAGGGGTAATGCCGCCAGTATATTAGGAACTTTTGGAAATCTGGCCGAGTTTGACGAAATTTTTTATTTGTAGTTGTGGGTTCTATGATATAATCTTCGTAGACTGCAGAAGACTAAACGAGAACGCCGATCAATAAACGATAAACAATAAACGATAAACAATATTTAGTAACAAATTAACAATATTTATTTGGATAGGCAAATATTACACGACTGCTCACAATTACGATCACAGATTATAGAGATTACTATAGATATTTAACTCTGGGCGAGGGGAGTCGTACCGTCATCCGTGCGGGGGAATAGTTCGTACCAATGTCCAGGGATGGCGCTAATAGATATTACAAGTTTCAATTTACCATGCGTACCAATCACTTAACGAATATAAATATTTATATTCCTAAAGATTCGAGTAACCTTAATGTCAATTTGTGACTTAAGGTACTTTTACTAATCGTCAAAGAAATGATTCCTGTGTTATCCTGTGTTATTTATTAAATTACTATTATAATGGGTTGCAGATGCGTTGTGAAAGGTTGTAAAAATTCTTCATCTGGAATTGTGAGAACTCACAGTTTTCCTAATGAATTGGAACTTTTCAATAAATGGACTGCTGCAGTTCAAAAAAGTATTGAATATGAGAAGAGGAGGAATTACGTTGTTTGTAATGTTCACTTTAGTGATGATAGCAAATATGTTGTTAATGCTAATAACAGAACTAATTTGAAAATTGATGCAGTTCCCACACTTTTTTTGAATCCTTCAGGTAAGTAGTCGCGGGTTCCTCGTCTGATGCTGTTGTGGTTAATCGTAATATTTTCCTGATTGTTGTAATATAGTTCCCAATCCTGCTAACATTGTTCTTGTTCCTGATAATGTTTTTTCCGATCCTGCTAATATTGTTCCCCATCTAGATTATGATATCGTTCCAAGCACCGTTAACAAAGCAATTATGCCAAGCACACAAATAAAAAGTAAGTTTTATAACAATTATAGCAAGCGACAGCCTTTATCCTTTAAGAGACTTACTGATTTCCTTATGCTTGGTTGTACACAGGTTTGTAAAGCAATTTGATAAGGAATTAATGTATTACTTCTTTAGGAACTGGTCTTCTCGGATATGTGAATGTTAGTCGAGTCTCGGGTCAACTTCAAATTTAAAAAATTTTATTTTTTGTTATGTTTTTAAAAATTTTATTTTTTGATATATATTTGTAAAATTTATTGTTATTATGAATGTGTTATAATAAATAAATTAATGATAAACAATGTTTTTAGTTTTTCAATATATGTATTATTATTTAAAATTTTAAATATTAGTGAAAAAATAAAATATTATGTAATATTTAAATTCCCGCCGATTTTATCGCACGATTAACAGCGCTTCTAGTGTCGATGGTATAAACTATTACTTGGTCTTAAAAATAGGTGGGAGTTGAGTATCTATTACTACTATATATTCTTTAATCTATGATTACGATTGAGGTACGAATGTGTTGCTGTATATAATAACAAATCTTGGGTTACCTAGGAACACACATTTGGCCTACTCTATATTAGGACTACTCATTACGTCTCGAACTACTGGCAAGTTGTCGAACTAATATGGTAGTGCCAATTTTATTTGAATTAAGATGGACGCTACATAGTTATTATTTTATTATTAATTATGATTAGTCTATCGAAGTTAATTTATATTTTATTTAAAAATGTACAATACTTCGTTTAATATTTTCTTTTAATTAGTAAGACGACATGATTCGAATATAGATATTCATCATCAAGTCTAAAGAAGATTATGTTACAAATATTAGAACGTACCAAAATTATTTCTCGGGTACGTTTTTGGAAAGATCTTCTGTATTGTGAGAGACGTATAGCTGTACTTGCTGTATTCATAATTATGATTAGTCTATCGAAGTTAATTTATATTTTATTTAAAAATGTACAATACTTCGTTTAATATTTTCTTTTAATTAGTAAGACGACATGATTCGAATATAGATATTCATCATCAAGTCTAAAGAAGATTATGTTACAAATATTAGAACGTACCAAAATTATTTCTCGGGTACGTTTTTGGAAAGATCTTCTGTATTGTGAGAGACGTATAGCTGTACTTGCTGTATTCATAATTATGATTAGTCTATCGAAGTTAATTTATATTTTATTTAAAAATGTACAATACTTCGTTTAATATTTTCTTTTAATTAGTAAGACGACATGTTTTGGTACGTTCTAATATTTGTAACATAATCTTCTTTAGACTTGATGATGAATATCTATATTCGAAACATGTCGTCTTACTAATTAAAAGAAAATATTAAACGAAGTATTGTACATTTTTAAATAAAATATAAATTAACTTCGATAGACTAATCATAATTATGAATACAGCAAGTACAGCTATACGTCTCTCACAATACAGAAGATCTTTCCAAAAACGTACCCGAGAAATAATTTTGGTACGTTCTAATATTTGTAACATAATCTTCTTTAGACTTGATGATGAATATCTATATTCGAAACATGTCGTCTTACTAATTAAAAGAAAATATTAAACGAAGTATTGTACAATTTTAAATAAAAAAAAAAAAAAAAAATTATTTTATTAGTTATTATTTTATTAGTTGTTATTATTTTATTAGTTATTATTTTATTAGTTGTTATTATTTTATTAGTTATTATTTTATTAGTTGTTATTATTTTAAGTTCATTTTATTATATTAAATACATAAATCTGTTAAATTTTAAAGAAACATGTAAAATTTAAATTTGGGATTTTTGGTTTATTTAACGGATTAGTATCATCAAATAATTGTAGTTTTGATAAAAATTCGGATTGTATTTGATGATAAAGCTCATCATTGAACTCATCTACTCGAACTTTGTCTAATCCTGCATTTTGTGGTGACTTCTTGTCTGCTTCTAAATTATTTTCATCAAAATGTTGAATCTGGTTCCTTCTTTCTATTTCCTACTTCTTTACGTAATTCTATAATTTCTAGTTTGCTTAGATATTTTTTTTTATAATTACGTTCTTCCTATCTACAACATTTTGCTCTGTCAATAATAGTTCCGGGAATTTCTGTGTCACCGCCAAGTGAAATTTTTTTCACCATCCGGGTAATGGACTTTCGTTGCATTCATTGATTTCTAAGAACGTACGCATTATGTCAATATTCATTAGCTTTGTCTATTTTATGCGTTTTTTAATCCCTGTAGCGATCCTCTCATTTTGGACTAATGATCCAGAGGACAAGCTAAGTGTATTAGTTTTTAGGTATTAGTATTTAGGTGAATTAGTATCTAGGTGAATTTTGATTATTCGTTCTTTCTGTAGTAGTAGGTTTTAGTGACAACGGGCTAATGGAACCAACCAACATTTGCTCACTATCCCGATTTCTATTGCGCGTCGTCGGGATGATTGCGCGTTTACTTATCCTTGCGCTTCTTTCCATTTAGTTATAATTGATTATCCATTTAACAATAAATATTATTGATTATAATTGATAAAAAAAGATAATTTTTAGGAAATTATTTCAAAAACGTCAAGTTTGACTTTGACAAATTATTATTGTCAAAGTCACAAATTATTATTATTATTATATTATTATTAATATTTCCTTTATTTCGGATCTCACATACAGTAGAACCCCTCTAGCTCGACCCCCTCTAGCTCGACAATTCTGAGAATTTTGTTATGTAGTCGACAGATTGTTGTGTGCCTTATCTCATTGCAACTCGGAGGTGAAACATTATATGCAGATATATTAATTACCTAGTACGTGACCTACATGATAAAATACTTACATTTTCTGTATACGATAATTAGTGGGGAATTTTGGACCATGGTGTCAATAAAACAATTTGTAATTTGTAATGGGCGCTCCAGATTATCGCGAGAATCTCGCGAGAATCTCGGCGAGAATAGCATCGGAGAACAAGGCGAGAACAACGCGAGAACAAGGCGAGAAATGATTTTCTATCGTGTTACATCGAAAATTGGAAAACATCCACACTCACAAGGTTCTCAGTACTACAGTGCAGATTTTTTAAATAAATTTCTATAATTTTTTCTAAAACGATTAACAGTTCTTTAATTTTGTGATATGTCGAAAAGTTTAAATTTGGAATTTTTGGCCCCTTTAATGGATTAGTATCATCTAAAAGTATGATTTTTGAAATAAAGTCTATTTGTACGTACTCAAAAATTGTACTACACGTATCAGGATTTTCTGTTGCATTTACTGTCGTGCCAGTGATCATTTCCACTTCATTATTCCGATAATGTTCTTCTTGAAAGATAATATTGCCATTTTATTTCTTTTTATTTCGACTGTTCAAGCGTATTTTAGTTTGTATACACGCGCGCATATTGTGAGCGCACCGAAGTTTTAACCCGGCCTGCGCTACAAGACCAACGAGCAACGAGGTCAGTAATGTTACAGCGCTCGAATTATGTAAACGTACTAACTCCCGATGACACGTAAACAGTACTTTTTATTTCGACAATTAATATTTGTCAAAATCGCATCTTGAATGTTCGTAAGGCCTGGTGTGATTGAGTACAGTTTAAATTAAATATCTATTTCTTCAAATTATCTTCAAAATTATGTTCAAAAAACAGATAATTTTTTTGGTATAAAATCGACGTAAATACGTCAAACTTCAAGTTTTCATTATTTTATAATTGTGTTTTTACATTTTGTACTGTCACCAAGCAAGGAGTCCATAGCGCAAACCAAATGGACTTATAGACATCGTAGTCGTAGACACCTACTCCCAAATTCACTGATTTTTTCTCTCTATTTTTATAACCTCTATAATTTGCAATCAGAGAATCTTTGTTTTTTCTAAATTCATCGACGGGTATTTACATTATTGTGCTAATCCACACACAAGCATCATGATTTTTTTCGATTTATTTTTATAGCCTTTTATGTATGTTTTCCACAAAGCTGGTTCTGCTTGAAGGCAATCAATAAATGCCAATTTTTGTTCGTTTTCCAATTTACGCTCATTTTAATTCACAATTAATTATACTACTATTTAATCGGTGAGTCAGGCGCTACTGAAGAATGCGAATGTGCAGGTGTGGTAGTGTTATCGCGATCTTGACTCCTTTGTCTCGCATTAAAAAACCGACAACAAGTGGAGAACAAGGCGAGAACTTATGAGGAACACGAGAATCAGCTCCACTCGCTCTTTTCTCGTGTTGTCCTCGTTTTTTCACGATGTTCTCGCGAGAATCTCGCGAGAGTCTGGAGTGGCCTGCAAGGCGAGAAGCTAAAAATGAACACGAGAATCGGCTCCACACTCTCGTTTCTCGTGATGTTCTCGCGTTCTCGTGCTGTTCTCGCGAGATTCTCGCGAGAGTCTGGAGCGCCCATAATAAAACAATTTGGACTTACATTATATTTACATAGGTGTAAAATATGATAGTACTATAATATTAATTTGTAATGGAATAATTAAACATAAATCGTATGTAATTTAAATTTGAAAAAGATTATTCCACTCATAAAATGCATCAAACGCATCACAAAATACAAATTTTTATGATTAGGGTGGAAATATTTTATTATTATTGTAATAAATATACTCGTATGAATAATTGTACGTCAGCAGTTAGGATCCTTTAATGCAAGTCGCATTAATAAAACTCGCATACTGATGTGTTTGATCTGTGTTAGAATGCAAGCAAGTGCAGTATCATATTCCATGTAATTTAATTTTATAAAAATTGAAATATTAGTTATTTTGGGACTTTTTATTTGTTTTGATTGTTTTAACTTCTTGTTTAATTAATTACAAATGGAAAGTGGAAAACGTAAATTTTTTCTAAGGAATGTACTTTTTCGTTGATCTAAATATTATCAAGGGGTAAAACAATACGTTTATAAAACTTAATTTGTATTAATCTAATTAAATTTAATTAAAATAAAATTGTATTTTTTAAATTAAACCATCAAGTTTGCTATGGAAAGTACATAGTGCAAATAAATTGATATTAACTTATCATAATCAAGATTAACGCGATATGTAAGCAGCTTCAAAGGCACGTAAGCACGTTTTGTTATGAAATTTAAACCGACCCCTTTACCTCGACAGTCCCCTTACCTCGACAGGAAATGGGTCCCGTTTGTGTCGAGTTATAGGGGTTCTACTGTATAGTGGCAATTAGCATAAGATGGGGGATTTAGCTCAAACCATCTTATTCTTTACAGTGTGTTTCACCTAATTACATTATTTTTCGATACATTTTTCACATAAGCTAATTTTGAACAATTATTATAAAAATTACTTAAATCTACTACTAAATAATTAGAATTTTAAATTATTTAGTACATTTTTAATTTTGAGAATTTAAAAATTTTCTGACAATATGGCACGTTTCCAAAATAACTGCTTTTTGAATTTCTGGGTATAATTTTGAAGATAGATCTAACTTTAACAAATGGGTTTTAAACTTGGAAGATACCACACCAGTAGCCGATATCACTATCGGTATTATTACTATTTTATTGAGACCCCATACACTCATCATTTCCATTGCTAGCGCCCTCGTACTTATGGATTTTTTCTCCTGCGGTGGTTATGATATTTTTAGACAGAGGCACAGCAACATCAATGATGACTGCATTTTGGCCTCGTTTTCTAATCAAGACAATGTCAGGTCTATTATGACTAATTGCTCGATCCGTTAATATGGTCCTGTCCCAGTAGAGTAGAGAAAAATCGTCTTCAAGTACAGGGTCAGGTACGTAGTCATAATAGGGTCTAAAATTGTCAAGCAAGTTAAGTTTTTTACCACAAGCTGCTGGTGTAATATCTTGCAAACTTGGTTGTGTCTTCGGAGATAGTCAGTAGGAGCCAAAAATGAGCATCCTCTTATAATATGCTCTATTATGGGTCTATGGTTTCATTGGGGACACCAAACTTTCAGCACCGATCTGCAACATCGAGATTCATTATGTGCTTCTTGTAATTGCTAGTGGCAATTACCCCATCTTGAATGGCACACACGAATCCTTCAGTTTCAAAGTGTAGTAATCCCCGCTTTAACCATTCTACTGACATTTCTCTATCAATTCCTTCGGAGTCCAAAATTGTCGGATATTTACCGTGAAGCACCTTATTCTTCCAATTAATTTCTAATTCAGATTTTTCTTCACAATTAAGATTTTGATGTTTTAAATTTAAACCACTAAAATTTTTATCTAAACTTATAATTTCGCGAATTAAAGGAATGTCAATCGAATAAAAAAAATCACGTAATAATTTAGTTATAGATTTTACAAGAATTAAATAAATTTATTAAACCGCGTCCGCCTTTTTTACCTCCAATCAATTTTTAAAAAAATTGGAGGTATGGTAATCGAAAAAAAATTTCAACTTTTTTTTTTTGCATTTTCGAGATCACCGTGTTCAGAAACGTAAAGATCTGCAAAAAGTAAAAAAAAAATTTCTGTGTCGGTCTGTCTGTCTGTCTGTCTGTCGGTCGTCAAATTTTGTCGATCGATTTGCTTCCGAACCATTCAACCAATTACGACCAAATTTGGTATGGTGGTAGGGTTCACGGTGGAAAGGTGAAAATAAGGTTTTCGTCGCGATCTATCAATCAGGAGTGCCACCACAAGAAAATAATACGGGATTTTTAAAAAATATTTTGTCTTGCGATATGTTATTTTAAAGGCCTTAAAAGGCTTTATCCAGAATAGGTAAAATTAATCTTCTATCTGTCGTCTGTCAAAAATCACAAGTTGTCAAAGTTGAAACTTTAAGAGTGAATAACTCAAGAAATGCTGAAGGGATCTTACCCAAATTTGGTACGTAGGTACATTGATTCTAATGGATATGAGAGCATATGTAATCCTTCGATAGAAATCAGTAATGCAACATGAAAAAAATAAAATTAACTTTTTTGTCAATAACATGAAAAAAGTTTTTGTCGATCGATTTTCTCCGGCATTTCTGCGTCGATTGCAATCAAACTTATTGGACGTATGCCTCGTGGGCTGGAATGGTGAAAATAAGGTTTTGCCAGAGAAATCTTCACCAGGGCCACCACAATAAAATAAATAAAAAAAAATGAAAATGTCGTCGTATCTCCGGAAATGTTTAACCGATTCAGCTAAAATTTGGTGTGTCGATGGAGCTTTGAAAGTATAAGTATTGGTGAGAAAACAAACCGAGCCAATTGTAACAGGGCGGGGCAGGTCAGAAAAATTATAGAAAATATTAACTGAAATCTTAATTTATATATTTTTTGTGAGAATTTGTCAGATGGCTGGCAAAAATAAAACAATATATTCAAAATTTTAATAAACGTCATAATTTTGTGACATATGTGTCAAAATTAGGTTAATGTTGATTTGTATACCGAGTGCAGCATAAGAGTTGAGTTTAGGGCTTTTAACAATTTATTTTAGAATACAAAAATAGGTGGTTTGGTGGGAAATATTTTATAATATCGTCGTACGGACTGACGGAACGTTACTTTATAAGTAAAAGGTTCTGCCACTAGGTAGCGACCAAGTTTAGGCTGTTTGTTAAATTTTTTCGCAAATGTTTTCAGAATCAGTAAATCGACAGTCAGTAATTTACAAAAATTTATTTTCGAAAAATCCGCTAGATGACCGAAAAAATTTGTTGTACCAATCTTGGAGAAATTTTATTTGTGACTTCTTACGGTATTATGTGACGTATATAAAAATTTTGGAAAAAATTCAGTGGCGTACAAAAATAAAAAATTTTTTTCATTTTAGATTTTGTTAAAAAAACTTTTATAGATAGATTTAGGGTAGGGGGTGATACATATAGATATCTTTGCCAGGGCTACCGATATCTTTGTTAAGGCTACCACAATAGATAACAAAAATGAACATTATGTCATCGTATCTCCGGACAAAATTTGGTGTGCTGGTGATTGGAGGTATTGCGGCAGAGAGTGACGATATTTTTCTCTTAATATACAGCCTTTCCACTGCAGATTTCGGATTTAATTATCTATATTTATATAAAATTTTTTTTGTTAAGGTGTCCAAGGCATTTAGATCTGTATTCGACCATTTTAGAACTCCGAAAGAATATGATAAGACTGGAACCGCCCAAGAGTTAATAGCCGAGATCATATTCCGAGACGTCAATTTACTTTTCATTAAAATTTTTAATTTTTGCATGTATTTTTGCCTAAATCTTTTTTTAAAAGTGTATGGTCCAGAAAAAAATTTTGCTGCATTCCCAAATATTTATACAACTGCGGTGCGATTCTAGGATTTTATTGAGATATCGATCGACAAGTGAACGATCGGTATCTCACTCTATCGGCAAGTGAACGATCGATATCTCACCGTGCGATTCCGACATGTACTGCGATATCGATCGTTGAGTTCTCGATCGACATTGAAATGTTTACCGACCTACTTTACCGACCTAGTTTACCGACTACACTACCGACTACACTACACTACCCTACACTACCCTACACTACACTACCCTACACTACACTACACTACACTACACTACACTACACTACCGACTACACTACTTTACCGACCTAGCTCTTAGCCAATCAAATAGCGAGATTGGCAAACGGCGCCATTCATTTATTGTTTCAAAATCTAGTTACTGTACTGCCAGATTTTTATAAGTGCATTTGAGAATTGTAAAAATGAGTAAAAGGTAAGACAGTCAAATTTATTTTAATAAACAGAATACTACTAAATTGACGATTTATTCAAATAACAACTAATATTATCTTTACCGTAATAACAAGAATATTTGCAATGTTTGATATTTACAGATCCAGCCGAACAACTGTTTTGCAGTATTCCAGCATGCTGGAATACTCAAAAGGGTTGAAAGTGTCCCTCAATTGGCGTCGATATAATCTAAGCCGATTATTATCTCTTCTGACATTACCCGCAGCTTGCACTTGTTCATACAATGCCAAAAAAATCAGTTCAGAAGCCATAATTAAAAATTCTAAAACACTTTATAATTAAAGAAGTAACAACACGAAACTGCATAGCCTACAAAAGTTATACAAAACCAAGTACTAAACCAAACCTACAAAACCACGAAAAAGAATTGTCACAAATAAACACAATCAATTATTTTAATGCAAATAGCAAACAGATAACGCACTGTTAAACCGAAATTGTTACAACCAATTATTACAAACAAGAAAAAACCAAAACAAATTTTATATTTTAACCTGCAAAATATGACAGTAATTCAATGTCGACAACTCTGAATGGCTGGGTTTTGTCGATCGAGAACTGACGTGAATGACAACATACTCAATAGATGTCGACAATTCACTGTTTGAGAATCGCGTGACAACTTTTGGTCGACAACCTTGGTAGTTGTCGATCGATAACTAAATATCGACATCGGTAAAAAATCCTAGAATTGCACAGCTGGCGCTGGCGCTGATGCGGTAATAGTTTGGGAATTTCGTTTAATACATCAAATTTAGAAATTGGTGTACCCCTATGAATGTCAATTTTTGCACAGTTTTCAAATCCAAATTCCATGCAAATGTCAGTACTAAATAATTTTGTAGTTTTTATTAAGTTAAAAAGTTGATCTTCGTTCCTAGAATATAATTTTAAATCGTCCATGTAAAGCAAATGAGTTATCTTGGAATTGTTTTCAAAATTTAGAGTAATCCTGCTGCGGAATCATTCAATAATGTCGAAAGTGGATTCATTGATATTAAACAATGTAACGTAAATTGCTCAAAAATTCGTCACATCTGCCACTTGCTTAACCGTAGATGTTATTACACGCGTTAGCTAGCTGTGTTATTTAAAACGCAGTTCTTGAGAGCGGGGCGTTTCGAAAAACCTCGTGGATTCTTAACAAATATGGGATCAACACTCAGATTTCTTCTCAGCTAAATAGAAAAATGCTGGTAATGTGGACGCCAGTTAATGCTAATCAAACTAATAGAAATCAAGAAGCGGTTAATTGCATTAACACAAATAGAAAAAAAGAAGTTGGCGACAATGTTTAATTAATTCACTAATCAAAATAATACATAAAACATACACATAAGGCTCAAGATAAGCTGCTATTTAATTGAAGATTATAATAACAGTAAACAAATAAAATATAAAAGGCAAGGTAAAATACTGACATCCACCTGAGGGGCAAATTCAGTTATGTAGCAAAAATACAATTGATCCCCTGAGGAGGATAAATCAACAACACGAAGTTATGCTCTAGCAGAAACTAATTGCACACCGGAATTCATTATCTCGGTTATAATTGATATTAAAAATAGAACCTGGCATACAGCATCATTAATAAATAAGTAAATGTATCTCTAAGAGACTGTAGCGTCCACCTTAATTAAAATCAAATTGGCACTACCATATTAGTTCGACAACTTGCCAGTAGTTCGAGACGTAATGAGTAGTCCTAATATAGAGTAGGCCAAATGTGTGTACCCTGGTAACCCAAGATTTGTTATTATATACAGCAATAGATTCGTACCTCAATCGTAATTGTGAGCAGTCGTGTAATATTTACCCATCCAAATAAATATTGTTAATTTGTTACTAAATATTGTTTATCGTTTATTGTTTATTGTTTATCGTTTATTGTTCGGCGTTCTTGTTTAGTCTTCTACCACCAACGAAGATTATATCATAGAACCCACAAGACTTACCCTGAATGCAAAGCTACCAATTTCACGACTAGGCAAGTGTCTCTCCTTCGAATTCAATATCCTTACTTCATCATTACGTTGGTCCACCATCCAGGAATAAAATCTACAATTTAGAAAACACAAAATACTTATTAAAAAATCAACATGCCTGCCATTTTCAAAACTCATCAATAGAGAAAGTGTGACTGCAAATTCAAATTAATCTCTACTATCGCATCTTCATAAACCAAACATCTGCTTGAAAGTTGAAGTGTAATATCTTAAATAAAAATGTAACCGCACGTCTGAGATTGAAACGATGATGGTGAGATAACAAAACAAAAATCCTCGAAGGTTCTCCAACTTCAAATAAAATAATGACCCACTAGGTGCAAGCACACTCACAAGGCAAATCCTCTTGTGATTCAAAAAAAGCAACCATCGTGAATCAACAATTATTGGGCAAAATAAACCATTCTTGAGATTATTGATGTCAAATAATGCTTCTGTCCACTCCAAATCTTCCAACAGATGACCAACCATATGTAACGTTGTCGTAAAACCAAACAATCAAACCCTGGATACCATCTGGGTAAAAGATTTCCAACATGGATAAGGGACTCCATTTTACAACGACCATATTAAATTTATAATATTCAAAACGAAAATTAAATGAAAACGAATAACCCGTAACCTGGGTGCTAAAATATAATTTGTTACTACATATTAATTAATTAGGAAACCATAATTACCCATTATCCGGCAAAAACAAATGAGATTAAAACATAAGAAACTAAAAATGAATACACATCGACCACACGTCAATCTCCTACGAAATTTGACGTGCAATGGTGCATATCGAAAATAAACGCATAGCCTGAAAAACGATAGCGTTCCAGTGGCGTAGCTTGTGGAAGATTAGTAACGTCCAAAACGCATTTTGGCACGTTACAACAAAACCAGAGTGGACTCAAGGAATCTCCTTGAAAAATGCCACGTTTAATTTTAATCGAGTCCAAACTGGTTCCATTATTTGTGATAAGAGTGTTCCACTTCGACATCATAGCAGATAAAAGTCTTACAATCTTTGGATCAATTTTGTAGATTTCTAGGATATCAAGAAGCCAATCGTGAGGAACAGAATCATAAGCCTTTTTATAATCTATATAACACACGTGCAAATTCCTTTTGTTGTAGAATAACGTATTGAAGTTTACACACGAGTTGGAAGTTGAGGGGACTATTCCTTTCCTAGATATGCTAGTGTGCAAGAGACTTGATGGTTACACTGATCTACACAAAAAACCATCTTCAAGTGACAGACTATTAAATTACAATTCTGCACATCCCTTCAACCAAAAGATGGGTGTCATAAACACCTTGGCCCTACGTATAAAAACTATTGTCAGTCCCGATATGAGGACCTCTCGTCTGTTACAACTCAAAGAGCAACTGATAAAAAACTCGTACCCACATCGACTTGTACATTTGGCATTGTTTCGCCCTGAGAGAAAGAGAATGACCCCGATTAAGGAAATCGACGACTGTGTTGAGCTGAAACCACGTTACCATAAGATAACTTTCCACCCGTCACTATCTGAGAGGATCAAACACACTTTGAAAGATTTTATACACAGTGGACAGATCTGTCTGGCCTTTTACAATAATTTCAGCCTCGGTAATCTTATTTATTCCAACGTGAAGGATCCCATTGCCCTTAAATACAAAAGTAACGTGATCTACAAAATAGTTTGCGAATGTGGAGTTACCTACATCGGACAGACAAAACAACTTTTATCAGAAAGATTAAAACAACACAAGTACGATGCAAGGGTGGCGTCGAGGAAAACTGGATTGTCGGAACATCTCACCGACAGCAATCACGAATTTAGCATGAGCGATGTAAAGGTATTGGCAGAAGAACAGTGTTACCCGAAAAGATTGTTTTTAGAGTCCTCCTGCGTAATCACCACCAACAACAATGTCAACAAAATCACTGATTTTGAGCAAATGCAAATCCAGTTATCTCTTGTATTTTGTATTTTGTTTACATACTGCGTCTCTCATTCCGTCATTAGATGGCGCGTATACGACATTTGCGGCAATTCAAATTGGTGGCTGCTTTCCAATTAAGACGCACTGTATGTCACAGTGCGCACACAGTGTGCACACAGTAAAGCACGGTGTGTTGGGTGAAATGCGATAAATGGAACATAATTTAGTTCTGAAGATGATGGTATTCTCATACGTCAACAACATAACCTCACATAATTTGTGGTAAAAACTTATAAAAATGAATGAAAACGAAGTAATTGGTATGTTAATACCATAGAAGTTTGTTGTGCTCAGGGCTAGGCAAAATACATTTTTTTTTGAATATTTAAATTATTAGCTTTTAAAAATTATTTTAATATAAATATTGTAATTAAGCTAAATAAACAATAATACACAATATTTCAAATACATTGGTATTTAAAATACTTTAAAATACATTATGATTCAATACACAAATTATTTATTTTATTTATTTAACATAATTGTTACTCCCTTTTAAAAAAACCAATCTGCCCTGCAGGGCTCTGCGCCCGGTTTTCAAATACATTTTAAAATGTGCAGATTCGGCGGTGATTTAAAAAAAAATTATTTTATAATTTTAAAAATTAAAAAATTTAATTGACTAAAGTATTTTAAATACAAAATACATTTTTATTGTATTTTAAATACAATTACAAGCATACATTTAGAAATTCATCGAAAATACAAGTAACGAAATACATTTTGTATTTAAAATACATGTAATTGAAATACAGCTCAGCCCTGGTTGTGCTTGATGTGTTTACGAATTATGTTTATAACCATACTTGTGGTTTAAGTACCAACTTTTTTTAAGAATTGTTGGTAACACTGTGGTGTACAGGTTGCACACACACCAGACACACACAAAATTCTTGTGTGTGTCTCTGTGTGCGCACGGTGTCACGCACCGTTCTTAATGGAACACTGGAGACTCGCGCACCGTGTGACGCACTGTAGCTGTGCGTGTAATTGAAAAGCGCCCGGTATTTGATATTATTTTGCTTTATCACGTTTAATTTATAGAGTTTTTGGTTTGTTGCTAGTTTATGTTTTACATGTTCGACCTCTTAATTTTCAAAAATTATTTTAAATTCGACGATTGTTAAACTTTTAAAATCTATAATTTATTTTATGTGTTGTTGTTTATCGGCTTGGCAAATGTGCTCGATAACCTCCATGCGCCTCGCACTTAAATTATTCTTTTAATTTCCAATTTTCGTCCAAAATCAATCAAATCAATAAAATTATTACTCACAGCAAATCAAAAATTTTTATTCTCAAAATATCAAAATAAGTTTTTAACTGACGACTCAAAATTCACAAAATACGGACATTCCGTAAAACCGACCACTCGGTTTTTGCCGGTCGACGCGGCCGGCAAAAAGCAAATTTATCATCAACTTTCGTACCAACTTTTAATTTGTTGGCGCGAACAATCCAATTTTCAAAATATTTACAATCAGCATAATAAATTATTTACAAAATCAAAATCAATCAAATCTTAAAAATTAAAAATTCAAAAATATGATTTTGAAACACGACAATATAGTATATTGCAGTGTTATTAACACATGACACTCAGGGGAGACTCGACTCCACATTAAGTTGTTTGCACATTAGTTTATATTGATAGTTGAGCCATGATTTATATGAAATTGATTCAGATACCATTCCGAAATGAGGAAAACCATATTTGTCAGCTCGGGATACTTTGTTTCACCTAAAACTCAAAATAGAATTAGTTTGTTTGTAATAAAATATTATTATGATGACAATTGGTCAAGCTTACCTTCAATAAAGTCATATTTAAATGGGTTTGTCGATCTGGCTTGTATTGTGAGGGCAATTTCACTTTCCACCGATGGTCAAGGGTTCCTATAATCCCATATGCATATTCCACCGCTGCCGTGGGCAGGTAAACTGGTCATAAATTTAATCTTTTAATTGTTAAGTCTATAAGTCGTTCTAAATCAGACCTATAAATCAGACCGAATAAACAACACCTACAGAAATTATGGCAGCGCTTCGAGAAATCTACGGTAAGCGCGGAAATATATTATTAGTGCGTAACGACTTCAAATTTTACTAGCAGGCAGAATTGCAAGATGGGCGGGTTAAGTGGCGATGTTCCAACAAAACATGTTCAGCTAATATCTATACCATAGGAAGCGGAGAACAGAGGAAAATTGAGAGTGAAAATCCGCAACATAGCCACGATGAAGATGTGCAAAAAATTAAACGGCAATCGGTTGCCGGTGTTGCCAAAAGAAAAGATGTTGAAGATTTTTCAAAAAGATCATTGGACATTCTTGAAAACGCCATCGCTACCACTAAAGTTGATCGAGTGGACATTACTTACCAGGATGCTAAATCAATTGCTACAAGTATTTATAATGCGAGGCGAAAAGAACTACCACCTTTACCGACTTCAATGTTGGACGTTCATTCCGCGTTAGATTCCATTGTCGTTGAAACAGAGAATAATGAAAATTTTTTAATGGTTAATGATAGCCAAAATAATTTAATTATTTTTTCGTGTATTACTTACTTACGGTGTTTATGCTCTGTAGACAATATATACATGGATGGTACTTTTGAGTATTGCACCAAGTTCTTTAAGCAGCTGTTTACAATTCATGGTTACGCGAATGGACATTATATAGCACTGGCGTTTTGTCTTTTAAAAGACAAATCTCATGGTACTATTATACCATGTATATAGTATAGTATAATAGTATAGTATAATGTATAATAGTACCATCACAAATCTCAGGAAACTTACCGGCATTGCCTCCAATCATTAATAGATATTTGTGCTCAAAATCAAATACTTTTTCAACCGAAAACGGTTACTGTTGACTTTGAATTGGCTGTTCATGCTATCCTTAAACATATCTGGCAAGATGTGGAACTAATTGGATATATTTTTAATTAGTTTAACCTTGGCAAAACTGAATTTGACAAAGACAACCATGGCAATACACGGATCCACCATAAAAAATAATTCTGCAGTTTTTAAAATTAAATGCCAAACAGTAAGCTTTTAACTTATTAAATCGCCCCATTGTACTCCTATTAATTCTCTATAAGCTGACCCCGATCTTCATCGGTGGAATATGCTAGTGCTCTACGTTGACCATTTTGGGGTAGGGGATTAACTTTCAACCATCGGTGGAAAGTGGTGCCGTCCTATTGTGATGCTTCGTTTGATTGAGAATCGGGGATTTCGGGTGTCATTGCTCGTTGTCACTTTTTGATTGCAATTTTTGGAAATTTGACTAGAAATTATTGATGCACATTAGTAAACAGGCATATAGCCTAAATTAAAAAGCTTACTTGTTGATTTGGGTGAAGGTGTGGAAGATGTAGGACTTTAACTATCAATTTTGAATTTGAGAACCAATTTTGTAAATTAAAAAAATCTTTTGTTATATAATTATGTAATAACTTGTAAGAAGTGTGTGGACAAAAATTCGAACAAATTGATGCATAAATGCAGGAGAAATCTGCATAATATGTTGACATTCCGTAAAGTGTCAAAAATAGGTAAATTTCAAATGGACTTAAGTTTGTGAAAAACAATTTCTGGCAGTAAAAGTGGACACAGAAATGATCAGGAGGACCTCATGAAGAAGTACTTTTAAGAATCAAATCTTTTTAAAGAAAATTTAGACAAGAAAGTAGAAAGTAAAGTTTGGTCGAAACGGTGACATTTGAAACTTCAATTGCTCATAGGACACACATTAATGGATAGAATTTTACGAAAGTTTGTAATAAATTCAAGGGAAAATTAAGGAAGCTTTCCTGAAAGTTTGAAAGAAATCGGAGAGATAAAAAGTTCCTTTAAAATATCAAATATTCCATGAAATTTATAAAATGTCGCATTTTAATGTTTTTTGAAAGATCAAGATTGCCAGTTAAGAAAAATGCATAAATAGAAGCGAAAAAAAGCGAAAGGCAGTGTAATTTCGACCGGTGTAACCGGGAATTTTTACCCCCTTTTATTTTACCCCCGGCGGTAAAAATTCCCTAGAGAAATTTTACCCCCGGTAAATATTCCCTAGAGAAATTTTACCACCCAGTAAAAAAGGACGACACCACTTTCCACCGATGGTTGAAAGTTAATCCCCTACCCCAAAATGGTCAACGTAGAGCACTAGCATATTCCACCGATGAAGATCGGGGTCAGCTTATAGAGAATTAGTAGGAGTACAATGGGGCGATTTAATAAGTTAAAAGCTTACTGTTTGGCATTTAATTTTAAAAACTGCAGAATTATTTTTTGTGGTGGATCCGTGTGGGCAATTTCACTTTCCACCGATGGTCAAGGGTTCCTATAATCCCATATGCATATTCCACCGCTGCCGTGGGCAGGTAGACTGGTCATAAATTTAATCTTTTAATTGTTAAGTCTATAAGTCTATAAGCCGTTCTAAATCAGACCAGTTCTAAATATCGCAGATGCAATTGAGGTGGATCAAAATTATTTTTAGTACCAATTACAATATATTTACTATATAAACAAAATAACAAACATAGAAATCTATATATATAAAAATGGATGTATGTAGGTATGTATGTATGTATGTTCCTTATAGACTCCTAGACCGCTTGACCAATCTTTATGAAATTTGGTGTATAAGCTAATTACGATGCTGCGAAGAAGATAGGCTACTTTAGAACGGCTTTCAACAAACTTTAATAAAATATGTGGCAAATAGTGCCTATTCATCGGATCAACAGATCGACGGATCAACGGATAATTGGATTAATTTCCCTATATAGGACATTACCCTTTCAGTACAAATGTAAAAGTTTCTGTGAACATAGAGACTACTTTGTTAGATTGTTAAACTCATCTTAGATAAAATACATTCAATGCCACCAAAAAAAGCAGCTGTTGGAAATAAATCATCAATGGCTAAGAAACTCAGGGAAAAAAGAGCTGCTGAAACGGAGGAAGAACGTGAAGCTTGGCTTTCACAAAACCGCAATAGAGCTTCAACGTTTAGAGCTGCTGAAATGGAGGAAGAACGTGAAGTATATAAAAGAGCTTGTGTGTATGTTTGTTCGCTATACACTTCTAGACCCTTCGACCGATTTTAACCAAATTTGGAACACATACTCAGTAGGACTTGGAAAATGGTTTAGTGCAAGAAAATGTTAAAAAAGTTGAAGGGAAAGTAACCGATTAACTAGATTCCCGTAATCCCCCCCCCCCTAAAATGGTGCATTTCGCCAGCCTATCCCCAAATTTCGAATTTTGGATCCAAAATAGTGTAAATTGTTTGTACCTCTTTGTACCTTCATTATTTTCGTTTGTACCTATTTTGTTTTTCAGACAAATATTTTTGTTTTATTTCAATTTAAAATCCGGGGGGAGGAGCTAAGGACATTTAGCAGAATGTCATTATTAGAAAATTTGAAATATTTCAAAATCAAAACTGATACAAACGAAAATAAGGAAGGTACAAACAGGTACAAACGATTTAGACTATTTTGGATCCAAAATTCGAAATGGGGGTGGGGCGAAATGCACCTAAAAAGGTATTTTGAGCTTCACAAATAAATCAGCAGCGGAAAGCAAGACTGGAAATCATTGGAGTACTCAGACTAAAGCAAAGATTATATTTATAATGAGACCCCGGGCGAAGCCGGGTATCCAGCTAGTACAATATAAATTAGAAGAATACGAATAAACAACACCTACAGAAATTATGGCAGCGCTTCGAGAAATCTACGGTAAGCGTGGAAATATATTATTAGTGCGTAACGACTTCAAATTTTACAAGCTGGCAGATTTGCAAGATGGGCGGGTTAAGTGGCGATGTTCCAACAAAACATGTTCAGCTAATATCTATACCATAGGAAGCGGAGAACAGAGGAAAATTGAGGGTGAAAATCCGCAACATAGCCACGAAGAAGATGTGCAAAAAATTAAACGGCAATCGGTTGCCGGTGTTGCCAAAAGAAAAGCTGTTGAAGATTTTCGAAAAGACCATTGGACATTCTAGAAAACGCCATCGCTACCACTAAAGTTGATCGAGTGGACATTACTTACTAGGATGCTAAATCAATTGCTACAAGTATTTATAATGCGAGGCGAAAAGAACTACCACCTTTACCGACTTCAATGTTGGACGTTCATTCCGCGTTAGATTCCATTGTCGTTGAAACAGAGAATAATGAAAATTTTTAATGGTTAATTATAGCCAAAATAATTTAATTATTTTTTCGTGTATTACTAACTTACGGTGTTTATGTTCTGTAGACAATATATTGTAATGTAAAGTTTTAAAGCTCTACACACTCTTACCTATTTCTCCAGCTAGCTCAGATAATTTCGGAGATACTTGACTCTCAGGAGCGAGTTCAATTTGAAACCCACGAATCGTATGTTCCCAGAAAAACAAAATTCTTGATATGAACGCAAAATAAGTTTTATTTATTACCAATAACTTGAAACTTATAAATTCGTTTCCTGACTCTAAGTGTGAACGTGTAGCAAGACTTGATAAATGAATTACATTTACTTTAATTTCAAATATGACTTCTAAATTCATTTATCAAATTTAGCTGTTAATGTAATTATGTTAGTATAAAAAATTATGAAAATTATAAAAATTCTGAGAAATAAAAATAGTTCAAATAAACAATAATTCTTAGCTTGATTAACGTTTGAGGTCCACTGCTTTCCTCGTTGTCCTTAGTCATTTGGTTCCGTACCACGCTGGATGCAACAGGTGTTTCTGCTACTGAAATTTGCTTATCGGAGTTGATCGGATAGTTTTGTTCTTGTGAAATTTCTTCGATAATCGCCTTAATTACACACGTGTATTCTTTTATTCCATACAAATTCCATCCAATTTTATTTGAGGTAAGTAAATTTTTGTTAATAATTCTAATATTTCGCATAAATGCAAATGGCGGTCCGGTAGCGTTACTACAATTTTTATCTTGAAAATACCAAATTTAATTTTCTGTTTTATTTCAGCTTGAAACAAAACGCAAACAATAATTTCTTATATAATCGCACCATCAACAATCAGGATATGCTCCCTGACTTAATCAGTTAATCGTTTGGCAAAATTAACGCAAATTATAAAATCACAAAATTTGTAACGCACACATTTTACGTGGACTCGCAACGTCCACCGCTCAACGAACCTTCCTCCAACCTTATAACCACAAATTCCCTCGTAAGTTCAAATTATACAGTATGCACCATATTTCTTCTAAACACTTTTTAATTTTAGCTTCACGTTCGTAAGATTTGTCAATGGTTTCACAACACCTTTAGTTCATCACAGTAAACAATAATATTTGTGTTAAAAGTAGTATAATGTGTAACAATTTTCAGTCAGTGTTTGTTATTGGCATTAAATAATTAAAAACCGACTTGCCGACATGAAAACAAGTCTTTGAATCGCGGTGCAAATCTATTAGTGACTCCAATCGAATCAAAACTACCAAGAAGACAAAGTTCGTCCAAAAATATCAGCTGCTGGTTAGAAATATCATTACAATATACATGGATGGTACTTTTGAGTATTGCACCAAGTTCTTTAAACAGCTGTTTACAATTCATGGTTACGCGAATAGATATTATATAGATATTTGTGTTCAAAATCAATTACTTTTTCAACCGAAAACGGTTACTGTTGACTTTGAATTGGCTGTTCATGCTAGCCTTAAACATATCTGGCAAGATGTGGAACTAATTGGATGTCGGTTTCATTTAAGCCAAGCCTGGTATAGAAAAATTCAGAAACTAGGTTTGGTTACAGAATACAAAGACCAGACTTCCCAAATTGGCCAATGGTTGCGCTACATGTTTGGGCTGCACTATTTAAATCCAAATGAAATTGATGCCGCTTATAGCGAATATTTAATATCGATACTGCCTAACGATACATATTATACACATATTATACATAATTATATATATTATACATAATATACACGATCTATATCAAGATTAATAGTACCGAGCTACCTAACGCGGGCAATAGCGATACCATCAGAAAACAACAACGTTTGCAACACTATATTACCTCGTACTCTACTAACGCAATGAGTAGATTAGAGTTTTTGAAAAACATTTCCCATCATTTTACTCATATTAATGATCATTAATAATAATATTTGCCCCCCCCCCTCAAAAACCCTATTTTTTGTTACATTTTTCCTTTTTAGGCTTCTATACAACGTATAGGAAGAAGCCTTATGATCTAGCTCCGTGTCCGTCTGTCCGCATAATTCAAAACCAATCAGAACGCACGTTCTTAAAACAATTTTACTTCATATAGAATATTTTTAGATTGGTATTAATTATTCAGATTATTTACATATATATTTTTTAATCCGATATTCTTATTTTGTATTTTTAGAGTAGGTATTTTACGTGTTTCTAATACGGTATTCGGTACGTGTTTCGGGTATTTTAATATTTCATTATGAATTGTGTTTTATTTGTGGTTTGTAAATTGCAAATATTTACCTATAAAGGTCGAAATAAAAAAAAAATATTAAAATGTTAGCGTTTTCCTTATATAGTAAAAAAATCTACCTAATTAAAAGATTAAGGCATTAAAAATTGGAATAAAATAAAGCCCAAATAATTTAACCTACCGAAAAAGTAGATGTATAGAAGCCTAAGAACTGTCGCAAAAGCGAGTTCCACCTTGTTTTTAATACCAACGTTCCGTCCGCAGGTTACTGTTAGAAAATTTATATTTTTAATTAGTTTAATCTTTGGCAAAACTGAATTTGACAAAGACAACCATGGCAATACACGGATCCACCATAAAAAATAATTCTGCAGTTTTTAAAATTAAATGCCAAACAGTAAGCTTTTAACTTATTAAATCGCCCCATTGTACTCCTACTAATTCTCTATAAGCTGACCCCGACCTTCATCGGTGGAATATGCTAGTGCTCTACGTTGACCATTTTGGGGTAGGGGATTAACTTTCAACCATCGGTGGAAAGTGGTGCCGTCCATCCGTGTATTGCCATGGTTGTTTTTGTCAAATTCAGTTTTGCCAAAGATTAAACTAATTAAAAATATAAATTTTCTAACAGTAACCTGCGGACGGATCGTTGGTATAAAAATGTACTTTTTTAACGCCGAACTATATACATTCTACAAAATTATGCAATAGGTAATAATTAAAATTTTTATTAAAAAAAAGCAAAAATGTAACAAAAAAAAAAGGGTTTTTGAGGGGGGGGGCAAATATTATTATTAATGATCATTAATATGAGTAAAATGATGGGAAATGTTTTTCAAAAACTCTAATCTACTCATTGCGTTAGTAGAGTACGAGGTAATATAGTGTTGCAAACTTTGTTGTTTTCTGATGGTATCGCTATTGTCCGCGTTAGGTAGCTCGATACTATTAATCTTGATATAAGTGTAAATTTGCATCCCTTTCAATTTGTCTAAAAATAAATATAGCGATGGATGGATGCTATATAATTTCGAAGTAAATAGATTATGAAAAGATTCGCAAGCATTCGTCGTACGGCACATACTTGCTGATTGTGCTGCCCAGAGCTGAGGCGAAAATATCGAATTGGCATCGATATAGGTTCGAAATATATAATCGGAAAACTGATCTAGCCTTGTATCGTTAGGCAGTATCGATATTAAATCTTCGCTATAAGCGGCATCAATTTCATTTGGATTTAAATACTGCAACCCAAACATGTAGCGCAACCATTGGCCAATTTGGGAAGTCTGGTCTTTGTATTCTGTAACCAAACCTAGTTTCTAAAATTTTCTATACCAGGCTTGGCTTAAATGAAACCGGCATCCAATTAGCTCCACATCTTGCCAGATTATGTTTAAGGCTAGCATGAACAGCCAATTCAAAGTCAACAGTAACCATTTTCGGTTGAAAAAGTAATTGATTTTGAGCACAAATATCTATAAATGATTGGAGGCAATGCCGGTAAGTTTCCTGAGATTTGTCTTTTAAAAGACAAAACGCCAGTGCTATAGTCCATTCGCGTAACCATGAATTGTAAACAGCTGCTTAAAGAACTTTGTGCAATACTCAAAAGTACCATCCATGTATATATTGTCTACAGAGCATAAACACCGTAAGTTAGTAATACACGAAAAAATAATTAAATTATTTTGGCTATCATTAACCATTAAAAAATTTTCATTATTCTCTGTTTCAACGACAATGGAATCTAACGCGGAATGAACGTCCAACATTGAAGTCGGTAAAGGTGGTAGTTCTTTTCGCCTCGCATTATAAATACTTGTAGCAATTGATTTAGCATCCTGGTAAGTAATGTCCACTCGTTCAACTTTAGTGGTAGCGATGGCGTTTTCAAGAATGTCCAATGGTCTTTTCGAAAAATCTTCAACAGCTTTTCTTTTGGCAACACCGGCAACCGATTGCCGTTTAATTTTTTGCACATCTTCTTCGTGGCTATGTTGCGGATTTTCACTCTCAATTTTCCTCTGTTCTCCGCTTCCTATGGTATAGATATTAGCTGAACATATTTTGTTGGAATATCGCCACTTAACCCGCCCATCTTGCAATTCTGCCTGCTTGTAAAATTTGAAGTCGTTACGCACTAATAATATATTTCCGCGCTTACCGTAGATTTCTCGAAGCGCTGCCATAATTTCTGTAGGTGTTGTTTATTCGCATTCTTATAATTTATATTGTATTTCTATGTTTGTAATTTTGTTTATATAGTAAATAATTATATTGTAATTGGTACTAAAAATAATTTTGATCCACCGCAATTGCATCTGCGATATTTAGAACTGGTCTGATTTAGAACAGCTTATAGACTTATAGACTTAACAATTAAAAGATTAAATTTATGACCAGTCTACCTGAATATGCATATGGGCTTATAGGAACCCTTGACCATCGGTGGAAAGTGAAATTGCCCGTAAAAAATGATTAGGGGGTAAAATTTCACTAGGGAATTTTTACTGGGGGGTAAAAAAGCTCAAAATATTCTTAGTGAATTTTTACCCCCTTAAGAAATTTTATAGGTAAATAAGAATTTTTATATCTGTTTATGTATCAAATTCCATAATATTTTACTGCGAAATGCTAAAGTATCTTCCTCAGTCAGATATTGGAACAATGAAATAGGATAATTTAAAAGTTTAACACAAAATTTATTTAAAACTTACATTTTCTTATACATTTTTTTTTTACCGAAACTACCACTTCAAAATGATTTGAATTTTTATGGTTCAAATATATTGCCAGATTTTTATAATTGGGTTCATCGGAAAGGTGCATTGAACTTGGAAACCTTAGCCACGCTGGATTTTTTGACAATTGAGTAAAGGAATATATATCGGCTCCTAGGAGTGCTGCAGTGAAAAGCATCTCAACATATGTTGCCCAAATTGCATTTTCGTCCATTTTTGTTATATTCAGGTAATTCTTAACACCAGAAAACAGATCAACTTCTTGATTTTGAGTTTTCATAAATTCGGTAATTATCTTTCGTACTTCCTGGTGGTGATCTTCACTTCCGGTAATGCATAAAGATATGCACCTAAAAAAACAGTTACCGTCTGCCTTAACGTCTATAACTGTATAAGGCGAATGGAGCAACGAATTTTTTGATTTCGCAAAGTCGGAATTATTCTCAAATAAAAGTCCAAGCTTCTCACAAAGTCGTTTTTGCCAAATGTTATTTATGGGACAGACATGTTCTTCATTTTCGCTATTTTCGCCATTTTTTTCTTGAGATCCATTGTCGTGGTAATGTTTTAAATTACCAGTACCGATTCTCCAACTTGAAATTTCACTGCATTTGCACGACGCTTATCATAAGAAGTTTTTTGTTTTTCTTGACTTTCCTTTATATTTTCAGCGGTCTTGTGAAATACACACTTTTGAATTTCTAACATTTTTGAAAGATTTTTTTCAAAATCATTTTGATTGAATAAATTATCTTCCATTTCATAATCTATTTTTTTTGTCACTTCAACGTCGTCAACGTCCATTCCAAATAACTCATTTTCCATTCGGTTAATTTCGTTCATTTCGTCTATTTCGTTCATTTCGTCCATGTTCATATCCTCCATCTTCCTGCCATCCATTTCAATATCAACAGGAAGTTTAGGCTCTCTGTTATATAGCAGGAAAAAAGGTGAAAATTTTGTGGATTCATGACGTGCGGTACGATGCGCAAAAAGAACTCCGTCAATTACATCTGGCCATTTGCTTACGTTTTCTTCTTTATAGAGTGTTTTAAGAAGTTTATTTTTAATTGTTCTATTTTGTCTTTCAACAAGTCCATTGCTTTGCGGGTGATATGCAGACGTTACCCGTTGCTGCGTTCCCGTTAACATAAGGAGATGATTAGAGACTTGGTTAACAAATTCCCTACCTTGGTCGTTTATTTGTATCGACATACACGAATGTCTGCAAACAAGTTCAAATAAAATCGAGCAACAACTTCGGCAGTTTTATTTTTTATTGCCTTGATTTCGGACCACTTACTAAAGTAATCAATTGCTACAACGATATATTTAAATCCATCTACTTCGGGAAGTGTAGCTAAATCTATTCCAATTTGTTTCATAACTTCTGTTGGTATTGGCACTGGTCGGAGTTCAGGAACAGCTTTTAAAACGGCTGGATTTATTTTTTGACAAATATCGCAATGCTTAATAAAGTTTACCGTGTCCGTGTATATAGTTTGCCAATAATATCTACGTTCGATAATTGATATTGAAGCGTCTCTCCCACGATGAGATGATAGCGATATCGATTCAACGCTTGAGTCTGTACCTTGGTGAAAGTATTGTAAGTAACTCCATTGTATAAGGTTTACATTGTTTTTGAAAATTAGACTTTTCATTTTTTCCTTTGATATGTTGAGGATACGTTTTGTTAGTTAAAAATTGCTTAACCATATTTAAATCCAAAGCGATGTACTTTGATGATTTGGCGATTACAGGTTTATCTTCGTTGCTGCATTCATCACTTTCTCGTGGATTAAACATTTTGTTTTGATTTTGAGGATTTATTTTGATAATAATATAAAATATGCTGGCTTGACTATTATTTTTCTGGTTTGATATCTCGATTTCTTGTGTCTCACTTACCTTATATAAAAATTATAATTATAATATCGCGGTTGCTATAACTACATTTCGTCGTTGACAGGGCCGATTTATCCATTAGGCAAGAAAGGCAGCTGCCTAGTGTGGCAGTCTTTTAGGGGCGGCAAAAATACTAATTAATTCTATTTTTTATTTATTTTTATTCTTCCAAAATCTGAGAAAGATATTTTAGCATCTCAGAATAAAATATAATCGAATTTAATACATAAACACTAATAAAAATTCTGATTTACCTATAAAATTTCTTAAAGCGGTAAAAATTCACTGAGGTTATTTTGAACTTTTTTACCCCCCGGTAAAACTTCTCTAGGGAAATTTTACCCCCAGTAAAAAATGATTAGGGGGTAAAATTTCAGTAGGGAATTTTTACCGGGGGGTAAAATTTCACTAGGGAATTTTTACCGGGGCGTAAAATTTCACTGGGGTAAAAATTCCCGGTTACACCGGCACCAAATCCACGTCGAAATTTGGTTAGAATTTTGTCATCGGAAAACATATTATTGTTCGTAATTGGGAAAGTGCGGTTAACGAAATATAATTTCGAACTTACATTAATAAATTTGAACTTTCAAATTAATTTCGATTAAGTGTTTTGTGAAGCGAATGTTATTTGGAATTCGATTAATTTTCAAAACCATCTACAAATATTTGGATGATAATGGATGCGAGTTGTTCCTGTCACATTGGAGAACGTCAAACCGATGTTGGAATTTAAAGCTTTCTTATTTGATCTAAATTATAAAGGTATTTATCTCGAGATAATAATTAAAGGTGCACCCCATTTCATAACAAATATTCTTTCCGCAATTCTAAAATAAGGAAAGGTTAAATTGTAATAAATTTGAATGTTATGTTTACTCACCGTAATATTTTAATGCCATGTTTTGATTGTCACAAACAATATAATAAAAGTCAATGTTGTAATCTAACAAAATTAAACCTTTATATTGCAAATTACTTCTTATTGGTAGTTAATTTCAAGAGAATCAAAAAAGTAAGCCGTACAAGTCTTTAAGCAAGCAGCTGTCAAAATCTTAGGTTGCGTTCAACAGTCCAAGGTGATATACAGAGTGAAGGAGAGAACATATCAAGCCGGCAATTTATTAATGTTCATTTTCTCCCTTAAAAATCATAAATCATCGTTCAATATTAAATTTAACGTGGCTTACCACTAACCACGACTTAGTCCTGAAAGCGGAACGCTTATCACTACAAGTGACACCCAACGTAAGGGGCTCAATCACTACAATATATATATATATATATATATATATATATTGCTATGTCCTGTAACAGGAATTCCCTGCAAAAAAGTTTATTTTAATTTTGTTAATTTATTTAGTTAGGATTTTTACCGAATTTGAAAACTTTATTTATTATTAGTCTGAATTGTGTGGTGTGAGATGGCGATGGAAGTATAGTTTGTTATTTATTTATTTAAATTTTTATCTATTGGATAGAATGTGGTATGATAAAGAGAGTAGATTTGAAAATTTTTAAAAAGACAGACGGCCAAAAAGTTTTGAATTAAAAAGGGTAGTTTGTTAGTGTTTTCCCGAATATTCCACTGAATTTCGATAGCCACTGGATGGTCTGTGAGCTTCTATTTGGAAGATAGCGTAATTTGTTTGTTGCACCTTTACGGACGCCCGTGGAATTTTTCTTGGAGTAACTTTATGGTTTTTGGTTCAGTTACGATCCTGGAAAGTTTGGTTAATCCACCTATAAATTGTCGAATTCGAGGAGATTTCGTTTGGAAGTGCCTAACTCATTCCCCAGAGCCCTGGTAGCCAGAACATCTTATGCTAAGGTCAGACGTTTTTGTTGGAGTTTGTGTAAATACTATTATTTTGCTGATTTCGTTACGCCCGTTACGCTTGGGATATTATATGTAGCTAAGTATCGAACTCTCGCGAATATTTTTATGGGAAATAAATTTATCTGGAAGCGTATCGTCTTTTCTGTTAGTCATTTTGATTTTGTGTATTATGCCGTATCCCACATTAGAAGATTTGAAGATTAATTTATCATCCTAATTGAATTTTTTTTTTGTTTGCTATATTTATTAATGTTCTTGATCAATTTTGTAAATATTTTTGATTAGTTGTTTTTGAATATTTAAGTTTTGAAGTAATTATTAATTTTGATAAGGAGATTAACATTCCGATACGTAATAATTTTGTAAAGCGTTGCGCAAAATCCGGCTTAAAATTAAATCATCGGTGCACACCCGATTGAGGTGTTATTTTACCCTAATCATAAAGAATTGCAATTCTCCGTGGTAGGTGCGACACATTTGCGAATTTAGATATCAACCGTTCGGGCCAAGTATTTTGCCTATTATTAATTTATAGAAATTTACATTTTGCGTAATGTCTTAATTTTTGATTTATTAAGTTCACGTACGGTATACATTATTTTTCCTGTTTATTATCATAACATCTTTTTTCTAAATTAAATTTTCGTCATCTTTTTTTTTTGTGAATTAAATAAATAATTACTTCCCTGTTGTAAATATTGTGATTTTATTTATTATTTTGTCTATTTTCCCCTACCTCAGTGTTCGGGTTAGTAATTACCTATATTCTCTTAAGTTCCACATTTTTTTAATTACTTGGCGCCCTAACCAACATCTTCAATTTTTCGAGAGAGCAGCTGAGCTAGCCCTGGGAGTTTTTGTACCCAATTTATTTTGTGTTTACAAAATCCCACGGGCCCTGAGGTTTGTTGTTATTTTTATTATTAATTTTTTTTGTTCTTATTATTAAGGGTACAAAATTGGCGCCCAACGGGTTATCTTTTCTTTACATAATTTGTCATTGACGGTTTTTTTTAAACGGGTTATTGCTTTTCTTTGCATAATTATTTGTATTTGTTTTAGTTTCGTGTAGGTTTGTTTTTACGGAAGGGGGGAGTTTAAATTTTTTAAATTTTTTATAAATTTCATAATTAGGTCTTAGTTTTTTTTGCGACGTTATGAATCCTAAAATGGAAATTAATCGTTTGGAGAAGGAGGAGCTTTCTTATGAATTGGCATATCGCGGTATTACGGAACCCGGTACGGTACAAGAGATGCGGAAAAGCTTGCGGAGTGTTTTAAAACTGGAAAAATCGGGTTCTTCATTTACGTATCCCACCTATCCTTTCACTTTTGAAATAGATATTGAAATCTTAGAAAAGAAGATTAAAGAAGTTTCGGAAATTGTAAAAGATTTCAAAGATAGCTCCAGCAGTACATTATTTTTAAAGACCACTTCGCGACTGGCGCATTTGATCAATAGGGCAAATCAATGTCCGGCTGCTAACGATGAGGAAAATAAAAAAAAGGCTAATACCTTAGTCACGCTAGTTAATTTGTCAACGACGCTTAATCATAAAGCAAAAAAGTTTAATAGGGGAGAATCTACGCCTAAAACAGTAATAGCACAGCTATTTGAGTCGGATTCGGAGTCGGTGTCTTCCTCTGAGTCAGAATGTGAGGCTGTACCACCTATGCGATCTCCGTCTGTACAGCCCTTTTCTCATAAACCCAAATCTATTCCCGTTTCGCAGTGGAATTTGAAATATAGCGGAGATAATTCGATTTCGGCCGCTGCATTTCTTGAACGCGTTGACGAGTTGTGCTTAGCCCGTAACGTCACTAAAGAGCAACTATACAATTCGGCCACTGATCTGTTCACGGGACACGCCTTGCTGTGGTATCGGGCTACCAAACACAGGTTACACGATTGGTCTGATTTGGCCTTGGCGTTTAGAAATCAATTTCAGCCACCCGATTATGATAAAAAATTATTACGCGAAATTCAAGCTCGAACTCAGGGGTCAGGAGAATCTTTGAGCATGTACTGTGCTATCATGATAAACATGTTTAATCGGTTGACACGTCCATGCTCCGAAAAGGTTAAATTGTCGATAGTAATGGACAACATGTCCCCATTTTATCAATCCCAACGAGGATTTCAAACTATCGATTCTATCGACGATCTGATAAAAGTAGGCAGAGAAATTGACGCGAGAAAGTCCTTAATTGATGCGTATACTCCACCTCCTAGGAAAAATACTAGTTTAATAGAGCCTGATTTAGCATACTTGCATATCGATACCGAGAGTCCCAGCACATCAACAGAAATACCAACGGTATCGGCGGTAAAAACTACTCCTTTTAACAGAGCAGAAATAAAGTGTTATAATTGTGGCACGGTTGGTCATGGGCGACGAGACTGCCCTCAACCTCAAACAAAGAGGTATTGTTACAGATGCGGTCGACCTGATGTAACAACTTTTACTTGTCCTCGCTGTAATTTAAACTCATCTCAGGGACGTTAGAAGACCGAGTAACGATCTCTAGTAAACGCAAATCGGTCATGACAGATACTAATTTATCCCCTAAACACCAACTACTTTTAGACTTTGTATTAGCTCATGCTGACGGTGATGAGCGACCTTATCTTGAAGTTTCCGTGCTCGATACGCCTTTAAAGGGACTTTTAGATTCGGGTGCGTCCAATACAGTTGCGGGAAAGGCTGGTTTGGATATTTTTATTTCTTTGGGGCTTACTCTCGAGTCCGACGAAAGCCAATATTGCACAGTAGCCAATGGTGAACGTTGTGCATGTGCGGGTTCGGTTTATGTTCCATTTAGGCTTCAGGATAGGGTGAAAGTTATTAAGGTACTCATAATACCTTCACTACCTCATACTCTTATTTTGGGTACAGATTTTTGGAAATCCATGGCCATAGTACCAGATTTACGGCATGGAGCCTGGACCTTTTCTAAACAAAACAACGAAAATTTTATTCACGAAGTTAAAGTTCCAACTTTGACTAATAACCTCACGAGCAAACAGCAACAGGAATTAAATGGTATTATTGATACCGCGTTTAATTATTCAGATGATGATTTAGGTTGTACCAATTTGTTCGAGCATAAAATTAATACCAACTCCCCACCGATTAAACAGCGGTATTATCCCGTTTCGCCGGTATTACAAAAACATATCGATGCCGAATTGAACAAGTTATTAGCGGATGATGTAGTAGAACCATCTACCAGCGCGTGGTCATCTCCTATACTATTGGTTAAAAAGAAAGACCAATCCTACCGATTCGTTGTAGATTTTCGTAAATTAAATAAGGTGACCGTCTCCGATGCCTACCCGATACCGTACATAACTGCCATTTTGGATAGATTACGTAACGCACGGTATCTGACCTCTCTAGATATAAAATCCGCATATTATCAGGTGCCTGTCTCTAAAGAATCTCGTCATTATACGGCTTTTACTGTTCCTGGTCGCGGTCTATTTCAATTTAAGCGTCTCCCTATGGGACTATCTAACTCGCCAGCTACGTGGCAAAGACTCATAGACCAAATCTTGGGTCCTGATCTCGAACCATTTGTTTTTGTTTACTTAGATGATATTATTATTATAAGTGAAACATTTGAGGAACATATGAGGATTTTGAAAGAGGTTTTAAACCGATTACAACAAGCAGGGTTAACGTTAAGTAAAAACAAATGTCATTTTTGTAGACCGGAATTGCGGTATTTGGGTTATGTGGTGGACCAAAACGGATTACATGTTGATCCAGAAAAAGTCGAGGCCATTTTACGTATAAAGCCTCCCAAAAATACCACTGAAGTACGCAGGTTTGTGGGGCTAGCATCTTGGTATAGAAGGTTCATACCGAATTTCTCTAGTATAGTCCAACCTATGACTTCTTTATTAAGTAAAAACTCCAGGTTTGAATGGAGAGACAATTGCGAAAAGTCTTTTCAAACATTAAAAGATTGTCTAGTCTCGGCACCTATTCTATCATGCCCGGATTATACCTTGCCATTCTATGTTTCGACTGACGCCAGTAACTATGGTTTAGGTGGTGTGCTCTCTCAGATTCATCCTGACGGAGAAAAGGTTGTGGCATATGTTAGCAGAACCTTAACGAAACAAGAGCAAAGATATAGTACAACAGAGAAAGAGTGTTTAGCGGTTGTCTTTGCGATTGAGAAACTACGCCCGTATTTGGAAGGCTTACCGACTTTCACGGTTATCACTGATCATCATAGTCTCAAATGGTTGAATAGTATTAAAGATCCCATTGGTAGAATTGCTCGTTGGGCTGTTAGACTGCAACAGTTCAATTTTGTCATCGTACATCGGAAAGGTCGCGAACATTTGGTACCTGATGCGTTAAGTCGCAGTATTGACGCGATAGATCCGCCTCAAGCGGACAATCTCCCGCCTATTCCCGTTAATTCTAGTGCAAACCACGATACTTGGTACTCTAAAATGTATAATAACGTGCTTAATTATCCTAAACGCTATCCCCTTTGGAGAGCCGAAAATAATTATTTATACAAACACACTCGAATCAGGTATCCTGAGTTAACGGACGATACCGATCGTTGGAAATTAGTACCTTATAAAATTAGTCGTTCGGAAATACTTAAAACCAATCACGATATCCCATCATGTGGTCATGCCGGAGTATATAAAACACTTGCACGGATTGCGTCTAAATATTATTGGCCTCATATGCATCGTGATGTCAGAGATTATATACGTAAATGTCTGATATGTTTAAAAACTAAATCTTGTCAAAAGGCCCCTATGGGAGCTCTACTTAGCAAAACTCCGAAGTCGAACCAACCTTTCCAATTAATATGTGCTGATATTATGGGTCCCCTTCCCCGAAGTTCAAAGGGATATTCTTATATTTTGGCGGTGGTAGATTGCTTCAGCAAATTTAGTTTGTTGTTTCCGTTGCGAGCGGCTACGGCCTCTTTGGTAGTCAGTGCTATCGAGGATCATGTCATATTAATATTCGGGGCTCCTCATACTATAATTGTTGATAACGGCGTCCAGTTTAAGTCGAATTTATTTCGCGCCATGGCCGGCAAATATAATATCAATATCGCTTTTACAGCTAATTACCATGCGCAAGCTAATCCTACCGAACGAGTGAATCGGGTGGTTAAAACCATGCTTTCGGCGTATGTCGCGGAAAATCATAGAACCTGGGATTTGTTTTTATCACAAATAGGCTATGCCATTAGATCGGCCAAACACGAAGTTACCGAACTTACTCCCAATTTTGTAGTATTTGGTCGCGAGTTATCCTTAAATGGTAAACTTAAAGATGGAGCTCAGTTGGGGACTGATCCTGTAGACAATACCGATTACGAAAATAGAACGCGGGCTATCCTTAAAATGCACAACGATGTACAACTTCGTCTGAAAAAGTGTCAGGAACAAAGCGCTAAACGATATAATTTGCGACGTAGACCAGACGTTTTTAAATTGGGTCAAAAGGTTTGGCGACGAAATTATGTTTTGTCGAGTACCGCCAACCAGTTTACCGCTAAACTAGCGGCAAAATATATTGGTCCTTTCACCATAGCTAGAGTCACTTCACCTTGGACCTATATCTTGCAAGACGACCAAAAGAAAAACTGCGGCATTTGGAATGCCAAAGACCTAAAGGCTCACCCTCCTGATCCTTAGCGGGTTAAACTTCCGATAATCATTTGGATTCGAATTTTGGGCCATTACTTCTGGATTGTCGATTTCTTGTATCAATTATATTCTTATACCTTATATTATATCTTTTTTTTTTAAGTAAGAGGGGGATTTGTAACAGGAATTCCCTGCAAAAAAGTTTATTTTAATTTTGTTAATTTATTTAGTTAGGATTTTTACCGAATTTGAAAACTTTATTTATTATTAGTCTGAATTGTGTGGTGTGAGATGGCGATGGAAGTATAGTTTGTTATTTATTTATTTAAATTTTTATCTATTGGATAGAATGTGGTATGATAAAGAGAGTAGATTTGAAAATTTTTAAAAAGACAGACGGCCAAAAAGTTTTGAATTAAAAAGGGTAGTTTGTTAGTGTTTTCCCGAATATTCCACTGAATTTCGATAGCCACTGGATGGTCTGTGAGCTTCTATTTGGAAGATAGCGTAATTTGTTTGTTGCACCTTTACGGACGCCCGTGGAATTTTTCTTGGAGTAACTTTATGGTTTTTGGTTCAGTTACGATCCTGGAAAGTTTGGTTAATCCACCTATAAATTGTCGAATTCGAGGAGATTTCGTTTGGAAGTGCCTAACTCATTCCCCAGAGCCCTGGTAGCCAGAACATCTTATGCTAAGGTCAGACGTTTTTGTTGGAGTTTGTGTAAATACTATTATTTTGCTGATTTCGTTACGCCCGTTACGCTTGGGATATTATATGTAGCTAAGTATCGAACTCTTGCGAATATTTTTATGGGAAATAAATTTATCTGGAAGCGTATCGTCTTTTCTGTTAGTCATTTTGATTTTGTGTATTATGCCGTATCCCACATTAGAAGATTTGAAGATTAATTTATCATCCTAATTGAATTTTTTTTTTGTTTGCTATATTTATTAATGTTCTTGATCAATTTTGTAAATATTTTTGATTAGTTGTTTTTGAATATTTAAGTTTTGAAGTAATTATTAATTTTGATAAGGAGATTAACATTCCGATACGTAATAATTTTGTAAAGCGTTGCGCAAAATCCGGCTTAAAATTAAATCATCGGTGCACACCCGATTGAGGTGTTATTTTACCCTAATCATAAAGAATTGCAATTCTCCGTGGTAGGTGCGACACATTTGCGAATTTAGATATCAACCGTTCGGGCCAAGTATTTTGCCTATTATTAATTTATAGAAATTTACATTTTGCGTAATGTCTTAATTTTTGATTTATTAAGTTCACGTACGGTATACATTATTTTTCCTGTTTATTATCATAACATCTTTTTTCTAAATTAAATTTTCGTCATCTTTTTTTTTTGTGAATTAAATAAATAATTACTTCCCTGTTGTAAATATTGTGATTTTATTTATTATTTTGTCTATTTTCCCCTACCTCAGTGTTCGGGTTAGTAATTACCTATATTCTCTTAAGTTCCACATTTTTTTAATTACTTGGCGCCCTAACCAACATCTTCAATTTTTCGAGAGAGCAGCTGAGCTAGCCCTGGGAGTTTTTGTACCCAATTTATTTTGTGTTTACAAAATCCCACGGGCCCTGAGGTTTGTTGTTATTTTTATTATTAATTTTTTTTGTTCTTATTATTAAGGGTACAGTCCTCCCCTATTAAATTTCCTCGTCGTTAGACAAAATCAAAGAGAATGTTTATGGGAACACTAATTTTTAATAACAAAAATAAATGACAGAACGAAAGCAACTTAAACAAATTAACAAAATTAACGTGTCGTGTAATGTTCGTGGTCGTGCGTGTACTTAATTCTAGAAATAACACACAACAAGTAAACAAAAACACAACGAAGAATAAATAATAAAAATAGTTGAGTCTGGGTTTAAAAATATAAAATTTGGGTATGACCTTAAGGACTGCTCTTCCTTGGTGTAGTGGTGTACTGCCGAACTATTGTGGAACAACGTTTCCACGATTCCACTCACACAAATATCTCGTGGAGATTGACGGACGCACCGGTTTGGCTTTGCACAAATGCCGCGAACTAATGAGAGAACTTCTTGATTGTCGAACTTTCCTAATCTTATTTCACTTAAGATTCAAATAATTTTTATTTGAATCGCCGAATATATATTTAATAGGGGAGGACATAGCAATATATATTGTTGTGTATTTTTGTTGAAGTCACATACAAACTTTAAATTATGCTCCGGCTTGTCAGATTTATGTCGGGAGATGAGACTCTCAGTTTGTAGGTTCTGGTCGATCTTATTTATCCCCTGAGTCGTAAGTAAAACTCTTATTGACAACGAAAACAATGGTTTATTCAAAAGCAAATAATAATGTCGAACAAACTCGTAGCTAGATAAAATCAGGTGTAAAGTGTCGATGGCAATTGATATCAAAATTACATTTACTGTTAAATTTGAATCGCTTAATTTTGTGATCATTTGCCACTCTAGTGTGATGATGTGTTTTAAATTTATACAAAATAAAGAATGAATGTTCATAAAAATTAAATTAAATGTTTTTTTCATTTTCACTATCTTTTAAACTTAAATAAACGATACCTTGCACGCCTCTGTTGTCGATGATGTAATCGTCCCCTCCAGTTACTAAGCTGCCTAAAGCTACTGTATTTCGAAGTTGAAGTCGCATGTGTTCACAGTTCCTGCCGTATAAAATCTGGTTTGTCATAAAATCTCCTTCCAAATCGCAGCCACGATTATTCAAACGGTTGTTGTTGATGCACTTTATTAATACTTGAAGTTCCTCGTCCTCAAATTTCATCGAGGTAAGTAATATTAAAATAAATCAGAAAATTTCTCGTTATTTTCAAAATGGCGTCCTCAAGGCGTCCTTCGACAATTTTTATAATTTTACACTTGTATCTTTCTAGAAAGGTCATTCAACCCCAAATTGGTCGTCGTCTCAAAAATATCACACTCGTTGATGGTTTCACCAATTTCACCCAGAAATTAGTGAAAAACTGCACTAAGGGTGGCTTCAAAAAGCTCGGCTTGTAAAACACGTCTTTGTCCCCCTCGGCGTATATGGAGAAAACCTTACTTCAACCTTAAGAAAACCAAAATTTCGTACGTTCTTTAAAAACATACACGTAGTTTCGAAATTCACTGTTAAATTGTTTTTAGATCTTTGTAGCACGAAACAAACACTGATGGTTACAAATAAAATGGTAAAAATGTGTGGAAAGTGTGTTTTAAGTTACAATACAAAATCAGCTGTTATTTACCTTTGAATAATTTTACCTAATTTGTATCACATAAACAAATCAAATGGCCGCGTTCTAATTTTAAATAGGATCGAGCTTCGTTTCACGACAATATATTGTGGTGTTTCAAAATCAATTTTTAAATATTTTAATTTCCTTTTGTGATGATTTTGTTTATTTTTAATTAACTCATTTGTTTTTGTAAATTTGTAAATAATTTAATTTGAATTTGGTTAGTTGAGCGCCAACATTTTGTAGGTTGGCGACAGTTTGTAGAAGGTCGGGGCTTTTTGCCAAAGTGGCGGACGAGAGCGGACGTAGTTGAACGTCGCTCTCGCATTATTTTTGAGTTTTTGTGAATTAATTTGGATTTGTGCGAATTGTTTTATGATAAAAGCAAATAAAGAGTAATTTTGGATTGGATTTATTATAATTGGATTTGTGAATGGAAGTTGGATTTTGGTAATTTTAAAATTATAAAGTTAAAGGTAAAGGAACGGTGCGATACCAAGGTCTGGCGGCTTATCGCCACATGCAAATTTATTTAGGGTGCCCATTGTTGAAAATTGAATTTAGTAAAATTTTATATTTAAAATCTGAGCTAGCCGGTGCAACAAAAAATATCATTACAATATATTGCGATGGTATTTCCGCGCCCTCATGAGGAAGTTTCAAGGTGAGAGGGACTTTCAATACCTTTGGCACGTTGTGCAGAGGGTAAGTGGAAGTCGAGGATCCATTTAAATAGGTTGACGATCACTTTAAGATTCCTGTAAATAATTTTAAGGTTTGTTCCCATGTTCTTAATTTTAATTTTGTTTTCTGTTTGAAGTTTTTAAAAAAACTCTGGGATGTTAAATTTTTAAAATTCGAGAAAGACAAAAACCATGCTATTACAAAAATTATTCCAAATTCTTCAACTAAACACAACATACCAGTGCCAACAAAACAGTTACTAAAACAATACATCAAAATTCATGGACAAGTGGCACCAACAACAAGTGTCAAAATATTAACTAATAAGGTTAGAGATAACAAAACGTACAATACAAAAAACTTTTACAAACTAAAAAAACACTTAAGCAAGCAATGGGCGTATAAAAGGAACATAACACAACTCTTAGTGTAACATAAGACGAATAAACCAAAAGGTCAACTGTCTTCAACCTTACGGTGATAGATAGACAGGAGCGCTTTGTAGGAAGTATCGATTTGGGAGAAATCGGTGATCTTGTTAACGATAGCAGGGTCCATCCCGATGTAGGAAGCCTCAAGAAAAGATCTCTTGGGAAAGCAACCCTCTTCAGCTAAAATCTTCACATCCTTGAAGTCAAATAAATGATTGCGGGTGCGCAAGTGCTCCGACAAGCCCGTCCTATCAGAACCAATCCTGGCATCTCTAACATGCTGGTTTAATCTATTGCGAAGGAGCTGCTTTGTCTGTCCAATATAGGAGCTACCACACTGACAAATAACCTTATACACCAACTCACTCTTACACTCCATCGTCACCTGGTCCTTCAATCTAGAATAAATTAAATTGTCTAGATTAAAACGATTATAGAAAGCCAAACATATACGGTTATCTTGTATGTAGTTGTTCAGAAGGCTCTTGATACGATATGTCAAACATGGGTGGAAAGCGACTTTATGATATTTAGTACCCCCAATCGGATTAACCGAAGATGTAGGAGAGGGTTCGGATGTCCTATTACCCCTGCTGAAGACCGAGAGATGGGCCAATCTTTGAGGGTAATTATTTTTGATTAATTGGATTTTTAAATCATTAAGTCTCAATCCTTGTAGGTCTGGGCTCACACAAGTGAGGATGCGTGATCTAAGAGTATTAATAACTCCCATCTTTTGTCTAGACGGATGACCAGAATAGAAATTTAGTAATCTTTCACTAGAAGTGGGTTTGCGGTATAGGTCCGTATATAATGTACCATCGGGTCTCCTGCACACCAACAGATCCAAGAAAGGGATAGAACCATCCAGTTCTCCAGACTCCAGTTCATACGTAAAATTCAAAAGATCATCGTAGCCGTTCAAGATATTCAAACAATCATCCAACCTTCCAGAGGGGATCGCCGCCAACATATCATCCACGTACAACATGAAGAGGGGGAGATCAAAATCGACAGCAGCTCCTAGGAAATTCATCATCAAATCATTCATAACGAATTTGGCAAATATTGGACTGCAAGGATCACCCATGGCAGATCCAACGAGTTGGGAATAGAAATTGCCATCGTATTGAAAATAGCTGTTATCGAATATCGAGGCCACCATCTCCATAAAAAACCCCATCAGAACGGACGTAAATGGCACTATGAGATCCCAATTATTCATAAGAGATGTCGTAACAGCATCCTTGGAGATATTAGTGAATAAAGATCTTACATCAAATGATACAAGAGTATAGTCATGTGGCAACCTCGCACTGACAATCTTCTCCATGGGATCTTTAGAGTTTATTTTGTTGAAAGGAAAATGTGGGGCTGCATTATCAAGGATAGAAGTGATAAATTTAGCCAACGGGATAGAGGGAGAGCGAATGCAACTCACCACGGGTCTCAGGGGGGCATCCGGTTTGCGAGATTTTGGTAGACCATATATGCTTTAGGTCGGAATGGGACGTTTTGCCGTGGCCGTTTCGCCGTCGCCCATTTCGCCGTCGCCCATTTCGCCGTCGTTAATTAAAAAATATAGTAAAATCAAAAGTTACAATTAAAGTTTTATTTAATTATATATAAAAAAATAATTTTTTAAAAATAATTATTCAAAATAAGTTACTTCCCGCTTTTCTTTTATATACTATAACTGTTTGTACTGTTCTATTATTTTGTTACCAACTTTAACATTACCAATCAATAATTTAATTGATTGATTCTATAGCTTATATACAGGGTGTCACACTTTTGTAAGAAAATTTTTATTTCTGCTTTTCCAATTTCTAATTTTTCATAGCCCCGAAAATATAAATTTTTGCAGTCAAAATGTTAGTTTTTTTTTTATAAGTAAAAAAAATTGACCGGGCATTATAACATGTAAGTTTCTTTTTAGTATGATCATCTATGTATCCCTTCTCAAATAAAGACTTGGCAACTCTATTGAATCTACTCTGGGTGGCTGAAGTGGGATCCCTCTTAAGTTTTTTGTAGGTGGAAAGATCATCCAATAAACTGTCCATTTTATCCTTATATTCCTGGATGGTCATGACTACAGAGGAATTACCCTTGTCCGCCTTCATGACACAAAGCTCAAGGTTATTTTTCAAAAATTTCTTGGTTTGGTATACCTGTCTTCTGATGCAACATTTAGCTTCCTACTTCTTCTTTCTCCCATTGATAAAATTGTGTGTGACATTCAGTAATTTACTGCGTAGTTCGATCCTTTTGTCGGAAGTTTCATCTAAATTAGTCAGAATGTGGTTAATCTCTGACAGAAAAGCATAAATGGGAAATTCCTTTAAAGAAGGGATAATGTTGAATTTAGGACCCAAAGAGATAGTCTTTGACACCAAAATCGGGAGTTGGACATTCGATCTATTAATGACCCAAGTTGGATCGCCCAAAGAGTTGTCATGGTAAACATCCTTGATTAAGTTGTCAAACTTTTTGCATTTCTTTCCTCTAACTCTGGAGAACAGAAAATCACTAGAGTGCCTAATAGTGTGAATGAAGTTATTAACTCTACTCGTAGGAAGGTACGTGTTGAGATACCTTCTTTGCGACTCCAATTCAGTACGGCGAATGTCTGAGTACGTGATCCTGATATGCACATTCAGAACACCAAGCTTAAATCTTCTCAACAACGAATCACACTCCATCAATATCCCACGGTCGGGGATCAACTGCTGAGACAAACAGTCAACCTTCTTCTGTATGAACGCAGGGAACACACCCCTTGATCGGCATCTTAAGAGAAAAATACGTCTGTTCCTCGCCCTGCCTAGTTTTGGTATAATCCTCATAATACTCTTCATTATCGACACAGCCTCCATCCCAAACTCAGTCCTCATCTCATCGAAAAAACCCATGATTGAATAGTGATAAAATTATTCTCACCCCAAACAAAATTCTATAAGAACAGGAACTCTTGGGTATTTGGGGGTGCAGTACAAAATAAAACGACTCGGATTAGTCGACTAGTTTCGATTATAATCTAATCATCCTCAAGACTACAAAGGAAAAAACATAAGCGTCAGCAAGTCAATATAAAGAATAAACTATACAAACTACCTCGTAACCTTGATATTATGTGCTTAGTTATAGTTTATTATTTATATTGACTTGCTGACGCTCATGTTTTTTTCTTTGTGGTCTTGAGGATGATTAGATTATAATCGAAACTAATCGACTAATCCGAGTCGTTTTATTTTGTACTGCACCCCCAAATACCCAAGAGTTCCTGTTCTTATAGAATTTTGTTTGGGGTGAGAATAATTTTATCGCTAAAATTGATAAAGTTGAAGAAGCTTGGATTATTGGACGTATGGCTCGCATTCCTGAAAAATCTAAGAAACGCTACGAAAAAAGATACAACATTTTTAACGATTGGTGAAACAGAAAAGTATCAGTATTAGTGAAAAATATTGGATAGGGTACAATTGGGACTCGGCCTTGTAAAATTGCTGAATGTTTAAAATTAAATAATCCTGCTGGTTACACGGGTCACTCATTTCGTCGAAGTTCTGCAACGTTGTTAGCCAACGAAGGTGAAAATATTCATGAACTGAAAAGGTACGGAAGGTCTTCTAATACAGCTGAAGGTTACATTGAAGATAGTAGTATTGGAAACAAAATTAAATTTGCGAAAAAAAATTCTCTCCTGTAACAAAAATTAAGAGGTTTTTCAACTAACTTCAATGTGTAAAGAAACCAATAAAAACTTAATTTGTGAAAATTTGGACAATGCTTATTTTAACACTACTTCAAATTCATTGATGCCACTTAGTTGTAGCGACAAGGAAACTCATCCACAAGAGTCGCACGAGGTTCCAGTAGATGGTACTGAAATTTTTTGTAATAAAATATTTATTGTAATAGGTAAATTAAAAAAATTGTTATTAATTAAAATTAAATAAATTTACCTCCCGTTCTAGAACGCTAATATACCATAACGTCGTACTTCTTCTTAGCAACTAGTAAACAAACCTTACTGCCGTGGAAGCAAACACGGTAAACAACCAAATAGAGCATAGTCGAGCAAAAAAGTAATTAAATTATCCAATAATCCTTTAAATAATATGTCTAAATATTATATAAAGAATTTTAATCACCGAATAGCCTAAGATAGATAAGCGATATGGAAGATTTGAATTCATCTACCACCACAAACTCCAGCAAAGATATGAGTACTTGCAGTATATGTCTGGAGAATCTGGCCGAAGAAAGAGGAATACTAAATTGCTGCGCTCATGTGTATTGTGCAAATTGCATTAAACCTTGGGCCAAATTAAATGGCACCTGTCCACTAGATCGTAAACGAATCCTAACGATTTACGTTAGTTCTCAGGCCGGCGCCTCTTTTAAAGAGACGATTGTTGTAGAGACTATCCAATACGAAGAATTTTGTATAAATGAGTTAACTTCCGTATTAAGTGATATTCCGGAAGAAGACAGAATGAAATACTTACGAAAAAAATTATTAGTCCTAAGAAGTATTCGATGGAAAATAATACACCGCTTAAGAAGCGATAATTTTTTCATAATTTTTGTGGATTCCGATGACAATGTTTTAACGGAAGAGATGATATTAAATGATCTCTCTGCGCAACACCAAGCAGTTGTAGATGAATTGGTGCAGCAACAGTTACTCGAAGAAACCAGCAATAACTCGTAATCATAAGAATAATTATATTCCGCTAATGAAAGTTAATTATAATTATGTAATAAATAATAAATTTTAAATAAAAATAAATATAGTTATATGTAATAGATAAGTTTTCTTTATCTCTTTATGTACATTTTACAATGCTTGCAATAACACTGTTTTAAAGTTCCTCTAAGTTCTCTAGGAGAATTTTTTCTTAAAGAGTTATCTTTGATGCAGAGATCTAATAGATCAACCAAAGTAATCATATTAATTAATATTTTCTAAGAGTTTAGATCTAGGGGCATGGAATAAATATGGAATAGTAAAGAATCGTTCACTTTACACCACGAACTGAAGGAGGAAAGTAATACTTATTAATAATTATATATTGAAAGTTTAATAATTATTGATGAATAATCTGTTTTTGGGAGAGCGACGCGGCGTTCCATCGTATCCCCACCGCTAATAGAAGACATAAAATAATATGTTACTTTTGACTAATTGAATTCAATGTAAAAATGTACCTAGATATAATTTATATAAAAAGGTATCAAACTGCTTTGAAAAGTTTGTGTCAGTTGACAATGATAAACAAGGTGGAACTCGCTTTTGCGACAGTTCTTAGGCTTCTATACATCTACTTTTTAGATAGATTAAATTATTCGGGCTTTATTTTATTACAAGCCGTTTTAAATTTTATTACAATATAATATTTTTATTAGGTATGCTAAAAAGTTACGGGCCTAATTAGACAATAAATTACTTCAAAGTAGATTATCTCTGAAAATACTTATCTGATCGCATATTAATATATGTCATTGGAAAAGTGACACTTTTAGCTAAAAACTAAATTGATAAAAGGAATATCGGGTTTGCGGACACCAAATAAAACTACAAATGTTATATCGTCGACGTTTCGAAGGTATAATATTCCTTCATCTTCAGGACTCCATAACAAGATGTAACGTAGTACATTGATTGGGAGACAACATTAAATTGTGATTAGCTGGGAAATATTTGCAGGCTTTAACACCGTCAACAACTATTAAAAATATGTATAAATAACACATTAAATATAAATAAATACTCTAAAACATTTTAAAAATTACCGTTAAACTTATTCAAAAATTAGTTTAACTAATTTTGACGTGAATACGTCTATAAAATCGGTAACACGTTTAAAAATTTAAAAAAATCGGATGTGGCCATCACATAACTTTCCGAAAAATTAACTTCAAATTTACCACGGATAGAATAAAATAAAATACTAAATCTAATCAGGAAAACAATAATAATGAAAATCATTCAGAAAATCGAAATAATAAGTAAAATCAAATACAAAAAAAACAATTAACCTCTAAACTCCAAAAAAGTAGACCTGTCAAAATTCATACTTTAACAAAATAAACGATTCGTAAATTTGCGCATGCGCATTGCAACACGTATCATATCAAGATCGGTGTACCTAGACGCTTGTATAACAATGTGAGTAAGTGATTAACCGTAACAAAATATAGCCAAATAATTTTTTGTTTTAGTCATTGAACTAATATAATTCAAGAATCTACCTTGATGATGATGAGAAGTTCCTAACATCAAAAGTATTCCTGTAACAACAATACCAGCGATTTTTTTAAACAAATCTATACTACGTGCACTATGGCTCTTGAATATTATTGACTGCTTCTGATGTTTTTCCGTCCGTCCTTTTATGCTTTTTTCACCTTTTACTCACTTGATCCAAAAAATCGCTTTTGTTTTATAGAATTACGGATGTCAAAAAATATGTTAAAAAAATTTTAATAAAAAAATTTTTTTTAAGAATTTCAAAAAATGTATATAACAAAAGTTGTAGGTAATTTGATATTGATAATTTTTTGTCATAATAAATTTTTACCTACATATATCATTGCGTTTAGAGGTTATGATGAATTATGTCTTATATCTTCAAGTAAACCCCCCGTTTCTCCCATACAATTTCATTCATTTTTACTGGGCTTTGTGCCACAACAGATGAAGACTTAAATTTAAAATTTGGAGTGATTTTGTTACTTCGTTTAGATGCTATCGTGTTCACAGACATACATACACACATACACACACGCATACATACAGACTTTTTTAAAACTTTTAGATATGGTTTAAGGGAACCTCAAAAAACAAAAATTTAATAAAAAAATGGGGTGTCAATTTTTTTTTTCAATTTCGGATAACAATACTTTCCTTACTAAGGAGTTCGGAAAGTAAAAATATGTAACGAAAAATGTGTGTTTGTACAAGAAGTATTCCCTACATGTTTAAAAATTTAAAACAAATATGTAACAAAAAATGTGTGTGTGTACAAAAAGTACACCCTACATGTTCAAAAATTAAAAAAATATATGTAACAAAAAAAGTGCTACTTACCATTTACTGCTAAATTTTATACAAAATTATACAATAACGATGGATAAAGTTTGGGCAAATTTTTTAGAAAATTTTCGTGTGAAAAATACAAAAAATTAGACATCGTCTCAAATGGGCTTTATATAGAAATATTTCGGAATTGGCACACAAACTTAACGGATTATCTTCAGTTATAATTTTAAATTGGTAATCCTTTTCAATCATTTAATCAATTACAGACACAATTACAAAATAGTATTATGCAAACTCAGAAATAGAAATTTCACAAAATATTGGGGTGGCGATAATTTATTATTAAATCTAATAAACTCGTAAATATTAATTTAATAAAATTTATTATAAGTAAAAACAAGAAAAAAAGAAAATTAAGATCGTTTTTAAAAATTTCTATTTCTGCAGATTCTTCTTTAAATGTTTTTGCTGCCTCATCATTACAAATATCTTCTTCTAAGCATTTTAAGCTAAATTTCACTTCTGCAGCTTCTTTTTTAAATTTTTTTGCTTCTTTAGCGGTCAATTTCTCTTCCGCCTTACGCTTATTACTTGCGTACAAGCAGTTTCCCCTGGTGCCCGCTTGTGCGTTAACCATACACAAATCACAAGGTGGAACGTTTGATGAAGTTGTCTTTCACTATGATCGTTCGCAACAGACCCAATTGGTATATGTGGCGATGAGTCGAGTGACATCTTTGCAAGGACTCTACATAACCAACCCTACAGACGATTTCAAGTTCCATCACGGCTATGGTAGTGTAACACCCACTACCAAAGAGATACGAAACGAGTACGCAAGAATGTCCAATCATCGTTTGCAAACTGTTACTGAACGGGTTAAACGGTTTATAGAAACAGCAGCAACTTCTTATGTCGATAATGATGGTATGGTTGAGATAATCGCGTGCAGTCTCAACACCCAGAGTTTGGTGGCACATTCTCGCGGCATAACTTCTGACTCGTTGATTAGTGAATGCGATTACCTAATCTGCAGCGAAACGTGGATGGACGAGTCTCTGCCACCGGTGAACATTGAAGGTTTTCAATGCGAGGTTCACAATAATAACAAACGCTTGTCAATGGCAGACAAATCAATCACCGTACCGCCTACTAAGCGCAAAGCCGGCGGAGTCTGCATCTACAAAAATATCCGAAGTTTAACTAATTGTGAAGTCATAACGAGAGTCGACAACAAAGTGCGTAACGACTGGGGAGATGTGGGAGACATTTGCATGGTAAGCGTTGAGTTCAAAAACCAGTTCAAGTTCTTACTTGGTTCTATATATATTCATCCGGGTGTGTCGCAGTCGTCTCTTCAGTACTTTATGTCGATGATGCTCAACCAGTACTCGGACCCAATAAAGAAGCATATCAGAACCACGTGCTCCGACACCGAGACACCAATGATGCTATGCGGTGACTTCAACGTGGATGTGACGCAGAACAAGAACTTCTCAGAATTCATGAAACGAAAGTTTAATATGAACTGCGTACAGAACTCTCCAAGTACTCTCGGCAATACTTGCCTTGATCTTACATTTACCCGCAATATCAACGTATCCTGTATGCCGTTTGTCACCTATTTCAGTTACCACACACCTATCATAAATAAAATTGTGTTTGATCTTTAACGACGACGACAACAATAGAGTTGTATTCGTTGCCTCAATGAGGAAGACTAGGGATACGCTAAGGGGTTCATTTCGGTTCATTTAGAAAATTTTTACTAATAATATATTGTATTAAAATTAATAATTATAATTATAAATAATAATTGCCAATATTCTGCAAAATCTTCATGTTTTCAAATCGATGTTATCCGATCGGTAGACCTGGGCAAAAGCGGGTATCCATGGACGACGTATTTACATAAAACCTAACGGCTATGTCACCGAGCATAACCTCGAAGCCTAGGCTTCCATTTTTTAATCTATTTGCGGACAATTCCTGTTCCGCCTTACGCTTACTTCTCTTGCTTCTCTTCTTTTAAATGCCTCTGCACGCTTCAACTCTACCCGGCGCGGCGCATAGCATCTTCGCGATAATTTTTCATCATTTGTTTAAAAGATCTAAGCGTAAGCTCTCTTAAATAGCAGCTTCTTGGCAAATTTTGAGTCGTTCCCTTGGATATTTACCATTGCTCATATGGATAAACCTCTAATCGGTGCTGATTTTCTTACTAAATTCGACTTATTAGTAGATTTAAAAAACAAACGTTTAATTGACAATTTTCCAAAACTGTCAATGTCAGGGCAAGTTGCAAACAATTTTCCATTTATATCATTAACTACACTTTCACCCAATATGAGTGAACGAATTTTAACGTTATTAAAGGATTTTTCCGAGATAACGCAACCCGGTTTCAAAAAACCAACAGCAAAACATGACATGTCATTTTTTAAACGTGACATTTTCAAAACCGAGGCGCTGAGACTCGGAAAAATTAAAATGCGCAAGAAAGGAATTCGAATTCCTACTTCAAGAAGGGATTTGCAGAGCTTCAAGTAGCCCTTGGGCTTCACCCCTTCACCTCGTGAAAAAGAAAAACGGTGATTGGAGGCCCTGCGGTGACTTTCGGAAGCTGAATTCTCAAACTACCCCAGATAGTTACCCAATTCCTAACATTCAAGACCTCACACACAATTTGCATAATGCAAAAGTTTTCAGTACACTCGACCTGGTTAGAGCGTATTATCAAATACACGTTAACCCGGAAGATGTGCAGAAAACCGCCATCACTACACCTTTCGGTTTATTCGAATTTCCGGCCATGACATTTGATTTACGGAACGCGGCGCAAACTTTTCAAAGATTGATGAATAAAATGTTAGGTAATTTCGATTTTTGTTTCGCGTACATCGACGACACTATCGTCGCGTCTAAAAATTTAGAGGAACATTTAGAACATTTAAAAAAAATTTTCACACGTTTATGTGAAACTGGCAACCTATGCATTTTTTCTCAAATTATCCCTATTATCCCAATTATCCCTAGCACAAGTAAAGTACAGCACGTACGACAGGGAACTTTTAAGGATCTACCTTGCAATCAAAAATCTTCAAGATTTACTCGAAGGCAGATCTTTTACCATTTATACCAATCACAAGCCATTATGTTTTGGATTCACGCAGAAGGTGAACAAATTGTCACCACGTCAAATTAGATATTTCAATTACATCTGTCAATTCAGAGATCAACACATAATTGGAAAAGAATGCATTATGCATTATCACGCATCAACACAATAAGTTTTCCTTCCGCAATCAATTCCGAATCCATGGCCTTAGATCAACTGGTAGATCCAGATTTAAAAATTTTGCAAAATCTTTCTAACATTAATTTGAAATTAATTCCAATTTTAGGATCTTTGCAATCCTTATATTGTAATACATCAACAGACGTAGCAAGACCCTTTGTACCGTTATCGTGGCGCAAAGAAGTTTTTAATTTGTTACACAACCTATCACACCCCGGAATTAAAGCTACAGTTAAATTAATACGAAAACGTTTTATTTGGCCATCAATGAATGCTGATATTTTATTATGGGCCAAAAGTAGCCAACGTTGCCAAGAAAGCAAAATTACCAAACATCTACATTCATCCATGCATTTATTTTCGCCCCCGTCCAAACGCTTTGCACACGTTCACATGGACTTGGTTGGCCCCTTACCTCATTGTCAAGGTTACAATTATGCATTAACTTGCATTGATCGCTTCACACGATGGATGGAAGTTATACCAATTGCTGACACAACAGCAGAAACTGTTGCCATCAATTTTCTTTCGAGTTGGATTTCCAGATTCGGCGTACCCCTTAAAATCACTACTGATCAAGGCAGGCAATTCGAATCAGCATTGTTCCAACAATTTGCAATCTTATTCGGTATCAAGCGTATTTGCACTTCACCATATCACCCTCAGAGCAACGGTATGATTGAGCGTCTACACCGATCACTTAAGAGTGCAATAATTTGTTACCGAAAAGAAAATTGGGTTAGCATTTTGCCACTAATTTTATTAGGTTTTAGAACCATTCACAGAGACGATCTTCACTGCACAATTTCGCAATTAGTTTATGGTACAACTTTACGTTTACCAACTGATTTTTTCAAGTCGGAAATATCAGTCCCCACTAATGAATACGTGACATCGCTTCAACAAACTTTTGATATTATTAAGCCGGTTCCAATTAAGAATTTCACCAACCGCACTGTATTTGTTTTCAAAGATCTGCAACCTGTTCGCATATTTACATACGTAACGACACAATTAGGAAAATTTTGAAACCAACATATAGCGTTCCATACTTAATTGTCACTCGACAAGAAAAACTTTTTTCTGTTAGTGCTTGTTCACAATGTACATAAGACATAAGAAATACATAAAACGTAAGAATTATAAATTCAAATAAGGCCTTAATCGCATATTGAATAATATTTGAGTTGTTTTGTTATATGAAGAAAAACATTCCACATAATGTAGTTTAAGATTTTAATGTTATTCGGTAGGTACTCAATTAAGCATTTTTTTGTATTTATGTTTTTAAGTCTTATGTAGGTACGTCTTATGTCTTGCGTACATTGTGAACAAGCACTTAAAGTTAACGACACTACAAAAGCATTTTCAATTTATAGATTAAAACCCGCGTATATTTTAGAAGAAATTTAACTCTTATTCTTACTTTATTTTAGACAAAATACGGCAATTTCTAATTTATATTCATTTAATTGTTATTCTTGTTATTATTCTTCGTTTAGCCTCTCTTCTGAAAACGGGAGTGTGTAGCGGTAGCGATGACATCAGTTTATTTGTTTGATGTGAATCGAGGAACCGACGAGGTGCATACAGGAATCATATCCGTTATTTGAGACGGTACACCAGTTCTCATCCGCAACTCGCAGATACAACACGTATCTGCGCATTTTATATCAACAACGTAATTTAATATTTTGATTGTATTATTTTAATATTTTAAATAATTATAATTAGAATCAATAAAACATATTAATCAACAGCCCAGTCTCTTGTAGGGTATTCGCCAGTGAACTTGCGAAGAAGAACACGTATTACAAAAGCAAGTTACGGAAGGTATGAGAATTTAATAACTACATCACCTACCCCGTACAGTTCTTATTTGAAAAATTAAAGAGGTGTTTTCGAAGAGCTTTATTTTGTTCTTGTTTGAAAAATTATTTTTTAGCTTTTAGTGCATTTCTGCACTTTTTATTATTAATTTCTAGAAAAAGCTTAGTTTAAAAAGTTTTTTTTTTAATTCATTTTTACTCACGTGTTTACTTATAATTTAAAGTAGGTGTTTACTCTGTACTGCTCTGTATAAAAAATAAAATGTAGTGATGTCGAACGTAAAAATATAGATGTCACTATCGCTGTTGTATCGCTTGCTTAGAAGCAAGCAACACAAGAATTTCTATGTGAACGCTCAAATTGTCTATGCAACACCGAAGCAAGAGCACGCAACACAAGACAACGCAAGGCAATACAAGAATCTCTATCTGAACGCCGCTTTATGGATTATGACGAGACCTGAAGTTCCGTGACGACTACTATAGTAAAAAATGAGAGTTACATTATTTTATTGTCCCAACTAGTAGGTACATTGAAAAAAATTTTTGTGACGCCACTGATACGTAGTGACCTGTTTATGCGTCATTTAACTACTCCCTATTTACTTGATTTCACCGATATAAAATGAAAATGGATTGATTAGGATTTGCTGTTTAAGTTTAATTTATTTAAATTTTAAAACAATTGCACTAACAAAGAACGAACAACATCAAAACATAAGTTTTGAAATTAAAGTGGAAGAAATGGGCATCAGGATGGAAGATTTGTATTGTTCCATCGACATTAAAGAAGAAAATGTAAACTTTGAATTATTGCAAAATGTGCAAATTAAGTTAGATTTCAATCACTTGATTGATACTAAAGAGGAAGGTGCAGTTCTGCCAACAACGAGTGAACAACAGCATTTGGATACCCATATGAACGAGAAACCATTCGCCTGTGCGTTTTGTGACAGTACTTTTTCGGTAAAACAATATTTGACAAGACACTTGTTGATTCATACCGGCGAAAAAACATTTTCATGTGAAATTTGTGATATTAAATTCTTAAGAAAAGAACACCTGAAGGTTCATTCCAACATACATACTGGTGAAAAACCATTTGTATGTGAAATTTGCGAAACAAAATTTACAAGAAGGGGAAGTTTAACCAGACATTTAAGGATTCATACTGGCGAAAAATTATTTTCTTGCAAAGTTTGTGACTATAAGTGTTTTCAAAAAGGAAGTTTACTAAAACATTTGATCATTCATACCGGGGAGAAACCGTTTAATTGCGAAGTTTGTGGTAAAACATTTTCCAGGAAGGAAAATTTGCGCCGCCACTTAATGACTCACACGGGTGAAAAACCATTTGAATGTATAATTTGTGGCCATAATTATTCACTGAAGATGACTTTGGATAGACATTTAAAAACACATATACAATATTAGCTGTTTTATGTACCTATCTTTATTGTTATTGAAAATATTTTGAATAACAAAGTGTGAAAATTACAAGTGTGTGTTTAGTGGTTTTCACAGATATATTACATTTTTATTCAGGCCCGGACTGGCCATAGGGCAGATCGAGCAAATGCCCGATGGGCCGGTGCAGTCAAAGAGCTGTCTAACCAGCAGCGCTGGATAATTACATCGCGAAAAAAATTATGCTATTTTATATAACAACAAATTATCGTGAACAGCGAAAGTTAACAATTGTCAATGTTGTGTATTAAATATCTTGATGTCTACCAGCCACTTCTTATCACTTGTACGTGATTAAATATAAAATAAAGGCACCCGTGTTTAAAAGAAAGACATGCATATCCACATAATGGTAATAAAGTCTCCCAATTGTTGACAAAATACAAGGTGGTGATGACATTGTAATATTTTTTTTCATGATGTTAGTTTATAATTTTTTTCATTTTGCATGCAATTCAGTTCAGTTTTTAGTGAGTGCATTTGTGATTCTAGGCTAAACTTGTTTAAATAATTTATTTTTATTTATTTGTATATGTCCGTGTTTTTTTATAAATTTTAGTTGGTAAGTATTTTTAATTTTTATTTCTGTGAATGGGTATAGGGTAAATCAAAAAATAGCTTAGTGAATGTTGCTTATATTTTAAATTTTTTAAATATTTTTATCAGATATCCCTCTTTGTCTTATTAAGTTTAAATGTTTGATTAACTTTTTTTAACATTCAGTGCTTTTGGGCACGCATGCTTTCTCATGCGTTCATCATTTTAGCTAAAATCAAAATTTTTTACGTAAAACTTCATAATTACATCTTGTGTTTTTTTCATATTTATATATCTCATTTTTATTTTACAACTTTATGTATAAAACAAAATATTCAATTAGAGTTAACACCAGTTATTTAAAAATAAAAATGATTGTCTTTGTCTTGTCTTTGGTGAACTGAGTAATGGATAACAAAAGAAAGCGCAAAGGAGGAGCAGAAAAACTTAGGCTAAAGAAACGAAAACTTTTGGAAACTAGTGCCCAAAAATGTGATAAATTGACAAATGTTTTTGCATGTCCACATTCGTCTACATCTAATGGAGTAGCGGGAACTGAAGTTAGAGTTACTAATAGTTCATATTAAGATCAAGAACTAGTATGTATTGAACAGTTAGATGATCAGAAATCAGAAATTAATCAAGAGCACATTATGACACACCATGCTGAAGCCTTTGATCTTGCTACAACCGAGCTAGAAACTGAGCAAGATAACAATTCAATTCCTTCGTTTAATTATTTTGAACATCCTGAGAAAGATCAACTGGATTTATTTTTTAAGTACCATCCGAAGCAAGACATCAGTGATCTTGTGTTAAAAAAAGCCATGTATTGGAAAGATGGTTCTAATCGGAAGTGGCTGACATATAGTGAGAAACAGAATGCTTTGTTCTGTTCAGTTTGTATAGCGTTTTCTTCGACTTCTGATACCTATTCATCTCCTTTTATACGAGGCATGAAAGATAGAAGGCATGTTCATGTCAGAGTCGAGGAACTTGAGAAAACCGAAACGCACCATGCTTGTGCAGAAGCTTATTTTTTTTAAAAAGAAGCGTTTTTGTGGGAAGTAGAGGGCCGACAGTCTCTAAAATGCCCGGGCCGGTTTTAGGTCCCAGTCCGGGCCTGTTTTTATTTAGTATCTACAAAATTGAAACGGAATACGAAAAAATTGTAGTAAAACATTTTTTGACTGGGAGCTCGCTTGGGACCCAAACGCAGTCACAAAAAACAACGAAAATCGAACATTGCAGCAATTTAATTACCTCTTTTAACTTTAATTACCCCCTTCCCTTCAATTCGAATTTTTATTGAAATATAGTCTTTCGATTCCCGTTGTTTGAGCCTCAACCGTTGCAGAGTCACCAGCCAAGTAGAATTTGTGGATAAAATTCAATGAAATTGGTGTCAACCGTTTCGAGTTTCGTATATGCGCCTCAATGACCTTCCATTCCCGTTGTTTGACCTTCGACCGTCGCACAGTGGGGTATTTGACACTAAAAACTGACTAAAATTCTGAAATACACCAAATGAGTTTAAAGCATGCTCTCAATTTCAGAAAAAATAATGAAAAAAATTATATTGACAAATAGGGTAGTTTTCTGGGGGTGCAAATCAAAATAACAGAATAAAGTTTTGAAATTTTTGAAATGTCGAGAATTTGACCTACAAATTGATGGAAAAATAATAAAAAAATTATTATTGATGCATTGGGGTTATTTTCGAACGGTTGAAATAAAAATAATTTAGTAAAATTCTAAAACTTTGAATTCGAATTCGAGAAAATTCAATTAAATGGCACTATTTTCGTACTTTTTATTGTTACTTTCAGGTACTAGTTTCGATCACATATACTGACAAAAATGTATTGCAATTTTTCTTATAATTCTAGAAAAATGGAAGGATGTTACAGTTGTTGTTAAGTAGCGAGGAGCTAAACAATCTTATATTTTTTGTGGTAAATGCTTTGACTTTTCTTTTGCAGGATAAGTGCTACAATCAAATTCTATAAATTTTTAGTAAATCGTTCAACTCTTTTTTAAATATTTAAAGAAATTGTTAAAGAAAGAGAGAAATTACTACAAAATATTTACTAGAAATATGCAGAATTCGTTTTTCAATGTATGACTTTCATCCGACCTTGAAATTACATGAATTGATTTTTTAAAACAAATTAAATATAAAAGTTATACAGGACAAGATCAAAAATTGACACAATTAATTAGAATTCATCATCGAGCAATAAATTAATTATTCGCTGTGTAAATTTTTAGGTTTTACCCTGTATAACTTTCATATTTCATTTATTTTTGAAAAACAATTCACATAATTTTTTAAATTAATAATAATTTAATCACTAATAATAATACATATGTATTACAAAAAAAAAAGTAATAAAATCGCCAACAACTGATCCGCGGGAATCCGCGGCTAATTTTTTTGGAAATATCATCTATATATATGTTGGTCTTTCATGTCATGTAAAAAAAATAGCTTGGACTCGCTTGCAAACATAACTAAACCTCCGAAGTTAATGATAAAATGTTGATGGTAATATTAATTACACGGTTCCAAGAGTCCATAAAATTTTACTCAAAAAGCTTGACAAATTTCACAAAACACTGTCAAACTTACTTATACATACCTTGAGGATTATCACTCATATCGAAACTAAAAACCGTAATTTTTGCAGAGTTAATAACAAATTCGCATGGAACCAAAGACGACTAAGTTTTGAATCTTATTAAACCTTATCGTTGCAGTATAAAAAGCCGAAATTCATAGTAAATGATGTCACGTCTATTTATGTACCCCAAATAAAAATTGCAACCCTTAAAAGCAGATTTTGAAAATTTCAATTATGACCAGTTTTTAGTATCAAATACCCCACTGTGCGTCGCGGAGTTATTCGCGAAACTTTGGGGGAGGGGGGCGTTGTCTCTCCCTCGTGGAAATTTTAGATAAAATTGATGTCAAACGTTTGAGCTTTCATGAGCCTCCATTCTCATCATTTGAGCTTCAACCGTCGCGGAGTTTTTCACAAAATCTTTGAGGGGGGCCTGGGCATGTTTTTCTACTTTCCATAATTTTATATCAATCGATAGAGCTTTATTTGATCTTCAATAATTTTTGTAATATTCATCATTGTAATTTAATTTGTTTCACAAATTTTAGCCACAAATTCTATTTGGATGCGGCCAACGTATCTATAATTTTCTCCCTCTCAAAGCTGAATAGCTGTGCAACGGTTGAGCATCAAACAACGGGAATCGAAGCTCATAAAAGCTAAAGCATAAGACACTAATTTCAATAAAAATTACCTGATTTATCAATCAGTACCTGATTGTTCCTACGAATTCAGGGATTTGAAAGAGCTTCCAGGCTCTTTAAAAGATTCCAAGGAATTCTAGAAATAAACAAGTTAGCATTTTAATGAAATTTTCAAGATTTCTAAAAAATTCAAGTGAATTTAATCTCAAATTAACGTACAGAAAACTCGGAATTTTAGCGTTTTTTAAGAGAATTTCAAACAAATTAATGCAACATTTTTGATTAGGATATTTACCGGTGATAAACCCGCTTATTTTTTGACGAGTGCAGGTAAACTGAAGGTCACTGCCATGTACAGAAAAAACTGGAGACCCTTGCCTCTTTCCTCGGTTGAGTTGATGGTCTCTTGGAATGGCATTAAGAGGGAAAGATCCTCTTTGGTTTAACCAATTGGTAATCGAGGGGAGGGGTCAGTTTGTAACAAATTTTATTCAATTTGTTTTTATGGGTGCGCCTATATATTCCTTTTGCATTTCACAAAGCAGTGCTCCTGTTATCTGGGCTGATTAGACTGCGTTGCGCGCGGTGGTGTGGTTTAATTTTTCGTTGAGTTGGGGACTCGAGCTCGAAAAGAGTGAAGTGAATGTGTTTCTTCGTTCAAGAAAAGTTTTGGTAAGTGTTGGTCCAGCGGACCGATTTTTAGGACATCTTTTCTTTCTCTTTACGTACCTTATTTATATTTCGCTTTCGTTACTCGCAGCAGTTAACAAGAATTATTTGCAATAATTCAATTATCATTAATTTTATTTTCCATCGACTGACCGTATTATCGAGCGCTTCAACGATAGCATTTTATCTTGCTCGATACATTTTCAACGTGGTCTTTTAAATTAATTTAATAAAGTAAATTATTTTTACTTTTAGTTATTACTTTAAATTTTTATTTTCAGTGTGGGCGTAGACTACTTGTTCTTTGTATGTTTCTCCACTAAGGATAATATAGAGACAAGTAGCTACAATTTCTTCTTTCCCATCTCAGTGGCGGCCTTCCTTCGTTGGCGAATTTTGTTCCTGCAGTGGTTATTTAATACCTTTGAAAACATACACATCAGCTGGCTATAACATCTTGGGAATCTACACTAAATTTTAAAGCTGGTTCTTCTTTCGAGCATGTAGAGAAAAATTCTGTTTGTCCGCAAGGGCAGGTAGCAATTTTTTACTACAAGTTTACTCCTACCTTCTGATACCGTGCCTGTTACGCAGCGTCGCTTGTTATTGTTATTTCAAAAGTAAACAAAAATACAGAATGAACCAAACGGAATAACGGGTTGAATAGGCATGCAAATCAAACCACTATACTATAACGTCGACAATCACGTTTCAGAGTATTTATTACTCCATTTTTAGGACTAGATGGAGAAAAGGCAAACAATTAATTCCAAAATCATATCAACAATTCCTAACAACACTCACCGCCAATGTAATAAATAGAGACCGGATTTTAAGCATTTGTACTTATTGTCAATTTTAAAAGCAGCTCTATAAAATTTGAGATGTGGACGAATTACATAAAAAGATGTATTTTAAGGTATAGTTTTTGATGCTTTTTTTACGATTTCTTGCTTATTTGCTTTTACTTGAACTTATTTTTTACTTTTGTGCTTATTATGAACTTATTTTTAATATTTATAATTGATGATATGATGATGAAAGATTGGTCATAAGCAGGGGCCCCAAAATAACACCACAAAACATTTTTTACGTAGTTTTACTTTTATATGGTTAGGGGCCGTCCATTAATTATGTAAGGTTGGGGGGGGGGTATCAAAAATCTTACAGACCCTTACGTTGAGGGGGAGGGTCCGATGTATTCTTTACGTAAGTTCCCTTGCGGTTTTGCCGTCACTGTAAATTAACTGTGAATTATGATAATGAATTTAAATACCAAACTGGCCCTCGCAGCAAAAAGTTTGGACGCCTCTGCACTGTTGCATAACAATTATCTACAAACCAACCACCTACATAATATGTTATAAATAAGTGGCGACCGCTTAATCAGCAGAATTAACGTGCAGTGCGTTTATATCTGTCCCGCCATTTATTAGTTGTATTAAAGTACAAGAAGCCGGTATTGTTTTCTGCGAGACAAGTATTGTATTCATTGTTAACTTTAACAAAAATTATATTTTTATTTTTTAGGAATGTCAAGATATTTATACTGAAAAAATATGTATTGGTGATTTTTAGGGATTTGGATAATTGACCTGTTAAAATTATCCACTGTGATTCAATTTGTGAAAAAACCAACAAATTAACATAATTGGAACGTTGTGGAAGACTTGAATGATAAAAATAAAAATTAAAAGTAAGATTTCGCATTGCTTGGTTAATATTATTAAAACTTGACATTTCAATAATTATTTATATTTTTCAGAAGTCACAAATGCATTTCAATAACAATTTAAGAAACTACCAATTAAATCAAACGACAATAAAGTTACAACTATATTAATGTAAAAAGTTGGACTGTTGATTGGCTGAAAAGTACGAAGCAAACGTCAAAAAACAAAAGAAATTATAATCCAAAAAATACACTATAAGTTATATTAAAACTAAGGACTATAATGTAATATTTTTAATTCTAAAAACAAAATATTGACACCATAAAACTGTGTTTTTATTTACCCCCATTGATTTGCATTAATCTAATACGTAAATGAGCATTAACTTCCCGTATACCTTGCATAGCAAACTTTCAGCAAGTAATACGTTAATTGCATGTGAATCGCGTGTGAATTGAATGTAAATCTTATGTGAACTAACTGTGCATTAACGATATATTTCTTGATTACTTACGATGATCAGATGGCATTTGAATTATGAAAACACGATTGACTATCAAAGTAAAGCTAATGAAGTGACAATTCATTGTCATGACTTTCTCAGCTTAATTACAGTTAGCAATTTTACAGTTAGCAGTTAGCTAAACTGTAAGGGTTTCTTAAAATACTTTTTTCAATCTTAACGAACGGCTTTTCATGTTATATAAAATGGGAAAAAATTTATTCCTAAAAAATTTTCTAAAATAATTTTTTAATAACTTTTTTATGTAATTAATTAGGTATCTTCATTAACTTTTATTTATATTTATTGTAAATAAAATTTAATTTAAATTTTTGTATGTTTTGCTTATAATTTACATTATTATAAGAAGGGCGGAGAGGTCAACATTATTTTTGTTAAATAATCCTTACGTAAGATGAGGAGGGGGGTTGCCAAAATCTTACGGACCCTTATGTTGGGGGGGGGGGGAGGCAAAAATTTCGGGGGCATGAATAATTTAATTTCATTGTATTGTTATGCTATGCTAAATTAATTTTTAATTTTATTATTATTTATTATATTAATTACGCGTAAAGGGATTTGTTTAATTCTTTCGAAAAATAATGTCTAAGATGCCATATTTTGCATTTTTTTTGGTTTAATTTAGTATTAACTTTTTTCGTAACTTTTTTTGACATAATTTGAACTTATTTTTCTAAAATAGCGTGCTTTTTTAAGCACTTATTTTTCAAAAGGCCGTGCTTATTTATCCGATCTCTAGTAATAAATATTACATTGGTCAAACCAAACAACGATATTAAAGCGGAAGCAACTAATACTGGATTATCAGAGCATGCCATCCAGACTGCACACGTTTTCAGTAGGGACGATATCAGTATTCTCGCCACGGAGAAAAACTTCACGAAAAGAACCTTCCTTGAAGCCGCTTATACATATTGTAATGATATTTTTGACCAGCAGCCGATATTTTTGGATGATTTTTGTCTTCTTGGTGGTTTTGATTCTGTTGGAGTCACTAATCGATTTGCACCGCGATTCAAAGACTTGTTTTCATGTTGGCAAGTCGGTATTTAATTATTTAATGCCAATAACTCAACAATGACTCAAAATTGTTACACAATACACTACTTATAACACAAATATTATTGTTTTTCTGTAATGAACTAAAGGTGTTGTGAAACCAGTGATAAATCTTGCGAACGTGAAGCTAAAATTAAGAGTGTTTAGAAGAAATTTGATGCATACTGTATAATTTGAGACTTACGAGGGAATTTGTTGTTATAAGGTTGGAAGAAGGTTCGTTGAGCGGAGGACGTTGCGAGTCCACGTAAAATTTGTGCGTTTCCAATTGTGATATCATAATTTGCGTTAATTTGTCAGCCGATTAACTGATTAAGTCAGGGAGCATATCCTGATGGTTGATAGTGCGATTGTATAAGAAAATATTGTTTGCGTTTTGTTTCAAGCTGAAATAAAACAGAAGATTAAAATTTGGTATTTTGATGATAGGAAAATTTAATAACGCCGACCGCCATTTTGCATTTATACGACCATTATAATTTTAACAAAATTTACTTACCTCAAATGGAAATTGGATTGAATTTGTATGGAATAGAAGAATACACGTGTGTAATCAAGGCGATTATCGAAGAAATTTCACAAGAACAAAACTATCCGATCAACTCCGGTAACCAAAGTTCAGTAGCAAAAACACCTGTTGCATCCAGTGTGATACGGGAGCATTTGACCAACAACAACGAGGAAAGCAGTGGACCTTTCTTGTTCTCGTTTTTTGATGCTTACATCAAACGATTAACATCTTATTTTGATATCGGTGAGTGTTGTTATGAATTGTTGATATGATTTTGGAATTAATTGTTTGCCTTTTCTCCATTTAGTCCTGAAGATGGAGTAATAAATACTCTGAAACGTCGACAATCATAACATAGTGGTTTGATTTTCATGCCCATTCAACCCGTTATTCCGTTTGGTTTATCAAAAATACCGAACATAAAATACACAAAAAACCAAAACAAAGGCGGTACAACAGTAATGGTACTGGTACAACAGTAATGGTAAGGCGTACGTCCCGTCGTATTATGGTTTTGTATATGAGCAGTCTGTTTAATGGAGATAGTTTGGTGCAGTGGCCGAGCAGTGGATGAAGCGCAGCTATGTTTTCTATGGCTATTTTTGTTAGGGGCTTGGCTCAGAAGTATTACTCCAGGGTGTCTCCGTTCAGAACATATTTAGAGAGGAAGTTGGGGATCTTCAAGGACGACATTCTTTTATGGGGATTGGACATAGCAGGGCTATTTGTTCTCGAGAAGTAGGTAATCGCACTTTTGGATGGGTTGACTTAAAAACAACCTATAACTACTGTAGTAGGTGTTATCATCCGCATAAAAGACCCATTTTGTCTGTATATCTCGTGGGGAGGGAATGTCGTGGATGTAAACGTTAAAAAGGGTCGGGGCGAGGACAGATTCTTGAGGGTTGCCGGCAGTCATAGTCTTGATGGTGGATTTGGATTCCTCCATTCTGACTTTTAAATGTCTGTCTTTGAGGTAAGATACTATTAAGTATGTATACTACAGTGAGATCTGCCTGGATCGGTTTGAAAATCAGGCCTTCGTGTCATACTTTATCGAAAGCCTTAGCTATGTCGAGGAAGAAGGCTCCGGTGGCATGATTTTTGTTCCAGTGCTCTAGGATATGCTCCATGAGGTGTAGTTTTGATGAACTTTCGAGTGTCTTGGTCGGAAGCCACAGCAAAATTTTGCCTAGGGAGAGGAGAAGACTTATGAAGCAGTAGGATGTCGAGGATTTCGCAGATCTTGATTGGATTTGAGGATCATGATATAACATCGGCCACTTTCTATTGGCTTGCAAAGTGTCTAAGGGTGAAGATGGTATTAGTGATGGAGACAAGCGCCATAATTCCCGACTTTCCCAAATTCACTCCAGGTATAAGGTACATGTATTAGTTGCAAATAAAAAATCGAAAGAAGTGTCGTTGGAACGAAGTTCTTTATGCTTTAATGTATTATTTTCACCATTTTTTCATTGAAAAAAAGTCAAGTAAAGATTTCGAGCTATACGAAAAATAGTAGTACATTACTGGCCGAGCATCGAAAATGATCCGTTACTGGGCGCGCAGCTATATTAAAAAGCGAGCGTAAGCGAGATTTTCACATATACATATGCTAACCTACTTTTGTAAGTAACAAGATTGTTATGAATATTAAACGCACAAATCACCAACAAAAATTATTATTTCTGATTTATAAATTCAAAAACTTGTAACTAAAATTGCTGTAAAATTATTTCAAGTTTAAATTTTTTACGATTTTCGGTAAACTTTAATACAATACTTGTACGGAAAATGTTTCACTTTACTCGGAGCTTGTAACTTTGCTCCTCGTCAGTAATGTATCATTTTCTTGACTTTTAGGTAAATAACTATTTGAATGTTGTTTTATAATTTTTAGATTTATTGTTGACCTTTTATTTTATCTTTTTTAAAATTGTTTTTTAAAATTTTTTAAAATTTTATAATATCTAATTATCTAAAAGTAGATAGGTAGATAGATTATTAAAATATTAATTTATCAATTTCGTTAGTTGGCAATATCCCTTTTCAATTTGGATTTTTGTAACGTTTATAAAAGATTAGCTCGTTCTCGATCGGAATGTCCGGATACCGGCCGACATTAGTACAACAACGTCAAACGGTTGAAGTGAATAGAAACGAAGGTCAATTAATGTACTTAAATTAAATAATTTTATTAAAGCTTGTTTAAATAGGAAGAATACTTTATTACAAATAGAAAAAATGTCAGCCAGTAATAAAAAAAATCAAGACTGAACGTCTTTATAGTTTACTGCAGACATTTTTGCAGCCAACTTCTATTATTTTCTAAAAAACGTTCTTCTTCAAATTCTGGTATGAAATATGTCAATTTAGTGTTTGAATTTTTCCATATAGCTTCAAGTTTAAGCTTTGGACCATTACTTGATACGTTAGATATTTCTTGACATATCGAAGACAACAACTTGGCACCAAATTTATTTTTTGCGGTTTCGTCCAACAAAGTCGATAACTCCAAAAAGCTCATCATTTCTTCATGTACAAGCGGTACTAGCACTTCACCCAAAAATTCCCAAAAGGTGGGAATGTCGATAACGAAATCTTCCCAATACGAAAATACTATTTTCAATCGATCGGAAAAGTCTTCTTTTGCAACAATTTTGCTTCTAACAAGAAGAGCAAAAATTTCGCCAGTTCGTGTTCTTACATTTTTGGATCGCTCTAAATTTGTAAGAATCGTATCTTCTATTACTTGGGGAAGTAACGAACGGGGAATATCTTGAATTTCTTGTTCACATTCTTTGATGCTACAATTTCCAATGCAGTATTCCTCAACTGTATTTTTAAAGGCCGTTTTATACTTTGATATTACCTCCGGAGTCATACTTTCAGGCTTTGAGGCTGGTTTATCGATGACCGCAGTTGATGTTGCCTTTTTAAGTGGTAACGTTGGCTTTAGATTAAGGGTAACATCAGCAAATGATGAGCGTGACACATCTTTAGAAAACGAGTAACGCATTGGTCGTAGGTGGGAAGCAGACTCAGAAATTAAAACATTCGATGTTGCTTTCTGAAGAGGGGTCAGCGACTGTTTAGGCAAATCATTCCATCTATTACTAGAAAATGTATTATGAGAACGCCTGTTTGAATAATTTAAATTATCATACGACCTGTATTGTAGACCAGAGTGTGACGAACCACGAATATTGTTCACTTGCTTATTCCTAATTGTATCTGACCGAATATTGCTGCTTAGATAATACGAATCTTTTCGGTTCTCATTTTCATAAAGGTTCGTGTTGCTCGACGATTGTCTTCGTGTACATTGAGAACCGTTTGCCCAGTTTTGGAATGGTTCCGTCCTTTCAAGTTTATTAACGGCAGGAAGAGTTTCGGTTCTTTTCAACCTACTAAACTCAACGCTAAATTTTTGCTTCTGATGAACTGTTGCCCGTCCATCCGATGACTCTTTTCGGGTGTCGTTTGATTTAGCAGGCATTGGAGCAGGTAAACTTGTTCTCTCAATTTCTTCTTTTTGCGCTTCCATATTAATCTCCATAATTTTTTTGGGAGCAGAATTTTCCAACCTTGGTACCCAGCCATTCAATCGAAGATCTATGTTATCTAAAAGCATAAATCTAATTCTACTGCTCACTTCAGTCGGATTTTTGGTGGCGATTCGATGCATAGTTTCCATAATTTCGCTGACATTTTGCTTCAGGCTTTTGTCTAACATTTGACCAACGGTAGTAAGAAGTTTGCACAATCCTTCAAGACTTTCTTCGTCACCTGCGGAAAGCAACGATTTCAAACAATTCAACATAATACTAGCGGTTAAAATTTTTTGTTTATATAATTCTCCCATAAATTTAACAGCCCCAACAGCTTTCTTTCGCATGTTTGTTTCGTATTCATCAAATTCATCTTGCAGAACTTTCTTTCCGACCAGATCCACACAATTTTGAATATCTTTCAATTTCTTATTGCGTAATTCGTCGCTTTCCTTATTTTTTTCAAATTCTCTTTGGCATCTTGAAACCAAAAAATAAAGAAATTTTATTGGATGGATTTCTCCCATTTGATTTTCTTCCAAAACGACAATATCAGCCATTGCAAAACAAAGCTGAGCATAAACCGTGCTAAACTTCGGTTCAGATATAGATTTTTCAAAAATCATGTCGATCACACCGCGCATTCTTTCGCTAGTTCCGATATCCAATAACAAAATCTTGCTCGTCAAAATCTGAAATTTTTCGGGAGTGAGTTTATTCAACATCGAACGAAAGTTTTTGTATATTATGTTTGTTTTTTGCTCTTCTTTATTTAAATTTTCGGCAGTTTCAACATGTGATGGACGCCATGCATTTTCACAAGTTTTTAATTTGACGTCAGCTTGAACAAACATCGAAAATTTGTTAATTGGCTTCCTGTTGTTGACTTCCAATTCGTTACTCGCTTTTCCAAATTTGGGTAGAAAGTTGGACAGTTTCTCCATGGTAAATCCAGCTGGTTTGCTAATGGTTCGCAAACTTTCTGGTACATTTCCTAGGAATTCAAATGTTTTGCACCTTTCCTTTATAGATAATAAAAATTCACGTGAATAACTTCGCGAATCAATCATTTTGTTTTCTTCAACCAATGCTTCTTGCTCAACATTCGCTTCATCTGAAAAGTTGGATACATCTGGTTTTGTTTCAATTGTGGTGAATTTGGAATCAGCTGAAATATTATTGGAATCCTGGCACATATTTTGTTTATTTTCGGCACTAAAATGCTGTTGGATTGGAAGTGCTTCTTCAATATATTTTTGAGCAGCATTTTTCGACATTTCTACCGTTTTACTATTCGTATTTGGTTTGGCTTCAATGTTTGGCAATTCGACAACTTCTTCGTTTTTTGATTCATTTGTCACACCAACGGAATTCAAATGTACATTATGTTTATTTTCGGTAACACCAGAAATACTGAAAGGAGGTTCTTCCATTGACACAGTTTCTTTATTTTTCTTGAGAACAACATTTTTTCTCTTTTTTTTGTGAATATCTTGACCAGCTACTTTAGACTCACCATTTTGTTTTGAAACTGTATTGTTTGAAGAATCGGGCATAACTTCTACATTTTTAAATTGCTGCTCTTTAGGCGCAACCATTTTGTTGGATAAACCAGGCTGTTGTAAGGTTGGATTTACTACATCGGCGTTTGTATCTTGAGCATGCTTATTATTTTTATTTCCTTTTCTTCCAAATCGCTTTCTTCCCATAATTATTATTTATACAAAAATTGTTATATTTGAGTTTTTCGTTTGTTGATTTTTAATTATATTATTTCCATTATTGCTCGCTTATATAGAAATTTCTTTATAATTTTTAAATTGGTAATTGATACGATTGAAAACATGGTATCATGTATTCAAACATTTTCTATGGTGATTAGTGATTACCATAATATTCAATAAAAATGTCGGCTTATCAATACTGAAGTAATGATTTCTTAATCTCAATTTAAAATATAATTTATTTTTCGATAAAATTCTACAAATCTTGCAAATATTACAAGTTAATATTTATTCAGTTTCTCTTTTATTGATAACAAATATTAAAATTTGGGCAACCAAATTTCAATATATCATCGACTGCATATGATATTAAAAGAAAAACTAAAAAGTAAAAAGTTTGAAGGTAGTACCTTATCTAATCTGATAGGTCAATTCGACTACAGTGACTTTATAGAGACAGTGACGACACGAGCCCCTAAATCGGTCCAAGATGTTGCAAAATCCACTTATTCGGCCCAAGATGTTGCAAATTCAAGCAAAAAATATATGCTTTAGAATGGCCATATGCTTTAAATTAAAATATTTTCCATTTCTCATGTTAATAAAATGCACCAATAACGTAAAAAAATTAATTTTTATTCTGCCTTAAACTATATATAAGCAAAAGCATTGTAGCCAATCAGAAGTCGGACATCGTTTGTCGCCACTGTCTCTATAAAATCACTGTAAATTCGACTAACGGCATTTTAGTTATTTTTTTATCTCTTTTATTGGTTGCTCAAAATACTTAACAGCTTTAATATAAAAATAATAACCGATTCCGTGACCTTTTAATCTTCTCTCATGTTGTTGACATGGCCAAGAAAACCCCTTCAACTCTAAATTCAATCAAACCCAAACTACAGACCTACCTCCCCGCCGTCCCGGTATCAAACATTAATCCAATTTCATCCGACAGAATCTCCTCCATTGTACTAGAGGTCGAGAACAATCGATAGCGCTATCGATGATTATCGATAGTAACTACTATCGAAAGCCATTGATAGTTTTCTGTAGCTATCGATAGTTTTCGATAGTCGTGACAAGTGACAGGTTCCTTCAATACCGGCAATATACCTTTATCATTACTAGAGACCGGATAAATAAGCATGGTTTTTTGAAAAATAAGTGCTTAAAAAAGCACGCTATTTTACAAAAATAAGTTCAAATTATGCCAAAAAAAGTTACGAAAAAATTTAATAGTAAATTAAACCAAAAAGAAAATGCAAAATATGGCATCTTAGACATTATTTTTATAATATCTTATAATTATGTCTTAAAATTAAATTATAGTTTATAATTTTTATAAAACTACGTAAAAAATGTTTTGTGGTGTTATTTTGGGGCCCCTGCTTATGACCAATCTTTCATCATCATGTCAGCAATTATAAATATTAAAAATAAGTTCATAATAAGCACAAAAGTAAAAAAATAAGTTCAAGTAAAAGCAAATAAGCAAGAAATCGTAAAAAAAGCATCAAAAACTATACGTTAAAATACATCTTTTTATGTAATTCGTCCACATCTCAAATTTTAAAGAGCTGCTTTTAAAATTGACAATAAGTACAAATGCTTAAAATCCGGTCTCTAATCATTACTATAGTGATTCCCAGGAAAGATGACGATTGCGACACAACAAAATCGTATGAACGTAAAATCGTAAAAATCGTAAAAAAATCGTAAAATCGTAGCCAAGAATTCTTAGTCAAATGAAGTGCCTCTTTTTGCGTCGGGGGTTAAAAACAAAAAGGTTGTATTGTATGTATTCTTATTTTAAATTAAAATACACGTCATTTGACTAGGAATTCTTGGCTTAGTTCATACGATTTTGTTGTGTCGTAATGGTCATTTTTTCTGGGAATCACTATAACATCATAACTTTTGATTTTTATGAATAAAAATGTAACGTTAGTTATTTAAGCATTTTGCACTTTCAACAGATGCCAGTTTTTTTGCTAAGAAATTTGTTTCCTATATTTAATATCCACTATTGAAAACTATCGATATTTATCGATGGTATATAAACGTTGCCTATTGATAATTATCGATAGTGCCGCCTATCGATTATTTTCGACCTCTACATTGTACTAGTGGAACGCAAAAGATGGGAATTGCTAGTCCAGAAAATGAACCATCGCAAACTGTCTTTCACCAATTGTACTACAAATACGGCCGAAGAACACTTCATTACTACATCCTCTGTAGAAAACTACAGATGTCTAGCGAAAATCTTTACCGAACTCAAATTCAGACACAATTCATCAACAAACTACGGGAAGATAAACCTATAAAAGTAGTCCAGAGAGAACTTCCGGTAGAATTCTCTCCCGAAGCCATCCAGTGTGACCTAATTGCAGCTGGTCTAGCAGTGCTAACTGTATTACAGTACTAACTCAATTTAGACAAAAAATTTCCACTGGTTTCATTCACAGTAGCAATGGAAACAACTTCTGGAGGAAAGATTTTCAACATCTGCAAGGTGTTGAAGATTAACGTCCGAGTTGAAACCTCTCACCCTCGATCCGACGCCACCCAATGCCACAGATGGCACAAAACAACTGTGGCTCTTATCACAGATGTGTAAAGAGTAGGCTACCACCACACATCTACCTGTACCAAACCCCCGGAGTTCCAAGCCAAGTGCGTAAATTACAATTTAGCCCATATTTACCTATATTTATCAGGTTCAACCAATAAATTTCCAGTTGTAGGTAGGGAACAAAAAAGTCTACTGCGATATTCCATTTCCTCGATTCTACGTCCATACTGTATGAGTTCTTCAACCGTAAAAATTTCTAAGCAAGAAAGTCCTATTTGAACGTGTGGAAGTAAATTGCCTCTTATTGTGTCTACTCGGGAGCTCAGGTGGTTTATTAGAAATTTTATTGTACAAATCCTCCATAACCAAAACATACAATATCAATTTTTCGTCAGCACCGTGGGTTCGCTTCCTAATTTCAGCCTCTAATCGAGTCTCGTATCCAGGCGGTAAAAACGATGCCCTAAGTTGACTGACCAAGTCATCCCAATCATTAACCCTTCGTTTCATGGTGTGCCAGATTTGGCACATACCGAAGTTTTGATTATATTTCTTACGATTGACGTTAATGCCCAATTTTAACTATTGCAGCATATTTGTATAATACCTAGGAATAGATAAAATTGAAAAAAAATTTTCTAGGGCACAACGGTATTGATTAGGCATAAGAAGAATCAGAATTTTTTATAGTTGGGAAATTTTCAGTGTGACGTGTATTTGTTTACAAGTTTTGTACTGAAAATTTTCCAAGGAAATTTATGAAATTGGTATGGTAAAATAGTAAAGGTATATAATATAGTGCAAAACAATAGTTTTCATTTTTTAAGTACATATTATTGACCAAACGGCGCAATAAAAACGGTATGTGCCATATTTGGCACATCATGATCATAATGAACACTATGCAATCATTACCATATTTGTAATAAAATTTATTGTATTCAAAAAAGGGTTATAACTTCCAGGTAAAAAACTTGGGGTCCGTCAAGTTGGCCCCTCCACTTTGGAATTTAAAATTTTTTTTTGATTTATTGGAAAGTGCTGGCAAGTGCTGTAAACTTTTTTGAGAGTGCTGGGTCTGTTCGTTTTTTATTAGAAAAATGCCGTTTTCGGACCGAGAGGGGCCAACTTGACGCAGCCCCTCCACTTTGGATTTTTAAATTTTTTTTTATTTTTTGGAAAGTGCTCGCAAAGTGCTGGAGAGTGCTGTAATTTTCTTTGAAAGTGCTGGGTCCGTTAGATTTTTATTAGCAATTGAAATATTGACATTTGACAGAAGCGTCAAGTTGGCCCCTCTTTTTTTCAAATTTAATAAAAATTAAATTCTTTTAAATATTATTTAAAACTACTCTTGAAGTGCTGGCGAGTGCTGTAAATATTTTGAAGATACACATTTTATTAAAAAATTTACAGAAGCTTTGAAAAAATAAGCTCCGAGCAAGATGCAGTGAATTTAGAAACACTTTAAAAACTAGTTTTCAACAAATGGATGCTTGGATTCTAGATCAATATAAATAAAACAGGGATATTTCTCTTAATTAATTAATTTCGACTTTAATTTAAATTTTAAATACGGAGAACACCAGAACACCGAAATCAATCTAGAATCCTTTACACACACCAACCCTCATACAATGAATGGTTCAGTCGCCAATAGAAAAAATATTTAATAAAGCAAACGGAGGAATATAATATAATTAATAATTATAAAGTAAAGCGTTTGTCATAAACTTTAATAAAACTAAATATCACACTTTAGTGCCAAATCTGTGATAATCGTTCGATAATCGATAATATTCGTTATTTTTACAGGACCGTACTTCGGCATCGTGTTTATTCAACAACCTGTGTTCAAATTAAAAAATTCTAAGTTTTGTTTATGTATATCATCTATATTATTAACTAGCTGGCCCGGCAGACGTTGTCCTGCCTCAGATTCTGAATAATAATCATTTATTCATGCCCAGTTTTTTCACTAAAATGATCCTATAGATAGGAAATAAGTATAGAAAAATATGACCGAACTACAATAAAACAACAATGCGTTCTGTCATGTTTATCTATACTTATTTCCTATCTATCGGATATCTATAGGATCATTTTAGTGAAGAAACTGGGCATTAGAAATGTGATTGTAACCTTCGGTTTTTGCTTTGATGAATATTTATAAAAGTTGCGTCTTTTGTAGCATCCTGTATAAATTATAAATTAGCGGACCTGGCAAACTTTGTCTCGCCCCAATTTAACGCCTTTAGATAAACTCCAGAGTGATAATAAAACACAGTTATTTCAAATTTCAATGTTATTTATTTGAATGGAATCGAAATCAGTAGAGAGCGACACATTACTCATGCATGTGACGCGGGCTTCCAACATAAGAGCTGGGAGAATGGTCAAACGACCGATGTTGGCCGCGTCTCCTTCAGTAGCGATGGCGTCACGCAAGTGGATGTACTCGTCTGATCGTAACTTCGACTGATTGAAACGAATGAAATTGAGACGCTCCGTTTCGACCTTGACGTACATGTCGACGCAGTATTGTTGAAACAACCGGCGATATCTTAACAGATGATTGTCAACATCTTGCCGAATCATCAATCGGTACACATAAAAATTCATGGAGCTGACCTTCTTATTCGTTTCTGCTCCTGAAATATGAATTCGAACTTAGTTGTAGAATGAAAACGGAAGTGATGACTTGTAAACAATCCTGTCGTTGGATCGACCATTTTTATATTCAAGTGATAGCCGTCCTCTCCACGACAGAACATCAACGGGTATTGAAGTGCATCATATGACCGATGAGTCTCGCACACGCGCTGCAATTGTCAACCATCCCGACGCTTGAGAACCATATCGCGTGATTCCATATTCTCGCCAACAATAACCACTGCGACTTCATTGATAGTAGGAGCATTACCTTATAACTGGGGTTGTAACCGGGTTGATCGACAACTTCGGCTCCAAATGACGTCATTTGAAAGCATCCGTTATATTTTTGTGTATTCGCCAGGAAATGTTTTGATTGGATGGTATTTCCATAAAGAAAGGAATACAATGGGTTCTGGTGGATGAGTCAAAGCGGGCAATTTCACCTTGCCACCAGCGCAGCATAAACCGGGGGTTTCCGATTTAAACTTCAATGCAGCACAAACCTGTGTATAATGGGCACGTGTCCTTTCATTCCTTTCTGCAAGTTCGTCTTGTGTTTGAGTATTACGGACATTCTGAGAAATTATTGCACGACGTGTACGTCATCCAAGGTTTGATCGTCGAATAGAAGGCATTAGTCAAGTAAATAACTCTCCCTAAAAAACAACAAAGTTTGACTTTGTTGTTTTTTACAACAAACAACAAAAAAAAACCAAAATTCTTTAAAAAAAACTTACGGAATAAATGTTTCGCAATGAATGCTCTCAATCCAGTTGGATATCCTCACTTTATCTTTACCACTGGCTATAACTCTGCTAGGTACATAGATAGAGTAGCGCCATCTATCCGTTATATTGTGAGTTACTAAATTACAACAAAAATTCCTTACGGATTGTGTGATTGACTCGACGATAATAAACGAAATAAACTAAGGCTAGCTTACGCGTACGCCAACCGATATTTGGACGCTTCACATTTTTCACAGATTTTTAAAAACGACGCGGGAATTTGGACCCGCGACAATTGGACGCATCCAATAATTTGACATTAATATAAAAAAAGTGTTATAAACCTATTTCAACTAAAACGCTCACTAACCAATGAAAACCTTACAAATAAGACTAACGAACGTTTGTTTTTTAATCTCGTTAATACATTTGTGCGCATCAGTTGTAAAACGACTGACAAATGTTTCAGAAATCAAATTAATTAATTCCGCATCATACTTGGGGGGGGGACAACTGCCCCTTTGCCCCCCCTCTAAATACGCCAGTGGTGATTGGCAGGGCCGCGTTAAGGCATGTGAGTACCCTAGGCATATTTTTTTGCCGCCCCCTTAAAATTAAAATTTGAACTTATTATAACAGCATAATATTTATTAGCGACCAAATTTATTTACTTAAACAGTAGACATTTTTTTGTTCTTCGTTTATTTTTATTCTTTATTCTCTTGCATTACTATGCGGTACTTAAAAATTGTTTATGTTTTCTATATAAGCATTATATAAGGAAATATAATTTTTAAATAAGTACAATTTACAATCAAGTTTCTATTTATGTTACATTTTTTATTAGAATTAGTATTTTTGCCGCCCTAGGCAGCTGCCTTTCTGGCCTAATAGATAAATCGGCCCTGGTGATTGGTGTTTTACTTATAAAGGGTTTGTAAAACATACTGTTCGAAATATTTTGTCATAATAATAAAAAAACGGCGTTCCCATAGGTCCACTCTTATTTTTTGTTAAATCGGCAACAACAAATAAAGTCAATAATATCGCTACTAATTTTATTATAATTGACAAAATGTTTTGCAAAATTTAATTAATTTCTCAGAAAGTAATATAAACATTAAAAATATGTCCATTTTACAAAATTTTGTGTCAAATTGACTTCTACGGATTTAGCAATAATGTGTATCTTTAGAAATGCAAAGTTAACTAAAAAATTTTGTTGTTATTCACTCCAAAAAGGAACTTCTTCATTTTTGTTAATTTTTACAAAATATTTCTAACTGTGTAGATTTGTGTAAAATAAATAGTAAATAGGTGGTGTTCACATTTACGCCACTGGTACCTACCCTTAATATTTGGGTTTTGCAGGTAATTTTCATTGTGTAGGGTGATTTTAAAAAAGATAAAGTTAAATACCCTTAAGTACCTGTCTGGCAGTTTAATTGTATAGGGTGATTCTAAAAAAGATTTTAATTTTGCGAATTTGGAACTTTTCCGCGCAATTTTTTGAAGTTTTCTTTCCGTAAGAACATACATAGTATTAGGAAACGTTTAAAAAAAAGATGAATAAAATCGATCCAGCCAATCTCCAGTTATGAGCTTACCAACGAACAGCATTTCATTTTTATTTATATAGATAGATAGATTATAATAGGTATATTATTATATTATCATCTCATTATTCCTGGCCCGACGACAGAGAAGGGGGTCGGAAGGGGGGGGGGAGAGTGATTCCACCTAGGCCAGGATTTAAATTTTTTTATTATCTGACATGAAGTAATCACTTTCATCAAACAGTGGGGGGGGGGCGTAGGTTACTATCCCCGGGCGCCGATTTTCTCTCGACGGCCCTGCATAATCCAATATATTTTTTTCGAATTATTTTAATAAGTTTTGTAATTTATTCGTTTTTAGATATGATAAAAAACCTAACCAAATATAATGTTTATTTATTTATTTTTTAATTTAACAAAAAAATTTTAAGATGCCAAAAAAAATAAAAGTGTACATACAATTGATTTATCAGGATTGCAGTGTTTATCAACTTTTTCTTTTAAATCATCAACACAGGTTGTTGAATAAACACGATGCCGAAGTACGGTCCTGTAAAAAGAACGAATATTAATTATCGATTATCGAACGATTATCACAGATTTGGCACTAAAGTGTGATATTTAGTTTTATTAAAGTTTATGACAAACGCTTTACTTTATAATTATTAATTATATTATATTATATTTCTCAATTAGCTTTATTACATGTTTTTTCTATTGGCGAGTGAACCATTTTACCTATTTTATTTCCATCTCAGTTACACAACTGAAACGAAGTGAGCTGAGCCGAACAGGTATTAACTGAGTCAAAGTGGGAAAAACATAAGGTGAAAAGAACAACAATAGTATATTACATGCCGAGGTGGAAAATGCTTCATTACAGCCAAGCGCTAGGTTAGTTGACTGAGGCGCGAAGCGCCGAAGTCAACTATTAGCGCGACGCTGGAATGAAGCTTGACACCGAGGTATGTATACTATTTTATTCACAATCAGATGGTAAATAACAAATAATTAAAATTTGTATTAAATTATACGCTGCTTTTCACTTTATTTCATTTTTGAAAAGAAAAAATAGTTTATCAAGTTGGTATAAAAATTAAGCAAATTGCTGTTTATGTCAAACAAAATGATGGTAAATATTTGAAATTGTACTTTAATTATTCTGTCTAAATTAACAATATTGTTATAAAACTTACATTTTTAAAGTAACTAAAATAAAATTAGATTAGTTAGCTTGCACTAAATTTGCACTTGACATTTGACATAATCTTAATTAATTTGACGCACATTATTTGTTAGTTTCTTTTCTTGCCATCATGCGACTTTGCAGGTCGGGAAGTGATCACTTCCCGACCTGAGGTAGGTTGGGAAGTAAAACAAAATAGCTCTGATTGGTTGGCAAGTGAAAGTAAACAATAAACTGCTTCCCAACTTTTTAAAAATCAGGAATGTATCGATTACTAACCGATTGTGAATAAAAGTACACTACCAACCATGATACAAAAATTATTTACGAACCAAATCATATTTACCAATGTTTACTATCAACATAACCTCAACATAACATAAACGTGACAATGTTTACTATTCGCGATTCCAGCTAAGTGAAGCGACGTCTAGCGGAAGAAATGTGAACTAGTCTAAATGAGTAGTTTGTCATAAATTTACTTGTATGTTATGGTCATTTATGGTGTTATAATCGTTTTTAACGCTGAATACTTTGTAAGTGCTTGCATTTGGAAATCCATTTGTTATTAGGCGAACAAGGAAATAATTGATAACAGAAAAGGGTGGATGAAAAGCTTCAAAATACATGGTTGTGTGCAGTAAACATTTTAAATCAGAAAATTATATTTTATTTATTTATATAAAGTACTTTTCAATTGTTTAATTTACAAATTTCAGGATGGTTCATATTTATTCCCATGTTCCACATATTTATTTGTAAATTCCTTGGGAATGAACCGAGTTTTTGCTTGTTTACCCCAATCATTTGCTTTATAGATAGCACGTTGTACCTGGAAAAAACAAAATCGATGTTACTTATTCTTAAATCCACCACATGGATTTGAATGGACCATCGACATGGTCTTCTAGGAATTCATTTTCCACTTCGTCAGCCGTATGTATAATGCAAAAGCAGAATTGGGTAATCGGTTAATCATTCTTTGGTATAAATCTTTATCGGCATTAATATTTTTTAAATTAACTTTAATGTGAATGTAGCAACAATATTTGGTAACATCTTCTACTGTTACTTGATATTTATCTATAGCCCCCTTTTTCATGTTAGACCACAAACATTTTTTGTCGGTTGCCGAGAGCTGTTCTAACTCGTCTAAATTATTTCTGAAATCAAAAAATTATAAATAAATAAATCATCTTCAGTTAAAAATAATCTTACCTGCTGCAATATATTAAAGCTCCGACTACATGCTTACAGCATTCCGATGCTCCAGCTTTACACGAACAAGAGAACTTGGATATTGACAAATTTTGTTTTATTAATTGATACTATCACTTCATGAGGCGGTGACGACAAAGCTGTAGTTTGTAGAACTAAGCTATAAATGTAGTGAAATTCGTCGTCACTAGGCGTTTTTCCACACAATAATACAATATGCTTAGCGTTTGCTCAAGCATCCCCGTTACAAAAGTTTCTAAACGCACTACTTCCACAGAATTGCAAAATACTGTTTATTGTTAACAGTTTATTCATATTTAACTATTATTTAAACTTAAACAAACAGGGTTGTTAGTAAATAGGGATAAACCACTTCTTCTTTGAATTCCACTTTGACAACTTTTGCATACTTCTAATTTCCTTAAATGGTGAACAACGAACAACCAACCGAGTTAAAACATATAGGGGGACATACGACACGATGTATGCTTCATGGCACAAACCACAACACGTTTATAAACACGTTAAAGTGTTTTTTATAATGCATAGTAACCTTGTTTATGATAGCAAAACTTAAAAGTTACTCATTTGTAGCGGCCATTTTGAATATTTGGTCACGTGACTTTCCTTAACTTGAATCGCGAATAACCATAATCTCCACATAAACAAATGAGGCGTTTACCTTTTTAAACCGACCAATCCGGGCTATTTCCCAATTTAGCTCAGTTCGTACTCAGTTGTAATGGGCGCTCCAGACTCTCGCGAGAACAGCACGAGAACGCGAGAACATCACGAGAAACGAGAGTGTGGAGCCGATTCTCGTGTTCATTTTTAGCTTCTCGCCTTGCAGGCCACTCCAGACTCTCGCGAGAACCTCGCAAGAACATCGTGAAAAAACAAGGACAACACGAGAAAAGAGAGAGTGGAGCTGATTCTCGTGTTCCTCATAAGTTCTCGCCTTGTTCTCCACTTGTTGTCGGTTTTTTAATGCGAGACAAAGGAGTCGAGATCGCGATAACACTCCCACACATGCACATTTGCATTCTTCAGTTGTGCCTGACTCACCGATTAAATAGTAGTATAATTAATTGTGAATTAAAATGAGCGTAAATTGGAAAACGAACAAAAATTGGCATTTATTGATTGCCTTCAACCAGAACCAGCTTTGTGGAAAACAGACATAAAAGGCTATAAAAATAAATCGAAAAAAATCATGATGCTTGGGTGTGGATTAGCACAATAATGTAAATACCCGTCGAAGAATTTAGAAAAAACAAAGATTCTCTGATTGCAAATTATAGAGGTTATAAAAATAGAGAGAAAAAATCAGTGAATTTGGGAGTAGGTGCCTAACGACTACGATGTCTATAAGTCCATTTGGTTTGCGCTATGGACTCCCCTTGGTGATAGTACAAAATGTAAAAACACAATTCATAATAAAATAATGAAAACTTGAAGTTTGACGTATTTACGTCGATTTTATACCAAAAAAATTATCTGCTTTTTGAAGATAATTTGAAGAAATAGATATTTAATTTAAACTGTACTCAATCACACCAGGCCCTACGAACATTCAAGATGCGATTTTGACAAATATTAATTGTCGAAATAAAAAGTACTGTTTACGTGTGATCGGGTGTTGGTACGTTTACATAATTCGAGCGCTGTGATATTACTGACCTCGTTGGTCTTGTAGCTGTAGCGCAGGCCGGGTTAAAACTTCGCTGCGCTCACAATATGCGCGCGTGTATACAAACTAAAATACGCTTCAACAGTCGAAATAAAAAGAAATAAAATGGCAATATTATCTTTCAAAAAGAACATTATCGGAATAATGAAGTGGAAATGATCACTGGCACGACAGTAAATGCAACAGAAAATCCTGATACGTGTAGTACAATTTTTGAGCACGTATACAAATAGACTTTATTTCAAAAATCATACTTTTAGATGATACTAATCCATTAAAGGGGCCAAAAATTCCAAATTTAAACTTTTCGACATATCACAAAATTAAAGAACTGTTAATCGTTTTAGAAAAAATTATAGGGGCCGTCCATTAATTACGTAAGGACGATTTTTGTAATTTTTGACCCCCTCCCCCCCTTTGTAAGGGCACGTAAGATTGTGGCAACCTCCCCCCCTCCCCCCCACATCTTACGTAAGGATTATAAAAAAAAATTAATTGACCCCCTACCCCTTTTTATTAGGGTTAGGGGGGGGTCAATTTTTTTATTAAAAATTATTAATCATTTTTTGTTATTGGTATGTACATACAATTTAAAAACCTGTTTTTTGAGTTTTGGGTATTTTTAAATTTTGAATATTTTTAAATTTTAAATTTAATTTAAGAAAATGGTTTAAAAACCTTACGTAAGGACTGCGTTGGACCCCTCCCTCCCCCACATAAGGGTCCATAAGATTTCTTATACCCCCTCCCCCCCCCCCTAAACCCTTACGTAATTAATGGACAGCCCCATAGAAATTTATTTAAAAAATCTGCACTGTAGTACTGAGAACCTTGTGTGTGTGGATGTTTTCCAATTTTCGATGTAACACGATAGAAAATCACTTCTCGCCGAGATTCTCGCGATAGTCTGAAGCGCCCATAACACTTCGAAAAAGCAAGATCAGTTAGGTTAGGGTGGGAGGTGATTGAAGCGGCGTTCAGATAGAGATTCTTGTCTTGTTCGGTATGGCACGGCACAGCACATCTATTGAAACGGTGAAAAGAACACCCATTTAACAGAGTACCTGAGTATCTCAGTACAATCTCACTTAAAATAGGTGAAAAGAATACAACTAAATTGTATGAGGGTTGGTGTGTATAAAGGATTCTAGATTGATTTCGGTGTTCTGATGTTCTCTGTACTATTAAATTTTTTCGTAACTTTTTTTGGCATAATTTGAACTTATTTTTGTAAAATAGCGTGCTTTTTTAAGCACTTATTTTTCAAAAAACCATGCTTATTTATCCGGTCTCTAGTAATGATAAAGGTATATTGCCGGTATTGAAGGAACCTGTCACGTGTCACGACTATCGAAAACTATCGATAGCTACAGAAAACTATCAATGGCTTTCGATAGTAGTTACTATCGATAAATCATCGATAGCGCTATCGATTGTTCTCGACCTCTAGTACAATGGAGGAGATTCTGTCGGATGAAATTGGATTAATGTTTGATACCGGGACGGCGGGGAGGTAGGTCTGTAGTTTGGGTTTGATTGAATTTAGAGTTGAAGGGGTTTTCTTGGCCATGTCAACAACATGAGAGAAGATTAAAAGGTCACGGAATCGGTTATTATTTTTATATTAAAGCTGTTAAGTATTTTGAGCAACCAATAAAAGAGATAAAAAAATAACTAAAATGCCGTTAGTCGAATTTACAGTGATTTTATAGAGACAGTGGCGACAAACGATGTCCGACTTCTGATTGGCTACAATGCTTTTGCTTATATATAGTTTAAGGCAGAATAAAAATTAATTTTTTTACGTTATTGGTGCATTTTATTAACATGAGAAATGGAAAATATTTTAATTTAAAGCATATGGCCATTCTAAAGCATATATTTTTTGCTTGAATTTGCAACATCTTGGGCCGAATAAGTGGATTTTGCAACATCTTGGACCGATTTAGGGGCTCGTGTCGTCACTGTCTCTATAAAGTCACTGTAGTCGAATTGACCTATCAGATTAGATAAGGTACTACCTTCAAACTTTTTACTTTTTAGTTTTTCTTTTAATATCATATGCAGTCGATGATATATTGAAATTTGGTTGCCCAAATTTTAATATTTGTTATCAATAAAAGAGAAACTGAATAAATATTAACTTGTAATATTTGCAAGATTTGTAGAATTTTATCGAAAAATAAATTATATTTTAAATTGAGATTAAGAAATCATTACTTCAGTATTGATAAGCCGACATTTTTATTGAATATTATGGTAATCACTAATCACCATAGAAAATGTTTGAATACATGATACCATGTTTTCAATCGTATCAATTACCAATTTAAAAATTATAAAGAAATTTCTATATAAGCGAGCAATAATGGAAATAATATAATTAAAAATCAACAAACGAAAAACTCAAATATAACAATTTTTGTATAAATAATAATTATGGGAAGAAAGCGATTTGGAAGAAAAGGAAATAAAAATAATAAGCATGCTCAAGATACAAACGCCGATGTAGTAAATCCAACCTTACAACAGCCTGGTTTATCCAACAAAATGGTTGCGCCTAAAGAGCAGCAATTTAAAAATGTAGAAGTTATGCCCGATTCTTCAAACAATACAGTTTCAAAACAAAATGGTGAGTCTAAAGTAGCTGGTCAAGATATTCACAAAAAAAAGAGAAAAAATGTTGTTCTCAAGAAAAATAAAGAAACTGTGTCAATGGAAGAACCTCCTTTCAGTATTTCTGGTGTTACCGAAAATAAACATAATGTACATTTGAATTCCGTTGGTGTGACAAATGAATCAAAAAACGAAGAAGTTGTCGAATTGCCAAACATTGAAGCCAAACCAAATACGAATAGTAAAACGGTAGAAATGTCGAAAAATGCTGCTCAAAAATATATTGAAGAAGCACTTCCAATCCAACAGCATTTTAGTGCCGAAAATAAACAAAATATGTGCCAGGATTCCAATAATATTTCAGCTGATTCCAAATTCACCACAATTGAAACAAAACCAGATGTATCCAACTTTTCAGATGAAGCGAATGTTGAGCAAGAAGCATTGGTTGAAGAAAACAAAATGATTGATTCGCGAAGTTATTCACGTGAATTTTTATTATCTATAAAGGAAAGGTGCAAAACATTTGAATTCCTAGGAAATGTACCAGAAAGTTTGCGAACCATTAGCAAACCAGCTGGATTTACCATGGAGAAACTGTCCAACTTTCTACCCAAATTTGGAAAAGCGAGTAACGAATTGGAAGCCAACAACAGGAAGCCAATTAACAAATTTTCGATGTTTGTTCAAGCTGACGTCAAATTAAAAACTTGTGAAAATGCATGGCGTCCATCACATGTTGAAACTGCCGAAAATTTAAATAAAGAAGAGCAAAAAACAAACATAATATACAAAAACTTTCGTTCGATGTTGAATAAACTCACTCCCGAAAAATTTCAGATTTTGACGAGCAAGATTTTGTTATTGGATATCGGAACTAGCGAAAGAATGCGCGGTGTGATCGACATGATTTTTGAAAAATCTATATCTGAACCGAAGTTTAGCACGGTTTATGCTCAGCTTTGTTTTGCAATGGCTGATATTGTCGTTTTGGAAGAAAATCAAATGGGAGAAATCCATCCAATAAAATTTCTTTATTTTTTGGTTTCAAGATGCCAAAGAGAATTTGAAAAAAATAAGGAAAGCGACGAATTACGCAATAAGAAATTGAAAGATATTCAAAATTGTGTGGATCTGGTCGGAAAGAAAGTTCTGCAAGATGAATTTGATGAATACGAAACAAACATGCGAAAGAAAGCTGTTGGGGCTGTTAAATTTATGGGAGAATTATATAAACAAAAAATTTTAACCGCTAGTATTATGTTGAATTGTTTGAAATCGTTGCTTTCCGCAGGTGACGAAGAAAGTCTTGAAGGATTGTGCAAACTTCTTACTACCGTTGGTCAAATGTTAGACAAAAGCCTGAAGCAAAATGTCAGCGAAATTATGGAAACTATGCATCGAATCGCCACCAAAAATCCGACTGAAGTGAGCAGTAGAATTAGATTTATGCTTTTAGATAACATAGATCTTCGATTGAATGGCTGGGTACCAAGGTTGGAAAATTCTGCTCCCAAAAAAATTATGGAGATTAATATGGAAGCGCAAAAAGAAGAAATTGAGAGAACAAGTTTACCTGCTCCAATGCCTGCTAAATCAAACGACACCCGAAAAGAGTCATCGGATGGACGGGCAACAGTTCATCAGAAGCAAAAATTTAGCGTTGAGTTTAGTAGGTTGAAAAGAACCGAAACTCTTCCTGCCGTTAATAAACTTGAAAGGACGGAACCATTCCAAAACTGGGCAAACGGTTCTCAATGTACACGAAGACAATCGTCGAGCAACACGAACCTTTATGAAAATGAGAACCGAAAAGATTCGTATTATCTAAGCAGCAATATTCGGTCAGATACAATTAGGAATAAGCAAGTGAACAATATTCGTGGTTCGTCACACTCTGGTCTACAATACAGGTCGTATGATAATTTAAATTATTCAAACAGGCGTTCTCATAATACATTTTCTAGTAATAGATGGAATGATTTGCCTAAACAGTCGCTGACCCCTCTTCAGAAAGCAACATCGAATGTTTTAATTTCTGAGTCTGCTTCCCACCTACGACCAATGCGTTACTCGTTTTCTAAAGATGTGTCACGCTCATCATTTGCTGATGTTACCCTTAATCTAAAGCCAACGTTACCACTTAAAAAGGCAACATCAACTGCGGTCATCGATAAACCAGCCTCAAAGCCTGAAAGTATGACTCCGGAGGTAATATCAAAGTATAAAACGGCCTTTAAAAATACAGTTGAGGAATACTGCATTGGAAATTGTAGCATCAAAGAATGTGAACAAGAAATTCAAGATATTCCCCGTTCGTTACTTCCCCAAGTAATAGAAGATACGATTCTTACAAATTTAGAGCGATCCAAAAATGTAAGAACACGAACTGGCGAAATTTTTGCTCTTCTTGTTAGAAGCAAAATTGTTGCAAAAGAAGACTTTTCCGATCGATTGAAAATAGTATTTTCGTATTGGGAAGATTTCGTTATCGACATTCCCACCTTTTGGGAATTTTTGGGTGAAGTGCTAGTACCGCTTGTACATGAAGAAATGATGAGCTTTTTGGAGTTATCGACTTTGTTGGACGAAACCGCAAAAAATAAATTTGGTGCCAAGTTGTTGTCTTCGATATGTCAAGAAATATCTAACGTATCAAGTAATGGTCCAAAGCTTAAACTTGAAGCTATATGGAAAAATTCAAACACTAAATTGACATATTTCATACCAGAATTTGAAGAAGAACGTTTTTTAGAAAATAATAGAAGTTGGCTGCAAAAATGTCTGCAGTAAACTATAAAGACGTTCAGTCTTGATTTTTTTTATTACTGGCTGACATTTTTTCTATTTGTAATAAAGTATTCTTCCTATTTAAACAAGCTTTAATAAAATTATTTAATTTAAGTACATTAATTGACCTTCGTTTCTATTCACTTCAACCGTTTGACGTTGTTGTACTAATGTCGGCCGGTATCCGGACATTCCGATCGAGAACGAGCTAATCTTTTATAAACGTTACAAAAATCCAAATTGAAAAGGGATATTGCCAACTAACGAAATTGATAAATTAATATTTTAATAATCTATCTACCTATCTACTTTTAGATAATTAGATATTATAAAATTTTAAAAAATTTTAAAAAACAATTTTAAAAAAGATAAAATAAAAGGTCAACAATAAATCTAAAAATTATAAAACAACATTCAAATAGTTATTTACCTAAAAGTCAAGAAAATGATACATTACTGACGAGGAGCAAAGTTACAAGCTCCGAGTAAAGTGAAACATTTTCCGTACAAGTATTGTATTAAAGTTTACCGAAAATCGTAAAAAATTTAAACTTGAAATAATTTTACAGCAATTTTAGTTACAAGTTTTTGAATTTATAAATCAGAAATAATAATTTTTGTTGGTGATTTGTGCGTTTAATATTCATAACAATCTTGTTACTTACAAAAGTAGGTTAGCATATGTATATGTGAAAATCTCGCTTACGCTCGCTTTTTAATATAGCTGCGCGCCCAGTAACGGATCATTTTCGATGCTCGGCCAGTAATGTACTACTATTTTTCGTATAGCTCGAAATCTTTACTTGACTTTTTTTCAATGAAAAAATGGTGAAAATAATACATTAAAGCATAAAGAACTTCGTTCCAACGACACTTCTTTCGATTTTTTATTTGCAACTAATACATGTACCTTATACCTGGAGTGAATTTGGGAAAGTCGGGAATTATGGCGCTTGTCTCCATCACTAATACCATCTTCACCCTTAGACACTTTGCAAGCCAATAGAAAGTGGCCGATGTTATATCATGATCCTCAAATCCAATCAAGATCTGCGAAATCCTCGACATCCTACTGCTTCATAAGTCTTCTCCTCTCCCTAGGCAAAATTTTGCTGTGGCTTCCGACCAAGACACTCGAAAGTTCATCAAAACTACACCTCATGGAGCATATCCTAGAGCACTGGAACAAAAATCATGCCACCGGAGCCTTCTTCCTCGACATAGCTAAGGCTTTCGATAAAGTATGACACGAAGGCCTGATTTTCAAACCGATCCAGGCAGATCTCACTGTAGTATACATACTTAATAGTATCTTACCTCAAAGACAGACATTTAAAAGTCAGAATGGAGGAATCCAAATCCACCATCAAGACTATGACTGCCGGCAACCCTCAAGAATCTGTCCTCGCCCCGACCCTTTTTAACGTTTACATCCACGACATTCCCTCCCCACGAGATATACAGACAAAATGGGTCTTTTATGCGGATGATAACACCTACTACAGTAGTTATAGGTTGTTTTTAAGTCAACCCATCCAAAAGTGCGATTACCTACTTCTCGAGAACAAATAGCCCTGCTATGTCCAATCCCCATAAAAGAATGTCGTCCTTGAAGATCCCCAACTTCCTCTCTAAATATGTTCTGAACGGAGACACCCTGGAGTAATACTTCTGAGCCAAGCCCCTAACAAAAATAGCCATAGAAAACATAGCTGCGCTTCATCCACTGCTCGGCCACTGCACCAAACTATCTCCATTAAACAGACTGCTCATATACAAAACCATAATACGACGGGACGTACGCCTTACCATTACTGTTGTACCAGTACCATTACTGTTGTACCGCCTTTGTTTTGGTTTTTTGTGTATTTTATGTTCGGTATTTTTGATAAACCAAACGGAATAACGGGTTGAATGGGCATGAAAATCAAACCACTATGTTATGATTGTCGACGTTTCAGAGTATTTATTACTCCATCTTCAGGACTAAATGGAGAAAAGGCAAACAATTAATTCCAAAATCATATCAACAATTCATAACAACACTCACCGATATCAAAATAAGATGTTAATCGTTTGATGTAAGCATCAAAAAACGAGAACAAGAAAGGTCCACTGCTTTCCTCGTTGTTGTTGGTCAAATGCTCCCGTATCACACTGGATGCAACAGGTGTTTTTGCTACTGAACTTTGGTTACCGGAGTTGATCGGATAGTTTTGTTCTTGTGAAATTTCTTCGATAATCGCCTTGATTACACACGTGTATTCTTCTATTCCATACAAATTCAATCCAATTTCCATTTGAGGTAAGTAAATTTTGTTAAAATTATAATGGTCGTATAAATGCAAAATGGCGGTCGGCGTTATTAAATTTTCCTATCATCAAAATACCAAATTTTAATCTTCTGTTTTATTTCAGCTTGAAACAAAACGCAAACAATATTTTCTTATACAATCGCACTATCAACCATCAGGATATGCTCCCTGACTTAATCAGTTAATCGGCTGACAAATTAACGCAAATTATGATATCACAATTGGAAACGCACAAATTTTACGTGGACTCGCAACGTCCTCCGCTCAACGAACCTTCTTCCAACCTTATAACAACAAATTCCCTCGTAAGTCTCAAATTATACAGTATGCATCAAATTTCTTCTAAACACTCTTAATTTTAGCTTCACGTTCGCAAGATTTATCACTGGTTTCACAACACCTTTAGTTCATTACAGAAAAACAATAATATTTGTGTTATAAGTAGTGTATTGTGTAACAATTTTGAGTCATTGTTGAGTTATTGGCATTAAATAATTAAATACCGACTTGCCAACATGAAAACAAGTCTTTGAATCGCGGTGCAAATCGATTAGTGACTCCAACAGAATCAAAACCACCAAGAAGACAAAAATCATCCAAAAATATCGGCTGCTGGTCAAAAATATCATTACAATATGTATAAGCGGCTTCAAGGAAGGTTCTTTTCGTGAAGTTTTTCTCCGTGGCGAGAATACTGATATCGTCCCTACTGAAAACGTGTGCAGTCTGGATGGCATGCTCTGATAATCCAGTATTAGTTGCTTCCGCTTTAATATCGTTGTTTGGTTTGACCAATGTAATATTTATTACTAGAGATCGGATAAATAAGCACGGCCTTTTGAAAAATAAGTGCTTAAAAAAGCACGCTATTTTAGAAAAATAAGTTCAAATTATGTCAAAAAAAGTTACGAAAAAAGTTAATACTAAATTAAACCAAAAAAAATGCAAAATATGGCATCTTAGACATTATTTTTCGAAAGAATTAAACAAATCCCTTTACGCGTAATTAATATAATAAATAATAATAAAATTAAAAATTAATTTAGCATAGCATAACAATACAATGAAATTAAATTATTCATGCCCCCGAAATATTTGCCTCCCCCCCCCCAACATAAGGGTCCGTAAGATTTTGGCAACCCCCCTCCTCATCTTACGTAAGGATTATTTAACAAAAATAATGTTGACCTCTCCGCCCTTCTTATAATAATGTAAATTATAAGCAAAACATACAAAAATTTAAATTAAATTTTATTTTCATATTACCTGCATTGAAACAGTGTGTTTCAATAGCTGTCAAGACAGTCGAAACACGACAATTTCAGACCACTGCGAATATTGGTCAAACATTAAAATGTTTCTGCCCGAGGACAGAAACACTCAAGTTTCTTACCGCCAACTCTGTTTCCGATTTCATTTCAACCCTGTCAGAATTAAAATAATTTTTCATTACTTCAAATAAAATTTAATTAGTATGACAGCTGTCAGATTAATTGGATATTGTTGTTTATAAGTAATTTTTTTTTGCGCGCGATCGATCTAAATTTTTGCGTATGGCTTCCTACCGATAATTCACCGGGAGGTGAGTACGAGACGAGGGGGGGGAAATTTTTTCTCAGTTTTTCGATATCTAGCGCCGTTGTCGAGTTATTGCTGATTCAAAAAATTTTCGAATTTCAAATATTTATTTTACAAGTTTCAATGCAAAAAAATTTTCTGTTTCAATGCAGGTAATATGAAAAATAGTATGTGTGGCGCGGAGTGAAACGCGATTTCAGACGAAGGTGATGCCAGCCCTCGCTTCACTCGGGCAGGCAAATTTCACCCTCGTCTGAAATCGCTTTGTTTCACCCCTTGCCAAACAATATACTATTACAATAAATATAAATAAAAGTTAATGAAGATACCTAATTAATTACATAAAAAAGTTATTAAAAAATTATTTTAGAAAATTTTTTAGGAATAAATTTTTTCCCATTTTATATAACATGAAAAGCCGTTCGTTAAGATTGAAAAAAGTATTTTAAGAAACCCTTACAGTTTAGCTAACTGCTAACTGTAAAATTGCTAACTGTAATTAAGCTGAGAAAGTCATGACAATGAATTGTCACTTCATTAGCTTTACTTTGATAGTCAATCGTGTTTTCATAATTCAAATGCCATCTGATCATCGTAAGTAATCAAGAAATATATCGTTAATGCACAGTTAGTTCACATAAGATTTACATTCAATTCACACGCGATTCAATGCAATTAACGTATTACTTGCTGAAAGTTTGCTATGCAAGGTATACGGGAAGTCAATGCTCATTTACGTATTAGATTAATGTCAATCAATGGGGGTAAATAAAAACACAGTTTTATGGTGTCAATATTTTGTTTTTAGAATTAAAAATATTACATTATAGTCCTTAGTTTTAATATAACTTATAGTGTATTTTTTGGATTATAATTTCTTTTGTTTTTTGACGTTTGCTTCGTACTTTTCAGCCAATCAACAGTCCAACTTTTTACATTAATATAGTTGTAACTTTATTGTCGTTTGATTTAATTGGTAGTTTCTTAAATTGTTATTGAAATGCATTTGTGACTTCTGAAAAATATAAATAATTATTGAAATGTCAAGTTTTAATAATATTAACCAAGCAATACGAAATCTTACTTTTAATTTTTATTTTTATCATTCAAGTCTTCCACAACGTTCCAATTATGTTAATTTGTTGGTTTTTTTCACAAATTGAATCACAGTGGATAATTTTAACAGGTCAATTATCCAAATCCGGAAAAATCACCAATACATATTTTTTCAGTATAAATATCTTGACATTCCTAAAAAATAAAAATATAATTTTTGTTAAAGTTAACAATGAATACAATACTTGTCTCGCAGAAAACAATACCGGCTTCTTGTACTTTAATACAACTAATAAATGGCGGGACAGATATAAACGCACTGCACGCTAATTCTGCTGATTAAGCGGTCGCCACTTATTTATAACATATTATGTAGGTGGTTGGTTTGTAGATAATTGTTATGCAACAGTGCAGAGGCGTCCAAACTTTTTGCTGCGAGGGCCAGTTTGGTATTTAAATTCATTAGCGGGGGCCAAGCATCGTAAGGGAGCGTTCATAAACTACGTGGTTTGGTCAAGGGGAGGAGGGGTTAGGTAGAATGCTACGCAGGGCTACGTGAGGGTACGGGGGGAGTTATAGTCAAGCTAAGTAGTTTTCTTCATTTAATATTAAAGCAATTTGCAGAATATAAGCGACAACATAATATGGATATTTATTTCCGTATTTGGATTTTTTTTATTATTTATGTCACTATTATACGACTAGGCGAAAAATTTATTTTATTACATATATGAACATTTTTTGATGAACTCTATAAAACTAGTTTTTATATTTATGAAAAAAATTCATAAATACAAAAAAAATTTTCCTAAAATGCCGTTCATAATTTCCATGAAACCACGGGCGTAGCCAGGTTTTAGAATCGGGGGGGGTTCAAGAAAATAAAACGAATAAAAATACATAAAATAGCCGTTTATTCATAAGAACAATATTTAATATGTAATAAACAGATTCAGAGAAAACTTCTGGAATGGAAGGAATCGTCGAAGACCTTTTTCAAGCAGGGGGACAATATAGGCTAAATAAAAAAATTACGTTCAGTTATACCTAGGTACACGTTATAGAATTAATCTTCTCTTCTTCTTTTTAAATATATCCACTACTTCATTCGCATCAATTTCTATCCCATAGTGAATGTTCATGAGAGCCTGTTCAATGACACAAGGCACCAGCGCCCCCACCGACTCGGTTTCTACATTGGATACTGCAAACGAAGTCGAAGGCTCGCTTGCCATCACAATTTTACTGTCGGCATGCAAACTAGTTGTTGGTCCCAAATTATCTTCTTTACGGTTAGCCACTTGACCACACCACTTTTTCCAATACTCCATACCTTTAAGCTTATCGCCTTTTCTTTTGTTTTTCTCCATTTTCTCGTAACCTAAAATGATAATAAAAATACTACTCTATACACCACTGAGAGAACACGACATTGGAGCTGACCAGACACCACAGAGGCACCTGTTCACAAGTTGACTCATGTGACAGCGCCGCCCGTCCTCTTCAACCATATTACAGGGAAGTGGGCGACCCATCACATGATGCCACCGCTGCAGTGGTATTTAAGTGAGAATTATTTCTCGACATTGCATTTTTAGAGTTAAATCTTATTAGTAGTTACTTACTCTTATTAAAAGTGAAAATTCTTATTTAAGTAAAATCAAACACAAAAATAACAAAATAACGTCGTCGTTCACTGTAAATTGCAATCTGCTTAAATACTCTCGCTCGGTCTCGGTAATGAACGCGACATGCGCGCGGTGCGCGTGGGATACGAAACGGCACGACGCGGCATGAAACTACACGAAGATTACCGAATGTGACACGACGACGAGCGGCTCGGCGCGGTGCGCCCGTAGAGAATCCAATCCAAACCACATACTTTTGAGTGTAATTAATTAATATAGTTAAATTTTATCTTAACTTTTCGGGGGGGGTTTGAACCCCCAAAACCCTCCCCCTGGCTACGCCCGTGCATGAAACTATTTGTAAATGCTATGAAGCTTTTTTAATGAAATGCACTTCATTGAATTTATAAAGGGGCTCATAAATTTTAATAAAGCGTTTCATTGAAATTATGAAAAACTTGGTAGGTTCAATAACTTTAATCAATGAATGTAGTTTCATTAATATCATACAAGCATTTTTTTCAGTGTATAAAGGGTTTTCCAATAAGGACTTGACAACTTTGAACTTTAATTGTGAACGCACCCTTAACTATTAGTAAAGTAAAACTATTAGTCAAAACATTTAGTAAAGACAACATTTTCATTATGGTAAAGTACACGAATAAACAACGAAGACAAATAATTGAAATTTACTGCAAAAAATCCGAGTCGGTGACTGCAACTTCATGAGCGCTAATTTCCATTTTTATTTAAACTTTTTATTTTATTTTTGGGTAATTATCGTCCCCAATAGACAAGCAATTCATAGTCTATGGAACAAATTTAAGTCTAAATATTCGCTTCTGGATGTTCCCGTGCCAGCGAGACAACAGGTTGGTCAAAGTGCCGAGAATATTGCTGCCGTTCAAGCATCCGTCGCAAATGAACCAAAACTATAAATTTTTTTCACAAAAAAAAAAATAAAAAAAAATAATTGGGCATAGCTCAGACTACACTTTGACGAATTTTGTAAAAGGATCTTGGTTTGCAGCCTTATAAGATCAAGTTAAGACAAGAACTAAAGCCACTCGATCATATGAAGCAACGTAGGTTCTGAGATTAGGTTCTGGAAATGTCGATTGGGCGTCTAGATCGTGTGATTTAACACCTCTAAACTTTTTTTTATGGGGCTACGTTAAATTATTGGTCTATGCCAACAAGCCGAGCGCCAATATTGAATGACAGATAGCGGCCGTTTCCATCGAAATGTGTGACCGAGTCATCAAAAATTGGGTTCAACAAAACGACCGCTGCAAACGTGCCCGTGGTGGACATATGAACGAAGTTAAATTCCATACAAAAATGTTTTGATTGTACTTCAAATAAAGTTGTCAAGTCCTTATTGGAAAACCCTTTAGTAAGTACCGTGCTTACCGACTATGGGATATGGCAAATTGCGTCCCACGGTCGAGGGTACGGGTAAATTGCGTCCCAGTCGTTGAGGACATTCATATAACAATTCCAAAGTGCAATTGAAAACTTTGGAGGGCGTCTAGTTAACCCGCGCTGGAAGCCGATCCATGTATCTTCAAAATAATCTACCAGAGGTTCAAGTATATCATCGTTGGTACAGTGGCGGTGCTTGAGTAGCTATAGGGCCCGTAAGCAAATTTACAAATCGCGCCTCTAAAAAAACAAAATATTAATTTTGAACTGAATGGCGAGTTTATTATTGAGAACATCACAATATTTTTTCTGAAGCAAATCACAGCATTGAACTGCTTCGATTTCTTTCATCTTTAAAATGATTCTCTCAATTTGAGAAAAACTCAAAATGAATCTCAAGGCGTTGTATTACAATGTCTAATGTAAAATAAAATACATTAATTTTAAACGAATCATTTGGATTTTGAAAATGGAAATCAGAAGCTAATTCATCAAAATATTTTTTAACTTTTGATTGCCGTTTTATGGGGAAAGTAGGTTCGACTCCCCATTTTTTGTTAAAACTTTTCCTTATCTATGAACAGTAGGGCCCCTTATGGTCCCGGGCCCCTAAGCTTGCTTACACTTGCTTATTTATATCACCGCCACTGCGTTGGTAATGAAAAACCCGCTTTGTATGAATTCCTCAAAAAATGGAATCACTTCGTCGACGGGGATAAAACTCAAAGCAGCTAACTTTCGAATATTAACTGAGAAATGAATGTTCTCACGGATCTCGCACTACACTCGAATCATATGGTTTCTTTGAATAACTCTCCATATGCATTGACTGAAATAGAGAAAACATCCTCTGTTATTAATGCCTTTGAATACCTGTCTGAAAGCATTAATCTGAGCGACTTTAAAATCTGTCATGACGCTCTTTATTGTATGTCCCCTGACGTTTATTTGGCAAAAGAGCAAACACGGTCGGAATCACGCTATTGTACTGAACAGCGTGAATGGTGAATAACTTGCAGACTTGAATGTTCCATTCGCGTACCAGTGGTTACAGTCATTCTTCTTCTTCTTTCGGTGCCTATCCGTTTAGGAAGACTTACTTGAAGATTTTCCAGTGTTCCAGCGAACACTACCGCGTCGTCAGCATACCTTATGTTATTAATACACTCACCGTTAATCTTAATACCAAGATCAATCTCTTCTATTGATTCTTTAAAAATACGCTCCGAGTACGCGTTGAACAACTGCGGCGACAACACACACCCCTGTCTGACCCCCCTCTTAATTCAAATATCTTCCGATATTTCTCCTTGTAAACGTATGTAAGATGTTTGGTTCCAATAGAGATTACTGATAATTCTTATGTCTCTATCATTTATTCCTATTTCCATTAATAATCCAATCATGTAGAAACATACGTAAATATCACAGTTGACGTCTCTACATCGTTGGAACAGCACTTGTACACCAAAAAGAGCTTCTCTTGTACCCATCGCATTTCGAAAGGACACTGTGTACGACCGATTTGTTCTTCGCATATCTTAAAAATTTCCGCTTGAGTATATTTTATTGAATATTTTTGTCAGCCATTAAATTCTCTCATCATCCAACAGCTTAAGAAACTCAGCGTAAACCCGATCCGGTCCTGGAGACTTGCCCTTCTTGAGTTTTAAACCGCCTCTCCGACCTCATGTGTTGTGATTGGCAAGTCGTCCGGACAGTGGTACTCTTCCGGAAGTTCTTGTCTGTTATCCTCGAATAATTCGGTTATATATGGGTGACCCAAAAAAAATGATAACAAAACTTTTTATCATAAGAACTTTATTAAACTGAAGAAAAACTTTTTCACAACAAATAATAATAACTAACATTATTGTTGAAAAAAATAATTAACTAGTTTCGAAATGGCCGCCTTCTACTGCTATACACAACGTCAAACGCTTCTGAAAATTTAAGGCTAAGCGCCGAAGCTCTTTCATGGATATCCGATCCCAATCACGGCACAACAACTGCTTTAACGCCTCCAAACTTTTGTGGGGTGTCTCACAGGCTTTGGCCTTCAAAATTTACCACACGCTGTAATCCATCGGATTGAGATCTACCGAGTAGGGGGAACCATTCCGTGGATGTGATGATATCCGGGAAATGAGATTTGCACCAATTTTGAGTGGCTTTTTGCCCTATGCGCGTTGGTTCGTTGACCAATCTGGTTGAAACGTCCAATTCGCATCGTCGAAATGTTGATGAGTCCATGGAAAGACGACGGCTTCGAGAACGTCGCGTCGGTAAACCTCTTGGTTAAATTTCACACCCTGATCCACAAAAACCAGAGGGTTTTTCCAGTTGAGCAAATTCCGGCCCAAACTATCACAGACTGTAGATATTCACGGTGCTATACGGCAGCAGAAGTACCTAGAGCATTAACAGACCAAATCCGGTCATTTTGACGGTTGTGCGCTTGCTCGACGGTGAAAGCTTCTCATCTGTGAATACAATCCGATTCCACGATAGAGAAGCGGCGCGACAAAGGAGCTGACGATATCTTTGAAGTAGCACGAGCTTGTTACCATCGGTCAACAGTTGAACTTTTTGAATATTATTGGGCTTGACCTTAAGGTGCTTCTTAGCTATTCAGCAAGCCGATTCACGTGAAACACCGATCTCGCAGGCAATTTTTCTCATTGAGACCCTCGAATTTTGCAGAAATCGTTTCTTGATGATCTGACGGACCCTCGGCGTGCTGACTGTTCGTTTTCTTCCGCTCTCTGGATGACGTCCGTTTTGACCGCGCTTCTCAATTTGTTTGATTATTCGGCTGACATTTGGTGCCGCTATGCCGAGCCTTCGCGCGATGTCACAATTGCGCATTCCATGTTGATGTAACTCTAAAATTTTCTCTCTTTGATTAGATATCTATAAAATAAGCAATAAAACACATAACAAAATTTGACAGTTTACCATACAGGTAGCATTTTTAACTGGCAATATCAGTGTGCTAAAATAAAATACCAACAACAAAAAACTTGCGTGTTAGGTCCGATTAAACTTTGTTATCATTTTTTTTGGGTCACCCTGTATGTTGTCCATGCATTCATTTTCTCCTGCTTGTCTATTATAATTCTACTATAATTTACTATACTATACTATAATTATAATTCTATTATAATTCATTTTCATCTTGTAGTTTTCCTACTGTGTTGAATCTGTATATTCCGGCAGCCTCTCTGACCTTATGCATATTGAAGTATATCATATTTCCTTTCAAGGTCCTCTATTTCTTCGCATTGAGCCCTCATCCAGTTCTCTTTTGCTGTCCTTATTTCTCTTCTCAATTGTCCTTTAATGTTCTCAAATGCTATCACGTCGTTTTTCGCTTTCATCCTTCTTCTCCCGTTCATGAGTTGAAGTATTTCGTCGGTCATCCATTCTTTTTATGTTCTTTCTCACCAAGTGTGTGTCTGCGATCTTATTGAAGGACTCAGGCAGTCCCTCTAGTGCTTCCTTAAAGTCCTTCATTAAATCTAAATTTTTTGGGTACTAAAAAAGAGGATGCAGTCATCGGAGGAGCCATTATCAAAGAGGAGGAACGGTTCGTTTCGTTTCCCTGTATTTTCCAACGATAGTCAAGTCCATACGATTTGTAGGATTGGGAAGTGGAGCTGTAACCGCTCTTCTTGCGCGTTGAACAGTTCGCGTCATCAGAGAAACTGAAGGAAGTACCGCAGCTACAGCTGAGGGCACATTATCGACAGACGTGGAGATAATCTGAGCCGGAGTATCAATCCTAGTTTCACTATTGTGCTTGATTTTTGCAAGAGTTTTCTTTCCTTCGATTTGGACCACGTTGACCACATGATTATGATATCCCGACGTACTAACTACTTCTGCTCTTTGAGTGATACGTCCTTTACACTTGAATTTCGAGTATTCCACGCACTTGTAGTAAGTCCTGTCTTATTGATTACTTCTATTTCATTTGTAGAGAAAACCTTCAGGGAGAAGTTGATTTTTGTTTATTTGGCTTTTAATATATTCAATATTTATTCGCTAGTAAGTTTAAATGTTTGATTTTTAGAGGTAGTATTTGGTGTTTGAATTTGTATCAACATTTTGTTTATATTATGGTGTTATAATTTGCTGTTAGTATTTTCTTATCTGAAATACGGTCTACAAGTTCATCAAAAAATTTAAAAAACTTAAAAAATTTAACAAAACTTTTTAACCAATTACGTAATAGATAGAAATAAAATATATTAGCCAATCATATACTTTAAGTATAAAACCAGACATTTGATAATTTGTGCTTCAACGTTTTGATTTTCGACCTTTTTGTTTTTCGAATTTCGACATTATTGCTTTTCAATGTTTTTGTTTTCGAGGTTTTGACATGAAATCGTATATGAGATATTGGTTATTGGAGTGTACTACTTGTACATTCATTTTTACTTATATTCTATTAATTTCAAATTCAAAATTTAAATTATTATTATTATTACAAATAAAGAGCAGAGGTACAATAGTACCTACATATATTGCTATAACGCAGTACATAAAAAAAACACAATCAGTCCAATTGACTTACAATAAATTCATACAATACAATAATTCAAACTTATCACATAGTATCACAAGTTATATTAAGCAAGACAAAAGTAAATACATCAGACAGATAAACAGCCGCCAGATTACAAATCAACACTCGACTGTCAAGGATAAAGCATCCCGTCTAGCCTTAATCTCCTACGTCTGGTGGGGGCGGGGGAGAGTGGCGTGGGTAATTTTAAGGGATTACTGAACCCGAGATGGCGTTGAGCCTATCTGATTAAGATTTTAAGAAATGGAAGGAGAAAGAGGATGTGAGAAGGTTGAGGGATTGGGGAGCAAGGTAAATAAAAGTAAAACGTGTAAGCTTTTTTATTATAAGCACTTTTCCATTTTCGAATATATCACGAATTATTATTTTTATTTACATACACATGCGAATGAATGAATCACACATTTTGAATGATTTCATTTCCTCTCGCCTAGCCTATGGGAAGGGGTCAGGGGACGACATAATAAAAATTTAGTAAAAATTAGAAAACTAAAATTGGATAGTAATAGATGTGAATTTCGTCGGTCTTTCCCCACATTTCGAATTTTGGATCCAAAATAATTTTAATCGTTTGTACCTTCTTTATTTTTGTTTGTACCCATTTTATTTTCCAGTTATTTTAAAACTTTTTAGGGGGCGGTTGAACTTTTTACCTTGTTATAGATCCGAAATAGTCTAGACCTAGATCTAAACTGTTTGTATCTGTGTGTACCTTTCTTATTTTTGATCGTACTACATGTTTTTTTTGAGATGTACAGAAAAAGCGTATTGACGCGCAGAATGGATCAACGAAATTTTAATAAAACAATATTTATTAGAAAAATATTCAATATTATGTAGTATTATTATAGGTACAAAATTAAGAGTTAAAATTATAGTTTTTTATAATGTGTATACAAGAAATTGATTGCCTGAGATAGTCACATTGTTTTTGCTCAAACCCTCTTCCGCTAAAAAGTTTTAAAATATCTAGAAAACAAAATGGGTACAAACGTCTAAAACTACTTATTTAGAATCTAAAATTGTATAAAAATATACAATATAATGATTATAAAAAATAAAAATGTATAAATTATGATGCTAGAAACTCGATTGTGGTTTCTAAGTTTATTCAAATTTAGCACCAAATATTCTCCGGGGTTTGTTCTTTCACTTGCATCTTGAAGCTTAAAGTTGACTTCATAATATAAAATGGGTTTACCACTATCAACTACTAATGAATGTGTAATAATGTATTGGCCACTCTGCATGATTTCAACGTGCATTTCATCAAATTTTTCACAAGTTTTGGGTGTCTCATTGATATCCAAATATTGAGTGCAAATCATAGCGTTTTTAAGATTTTTTGGACATGTTAGGATTAAAGTGTTGTTAAGTATTGCGCCTATGAAGTAAATTAGAGCGGTATTCATTTTCACTTGATGATTTGATTGCTTTTACACACATCCACTTAGTTGAAGATATTGAAGATTACTATTTAATTGTACAAAATTTCCATCCCTTATATATGTTAATGTTTACACATTAAATAATATAACATAATAGTTTTAAAATAAATTTTATTATTATTATTATTATATTTTATTATCATCATTATCATCCTTATCAACTAAATTATAATCTTTTACAATATAATAAGGTAGAAAATCTCTTATTTCATATAATACATTTTTAAAGTCTTTATCAATTAACGTTTGACAAAACATTTCTAATGATATTGTTTTTTTACAAAGTCTTTCACATATTTTATATTGTGCTTCATATTTCTGCGCAAGCACTTGAGCTTCTTCCATGTCGGGGTAGCCTGCCTTCATGTATACCGCTCCATGTTGAACATCAAAACTCATTGCTTCCAAACAGCACATCTGTCGCTCTACAGCTGAAAGGAGATCAGCAGCTTTTGGCCAATGCTGTGCGCTGTATGCCATCCACATCCTATAATTTGATAGTGTTAGCGATTTCCACATCTACTATGACTTTCTCCGGGTAAAATTGTATCATCTCCATCAATGTATAAGCATTATCCCCATCGGTTTCAATGTTTACAAAATTGACAATATTAGATGTGTTTTCTAATAAACTTAAATTGTTATTTTTAATTATATTTGAATAATATGTCGCAAACGATTGTTTATGTAATATTGATAAATAAGTGTTTATCAAATTAACCAAGCCCCATAATCCTGTGATAGTTTCCAATGCAAAATAAACACATAGTTCTTTATCTTTGTACAATTTTATAATTTTTTTGGATTTAAAAATTTGAAATTCAATAGTAAACGAGTCATATATTGGTGACCATTTTGAATCATCTTCGGTAAAATATGCAGTAAGCAGTGGTTTGTAAAAAATAATACGTTTCCAATCGTCTTCATTAAATATTACTTTTTGTTTTAAACCAATAATTGCAATAGTAGGTTGTAAACTAATTTTAGAAAATCCGATGGAGATGCTTTTTGTGTTTGATTTATTTAACGGATAAGATTTTTCATTTAAAAATTCCACTGTAACAAATTATTTAACAATTATTAATAAATTAATTAATTAATTAACATTTTACTTACTCGTTTCAAGTTGATTTTTTATGTTTGGATCTGTATAGCAACCACTAACAAAACTTGAGCTATTATTGCTTGTTCGACTGTAATATTGTACGCAAAATGTATCCATTATATACTTTCGATGTCGGTGGAGGGGGTAACCTTGTGGTGTTCTTACTGTATAGCCTTGAGGTGACCCTAAGACGCGTGTGAGAAAGAAAGAAAGAGAGATGGCTTACCGTCCTTGAAACGTGGGTATGGCTTACGGCCAATGGAATGCTTGACCTTGAAGAGTGGGCGTGGCTTACCGCCAATAAGATGCTTGACCTTGAAAAGTGGCTATGGCTATGACCAATACAATGCTCGACCTTGAAAATTGGGCGTGGCTATGACCAATACAATGCTCGACCTTGAAAATTGGGCGTGGCTATGACCAATAGAATGCTTGACCTTGAAAAGTGGGCGTGGCATGAGAAAAAGTAGTGGGGGGTGACAAAAAAAGAGGTGGGGGGTGCATAGCACCCCCAATCTTATACTACTGGTGACTGTTGGATAATGGATTAATGATAGTATTAATTCGTAATCGTAACGGAGGACTGCAGGATTGCCTTAAGTTCTTGTATCTAATAAAATCCTCAAGTTGTTAATACTCAGCTCTTGAATTATCAGATCTTTGGACGATCCCTAGGCGTCGCAGAATTTTTCCATCTGCTATCGGCTAAATTCTTGTTGCCGGTGAACCATGGGGCTTTCATAACGCGTCTTGCTGCGATGTTATCTATAGATCTAGTTTGTCCAAATAAGGTTTGAAGCATTTGAAGACATAACTGCAGACCGGCTCACTGTAACTCACGATTGATCTGTTTATTTGATACAGGGTTACCATGTTGCTGATGAATACTTGGTTGTTGCCAAGGGGAAACTGCAGACTTAATTTTTGTATACCAGATTTCCTTTTATGAGATTTCCTTGGAGTGCCTCAAGCTTTCTTTTATACAAATTTGAAAAAGTAAAAAAAACGTTATCTGAAATATTCCTAAAATTTCATAACATTTTTCAAGATTTTCTTGAATTTCCTACGATTTCTGAAATTTTTTAGATTTTCTAAGATTTTCATATACTTATACATCAAATTTCCCCAGCGGTTTACCCCTCGGTTGTTGCTTACATTGTGCATAGTTATTGCAATTATATTTCAAAGGGGATGTAGAATGGCTATCGTACTCTTTATTTTACGGATGTCTCAAAACGCCAGTTTTCTTTCTTACCGGTGTCCGTAATCGTTTTTGCAATCTGTAGGTTGGTGCCTAAAGCAAATTAATAGCTCATATAGTCAGTAGCGGCTTGTGACTTTTTCATTTGAGGAGGCTAATTATAAAATATCGTGTAAAAGTGTAATGCAACCCTCTTGCGGCTTTCCATGTGTGGTAGATGTGATTAGTGACAGCAGCAAAAGAGAAATCATTTTGCTTCACTTTATTGTATTATTTTGAGTTATTGGGTATTTAACATGGAAATAATATGTCCATGTGATAATTGCATACCTGTTTAAATATGAAACTGGATCTATCTTCTATCTATATAATTTATATAAAAATGGATGTATGTATGTTCCTTATAGACTCCTAGACCGTTTAACCAATCTTTATGAAATTTGGTGTATAAGCTATTTACGATGCTGCGAAGAAGATAGGTTACTTTAGAACGGCTTGCAACGAACTTGAAAAAAATATGTGGAATTGTGTGACTGCATGATTAGATTAACGAGATTCTACAAGGCAAAAATGACATGCAAACCATTGATCTTGCCTTTGCTTTTCATCAAAAGCAGGCAAATAGTGCCTATTCCAAAATTTTCAAAATTACAATCTACAAAAATCCATATTGGCTGTGTGAAGTGTGAACAAGCAAATTTTAGTTCCCAAAAATGATGATGTCAACAAGCTGAATGAACAAATTCAATTGAAATTGCCCGGACAATCAGTCAAATACAAATCAATAGATACAGTGATGGAGCAAGAACAAGCAGTCAATTATCCTACCGAATTTCTAAATTCACTAGAGCCACCTGAAATGCCACCACACATATTGACATTGAAAGTTGGGTCACCGGTTATATTCATTAGAAACTTGAACGCGTCAAAACTGTGCAACGGAACCAGACTGGCCATAAAAAAATTGACACCTAATTTGATCGAGGCAACAATCAGTGCCAAATTCAAAGGGGAAGATGTGCTGATTCCCCGCATACTGATGATTACCAACGATTTACCATTCGAGTTCAAGCGGCTTCAATTCCCTTTGCGTCTTGCCTTCGCGATTACAATCAACAAAGCACCAGAGCAATCATTAACTATTGCGGGCTTGAATTTGGAAAATTCGTGTTTTTCACACGGCCAATTGTATGTTGCTTGCTCCCGCGTTGGCACACCAAATAATTTGTACATTTATTCAGTGAATGGAACTACTAAAAATATTGTGTATCCTTTAGTATTATGATAAAATAGTAATAGACAACGTCCGTTATGGGTCAGCTATGATAAGTATATACACAGAGTGTACCTAAATATTGTTACTTCGGTTTAAATAAATATATACCTAAATTTTATCATCCATTCTACCCGTTTTAATTCTTTTTTAGAATGTTGCTGCACGAAGTCCAAGAGCCTACCTCAAAATACTTCAGGCATAAGCAAAGCGTTTTAATTTTAATAAGATCCCGGGCGAAGCCGAGTATCCAGCTAGTAGTTGATAAATTTGAGTTTAAATAGTTCTTAAAATAGCGATTAAGTATTTTTTGTGCTTATTTTTTGAATTATCTAGTAGCAAAGCATAAGCGACAGATAAAAGCATAAGTGCTGCCTTACACCCTTTCACTATCAAATTCACTAACTTCCATCGAAATCTTTTCGATCATCGAGATGTAGAATATCGAATGGAATACGTTAACGATGACAGTATTCGACGACATAAATTCCTATTCTGTAACTAGACCTAAACAATATCGAAAACGGCGAACGATGAGCTAAGCTTTTCAATAACACTTAACTGACATCTGGTAGCCTATATAGGTAATGCCGTTTTAAACGCAATTTTAACCAATAAAATATGAGTAACCAAAAAAAATTTAAATTAATTTAAATTAAATTAATTTAAATTTTTTAAAAAGGTAGAAACGTTATGAGGTTGGTAAATATGCAAAATATATATTAAAACTCAAAACTCAAAATCAAATAACAATAAATTACGTTAAATAACTTGCCGTCCTCTAGCACATCTGTTCTAGAAAATGTTTTTTCAAAAATTTAAAATACCTTAGAGTCGAAAATTACCTTTGTTTTAACTAGGTACCTATGTAACTACTTGAGCCATATCTCAAAATGAAAGTTAAAGACTGTTATTACTGAAAAAAAAAACATTTTCTTGGATCTTTGATGTTGTACAACGCAGTAATTACAGAAGTCAGAACACTTGAAGTATACTTGATTATTGTGCTAACTGTTTGGATCTTTCACTGACATGAGATGATACAAATTCGGTACCAACTTTGTTGCTTTTGTTTCGACAGTTGTAACTTTTCTTTAAACTTTTCACGACCCCTTCTGCAGAGAACCTGTACCAATGTAGGGCAGTATACTAGACTTCTTTCCTTATTTGCTAATTTTTCTGACTATCTGCATTGACCTATGGGTCAACACAAAGATTGCGCATTGCAAATACACTACCAAATCATAATTTTTAATCTCTATTGCTGGAAATATTTGTTTGTAGAAAAAACTGTGTTTAATAGTTTCCATGGACCCTGTTTCGAGCCATCAGAGCATTGGAATTAGTTCATTACTATGCGAAAGTGACATATTTGCGTGTGCGAATAAGCCCCGTACAAATTACTTCATCTAAAATACAACTTTTATCATCAGTTGAAGAGTTGAAAGTAGATATCAATCAAAACCATCTGTTTAAGATGTAATGCAGAAAGCTTTACTTGTAATTCAGATTAAATAAATTGTTTAACCTTCTACACACCGAAGTCATGCATTCTCAGATCTTGTGAAATATTGTTTTTAATAATTGTTATAAACCTTCACCTTCACAAACCATTCGCTTTGTTGAGTGGAGCTAAACAATCGTCTAATCTAAATTACATTTGATGCTTTCTGGATGAGTTTGGTGTACACAATTTTTAATGGTAGTTTACTCTTCGGATTGGCATTTATTACCTTGTGGGCGATAATAATGATGACAATGATATAAATCTTCACGGGTTGCGATATGGCTTCTAAAAGAAAATGAAAATTTTATAATCAATTTAACATTGAGTTCAGATTTACCAGGTCACAATTACATCAATTTTTAGAAAATAAGAAGTTGAATAATGTTGTTTAAGCTGCAAAGGAAGGAAGCCAAAGATGCATTCCAAACCATGCATACTTAATCAGGTTTGGGTCTCATCTCTAGTTATTCCAGTAGTGCATATAATATAATATCATATTTTTCCAGTGTGTCTTTCTAAAAATCTGGTCACCTTAAAATTTATACCACGGTTCAATTAACACAGTGGCGGATCCAGGTAATTACTCCGTGAGAATGAGGCAATTCCGCAATCCCCCTAGTTCCGCCACTGGATTAACGGTTGCATACATGCAGATTTATACTTACATACAAATGAAAAACGAATTTTTCCCAACTCTTTTATTGTTTCTTGCGATACTACAAAAAATATAAAAATTATTAATTCAGTCGTTTAAATTGAAATATTCATCAGACTTCATTAAATTTAAATTTTGATTAAAAATTGTTAATTGTTTTTCCATAGTGTCAAACAGTAGGTGCAAGAAAGTTCGATACCAACATTGCATCGGGGAAAAGAGAATGATAATTTGAAATTGGAATATACGAAGCTGTAACAACACGGCCGGCAAAACAACGTCCATGTAATGAATTTACAGATGCAACTGCGATGGCAATCGTGGGCGACTTGGCGTAAACGTTACCTTGGGCTGACGACTTGTCCACATAAACGTGCAATACTCCGCCGTGTTTACTGCACTCTTCAATTACATCATTTCGAATGTCAATTTCCCAATTTTCGTTCGTTTCGGTGGTAGGGTCAAACATGTTTGTGAGCATGAAGCATTGCGTGGCGATCGCTGGAATTGAGCTGGATGAACGTTCTGGTATTATAGTTTGACCTGTGACCATGCTAAGAACATTTGCAGCTTCCTGCGGTATTTCAAAATCAGCATTCTTTGCTAACTTCATCATCAACTGTAACCTCCCAGAAGCACCCAAGCCAACACCAGAACGATCGATTTCGTCCGAATCAAGAGTGGATGCACCTTCCAATTGTACGTCTGTTCTATCAGTCACGTCCATAACTTTTATGGCATTTCCGACCAATTCAAAACCATTCATTTGTTCCATAGCATTTTTTCCATCATCATACTTACGATAAGTGATGAAACAGTAACCTTTAGACTTATTCGTTTGAGAATCTTTGATCAAGTCGATGCTTTCGATTTTACCAAAAGGCTCGAAAATTTCTCGAAGAATTTCTTCGGAAACAGCGTGATGCAATGAACCAACGTATAGACGCATGGGTCCGGTCAATTTTGGCGTAAAGTTAAATAACGGATTACTTAATCGATTTTTTTCAGCCTGTGTTAATTGAACGATGATCGGTGCACCTAACAATTTTTGCCCCGTCAATCCCAATGCCAAGGTGACACTTTCGGGGCGCTTGAATTCTACGTAGGCGATTCCTTTAAATCGGTTTCTGTTGCAACAAATTAATTTTGCGTCGTGCACTTGACCAACAGAACTAAAAAAGGCAATCAAGTCTCGTACTTTGGTGTGTTGGCGTAATTGCATCACGAGCACGGTACGAGCGTCTCGGTCTTCAGATGATAATTGTACCATCGGAGATGGACTCTTCTTCAAAACTGGACTTTTGTTACGCTTTCTGGATTCGTGATATTTGTCCCGGCTGGGTTCCATATTTCTAGTTTTTGAACTTGATCGCTTACCTCTTGACCTGGAACGTTCCCTTCGTCGAGATCGACTGTGGCTTCTATGTTTTCTGGACCGACTACTTTTGCGGTGTCTTCTAGAGCGATCGCGATTTTTACTTGATGAACGCCTACTTCTTGAACTCGAGCGCTTTCGTGACCTCGATGACGAACTTTCAGTTTCTGCATGTTGTTTTCTCCAAGCTTGATCCAGCAAGGTTTCCACATCGTCCGTATTGTCCATCTGGATAACAAAATAGAGGTTAAATTAGAAATCAAAATAGCAAACAAATTAGATAGAGAAGGTCTCTTATATACTATTATTTTAATTATTATTGCCAACTGTCAAAATTGTTAAGGTTGGTTTACGCAAGACGCCGACGCACGCACCGCACGCACTGCACGCAAGCAAATAAAGTTGAAACATTGAATTTCTGTAGTAGCGTTTATGCACGCACGTCACGCGAGTCAGCGACCAACCAACCTTTGTAGTTCTTTTTCAAATTAAGACGTTTCAACAATTACTAAACTTTTCAAAATTTTGAATTTACCACGGGGATTTCGTGGTTTCCGATACTTCACTTGCTTGGCAGAGCATATTTTTTAATAAAAGTTTTGTACCAGGTGGGGTACCTGGGGTACATCTGAGGTGCACACAAGCATGGACTTAGAAACTTGGACTTTAGAAGCTTCTAAGTCCATGCACACAAGGTTTATTTACATTTATTTCCCATAAAGCGCCGTTCATACGGGGCAAGTTGATAAGTGATTTAGTTAAATTTAACTTAATTTTGTAATTAATTGTAACGTGTAAACGGTTTATTAAGGGAGCGTTCATAAATTACGTGGTTTGGCCAAGGGGGGGGGGTTAGGTAGAAAGCTACGCAGGGCTACGTGAGGGTAAGGGGTGGGGTTATAGTCAAGCTACGTAGTTTTCTTCAATTATTATGAAAGCAATTTGCAGAATATAAGCGACAACATAATATAATCCATAATAATATGGATATTTATTTCCGTATTTGGATTTTTGGAACGAAGTTCCTTAACGCGGCTTATGAACTTTAGAATACAGATTGCTCAAAACTATCATTTTTGACTTAGTGCCATTTTCTTGTAAGGCCACGATTTTATGTTTTCCGATAAAAAGATCACCTCACCTCTCTTCGACATATGATCGAAAAAATGATTTTAAATTATGAAAATAATATAGCGTAAGGGCTTTCCAACCGAGTGTCCCACGACACCTCTTTCGATTTTTTTATTTATATTTTATAGGTGCGCTATTTATTTTAAAAACTGGTGTTATTATAAAAACTGGTGTTATTCATTTTTTATACCAATTAATTTTTAAATATTTTGTTAAAAAAAATTAACATGTCTTCTGGACTTTATAGGAAAAAAAAATTACGTTCCATCTAGGGGGGGGGGTATCATGACAAAAGCTACATGATGGAAGGGAGGGGTTCTAAAGAGGTCAAAATCAAACTACGTGGTTTATGGACGCTCCCTAAGTGAAAATTAAGTTGGTAAGTTACAAGTAGAATAAATCCAGTCAATTTTTGATTTAAGCCGACTCAGACGATGCTTGTTTTACTGATGGATTGCTTGCTGGTTTCTCTGCTGGTTTGATAGAACATGTGATACATGTGATAGAACAATATATATTAAATTAAAATATCATATTAAAAGTAAATTAAAAATAATATTAAAAATCATGAAAATGTAAAAAAAGTGTATCTTTTAGCGACGATTCTCAGATTTAGTGAGAAGAGCAGCCTTAAAATAATTTTGTGATGTCAAAAATAGTGACCTATGGTGCCCCAAATACGGCTGACCTATGGTGCCCCAAAACACGTTTTTCATGTTGATGCGGGCATTTCGGCAAACATCAAAATTATCATGAAACCAACACCATATTCGTGTTTAGCATGAAATTTTACAGGGAAATACATTTCCTTGAATTTAATTCACGTTTAGATAATAAGTTCACTCGGCAGAGAAAATAATATATTGTCAGAACAATAGTATATTGTTTGGCAAGGGGCGAAACAAAGCGATTTCAGACGAGGGTGAAATTTGCCTGCCCGAGTGAAGCGAGGGCTGGCTTCACCTTCGTCTGAAATCGCGTTTCACCCCGCGCCACACATACTATTTTTCATATTACCTGCATTGAAATAGAAAATTTTTTTGCATTGAAACTTATAAAATAAATATTTTAAATTCGAAAATTTTTTCAATCAGCAATAACTCGACAACGGCGCTAGATATCGAAAAACTGAGAAAAAATTTCCCCCCCCCCCTCGTCTCTTACTCCCGGTGAATTATCGGTAGGAAACCATATGAAAATTTAGATCGATCGCGCGCAAAAAAAAATTACTCATAAACAACAATATCGAATTAATCTGACAGCTGTCATACTAATTAAATTTTATTTGAAGTAATGAAATAGTATATTACTGGCCAATCATAGAAAATGATCCGTTACTGGGCGCGCAGCTATATTAAAAAGCTCGCTACGCTCACTTTTTAAAGCTGCGCGCCCAGTAACGGATCATATTTCGAGGCGAGGTGAGTATACTTTTTTATCGGAAAACATAAAATTATCATATATAATCTATTAAGTGATGGTTTTGATTTCCGGAAATTTGCCGCTTGGATTGTCGAGTTCCTTGATGCTACGGAAATCTCGCGAGTCGAAGACGAGCGGGATTTCCCAATGGCATCAAGGAACGAAACGATCCAGAAGGTAAATTTCCACAGGAAATCAAACCATCACGAAATAGATTCAGCTAGAAAATCGCATGATATGAAGAGTCGTCTCTTCGACGACCCGAAGTGGACAAAACCAAATAATATACAATAATTCCGTGTTTCATTGTAATTCTTAAAAAAATAATTATAGAATAAGTTTCATGTTCGTTCTTTTTATGAAAAAATTAGTTCAGCAAAATACCAATATGATTTTCGCTGTCATCACATGTGGGGATTTCCGGAAATCATCACATGTGGTTTCTGGAAATCACGACTATACAGAGATTTCCATATAATCAAGATTTCGTTGATATTTAAGTCAAAAATAGTCAAATCTGATTGGTCTGAATGTATAGTATGAGATTTTCAATTATATCAAATATTAAAAAATATTGTTTACATTACAAATTGTGACAGATAAGACAAATTTAAACAATGTCATTACAGCAACCCTCTATGGCGAAGTGCAATAAGCGATTGAATCATAATTAAATCGTTTTGTTAATTTGTTTTGTTAATTAAATCAAAATGTATATACAGTGGCTCCAACAATTATTAATACACTCCTATGTTAACCATGTAAATTGCACATTTTGAAACCGTTTTTTGACATATAAAACTCGCTTTTACAGCAAAACTTTTCAGATATTTTTTATTGCAAATTTTAATCTCTTCAGTTTTTTTTCTATACATTTTTTTATTTTCTTTCGCCGTTTACGAGTTACAGCGACTTGAAGAAAACTCTGTAAAATACTCCCATAAGAGCAATGTTAATTTTATTAACTTTTTTACTTAGTTTTCTTTAAGTCGCTGTAACTCGTAAACGGCGAAAGAAAATAAAAAAATGTATAGAAACAAAACTGAAGAGATTAAAATTTGCAATAAAAAATATCTGAAAAGTTTTGCTGTAAAAGCGAGTATTATATGTCAAAAAACGGTTTCAAAATGTGCAATTTACATGGTTAACATAGGGGTGTATTAATAATTGTTGGAGCCACTGTATGTAAGTAGTTACCTGGAGATTGCAATTTAATGTGTGTACAACCAATTGTTGCTAACACATTTGGAAAACCACATATTTATTTCGGTAGCATAAAACCGTAATGCCAGTAATAATTGATTTATGGGCGATACTGATTGAATTCTAAAATAATAATACCCAAAATAATTGTCATAAATAATATGCACATTTATGAATAATATATTTATTTATCATTAATAAACTCTAGAGATCCTACTATTAATTTTAAAACCTGCAAAGCAGTTTGTTTTCTTAACCGAAATCTTACGCCAAATTCCGCATTAAAAATTTTTTTTTCATTTTCAAATCTCTCTAAACTATCCAAAAATCTAACAATAGCCATGGCGAGAGAAAAATAAGAATAAACCCAATATAAATCCAATAAATTTATAAATAAAGTATAAAGTTATAAATCCAATCTTTTCAAGAAATAATTAAACATTTTTACTAAGAAAGAATAAATAAGTTTACGGATAATCCTTTCTTATTTATTAAAATAATGGTTACGTTTTGTGAAGTTGATTATAAATAATGTTAAGGTTTGTACTTATGCTTCACAAAAATTTATTTTATTTCAAAAATATTACCAGTTGCACTTATTCTTTAAGAAGCGTGAAAACGTCAGAAATAGCTATTAACATATAAGCGATAGAAAGAAAGCCATATCAGTTTTAGCAATATATCAGAACGAGCGATAGCGAGTTCTGATAGCTAAATCTGATATGGCTTACTTTTTACGCGTATGATGTTATGCATTTTTCATCCAACACGGGTCCTTTCCAAAATAAAAATATAAAGTGATAAGTAACAAAAATACCACTTTTAAAATAAACAGTAACTTATTAAGTATATTATTAAAGCATGTGACATCATTATATAAAGTTGAAGCAAGATAAAGTCAGCAGAATTGTAATCTAATCAGCTAATACGTCACCAGACTGCCAAAGCTATGCGTATGAAATAAAAGTAACAACGAAGCGAAAGGTAAATTTACATAAGCAAATAATAGCAACACGCCGAAAATGCACATATCCGTTGTTATGACTAGCGATATCGTGGTTACTTAATATCACACCGTCTATCGCACATTTTCTCTATCTAGAATTTACCGTATATGCTATACTTTCGATAGTGTTGGATGAAAAAGATATATTGGTGTTATTGTTGTGAATATCATAGCACTTACCTGAGGTAGTGCAAAATAATTAACTACCTACAACTTGCATAATGATTTTTTGCATCTATGAAAATTTTATCATAATATTCATTCTTTCTGTAATTAAATAATTGTACTACTAATCCTTACTAATGATTACCTAAAAGTAACTAGGTATTTATTTTATTATTTATTTACTTAGTTTGCAATGTTTTTTTACAATTTTGCATTTTTATTTGCCGATTACCTACTAATTAATCTATAAAAAAAATCGGAAGAGGTGTCGTGGGACACTCGGTTGGAACGAAGTCCTTACGCTATATTATTTTCATAATTTAAAATCATTTTTTCGATCATATATCGAAGAGAGGTGAGTATACCTTTTTATCGGAAAACATAAAATGGTGGGCTTACAAGAAAAAGGCACTAAGTCAAAAATAATGATAGTTTTGAGCAATCTGTATTTTAAAGTTTGCATTTGCATCAATGCTTTAGTGCTTTCTTACATTGCTATATTTCACAAAATTAATCAGATATGACTTATTGCGTTCTTGCAGTATGGGAGCGTTCATAAACCACGTAGTTTGATTTTGACCTCTTTAGAACCCCCCCCCCACATGTAGCTTAACATAGCTTTTATCATGATACCCCTACCCCTACCCCCCTTAGATGGAACGTAGTTTTTTTTCCTATAAAGTCCAGAAGACATGTTGTGCCCTATTTAAAAGATTTCCAAAACTCATTAACATTATTTTGGATTTTGGCTTTTGAAAACTCGTTGGAAAAATTAAAATTATTTTTTCGCCAAGCCGTATAGTGACACGCAATCGATCCGAATGAGACAGTTTTGTTTTATAGTATACAAAACCGTAGTGGCTGTTGCTACCAGGAAAAGTGCTGTGTACAAGAAAATTAAAAGTATAGTGTTACTACAAAGTCCCTTTATAATGTTTTTTAAACATTGATACTGGGACGGCGCGGCGTGGTCCATGAAACGTGCCAGGCCCATGCCACCCGAGCACTATTATGACTACAAGTCAGACACACATCCGGCAGTGTAAGTGTTAAATAGCGCACCTATAAAATATAAATAAAAAAATCCAAATACGGAAATAAATATCCATATTATGTTGTCGATTATATTCTGCAAATTGCTTTCATAATAAATGAATAAAACTACGTAGCTTGACTATAACCCCCCCCCGTACCCTCACGTAGCCCTGCGTAGCCGTCTACATAACCCCCCCCCCTTGGCCAAACCACGTAGTTTATGAACGCTCCCTATAAGAAGATCAATAAAATTGAGATCTATGTATAATGCACCCAAAAAAAAGTAAGTAAAATTTTGACTAAAGGGCCTTTTTCTTGTAAGCCCACGAAATTATCTGTTATATCAAATAATATAAAATTGACAAAATGTCAACTAAGGATTTCGAGCTATACGAAAAATAGTATATTACTGGCCGAGCATTGAAACGTTTATTGGAAAACATAAAATTGTCTATTACAGTAGAATCCGCTTAATGTGATCACTTTGGGCCAAGACATTTCGATAACATTAACCGACTGATAACAATAAGCAAATTTTAGAAACAACTAATTTTAAAAACCAAAAATTAGAAAATCTTAATTTACAGTGAGTTTCGATAATTTCCATCTTCTGTTTACACTTCTGCTATCAATATTTCTGTATAGCAAAATTTCTAGAAATCCGTACTCTAATCATTAACATGTGAAAATATAATTAAATTTTCAAATTAGATTTTCAAAAATTTTTAACTTAACATGATTATGATATTTCAATTTAATGATATAATAGATGCATTTATTAAAAAAAATAACTACTTATTCTGGATAATATAACACTGATACCCGTATTCACAAAACTTTTAACAAACCGTTTAATTTAACGAATGATTTCTATAGGCTAGCTTGTACCAAGTGATAATTTCCATTGGTTTGTAAAATTTAACGGTCTGCTAAAAGTTTTACGGACGTTTGTGAATACGGGTATCAGGCAGGATAAATTTTTTTTCTGGCAGTGCTGTTTTGAGCATCCTTACAATCATCTAATTGCACACCCATACTTGCTGGTTTTGCAAATAAAGTGCATAATAGTGGCCAACGGAAGTCAAATCATCTGCCACTGGTGGTTCAAGATGAACCAATCCTTTCAGTTTATATTCCCTTTCTATAAAAGAATATTTTATCTTGCGAGGAATGCTGTTTAGTTCGATAAATGGAAATTTGGAAAGATTTTTCGAGTCATAAATCTCAAAAGCAACAAAGTATCCTATAATAAAAATAAATGAATAAATACGAAAAATTGAAGAAAGAGAAAATCCGAATAGATTCAAGACTTACCAATTTCTGAAACTATTATAATTTTAGTGCTTGAGCATTTCCTTCGACAAGAGCACTGCGTTCTCATTAAAATTTCGTTTTCCATGGCTTCACTATAATTTTGGGTTATGATAGATACGAATAATTAAGATATTTCATTATTGTGAAAAGAAAAATAGTACAAAGTCTATATTCCATTTCATAACACCCCCCCCCCCCGTAAACTATTTCGGGAATCTCTTCGCGGCAGCTTAGACTTACACGATGGGAATCAAACGTCATTCATATTCATACCTAAATTTATCAATTTCAGCTAAAAATTTTATTTTTTAGAGAAAATCGTGCGTAAAACCAATATTTTGGACAGAACAGTCTACGATTAACTCTGTATACATAAATATTTAAAATATAAAATAACTTTTAAATTAATTATAAAATATAGTCAAAGTAAGTAAAAAAATTTTTTTTAATCTTTTAATTTAATATTGTAGCTTTGATAATGTGTTAATAAAAAAACACGAAACGTTAGACAATTTAATTGATCATAGACCTTAAACTCAACAATTTTTAAAAAAGTATAAAATATAGAAGAAAATATATACCTTTAATTAGGTAGGCTGCATTTCGTAACGTAAGTAGGTAGGTGGGGGGGTACACGACAATTGGGCGACGGTCAATTGGGCGCCGTCTTTTTAGGCGACGGGCTTATTAGGCGACCCCAACTAGGCGACCGGTCAAATAGGCGACGGTAAATTAGGCGATGGCACCGATTAGGCGACGGGAAATTCAGTAAATTTTTGTAATTAAAAAACTAATATTTAATTTAATAATAATTATTTTTAAATTGAAAACATGTGTTTAAATTCTTATATTATATTCTCTTTATTATGATTTAATATTTTATTACAGTAATATTTACTAATATGTACATTATAAAAAAATAAACAGTTTCTAATCCATGTTATAATTGTACGATAAACCTCGAAGATATTCTATAAAATTTTGTGAATTAGGGTATTCGAGAACCTTATTTAAAATTCTTTCATCAGCTTCTTCATACTTGTAACGCCAGAATTAAATTACAACGTCTTTACTGACTTTGTCTTTGATATAAAGATATCCGTCCCGAGAATACTTTTCGTTTCCTTTTTGAGTTGTAATTACTATTCTTTCCATTGCGTATGATTTTATTTTAACTTCGATTTTTAATATTAAAATTCTATTTCGATTTCTCTTATATACAGACAAATATTAATTTATATATTTACCAACCGAATCTCTTTTGCGCATGCGCGTCAGTACAAAGCGATTTACTGAATTTTCCGTCGCCTAATTGGTACCGTCGCCTATTTGACCGGTCGCCTAGTTGGGGTCGCCTAATAAGCCTGTCGCCTAAAAAGACGGCGCCCAATTGACCGTCGCCTATTTGACGTCGCCTAACTGTCGTCGCCTAATTGACCGTCGCCTAAATGACGGTGTCCCAGGTGGGGTGCTCACAACACCCCAACTAAAACTTACATTTACAGTAACAATTTACACTCATTTTTTCTATTGTAGGTAAATTCACATTATTTTGGATGTTATTATATACCCAAATGTAAAAATAATAAAGTTTAAGACTTTTAAATAGAAGTTTTTACGAGTTTTAATATTTTTACTCTTCGGAAAAACCTTATTAATACTGCGTCACGTAATAATTTCATTTATTATTTTAAAAACAAAGTTAATTTAGAAACTATTAAATAATTTTATTATTCTAAGACTGAATAATACTTTAAACAAGCAAACAAGTAAAATTTTCAATTTCGCATATACAAAATTATGAAGTAAAGTTTGGGCACTGTACTCGGACACTTCTATGTTACCAACGTAAGTTGAAAGTTTTGAAGCCATTTTTTGTCATATAACAATCGATTTAAAGCAAAACTTTTTTAATATTTTTTATTGCAAATTTCATTTTCTTCGATTTTGTTTATATACATTTTTCTATTTTGTTGCATCGTTTCCGACTGACAGCGACTTAAACAAGACTCGGTAAAATCCAAAAAATATTATCATCTATATCTCGGAAACGGTGCGACCAAATAGAAAAATGTATATAAACAAAACTGCAGAAAATGAAATTTACAAGAAAAAATTTCATATTCATATTTTTACTATGATGCACCGTTTCCGAGATATAGATGACAATATTTTTTGAATTTTACCGAGTCTTGTTTAAGTCGCTGTCAGTCGGAAACCTTGCAACAAAATGGAAAAATGTATATAAACAAAATTTAAGGCAATGAAATTTCCAACAAAAAATGTCTACAAAATTTTGCTGTAAAAGCGATTTTTACATTAAAAAAAACGTCTCGAAAACGTCAAATTAACATTGTTAAAAAGATCCTGAAGATAAAGTTTTCCTCCCTTCCGCCGGCAATTATCAGTAACCCAAAAAGCGATCTGATTTCACTAGAATTAGTTTTCCGACATACGCTTTTGTTTAAAAATTTATTTTCAATCGATGCTATGTAAATATTAGTACAGTGCGAAATTAAATCTACAATTGAATCGCCAATAAGAAGATCGAAACACTCTCTTGGGATTCTAGCTGATTTAGCTACTGTCTTAGAACCTGGCAAATGAGTAATTAAATTACATTTTCTTGTCCTTACAGGTACCGTGAATGAAAATATGAACGCCAACAGAAAATTTATATAAAAATTTTAATGTATTTAATATCAAGGAACTTATTTATATTGAAAAAATGAAGTATATCTTTAAAATTCAAAATAATTTAATAAAAAACTGTGTAAAATTAAAAAGAAGAAACAAAATTCATCAACACAACACAAGGAATAAAAATGATTACGATATTACTACAGCCAGAACAAATTTGGGAAAAAGAACTACTGAACATAATGCACTACGAGAATTCAACCAGGTACCAATTCATATTCAACAAGCCAAAACAATACTACAATTTAAAAAATTAATTCAGGAACATGTAAATACTAAAAAATAACTAAAAATTTTTGTAAATAATATTTTAATATTTTAATGTAAATTTTAATCCTTATACCAGCTCTGCTGATTAGGATGTATTCTTGTTATAAATAAATAAATAAATAAATAAATAACGATTTTGAAATCTAATAAGTGCCACTACTTTTAAATTTTTTTAAATAATTATATTTAATATGTTGTCCTTTATTTTTGTAAACTTGAAGACAGCGTTTCGGCCAAGATTTTAGCGATCGTTGTATCATTTCCAGAGAAATCTTTTTTATCTCGCGTTTTGTTAAGTTATTAAGTTGATCTATAGTTTCAACTTTTGATTTATTTAGCTGAGATTTTAAATAGCCCCACAAAAAATTATCACATGATGAACGGTCCGGCGATGATGGTGTCCATATATCAGGATGAATAAAAGATATGCCATTCTTTTCAAGAAAATTCAAGGTCATTTTAGAAGCGTGTGCTGGTGCGGAGTCTTGGTGAAATATCCAATTATCAGCAGGATATAATCTCCTCTTCGCATCCTTCAAAAGTGGCTTTAAACAATTCTTAATATATTATACTGAATTAATTTTTGCCCCAGGTTCAACAAAAATTGGCGTGGTAGTTCCAAAATTTGGTATTCCCATGAACACCATAACTCCCTTCGGATGAGACTGTTTTGCGAATACGTCCAGTTCTTTTGCCGACTGCTCGCGACATATAAGTACTGAACTTTTCGTTGCCCATCAGCATTTGTTAGATGGAACCATGCTTCATCGACAGTGATGTATTTTTGCCATTTATTACAATTTAGTAAGTGGATATAATCCTAAGGAGCGCTGGTACCTTTTTGTAATTATTTGTTCAGAAATGTGATGTCTTCTCGGCTTCTTCATTAATTTTAGATTAAAAATTTTTTTTAGATTATACCGAATAGTATATTCAGATGTTTTGACGTGATTTGCCATATGTTGTAGTGTCGGGGGATTCGTTTTAGACTTCTATACAACGTATAGGAAGAAGCCTTATGATCTAGCTCCGTGTCCGTCTGTCCGTCTGTCCGCATAATTCAAAACCAATCAGAACGCACGTTCTTAAAACAATTTTACTTCATATAGAATATTTTTAGATTGGTATTAATTATTCAGATTATTTACATATATATTTTTTAATCCGATATTCTTATTTTGTATTTTTAGAGTAGGTATTTTACGTGTTTCTAATACGGTATTCGGTACGTGTTTCGGGTATTTTAATATTTCATTATGAATTGTGTTTTATTTGTGGTTTGTAAATTGCAAATATTTACCTATAAAGGTCGAAATAAAAAAAAATATTAAAATGTTAGCGTTTTCCTTATATAGTAAAAAAATCTACCTAATTAAAAGATTAACGCATTAAAAATTGGAATAAAATAAAGCCCAAATAATTTAACCTACCGAAAAAGTAGATGTATAGAAGCCTAAGAACTGTCGCAAAAGCGAGTTCCACCTTGTTTAATGTCATTTTCTTTAAATTCAATAATTGTTCATTTGTCAGAGTTGGCTTTTTGCCGCTGCCTTTCTTCCGGATTTTGGAATTCTGTTCTGGGATTCCATTTTTTTGTAGCTAAAGAGTGTACCTTTCAAAACACAAAAATTTTGATCTTTACACCTTTTTTGTATCACAGTAGAACTACACTGTTGTTCTAAAACTTTAAAAATAATGAATTGTTGCTCTTTAGTTAACACCCTTTTTGTAACTGACATTTGAAAAAAACAAAATTGACACCAAAAAGTTACTCCATGGAATACTTAAAATTTTGTTAAAAAAAATAAATGTCATTGGTGAAATTTGAATTTAAATTCGTTCAGTTTTTCATTTTTTTCATTCACGGTACCTGTATAGCAGTGTTCGCTGGTGTTCTTCCCCATTTAGTTTTTAAATCCTTTCCAATCATATATTTATGTTTATTTTGAGGCAAACTTTCGTCATAATCTGATTGTTCGCTGTCTGTTTGATGGTCACTTTGTTCACAATTATCACTTACATTGTCATCCGAATCAATAAATTGTTCATCATTATCATTAGAAATAATATCTTGTAATGCGTTCTGAATACGCTCCTGTTCCTCGCGAAACATTTTCAAAACACACTGAACAAATTAAATGATTGCATGCTATTATATGCATAAAAGCTCAGACAAAACAAAGTCGGAAATTGTAACGTAAGTAGGTAGCCGGGGTGCTCACAGCACCCCCGCATAATAAAGTATCTCTTACTGCTTTCTTAACACGTGGGGTGTTGTGGCCACCCCGCACACCTAATTAAAGGTTAAAAAAGCCGCGTTCAAATCCTCTCGCTATCGTTAGATAAGATGAAAATAATAGAACAGAAGGCCATTGTAGTTTATTTACAATCCCAAAAAATGTTTTTCTTCAAAATTTCTTTGTATTAAAAAATGTAGTTTTATTTTTAATAATTATTGTTCATTACCTCAAATGAAAGGGTTTATTTGAAATCAAAGTAAAATAAAATCAATAAATAAAGAAAAAATTGTTAACGAAATTAAAATTAAGGGTTTTCACGCGCAACTTGCTCGGAGGTACACAAAATTTAGAATACCAATAAGTTTGAAAAAATTACATTATAATGACGAATATAGAACTGGGGTTGGTAAGTTGTTTTAGGTGGGGTCCGGTACTGTGGGAAAATTTTAACGAGGTCCAGAAAAAAACAACTGATAATAATAAAGTGCTACCTATTTATTGTATGGTTCTGTTCTGAGAAGAACAGCAAATTTGAAGTGTGTCTTCGAAGTGTGGCGGTCCGAGGTTCGACCTTTCGCGGTCCGCCTGTTGCCGACCGTTGATATAGAAGCTTATTGAAGTTCAAACGAAGCTCTATCGATTGACACCAAATTTACGCAAAAATGTTGAAAACATGTCTACCCCTTCCCCCAAGATTTTTGACGACGGAAGCTCGTTGAAGCTTAAACGAAGCTTTAACGTTGAACATCAAATTTACTACAGAATTCCACTTGGGGGCTGCTATCATGCTATCATGTTCATGCCCCATTTCGAGATGGGCGTGCTAGCTTGACGTCAATTCAGCACCCCCATCAAAGATTTATCTTTTTTCGCGAAACCGTTGGTGTCCAAAATTTGCGAATATTGTCCAAAATGAATGCATAATTATGGTTTACTTAATTTTAAAAAAATTCATTTTTTCGAGGTGGTGGGGGTGCTAGCTTGACGTCAACACAGCACCCCACCAAAGATTTATGTTTTTTCGCGAAACCGTTGATGTTCAAAATTCGCGAACAAAATTAGTCCATAAATAAATATTTTTTTGCTTTGAAAAGGTGGGGGTTTTCTTTTCCTGGGTCCCAACTGGGTTAATGCACCCAGCCAGAGAGTATATTGTTGCAAATTGATACAATATTAATAAATTCAAATTATGGAGTAAGTAAGGGTAGTCCAGTCAATACGGATCAAAAAATGGTGTCTGCTTGCAATACATCCGACCGTTTTGAAACTTGGCAAAAAGTTTCGTTTTGGGGCACTGGTTAACCAAAAAAAAGTCACCATCCCTCCGAGGTCCGGAAGTGTCCGCCATCTTGGATTTTAAGTGACTGTTTACAGTTTTTCACTAATATCTCCAAAAATATTAACTTTACGGAAAAATAGTTATAGTATAAAAATTGAAGCTCGTCAAATTTTCAACAAAAAAGTTTATATTCAATATTAGCGTCAGTGTAATATATCAACGAATAAATTCATCCGCTTGCCATAAAATGTAAGTGTGTCGCATCACATTACGACTGGCATCGTTAATATGTACAGACGGCAAACGGGCCAAAAAACGTTGAAGCCGTATTTTTAATCATGTATGGTGGTACGGTTAACAGTATTGTCGAGAATTTTTAATATAAATTACCATATTTTATTATTTTTATTCGTTTATATGTACCTTTTGAAGGTTTTCAATCTTCTTTACATACGGTGAGGGACTTTTTAGATCGTCAGGTTTTGTAGATTAAGGGTTGAAAATTTTATACTAATCTAAAATTCAGTACCGAAAGAACCAATCAAGTTACTTATCTTATTAATCAAAAAACTGGAATTTAAATTGGTAACAAATCCTTTCTTCAAAAAAGAAGGCTTTAAAATCTTATTTTATAAGAAGTTTTATTAATTAAGACGACATGTTTCGTATAAACAATTATAAATTTTCAAATCTTCTAAATTGAGTACCTAAAACTTTAATTTAATAATTTTTAAAAATGAAATTTTTATTAATAAGATAAGCAACTTGATTGGTTCTTTTGGTACTGAATTTTAGATTGCTATAAAATTTTCAACCAATAATCTACAAAACCTGACGATCTAAATAACCTCTCACCGTATGTAAAGAAGATTGAAAACCTTCGAAAGGTATAAACGAATAAAAATAATAAAATATGGTAATTTATAATTTTTAGATTATTGTTAATTTAATTAATGAAGGTCTCACCTTCATCTCAACAATTTTAAAAAAGTATGGTAATTTATATTAAAAATTATTTAAATATAAATTATTAACTTGTGAGAATAATCTTCTTCTTCTTAATGTGCCATACCCTCAATGGGCGTTGGCGATCAACTTGGCTGAACCAAGATGACGTACCAGGGAATTTAATTAATGGGGTGGTTTCCCGTTGCCTTCCCCACAGCTCACAGATCTATCTTGGGCTTTAGATCACAGCAGCGTATTCGACTCGACCAGGATTTGAACCGCGGTCACCCGCTTCCCAGTCGGCCGGTGTAGGCTTTACGCCACACTGCTGGTCTGTAAGAATAATAATAAGATAAAACTTTAAAATATAGAACAAGTTAAATAAACTAAATATTAAAAATTCTCGACAATACTGTTAACCGTACCGTTACACACATGATGAAAAATACAGCTTCAACGTTTTTTGGCCAGTTTGCCGTCTCTACGTATAACGTTGCCAGTCGTAATGTGATGCGGCATACTCACATTTTACGACAAGCGGATGGATTTTTTCGTTGATATATTACACTGACGCTAATATTGAATATAAACTTTTTTGTTGAAAATTTGACGAGCTTCAATTTTTATACTAAGTATTTTTCTGTAAAGTTAATAGTTTTTTAGATATTATTGAAAAACTGTAAACAGTCACTTAAAATCAAAGATGGCGGACACTTCCGGACCTTGGAGGGATAGCGACTTTCTTCTGGTTAACCAGTGTCCCAAAACAAAACTTTTTGCCAAGTTTCAAAACGGTCGGATTTATTGTAAGGCAGAATCCCCCATTGACTGGACTGGGGGTATAACGTTAATAATAATAAATAACAATAATTAATATTTGACAACAATAAGAAATAATAACAGTAACAGTGAAAAAAAGCAACATTAATAATAATAATAAAGGTAAATAATAATAACAACAAAATATTCTTTTATTGCTATTATGCATCTTAAATTAGATCGTATTCGTTAATTTAAGAACATTAATGACGCAAAATTCATAAAAACGCATAGTTATCTTACTTTGTTTTTGTTTACTAGTTGCATCTAACAAACAAAAACAAATACACTCAAAAAACCTTAACTCTTTGTCTGCAAACGTGGGTATTTCGTGTCCGAGCGAAAACAACTTGTGTTAATAACTTTCTGAGAAGGGAGAGGGGTGAGCGCTACTACCCCTACCTAAAAAAAGGATTCTTTAAAAAAATAACGATTTTCTGACAACTTGCCCCAATTATTTAAAAAAAAGTATATGAAAAAATTTAATTTTCCAAAATTTATTGTTCGAAATGTCAACAATGTTTCAAACATCAGCATGAATTTTTTGAGCCCATTGTCCTGGAGCCCGCGTGCATGGGAACTAAACCATAAGGTACAAAATTTTTGACCATACAGGCTGAAAGGACATTAAAAATTAGTAATAAAACTGCCCGTCTGCCACTCGAGAGTGGCAGCGTTAACTTGGGAGCGGCGCGAGAAAAGAGGCATTTTTGAGGTTGAACTAAACCATAGGGTACATAGACAATTTTTATATCAAAAGATTGCTTTTTTTGTGTATTTTTCAAATATACTATGACAGACGGTTTTAAGTGCAGCCTTCATGACGGCAGACGCGTTTGAAAATATCGAGCGAGCGAGAGTAATGCGCGGAATAGCATAATGTGAGGTGGCCGAGCTTGCCTTGTTGTTTTTCTGGGTTTGGTGTACAAAAAATTAAAGTTGAAAATCTTTGTATTAAAATTTATTTTCTACTCTACATAAATGTTCCATTTCGTATCATGGATAAATATCAACTGACTACTCCTGTCTCGCCTTTTGCTTGCGAGCATCGAGTCCTTATCTTAAAAATGTTATTTCTTACTAGGAGTTCATCACATTTCCCCCCTAAACTTAAAAGTTAAAACAATGATTTAATCTTTTGAAAACTTAATTAAATTAGAATACATATAATTGCATATTATGATTATACGATTAAAAATTTTATACATTTGATTAAAAAATTCGGCTATTACGCCTATTTTGTAAAGGATCTCGAGCCTGTACATGTGGAACTGTTGGAACTTCGGATAATTCTAAATCATCTGGTATAGATGGAGACATTGACCTATCTCGATTGACATTTCTATTATTAAAAGTAATACAAAGATTAGGAAGATTCCCACAAGTGCAAGACTTCTTTCCTCTACATCGACAATAAATTTTATAAACAATTCCTATAACTATTAAAATACATATAAAATAAGCAAAATAATACATGAAAGATTTCGAACGATTATTGCTAGAAGTTTGTAAAATTTGATCAGCTAATTCGTCAATTTTCGACAATTTATAACTTGCTAAATTTAATTCATCTAAATGAAGAGATGTTACCTTATATCCCTTACTTAATTTTAATTCAGAAATATTAATTTGATTTTTATAATTAATTTCACAACAATCTAAATCTATATTAAAGTTTGGAATGAAATCCATAAAAGAAGTTGAAATAAATTCTTGACTAGGAGTCAATAAAGTTGTACTTGTAAAACCCTTACAATCATCATCAAGTGTTATTATACCTGAATCTGTTAAAAGAACATCGACCGGTATCTTTGAATTTTTACAATTTATTACTAAGTTTTCGCTACCAATCGGAATAATGTATATCCACCGATTGTTGGTTTTCAATTGATAAAAAATTGGTGAATATAGTTCAATTATTCTGGTATCACATGAATCCGGCACCTTTTGTGCATGGTTAAACAAAGAAATTTCACAATTATTTAAAGTATTAGTTACAAATGTTGGTTTTGTTTGAATTAATTTGCTAAGATCGAGTCTTTTGCAATTTGAAAATTCTAAATCACTTAAAGTAAAATAATGTTGCTTGGTTTCACTCACTGCCAAATAATTATTGGCTGGTTGAACGAACAAATATTTGTTTTCACTTTTCACTAACACTGGTAGTGGTATAAGATGGTGTGCTGAAAATATGCGTTGTTCCACCAATGGTAAAGAAATAGCATAAGTTAACTTCGAGTTGAAATAAAACACTACTAATTTAACAATTTTCATAATAGTATGTACATTATTAATGTCTAATGGTACAACAAAATCAGTTCCACTGGGTAAATAATTTCGCACCTTTTGCAATTCATCTAAAATTTGAATAGGATTTATAATTTTTGGATGAAGAATTCCCTTTTGAGCAAATAAAATAGCATTTGTTATTGAATCTAATTCGTTTTGATATTGCTGTGCTAAAAATATTAATAAATTTAAGTGTTCGTCTATAACTTGTCTAGTTTCTAGCACCGATAAGGTTTTCGTTTCCGCGTTTACAAATTTTTCAATTTTTTGTAAATTTTTATTTAGTAATTGCTCATTTTTATTAAGTGAAGTAATAGTTTCGTTAAAATTTTTGATAGTAGTTTGCACAATACTGGATTGTTGCTTGATTAAAGAAATTTGAGTTTTTTCATCATTATCGAAAGAATTAATTTTTTCGTCATAATATTTTGCATCGTCAGCATCCATAGTGCCGAATAGAATTTTTGCTCCTTGGCCAATAATATTAATCCATCCACGTTTCCTTCGTGAATGATCCTTGTGACCCACAATTATGCTTAAAATATTTTTGTCAACTTCGATTTGTTGAATATAATAGTTTAATAACTTTAATTGCTTTTCGCACATGGTAAAATTAATGAAAAAGTTGTTATAACCAAAATTTGGATGACCACAATAACTTTGGGTTGTAATTACATATGTTTTCAAAGTGATAAATTTTTCAAAAAGTATGTTAATATCTAAATAAGTAATTAGCTTCCATTCTTGGTTGCTCAAAACTAAATTTCCAATTTGTTCAAAATATATTCCAGGTGTAAATTTGAATTTCGTTTCGTTATAAACTTCATGAGTGGAGGCGATGATACTTCGAGAAAGAAGAATTGCTATTCTGAAACAAGAGAAACATATGGTTTCAGACGGTTTGCATGAACAACCTTGTTTTGATTTTTTATTTGAATAGTGAAATTGCAATTTGATGGTTTTGAAATAATTTTGTAAGGCCCTAGATAATATTGATCTAGTTTTTTAGATCTACCCTTTGCAGTAGCTTCGTTTGTTAACAAAACTAGGTCTCCAATTTTAAATTCGTGTTGAATTAAATTTTTATCATAATATTTTTTGTAATTTTCCTTACAACGTAGGAGGTTGTTTCGCGCGACTTGATTTGAAGTTTGTAATTTAGTACGTAAATCTATAATGTAGTCGTCATAACTATAAGAAAATTTAGGATTCTGTGATAAATTGGATGGAAGTGTAGCTTTCTTCCCGTATATAAGTTCGAAGGGAGTAAAATTTGTTGCAGAATGAGGACTAGTATTGTAAGAGAACATTGCAAAATCTAACCAATCGGGCCAATCCGTTTGGTCTGTATTTACAAAATGTTTTAAATAATCTGCTAACGTCTTGTGCGACCTTTCTAAGGCTCCGTTAGTTTGAGGATGATAAGCTGAGGTATTTAATTTTGAAATTTTTAGAAGTTTGCAAGCGCTCTTAAATATTGAGCTCATAAAATTTGATCCTTGATCGGTAATTATATATTTTGGAATACCGTATTTACAAATAATGTTTTTCACAAAGGCGTCAGCAACAGTTATAGCTTCCTGATTTGGTAGAGCTATTGCCGCTGAGAATTTTGATAAATCATCTTGAAAAGTTAATATAAATTTCATACCACATTCGGACAATGGAAGTGGTCCAACGATATCTAAAAATACCTTTTCGAATGGTTCGTATGATGTTGTAGTAATTTCCATTGGTATTTTTGTTTTCTTTCGATTGACTTTGTTTATTTGACAACTTTTGCAACCTTTGATATATTTTTTTATGTCCTTCCTCATAGAGGACCAATAAAATTTTGCCTTAATTCTTTTAATTGTTCTGGAAATTCCCGAGTGACCCCCGATAGGTGTATCGTGATACTCTTTTATAATTTGTTGAATTTCATTTGGGTCAGAGACACTGATAATTTCGTTTTTGCATAATAGAATTTCTATTTCAGTGTTTCTGAAAAGATAACGTAAAACAATTCTGAAAAATTCATTATCACGTTTATTGTAAAACTGTGAAATTGCAATCTTTCCAACTGAGTCTTTGACCAGGCTATCGCGAAGCTCTGTAAGTTTGTAAAATAATATTTCCCTATTGCAACAATCTTGAGATGTTTCCGTTGCAAAGAGATAATAAATGTTATAATTACCTTGATTATAATGAATAATTTTGCTTAAATCCTTGTTTTCAAAATAATCCCGATTATTTAATTTCCCGTTAAAGATTTTAAAATAGTTGTCATTACATAATTCCCTTGAAGTTATACAAATCAGTGAATAATTTTGATCGATATTAAAAATAAATTTATCAGTTTCCTTAACCTTGCTGTTTTGGATAATATGATTTTGTTGATATTCAATAAAATTGGAATAAGAATTAGTAGAATTTGTTTCTAGAACTTTAATTTCCAAACTTGGTGGAATGCGACTTAATGCGTCTGCGTTTTGATTATTTTTACCCGCTCTATGAATAATTTCGTAATTGTATTCTTCCAAATACAATCTCATTCGCATTTGTCTCGATCCTAAATCCTTAGAACCAAAAAGTGAAGTGAGACATTTGTGATCGGTTACTAATTTAAATTTTGTAGAATAAACGTATGGTCTAAAATGCTTGACTGCCCACACGATGGCTAATAATTCCTTTTCTGTTGTATTATAATTAATTTCAGCTTTGTTGAGGGTTCTACTGGCATAAGATATGGGAAGATCTTTACCTAGCTCGCCTTGGGAAAGAATTGCTCCGAGAGCATAATTACTGGCATCGGTTGTAATAATAAATTCTTCCTTAAAGTTTGGATATTGCAACAGAGGTTCTGATGTAAGAAGGTTCTTTAATTTTTCAAAAGAATTTTGTTGTTGGCTTGTCCATAAAAATTCGATACCTTTCTTCAATAATTTTGTTAAAGGTTTTGAAATTTCAGAAAAGTTTGGGATAAATCGTCTATAATAACCCGCTAAACCTAGAAAGCTTTTGATCGATTTAACATTTGTAGGTATAGGAAATTCTTTTACCGATTCAATTTTTCTTGGATCAGGTCGAATACCTTCGTTTGTAATTAAGTGACCTAGAAAAGTGACTTCCTTTCTTAAAAATTCACATTTTAAAGGATTCAGTTTTAAATTATGCGTTCTAAATTTTGTAAAAATGTCATTTAATTTTTTTATATGAGCTAGTAATGATTCAGCGTATACTACAATATCGTCCATGTAAATAAAACAATGTAACCCGTGTAATCCACTCAATACAGAATTCATTAGTCTTTGAAATGTCGCTGGGGCACCCTTTAATCCAAATGGCATTGCCTTAAACTGATAATGTGCATAGCTTGTACTAAAAGCTGTTTTCTGTGCATCATCAGGATTCATAGCAATCTGATGGAACCCGGACGCGAGATCTAACGTTGAAAAATATTTGCAACCCCCTAATTGATCAAGTATATCTACGATGTTATGCAAAGGAAAAGCATCCCCTATTGTAATATTGTTAAGGGCTCGAAAGTCTACCACAACTCTATACTTCGTTTCACCGGATGCATCCAGTTTTTTTGGTACGATAAGTAAAGGCGCATTGTAGGGACTTGTACTACGTTCCACAATATTTTGGGTTTCTAATTCTTTTACTTGACGTTCAATTTCTTCCTTTTGAGAATGAGGAATTCTATAGGGTTTTATGTTGATAGGATCGTCGTGTACTGTTGGAATTTTGTGTACAATTGTTTCGGTTTGGCTTAGTACGTCACCAGGCAAATAAAATATGTCATTAAAATCTTGACATACCGAAATTAAATTGCTCTTTTCTTCAGGATTTAAATGATCAGTTCGTAATAGAGATTCTAATAGATTTAAACGATGGCTACCTGAATTTTCATTATATAAAATATTTCTTTGAGAACTGCTGGAATTTTTGTTATCACTAACTTTCCGTGTATATCTCTCTATGTTAATCTCTGGAGTATTTATTTCCACAGAAACTTCGTTAAGATTAAGAACACTGACCTTCGCTTTTTTATTTGTACATTGAACTAAAGAATTTGCTAGAAAAACGTTTGATATAATTTCTTTAGATTGGATAATTCCGTCGAAAATTTCGTTCGGATTTGAATTTAAAATATTTACTTCAATAATAACTTCAGAACGAGGTGGTAATTTAATTATCTCACTTTTACAATAAATTGGAATAGCTTGATCATTAATGAATATAGTTTTGGTACCATAATCTATATTTGCATTTGAAAATTTTAAAAAATCGCTACCTATTATACCTTTGGAAAAGATTGGAAATTCGTCTTTAACAACTTGGAATGGAAACTTAAGTTCATTATGATCGAGATACAAAGTTAATTCACATGAACCTAATGTTTGAACGGACTCGCTTGAAATACCGTTTAATTGTAAAATTTTACTTGAATCTAATAGGATATTTGGTTTTAGACTACCAACCTTTATAATTGAAACGTCTGCACCGGAATCGATAATAAAAGAATTTGGCGTATCGACACACTCTTCGACATTTAAAAAAATAGAATTCAGTGGGTCGGAAAGAGTTAGGATTTTAGTGCATCTGTCGTTTGTTGATTGTTGTTCGTCTATAGATAATTTAGTAACATGATTAGATTCGTTCAAATTAGAATTTGTTTTTAAGATAGGTGGTATAACTGTAGATAAATTTGTAATATTAGAAGTTTGTAAATTTGATTTAGATGATTTGGGATGATTTGAATTGACGCGGAATTTTAATTTTGAGATTTCTGGGATCCGCTCGGAGAAATCTGTGACTCGTTTAAATTTTTCTTTTTTTCCTCGTTGAATTTTCTTTTACGACAGTCGGATATGTGATGACCTATATTTTTACAATATGCACAAGTTACGGTTCGCGAAAATTTTGATGGAGTTGGGATTGATTGAGTAAAATTTACTTGGTTAGTATTACCCTTTTTAAATTTGCTAAAATTTTTATAAAAAGTGCATTGCGAAGTTATGTGACCTAACTTGTTACACGTAGCATTTTAAAATATTACTCTCATTTACTCTTTGATATTTAAAAATTTCGTTTTTACTTAAAAGCTCTTTTTCTTCAGAAAAAGCCAAGCTTATTGCTGCTTCAAAAGAAATCGGATTTCGCGCTTTTACAACAGTGGCTATTGGATCTTTCAAACCTAAAATAAATACATGTTGGGCTTGAGTTTTGAGTAATCTTTCGTGTGCTGATTTGATAATTTCATTTTCTTCACCTATTATTACGCTATCGATTAATTTTTGTAAAACTGTTTCCACTCTATTAGCATAAGACATTACATCTTCATTGAAATTTTGTCTACAAGAGTGTAATTCTAATTCCCATTGTCCCTGAGAACGTTTATCAGAAAAAACTTCTATTAAATGGGTTTTTAATTGATCCCAATTATCGAAAGTTCGGTGCTGTGTTAAATTATAAGCGCGACCACTTAATTTCATTTTTATAAGTTGGAATAATAATTCCTTGTCATCGGGCGCACATAACTTTAGTGCTGATTCGCACGTATTTAAAAATTCTGATAAGTTTTCCCGTTTACCCGTAAATGTTTTTAATTGTTTTTCTAAAATTGAAATTTTTAAATGAGACATTTTTGAATTACAAAAGATTGCTTCGAAATTATTTAATAGTTCGTTGAAATATAATTTTAAAAGTGGAATTGAGTCAATAATTTGTACAGACATAAAATAATGTACTTACAAAATTTTCATCATGATTTAAGAACTGGAATAATAACTGATGCTGAAATAGTATAGTTGCTGTAGAATTTGGTTGATGAATGATGCTGGTTGATATGGAATTGATGTGTAGAACTTGGTTGTTGTAGTAGAAAATAATTTGTAGATTTGTTGTATGAATAAGTTTGAAAATAATTTTCACTTTATTTTTTTCGTTGATCGAAAACACACCGCACCTGTCACCATTTGTGAGGTGGCCGAGCTTGCCTTGTTGTTTTTCTGGGTTTGGTGTACAAAAAATTAAAGTTGAAAATCTTTGTATTAAAATTTATTTTCTACTCTACATAAATGTTCCATTTCGTATCATGGATAAATATCAACTGACTACTCCTGTCTCGCCTTTTGCTTGCGAGCATCGAGTCCTTATCTTAAAAATGTTATTTCTTACTAGGAGTTCATCACAATAACAAACAGAGATAGACTTTCACCTTGCTTGCAAATGAGATTCGGTAGATGTAATTCGCTTTAATAAGTATATCAAATCATTATAAGTGATTGTTTTCTTTGTTATAACATGTCATATACCATAAAAAAATTATTAGTAATATTATGAATTTTATTGTTCCTTCATTGAATTCTTGATAAAATGGTCTTGAATAATCAAGAACTAAAGGCTTAAAACAAATTGAAGTGAAGTGATTTCAATCAGAATACGTAGAAGTGAAAAAACCGAGACTTATTATAGCATAAATTTGAAAATCGTATAAGAATTGTCTTTGTCACAGGAAAATCAACTTTTTACTTTTAGCTTATAAAAATATATAAAACCTTAACTTCTGATGAAATATAATAATATCAAAACTTTAATTTAAAGATTAATAATCATCACAATTAAATTTTTGATTTCATGAACTTGTGCAGACAGACAGTCGAAAAACTGTAGAATTTGGTAAAAAAGCATTAGTTGTGTACATTAAAGGCTACAAAAGTTTATCACCCTATGGTAATTACGAGGGTAATTATTATATTGATTGCAAAAATTCATCTATTATAATTGTCTTTGTGACTTTATAGAAGATAAACATAGTAATTAATATAATATTTTTAAAAATTGCAAATTCAATAAAGGTTATCTATTTTCGATAACTTGAAAGTACTTTATGGCCTATACCTTACGACTATACCGGCCGACTGGGAAGTGGGTAATCCTGGTTCAAATCTTGGTCTTGAATACATTGCTGTGATCTAAAGCCTAATAGTTTTGTGGACTATCGGGAAGGTGACGGGAAACCACACAACCATACATTAATTAAATTTTCTAGTATGCGATTTTGGCTTCGACAAAATAAGTTGACTACGCTCTGCATAGTGTATGGCAAAGCTTCCGATGATTCGCTGAACTTCTTCAGACCACATTACACTGCTATGGTAATAAGAATCATCATTTTATTTATGTTTGTCCAAATTTTAGAAAATATACGATTGTTATTAAATTTAAAATATCCGTTTGAATTCGTAAGGCGACTATTTTCTGTATCAAGAAAATCAGCTTTTAACTAAAATTGAGAAAGAAAGCAAGCAGCAGATTCAACTTTTTGATTCAGTGCGAGTAACGGCATAGAGCGTGGAATTGTCTTCGATTAACTGGTATTAAAAAATTTGTTATCGACTTTAAAAATATGATGTTTGTAATTTGGTCAGTAGGCAAGTAAGTACAATTTTTACCGTTATTTTTAGTCTACAGACCAAAAATTAACAATGAAGATTCAACTACAATTAGTTTTTCTCAAGCTACTTTTTGTAGATGTTGTTTCCATTGCTTTTCAAATTTTAATTTTACATAATGAAAATGCAGGGTGGCCCGAAATAAACGTTGTGGTTTGAATTCCTTATAACTTTTTAATTTATTATTTTTGTAAAATTTCATTTCAGTATTTTGTGAAAAAGACTTAGGCCCAGTTTTTCAATCGTAAGTTAACCTTAGGTTAACCGTAAAATTTAGATTAACTTACGATTAAAAAACTGGGCCTTAGGGTATTTTAAATGCAACAATACACAATCGAACAACCGCTCCTGGCTATTTTCTTTAGGTATATTTGAAAGAAAGAGTGCGTTAATAAGCCAAGGACCATCCTGCCATTAAAAAACTATATTCGCGGTGAATTCGAGGATATAACATCTGAAATTTTGGGGCAGGTTATTATGGAAAGAGCACGAATATGCGAAGCAAAAATGGCCACCACTTGCGAGATATAATTTTTCATAATTAAACCAAAAAAATTCCCCATTAAAATACTGTAATTAAAAAAAAACAATTGTCGCTTAAATTAAATCATTATAAATAATTCAAACTACATTGTTCATTTTGTGCCACCCTGTGTATTTAAAAAGTAATTAATATTTTTATTTTTAACTTCCTCAGTTCTAGTGTTGCCTGCGGGAGACATCAAATAGGACTTGAAAAGAATATTGGTGAATTTTTTTTTCTATTTGTAAATAAGAGCACAAACAATAAATTATCACAAAATTAAAAAACCCTAATTTTCAAAGTTGGCCTTGGGAAAAAGGATGTTAATACGAGCCTTTTCTAAAAACAAAAAAATAATCACTTACAATGATTTGTTGTAAGTAGTACCTATTTATTAAAGTGAATTACATCTACCGAATCTAATTTGCAAGCAAGGCGAAAGTCTATCTCTGTTTGTTATGCTATTCCGCGCATTACTCTCGCTCGCTCGATATTTTCAAACGCGTCTGCCGTCATGAAGGCTGCACTTAAAACCGTCTGTCATAGTATATTTGAAAAATACACAAAAAAAGCAATCTTTTGATATAAAAATTGTCTATGTACCCTATGGTTTAGTTCAACCTCAAAAATGCCTCTTTTCTCGCGCCGCTCCCAAGTTAACGCTGCCACTCTCGAGTGGCAGACGGGCAGTTTTGTTACTAATTTTTAATGTCCTTTCAGCCTGTATGGTCAAAAATTTTGTACCTTTTGGTTTAGTTCCCATGCACGCGGGCTCCCGGACTATTAATAATAATTAATAACGGCCGGACGCGAATGACCCAGTTTTGCAGACGGAAGGTGCGGAAAAAACATTTGCAGAGGAAGGGTTAACATTGAACTGAATTGTATTTTTCAACTGCTTTATTAAAAAATCATTTTTTTTAAATTTTGGGTATATTATTAATTTACAAAACTTTAAAGACGGGAGACCTTTACAACCTAAAGGTACATTTTGCAAGAAACAGTAGCAGCAGTGCAGTTACGGCCGTCGTCAGTCGCAAGTGCAATACGTAATGGGAGCTGCTGCGCTTCGATTGTATCGTCTAGCAAGCCACATAACAGAAATTGCATACGAGCAATTCTGCGGCACTGCAAGTGCAGTCGCTTGCAAAGCTTACCTTAAAAGTTACAAATTTATAGCTGCCATAATTTAATATGCATTTTAAAAATATTGTTCAAATATCTCAATAAAACTCAATATTTGTTTAATCAAAAATTGTTTAATATTTAAAAAAAAACCGATTGTGTTATAAATGATATTATCAAAGGAGCTACTGTACATAAATATGCAACTGTGAGGATGCGAAACTATTATATACCTCCGTAGTGGTAATAGCAGTTATCAATAAATGTGTGAATTAATTACTTATGAAAATTTGTGAAAATACAATCCTTAAGATGTCCTCTATCATTTAACATCTTATTTTTTACGTTTAATTTATAACTAAACGTACTTTTCGTAAATTTTACATGGACAGCTGTGACGTCATATATTCATGCTTCTAATCAATTAATTAGTACTACTTAATAATGACTTGCGCAAAATATTTTAAAAAACTATGGCAAATGGCCAAGGACATCGTAAGGAACATACTTTCGCAAGTTTCGCACAAAATTTTACATTTTTAAAGTAGGTTCACCTTAAAAATTTCTAGTTTCTTATTTTTCATTGTTTTCTGTATGCAGTAGTTCAGTTGTCAATTGACAAATTTCTTTTGACCTGATTCATCGTTTGTAAAGCTATTGATATTCTTTACGTTTTCGTACATGTATTGAATTTTCCTAAAATTTTTGCGTCACTCACCCCATTTAAAACTTTTACCGCAAATCGGAATTTAAAAATACATAACCTAACATTTTTATTTGAGGTGGATACACATTAAATGTATCTAAAACTATAATTATGATTTCTGACGCCATTTGGCAAGTGTGATCGAGTTAATCAAATTTAGGTAAAATGTTTACACTCACCTTATTAAAATACTCAATTATTATAAGATTTGTACACACATAATCACTTAACCAACAATCGTAACTCTTACAAACAGGTGACAACTGACATACTATGGGTCAGTGAACTAGTGTTGCCAACCTTAGTATATCTATGCGGGAAATTTAAATAATTAGTTTTTAGTTGAATCAACACTTCCTCTCAACCTTATATGGGGAATATTGTTATAAAAAACGTTAAAACTAAACCTTCCTTAAAGGTCAAACAATTTTTGCTACTAATTTTAAATAAAAACCATTTTAATAAATTTAATCTCAAAAATGTAGTTCCTCGTTATCTTTCTTGTTGTACTCGACTCCGGCGTGAGTTGTTGATAAATGTCTTATCAGGTGACCTTACTGAGAAGTCGCACAGTTAACGATTTTTCCCCGGTATGAGTTTAATGTAAGTTCAAATGCGAATTTTGTGAAAGTTTATAGTCACAAATTTAACACGCTAATGGTTTATCCCCGGTGTGCGTCCCTAAATGAAGTTTCAGGCATGGTTTCAGGTATCTCTTTTGTGAAGATCGGTAGTCACAAATTACACACGCAAATGGTTTTTCGCCAGTATGAGTTCGTAAGTGAGCCGATCAACTTTCGTTACTCGTTTTCCCTTTCACTAAATTCTTCACACACTTAATTAAATATAGAGGAGAGGGCTACCCAGAATATCTATACCGTATCTAATTTTTGGGAACTGTAAGGTATCCTCATTCCTCGCACTGAATTATTAAATGTTATTTGATTGATTGATTTGATAAACTTCCTTTATGCGCGCATTTATAATCACAAATTCCACATCCACACGGGTTTTCACCTGTGTGAGTCCTTAAGTGGACCTTCAGTTTTTCTTTTTTGCTCAACTAAATGGTTTTTCGCCAGTGTAAATTCTCATGTGGACAGTCTAATCACTTCTTCAAACACATTTATAGTTATAACTTCCACAAGCAAACGGCTTCTCAAAGGTATGGGTTTTTAAATGAACCTTTACGCTTCCCTTTCGAGAAAATTTGTAGTAACAGATGTCACACCCGAACGGTTTTGAACTGGAACGAGTTGTTAAATGTCTAATTAAACTTTGAGGGAGAATTTATGATCACAAATTTAACAAGTAAAAGAATTCTTACGTGGGCATTTAAATTTCTTTTATTTTGACATTTATAATAACCATAACGTGAATTGGTGTGATTGATGGTTGAGTTACAGAGCAGAAATTCCGGGTTCGAATCTTGAACTTGATAGAATTTCTTAGCTTGTGCATCAACACGTTGTGGCCACAACATCGGAGGTAGCATAATGGGCTCGATACGTGGCCTGAGTGCATGCAAGCTTCAGCCTGCCCTCCACTTCCAATCCTAATCCTTGACATTTATAATCGCAAAGGTTGCAATCATATAATTTCTTGTCGGCATGGATCTATACATGTCCCTTTAATTGTGATTTATTGGAAAATGTTATATTACAAACATCGCATCCCAACTTTTCAAATGATATGTTTCCTATTTCACGTACACTTGAGAATCGGGAATAGTTTCTTCTTAAATATTCATCGAGTGCTGCAGATCTCCAACCTCAATTTTCGCGAGTTCAGCTTGTTCTGTTTTAAAGTCATTACCACTCTTCGGGTTACTCAGGTTTTGTAAACTACTGAGAATTGTTTCTAAAGATTGGTTCTCCTCCAAAAATTCAACTTTTACTATGCCCATATTGATAGTCGATAGTGAAGTATTCATTCAGGTGAATTTACTGTGAATAAGTTTAATATTTATTTCTGTAAATTACGAAATGCGTAGTTTTTATTTATTTTAACAATAACAATTGTCAAAAATGAATCAAATATGACAAGTTATCCATGTAGCCAACCGAAAAACAAATATTTTTAACATACTGTTAGATCAGTGGCGGACATATTAAACCACAGGGGGTTTCAGTTACCAATTTAAAAATTTAATAAATACTGTTTAGTAAAATAAGTAGCAAACCATGAGTAGGGGAGTGTTCTTGGGTATGAGACGGATTTCGTTTTTGAGCCAAAAATGATCACTAATTTAATAAAATCGAGTGTTATTATCTTAGGCTATCTTAGGCTATCCAATATACTATTGGAAAGGAAACGAAAATACGCAACTTTTATCCTCAGAAAGTTTTGTGATTGCATTAACACGCAAAATTTTATGACTAATTTGTTGAGGATAGGTTTCTTGGCAAGAAAAAAATTTGTACCCAGGTATGAGACACCTTGACACCTAGTCAAATCCACTAAGAAGTGTAAAAGTGATACTTTTATGCAAGACCTAAGACCAACCAGAAGAAAATCGACCGAAAAATGACAAAGTTATAAGCAATATAACTTATACGACCCCCTTTACAAGTAAAAAATTCTGGCGACCCCCCCTCCCATTATCGCCCAATGATGACCTAAAAAAAAGGTCATCATTATTCCATTTGTTACTTAGAACCTCTTAGCAAATAATTTAAAAAAATAATTTATAAGCGCAACACACAATACCATATATTTAATATATTTATAATTTTGTATGTTGCGCACACAATATTTTACATTATTTTACCTAGCTTGCGGTCGCGAACCCCCTGGGGATCGCGACTCACAGGTTGAAAAACACTGTTATAGAGGAACATGATTTTATGTCGAACGCTGAATAAATTCTGAACTGAATGATTTGGTGAGAGATCTCGAGCTGTCAAAGGAAAAAGCGGAGTTACTTGCATCTCGCCTGAAGCAACGGAACTTTTCGGCTCCGGGAGTAAATAGAACATTTTACAGAAACCGTGATACCGCGGCTTAGGGAACGTTCATAAACCACGTAGTTTGATTTTGACCTCTTTAGAGCCCCTCCCTCCCATCATGTAGCTTAACGTAGCTTTTACCATGATACCCCTACACTCCCCCTTAGATGGAACGTAGTTTTTTTTTCCTACAAAGTCCGGAATACAGTTTGTGCTTTCTGTTAACAAAACTATTAAAAAATTATTTGGTATAAAAAATTAATTATATTTTTCTATAGTTATAATTTTAAACATCCATATTATGTTGTCAGTTATTCTGCAAATTGCTTTTATTGTGCCGAAATAAAATAAATGAAGAAAACTACGTAGCTTGACTCTAACTTCCCCCTACCCTCATGTAGTCTTGCATAGCTTTCTACATAACCCCTCCCCCCCTTGACCAAACCACGTAGTTTATGAACGCTCCCTTATTAACTTTTACGGTAGGACCAAACGGCAGAAATCGTCACGCAATTTATACCCAGTCGCCTCGTTTTTACACAAGCATAATACCAATTTAATCGAATTAAATAACTTAATTACACTTAACCTTCCCCCTCCTATAAATTTGTTTTTGTCATTATGTCAGTTTGACAAATATTGACTAGGCACTTATTTTTTGCAATCAACACAGAAAAAATAAATAACCTATAAACTAGACCAAAAAACGTGGATTATATTAATATAAAACCGAGTACTTACGTTTTTTTCTTATGAACTGAAAACAATAACAGCCGTACCACTTATAATGAACTAAGCTACTTCAAATAATTTGATTCTATTAAAATATCTCGTTTATATCGCAAAATTTGTATATATACAATGAAAATATTTCCAGATTTAGTTCACTCTATCGAACCAACAGAGGCGCCACAAGACATTCTCATAGCGAATAGATAGCACGTTGTACCTGGAAAAAACAAAATCGATGTTACTTATTCTTAAATCCACCACATGGATTTGAATGGACCATCGACATGGTCTTCTAGGAACTCATTTTCCACTTCGTCAGTCGTATGTATAATGCAAAGGCAGAATTGGGTAATCGGTTAATCATTCTTTGGTATAAATCTTTATCTGCATTAATATTTTGTAAATTAACTTTAATGTGAATGTAGCAACAGTATTTGGTAACATCTTCTGTTGTTACTTGATCGTTATCTATAGCCCCTTTTTTCATGTTAGACCACAAACATATATTTTGTCGGTTGCCGAGAGAGTTAGACAATCTAACTCGTCTAAATTATTTCTGAAATCAAAAAATTATAAATAAATAAATCATCTTCAGTTAAAATTAATCTTACCTGCTGCAATATATTAAAGCTCCGACTACATGCTTACAGCATTCCGATGCTCCAGCTTTACACGAACAAGAGAACTTGGATATTGACAAATTTTGTTTTATTAATTGATACTATCACTTCATGAGGCGGTGACGACAAAGCTGTAGTTTGTAGAACTACGCTATAAATGTAGTAGAATTCGTCGTTACTATGCGTTTTTCCACACAATAATACAATATGCTTAGCGTTTGCTCAAGCATCCCCGTTACAAAAGTTTCTAAACGCACTACTTCCACAGAATTGCAAAATACTGTTTATTGTTAACAGTTTATGTATATTTAACTATTATTTAAACTTAAACGAACAGGGTTGTTAGTAAATAGGGATAAACCACTCCTTCTTTGAATTCCACTTTGACAACTTTTGCATACTTCTAATTTCCTTAAATGGTGAACAACGAACAACCAACCGAGTTAAAACATATAGGGGGACATACGACACGATGTATGCTTCATGGCACAAACCACAACACGTTTATAAACACGTTAAAGTGTTTTTTATAATGCATAATAACCTTGTTTATGATAGCAAAACTTAAAAGTTACTCATTTGTAGCGGCCATTTTAAATATTTGGTCACGTGACTTTCCTTAACTTAAATGGCGAATTGCCGGATTTCGCAAATTGTCGGTAACATATATATTGTAGTATTAGCAATACATTTGAATTGCCGCTATTATTAAAGTTAAAGGCACGGCACTGATTAGATTTAAAAGCGCCATCTGTGGGAGGGTAAAGAAGCAGATGTTTCAAGAGCGAGGGAAAATGAACGGATGCGTGGTGTGAATATAGTATGGTGTGCTCGCGCGCATACTGGCGATAGCCTGTGACGTCAGTTTCGAGGCGCTCGGGCGATATTAACGTACAGTTTCGCATAGTAAAGCCCAATTCCGTTACCAGAGTTTAATTAAATTATGAATTACTAATATTTTTCGACAATTTGGAACTGAATTATTATAATTTAAAGATCTTTGGTTATATTAATTTCATAATAAAAGTTAACAGAGCATTAAAATAATTTAAACGGCGACTTAAGACAAAACAGACCAATAAAAATCATTAGTTTTAGTCGCCTTTTAAATTTTAATGTCCTGTTAACTTTTATTATGAAATTAGCCCTAATAGGAAAAATAATAAAATCTTTAAATTTATTGTTGTAGAAATAAATACACATATGAGACCATCAAGTTTATTTATTTATTTGTAAATTTCGACATTTTTTTTTTTCATTCTTCTTTTACAATTTTCAAAACTGATTTTTTTATTAGCATGTCTGAGCCTGATGTATGTCCTTGTTCTAATTAAACATAAAGTGACGCATCATTTGGAAATTTGTTTGAAATTTCAAGAGATGCCGTTTTAACTTTATCCAATAGTTTATTAAAAATATTGCATTCTTTGCAAAACAGATTGCCATGAAATTTATGAAATTCCCTTTCAACTAAACGAGCCAATTCTATCAAATCATCGCTTGGATACATCAGGTGACCTCTCGATAGAAATTTGATCCAATCTGGGGCTCTACTTGTTTGAATGTGCCTTGTTTGGAACCCCAAATTCAGATTGGGATATTTCTTCTGAAATCGATGCCCGACGTATCCAGCAATGAATTTGAGTCCCTCATTTGAAATAGTTTCAGACATTTTACTGTCATCCAATAATTTCAACAAATTTTCATTATCATCCGGAATTGCAGACGAATTAGTTATTTTTAATAAACTGTCATCATCAGGATCATCGAAATTGTAATCTGGAGCCACAAATGCATAATTAGAAAAATCCGTGTCTTCTATATCTACTACAGGATTTTCAATTACCTCCAATTCGTTTTGAGAAAAAACAGTGTTGAGAAATTCCTGTGACAAACTTAATAGAAAAACTGCGCTTAATAGAAAAACTCAAACTGCTGATACTACTAAATTTGCATTTTACAGGATAAAATAATAAGTGGATATATGAGAATCCCATGGCAATTAAATTCTTATACCTCGTTGACATCTTTACCAAAATTTTTTTTATAATTTCATACTTTTTCTTAAAAACAAAAGTTGCTATTTAGGATTTTTTAAAAATAGTAATAGATTTAGTCAGTAATAGGGTAGATTTTCATTAAAATTAATAGATTTATATTGTAATAGCTATTGATATATAATAAATTGTAATAGCCCTGATAGACGAGAATAAAAAATATTTGAAACTGCCTCGAAGCTGACGTCATGCGCGAATAGGAACGAAACTGGGACGGCTAGCAAGCACACCATACTATATTCACACCACGAACGGATGTAGGGGATGATGGTCGGTCAGTTTAGGTCGACAAAGGCTTATTCAAGTGATATCGAAAGCGAGTAGTTGCTTTAATAAGAAGCTGTTAAATAAATATTTGAATTTTGAAATTGTATTTAATTTGATTATAAATCCAAGAGAAATCTGAAACTGCTATCAGGTATTAGCTATTAAATTGCAATTCTCACGTAAGTGCATTTATATTATTATAAAAACTAACAAAAGTTGATTTAAACACGAGGTGCTTAAGTAAAGTCAGGGGACGCTAACATGGCGGACAAATGGTTTTCTATTTATGATATTTAATTCTTACTCTATTTAAGTATCAGGGACAGGTTTTGCTTATTGGTAACGGTAAATTGGTTTTGCTTTATAATGCCTGGTGATTTATTTAAATATTTGGTTTTTGGTTTAATTATTATAAAGTGTGGTAATTAGGTATGTTAATTTATATTGGTATCTTAGATTGGTTAATAATTACATATTGGGTTGAATATTGGTTACACCACATGGTTGTTCAATAAAAGGGTTTTGTTTGGTAAAATTAACCTATTGTTGTTAATTTTAAGCTTAGAGTCGAGGCTCTTGATTGAATCAACTTTTAAGAATTAATTGTTACTAACCCTACATCAAATAGATCTGAGTACTGCACTGGGTAAATCAAACGACAAAATAGTGTAAGTTGGGTTGCATCCTGATTCATGTCAACTATTCGCATTCGCTTTGGCACTTTCCAAGCTTTGAAAGCGTGACGTTGAAAGCGTACGAAATTTGCGTTCGTTTTGGAAAAAAGCGTGCAACGCGCTTTCCAAAGCGAACAGGGTTTAAAGCGATGAATGCTTGAATGTTGGTAATGTAAAATTTACATGTGGTATTAACCTAACTTATTATAGTAATAACTCTTGAAATCAAATAACTTGTAAAATTATTGCAATTATTACAGGGAGTGAAATATTTAAATTAAAAATACTTTGTTAAAATTAAATTAAATTTTTTAAATTAGCAATGATCCCCGAAGAAACTGTGATTCTTTTTGTTGCGGCAGTGAAAGAAATTGTGAACGAAGTTTTTTCTTCTAGTGAAGAGGAAACTGACCATGACGTAACTCTTGAGACTCTTAGACATAAAATATTGACATAATTAGACATAAAAAATTGAAATTAAATTAAAATTTAAATTCAAATTCATTTACAATTGAATGTGTAGAAAATTTAAAGCAAACATATTCAAATTCAAATTAATTTGCAATTTTGCCACTACAGCGCCACGCTTTTTCCAACCCACCTAAAATGAAAAAGCGAAAAAAAGCGTTTGAAGCTTTCAAAATGGGTGGAGCCAACGCGTATGAAAGCGCGCAAAAGTGCCAAAGCGAACGGGTAAAAAGTGTTTGTCGGCGCTTCGAAGCGAAAAAAGTGCCAAAGCGAACGCGGCCTAAACATTAGTGAAGGTTATGTCTGTCTCACGAACTGCTTGTCCGTTCTTTAAAAGAATCTGGAGAATAGGTTACTACGAAATGGAGGTTTCAATCACAACGTTTGGGTGTTTAAGTTGACGATCACGAGCGTACGGCTAGGTATTTGGTGCAGACGATTTGAAGTTTGAAAATTTGGGGGCGCGAAATTCAACTCAGAAGCTGGCATCACAATATTAATTCAAACGTGATCTTCTAAGGCATGTCTTGCCAAAAATTTGAGTAAAAAGGATTGGCATTTAAGTAATCACACTTTTTTTTTTTATTTTCTGAATATTTTTAGAATTGTGACATGTCCCCTTGTCTGCAGTTGGCGATTCATTTATTAAAAACATCAAAATAAACTTAAGTTGTAATTCAAATTTGTTGTATTATTTTTCCTCGCGAATTTAAAAAATCCTTACATTTTGAGGAATTACTCGCACATTGGCAACACTGTCGGCAGTATCACTGCAATCTCGCGAGCCGCCACTGGTTAAAAAGTTGAATCGGCAGACTGAATCGACGTCCGACGAATAATTTTATTTAAACTAATATTTTTATAATATATGAAATAAAATAATAATCAGTTTAAATTACACAAATATTTAAATTATCTTCTTCAAGTTTAATAATCTTAAAGCTTAAACTTAACGAATTTTATTAAACAAATTAAAAACATAATAAAGTTTTGCGATTTGAAATTTCGTGCCACTTCTACATCCAATCATAATACTAATACGGCAAAGTCCATCCCATTCGAACCCACCCTCAAAGATATTTCCTTCTTTTACAATGTCGCAAATTGGTAACTGACACATTCCTGAAATAAAATATGGCTGTTTATAACTAAACGTACAATTTAAATCAATCGCAATGGAGAAAAAGACGGAAGAAGCTCAGACTTCTGCATTACATGTTGAAAACTCGGGTAAGTGTTAGGTTATATTAGTTTTCGCGAAAGTAAACTTGACCTTTTAGGAAATGTTGGCCTTTATCCTAAAATTGAAACTGAAGATATGTGCGGAAATATTGATCCACTTGAATCGGTTTTCATCCAGCAGGAGCCAATAGACGACGATTTTCTGGAATATCACCAAGTTGGTGAGGTTACTAAATTTGCTTGTTACAGTTGCGATGCTGTATTTTGTAGGAAATTCAATTTACAAAAGCATTTGATATCTCACGAAGTTAAAAAACTGTTATCATGCGAAATTTGCGATTTTAATACAATCAAAAGAATGGAATTACAAAGACACTATCTAACTTTTCATTTCAACGATCAACCGTTTAAGTGCAAGATTTGTAGTTATAAAACTGGAAGGAAAATTAATTTACATTGTCACGTGCAAAATCACGCTGATGAAAAACCGTTTTCATGTAAAACTTGCGATTACAAAACTACGAGGAAAAGGTACTTGCTGGAACATGGTCGAGTTCACTCGGGCGAGACACCGTTTGCATGTGAACTTTGTGATTATAAAACTGCCAGAAAAAGAGGTTTACAAGAACATTCTAAGATTCACACGAGCGAGAAAGCGTTTTCATGCCAACTTTGTGGTTATCAGACCGTAAGAGTGAGAGACGTAAAAGAACATTTAAGAATTCACACCGGTGAGAAACCATTCGCATGTGAACTTTGTGAATATAGAACTGTAAGAAAAAGAAACTTACAGAAACATTCGAAAATTCACATGGAATGAAAAATTAAATCAAAGTAATCTCTCTTAATAATTAATTATTACAGTAATTTAATTTAAATTAAAATTTCATTGCTTACTTCAATTAGTAGCAGCTTTTTTTTTTAGTGTGGTGTTTGTGTGTCACTTGACAGCTATGAAAATGGATTATAAAATGTCAATTTGTTGAGTTTGATTTATTGATTTGAAATGCGTAAGAAAATTGGGAAAATCATGAAGAGAAATTTCCTGAAAATTAAGGAAATCAGAATTTAATTTGGGAGAAAATGAATACCCACATCTTACGGAAAGAACATCAGATTGGAAAGGAAGAAACAACGGCAAAATTTTGGTTGTAGGAAGATTCAATGAAAAGCACCTTGAGGTTGAAGATATACCTAAGTAAACAAGAAAAAAAATAAATGTGAAAGAAACTCTAGAATAACACCGTTTATACAGAAAACTATTTCAAGAAGTTGCACGATGCAATCAAAATTTTGAATTTGATGAGAAGAGATTTTGCAGGTTTCCCACTCATCCAAAGTAATTGGAATAGTTTGGGAATTATAGATTTTGAAACGTAAGTCAGTGAAATTAAAAATTGGGGCTGGGAAAAGTCCTCTGTTTTTATTTACGTCAATTTTAATTATAAAAGTTTGGTTTACTGGAAGAGAAAGACTAATTAGTCAGAAATACAGTGTCTACCGTTTATCATTAATTATCCAAAATTTATCAAGGTTTGAAATGTTGTGGAAAGTTTGCAATTTTATTCAGAGGTATTATTTGAAAAATTAGAGGGAACCTTGATTTGTAAGATTTTGTCAGCATAAACTAGTATTTGGAAAGAAATTATTCTGAATTTCGGTGGTCACAAATTAATAAAATATGTTGTAGAACAAATACACTCTGATATAACTATAATAATGAAGAAATTTGTTTCTTTGCTTGTAAAATGTTTAGTTTCTTTTAATTTAAAATGGAAGAATTACTTTTTGATTCTCATTTTATTACAATTTTTGTAGGTAAATTTAAATAAAAATTTATTGACTAAATATTTTCGTATCTGAATTGACATACCTAAACAGTCCTTTTGAGACAATTTAATCAATATCACAATTGGGCAACTTACAAACAGATGTAAGGCTTAATTGGTATTACTTAAAATACGTTGAGATTTGCAAGAGATGACCACGTCGAAATGTGAAATATAAACCATCTTCCCTAGGTTTATACCATAGATAACGGATTAGTGTAGACATTGTTTATCTATTGTTTATCTAGTTGGACAACTGTACCTTTGCGCATGGCTACAATAAGTCCGTATAGTACTGTCCTCGCAATTTAGCGGTACACTTATACAGTAGAATATGGTAATATAATGAAGGCAGCAAGAGTTGGTTTGAAGGTCCACTAGATTAGAGGCAGGTACATGACTATAGTCATTGTTTATCTATTTAAATAGAATTGAAACCATTTCTTGCAAAGAGTGAAACATTTGTTTTATGTTGAATAATTTCAAGTTTTAAATAAATATTAAGATAGAAAGTATTTTAAAGTTTGAATTCAAAATTCCTTCGACCCCTCCCCCCTGTCACATCTCATCTCACCGTTATTGCTCCCTTCCCCCTTTATGCGAACAGCTTACTCTAAAGAGCGCAAGGACACGTGTCCTCCAATCTCAAACAGCAAGTAGCCACTATACAAAAGAAGTTTATTGAAATCAAATTTAAATAAAACTTAAACATTTTAAAAACCCCTCATTGTAAAAAACATTTCAAAAATAAAAATAATTTTTTCTTCACTCAACATAAATTCTCGGACACTTAACTCAAAAAATTAACTTATCATCGTCCCCCCCCCCCTACAACATTCAAATATTAATTTTGAAGCCAGGGGAAACGGAGATTTGTTCCACTTACGAAACCTGTTAATACATTCCATATTAAAAATTCTCCGTTTCCCCTGACTTAAAAATCAATGTTTAAATTTTTTAGTGGGGTGGGGGGTTAGTTACTTAGTAGTTATAAGGTTAATTTTTCGAGTTGTGTCCTATAATTTATGTTGTTGAGTGAAGAAGAAAAAATTATTTTCTTCTTTTTAAAGGGAACAGTAGTTTTTAAAGTAAGGTGCTTTTATTATTTATTTTCACGGGTTTTTAAAACTTACTTTTTATTTTATTTGACTCATTTTGGAGTATTTTTATTATTAAATATCCACTGCATCTCCAATACACAGGGCCGATTTATCCATTAGGCAAGAAAGGCAGCTGCTTAGGGCGGCAGTCTTTAAGGGGGCGGCAAAAATACTAATTAATTCTAATAAAATATGTAACGTAAAAAGAAACTTGAACTTGATTGTAAATTGTAGTACTTATTGAAAAATCATATTACATTATGTAGAAAACATAAATATAATTATTAAAAGTGCCGCATAGTAATGCAATAGAGTAAATATAATTTACTTATATTATATTTTATATTATATTATATTATTATAATTAGAATATAATTTATAAATATAATTAAATATAATTAATTAAAATATAATTCAAGCATTTCCATCACCTAATCTTGGTACTCTTTTAGACAAGACCGTCCTTCGTATCTGTCTTGCTTTAAGATTGGGTGCCAACATTTGCCAGTCACATATATGTGTTTGTGGTCAAGTTGTGAGTGCACGCGGAATTCATGGCTTATCGTGCCAGAAAAGTGCCGGGCGATTCTCGAGACACAACGGCCTCAATAACATTATTAAAAGATCTCTAACATCTAGTAATATCCCTGCTGTATTGGAGCCGCCGCCCGCCGGGCAACAAGAGTCTAGAGAGAGTAATTCTACTTTTGCATCCGCATGCGCAGTTGTGTCTATATTGTACTTAGAAAAAATTAAAATACTAAATTAATTTTGACATCTGTCAAATAGACATTTATATTATTATCATGTACTTTTATTTTTTATACATATAGTTTAGACAGTTTATTTTGATATTTTAACTAAAGTGACCACAGAAAAACAAGTAAAAAGCGATAAATACTGTATTTATTTAATATACTGTAAATAGAGTATTCATACTGGTGAGAAACCATTTGCATGCACTTGGAGAAAATGTCGAAAGAGACGAGGTTAAAGATGCAACCACATTAATAGCAGAACAACTAGTAAATAAGAATTACGTACGGCACAATGATATTAACTTGGCTGCAAGAAAAGATATTATTAAAAATGAATTTTTGAAATTGTTAGAAAATGCAACGTCGCATGCTGAGGTTGACGTCATAGAAAATACTCTGCGTCCCTTAAAACCTACTTCAGCTGCTCTACAACTTACGCATACTGTGTTGGAAGAACACCAACAATTAGACATGGAAATACGAAAGAATAAAAATATAATTCCACAGCAGCGATTCTTTCCAACAAAAAAAACAAAACCAGTTCGTAAAAGTGCAATAGTAAAGCCTTCTGATGAAGAAATGCAAGATGTGGCAATTAAATTGTTATAAATAAATAAATAGTTAATAAATAAATACAGTATTTACCGATTTTTACTTGTTTTTCTGTGGTCACTTTAGTTTAATCATAATTAGTTTTAAATTATTCATTAATTCACAGTGATGAGAAACCATTTCCATGTAAAATTTTTACCATACATTAATATTATATTTTAAGTGTATATTAATAATATACCGTTAAAACTTTGTCTAAAATATCAAAATAAACTGTCTAAAATTTGTATAAAAATTAAAAGTACATGATAAATAATATAAATGTATATTTGACAGATGTCAAAATTAATTTAGTATTTCAATTTTTTCCAAGTACAAAATAGACACAACTGCGCATGCGGATGCAAAAGTAGAATTACTCTCTCTAGACTCATGTCGCCGGGCATGTCACGCGACGACGGAAAGCGTCCGGATGGTATGACTTTGGTGCCGTGGTGCCGAGGGAAAGCACTTGTATGGGATGCTACGTGCGTGGACACACTAGCTTCATGTCACCTCAAGTCGTCTTCTAAGTCGGCAGGAGCAGCAGCTCTGACTGCTCAAAGTTTAAAAATTAAAAAATATGCTGGTCTGCGTGACCACTACGAATTTTTAGGCTTTGCGGTGGAAACTCTAGGTACATGGTCATCGGACTCAAAGAAATTTGCCGATGAAATTGGTAAAATTTTAATTGAAAAATCCGGTGACCGTCGTGCCAAGTCTTTCTTCATTCAACGCATAGGCTTGGAAATTCAGAGGGGTAATGCCGCCAGTATATTAGGAACTTTTGGAAATCTGGCCGAGTTTGACGAAATTTTTTATTTGTAGTTATTATTTTATTAGTTATTACTTTATTAATTGTTATTATTTAATTAGTTGTTATTATTTTATTAGTTGTTATTATTTTATTAGTTGTTATTACTTTATTAGTTGTTATTACTTTATTAGTTGTTATTATTTTAAGTTCATTTTATTATGTTGTTTAATTATGTTAATTAAGTGTTCGTAATTTGATTATTAAAATAAAATTTTCGAACTCAATATAATGTTATAATAAATTATAATAATAAAATTTTTAATATTCGTAAATAGAGTAAACAATAAAAACACATAACCCTCCTTTGTTCAATCATGCTATTGAAACATGTCTTTTCTTACTTGGATACGGAACTAGAAACCTATTGTTTTACTCATTCAAATTAATTCTATATGCTAGCCACTCACGCTACGGTTTACCGGAGAGGTCTGCCTGTTCAGGTTTACCTGAACAGGTAGACCGGAGATGTATGGCAATGGACCTGTGCAGTTTTCTTTACCTGTACAGGCGACCGGAGCAAATTCGAAAAACAATATTTTTGATCGACCTGTGTACCTGTATACCTGTGCGTGTGTGCATGTACTCCGGTCGTTTGCTCAGTTGTTTTCTAGTATTTGTCTTGGACGGTCGTCGCATCGTATTGCCACGTTTTTAGCACGTTTTCAACACCCGCAAAAATGGCGCCATCAGATACAACCAAAAAAGTTTTGGAAGAAAGAGCTCCGGTACACCTGACGTTTCCATTCACGCTACCGACCTGTTCAGGCAAACCTGTACAGGTAACATCTCCGGTAGACCGTAGCGTGAGTGGCGTACAATAGTAACGAGTGGGCAAAAAAATTTTCACCCACTAGCGAGTGAAAAATGCAGCCATTCATTTATTTTTTGCCCGCAAAATGCGCGCTATTGATCTACAATTTTGCATAAGGCTTCCTACGACAAATTGCTAATTTTGAGAATTTGACTTTGGGGATTGAGTACGAGCAAAGGAGGGTACAATTTTTTGCTCAATTTTTCGATATCTAGCGCCGTTTTCGAGTTATTGCAATTTCAAAATCTCAAATTTAATTATTGATGACACGAATTTTAATAAATTGTATTTTCATACATTTTTGTATTTATAAATGCAGGATTAAACAAAACGCTATACATCACTCGTGGAGAAACCCTTTCGCTCACTTATTTGCGCATGCACACTCGCCTAACGGCTCGCGTGCAAAACTCGCAAATGCGTGAGCGAATCTGTCGGTTTCTCCACTAGTAATGTAATTTACTATTTTTGGCTTCGCCGCAGTCGGGTAAAAATAAACAAAGATCAAAAAGCTGTCTACTGTTTAAGTAAATATATTTGTTCTCAGAGTTTATATATTTATTTTGCTAATAAATATTAGGGATTTCCAAGGAATTCCAGAGATTTCCAAGGAACTCCAGGGATTTCCAATGAATTCCAAACGAGTGTACACAAAATTTTTGGGATATTTACCCCTTGTTAAAACCTGCTTATTTATATATATTTTTTTGAGTTTGGAATTTAGAATAAAACTTACTTACTAAATAGTTAAAACACTGTTTGCAAGAAAAAAACTGGCGTTCTGGGGCGTTGCAATGTTAAGTTTCGTAGTCTCGGTCGTCATTGTGGTCTGGTACTGTCAGTATTTGTCCAAATAGGGCTAAATTTTGATAGGTTAACCTGTGTTTAAGTCGAAATGGTGCATTGTCTTGTCGTATATTTGTTAAATATTTGCTGTTTGCTTTTTGAAATTTGGGTTTCGTAAAATTTTGTAGCCAGTCGATTTACGTGGTCCTGAAAGTATTCTATGTTGGTCAGTTCATATAACGTGATTTGTGCGTAGTGGTCTAGACCTGTTATAAGTCATAGGTTTTTGTTCTGAAAGACCTGCAGCGGCTTGATGGCAGCATTGGAAATATTACACCAAGCTGCCGACGCATATGTCAGTATGGGTCTTAGTAGAGTTTTGTATAAAAGTAATTTGTTGTTGCTAGTCATCGTTTGTCCTTTCATCAGTGAGTAGATTTTTTGCATTTGTCCGTATACAAGTTGTTTTCTGTTTTGTAAATGCTGTCGAAAGTTTAGTCGCGTGTCCATGGTCATTCCTAGGTATTTAACATGTTGCTTTGGTTTAATTTTGTGTCTGTCTACAGTGAGGTGCTGAAAAATTTTGTAGTTAGTCCGTTTACGTGTAAAAATTATCGTCTCAGTTTTTTGTGAATTAAGTCTAATTTTCCAAAATTTAAAGTATGGTTCTAATTTGTCAACGTGTATTTGTATTTGTTTGTTTGCGACCTGTGCGTATAACGAGTGGGCGTAAATTACAGTATCGTCTGAGTACAGGGCCATATTCGTTCTTGCAAATGTCGGTATATCGTTAATGTATAAAATGTCCGAGCACCGGGCCTTGGGGAACCCTGCGTTAATGTTCCTTCGTCGATGTTGCGTTGTTAATTTTGACAGTCACGGTACGCGTAGTAAGGTATAAATTTAACAATTTTATAAGATGAGCCGAAAGTTTATAGTGTATTCATTTATCCGTCAGTCCGTTAATCCAAACTTTGTCAAAAGCCTTCTCGATGTCAAATAGAGCCATAACTGTTACTTTGTCTTCGTTAAAGTTTGTTAAAATGTCGTTCGTTATTCTAGTTATTTGTAGTGTCATATTGTGTTCTTTGGTGAAGCCAAATTGATGTTTGTTAGTTATTTTTAAATCGTCTTCTTCACGTTGTAGTCGGTCGAGTATGATTTTTTCTGTAAATTTTGAGATTGTGTTTAGCAGATTGAGCAGTCTGTATCTTGTAGGTAGTGTAGCGTTTTTGTTGGGCTTATGGATTGGGATCACAAGACCATGTTTCCAGTCGGTCGGAAAGTGTTGTAATTTAAATACTGCGTTTACTAAATAATTTAGTTGCACGACGGCTTTTTTCGAAAGGTTTTTTAATATTAGATTTTCAATTTTGTCCGGTCCAGGTACTTTATGGTTCGGTAAGGTCTTTAAGTAACTTGTGATTTTGTTGGGGCTGGTCATTACTTTAGTGAATTGGTCGGTCGTTAGTGTGTAAATTTTGTTAATAAAATCCTTGACGTCCTTCTTAATTTTGGTTTGTTCAGTGGTGTCCGTTGTATCTGTGTCGGTCTAGGACATTTCGCCGTGGCCGTTTCGCCGTCGCCCATTTCGCCGTCGACGTTTCGACATTTTTTTACTTTAATCTATAACTCAAAGTTAGTGATTATTGTTGAGGAAGCGGTCATAAAAACAAATAAATTTGCCGACGTTTCGGGTTCTTTATTGACCCATTTTCAAGGACTTTGACGCAGGGTATAAACGTATTTTGGACATGTTGAATCCGGTATAATTTTGTGCGTGTCGCGCCAGCAAACAAATTTGCAATTCGAAATGCCATGGATCACTCTCATGCCAGAATAAAAATGATTAATTTAAAAAATTTTATTTAATTATTTTTTAATTTATAATTATTTTTAAAATTTTTGTTAATTTTAGGCTTCTATACAACGTATAGGAAGAAGCCTTATGATCTAGCTCCGTGTCCGTCTGTCCGTCTGTCCGTCTGTCCGTCTGTCCGCATAATTCAAAACCAATCAGAACGCACGTTCTTAAAATAATTTTACTTCATATAGAATATTTTTAGATTGGTATTAATTATTCAGATTATTTACATATATATTTTTTAATCCGATATTCTTATTTTGTATTTTTAGAGTAGGTATTTTACGTGTTTCTAATACGGTATTCGGTACGTGTTTCGGGTATTTTAATATTTCATTATGAATTGTGTTTTATTTGTGGTTTGTAAATTGCAAATATTTACCTATAAAGGTCGAAATAAAAAAAAATATTAAAATGTTAGCGTTTTCCTTATATAGTAAAAAAATCTACCTAATTAAAAGATTAACGCATTAAAAATTGGAATAAAATAAAGCCCAAATAATTTAACCTACCGAAAAAGTAGATGTATAGAAGCCTAAGAACTGTCGCAAAAGCGAGTTCCACCTTGTTTATTATTTATTTTAATAAATGATTATAATAAAGGGTTTTCCATTAAGGACGCCTAGATTTTAACAAATCAATGCGGCTATGTTTTTGAAGCTGCATATGTCAAACTTGGTGTTTTTATTCAATGATAATTGACAAATCATCATGCCAAGTTACAGCGTCGAGGAACGCATGCAAATCATTAAATTTTATTATCAAAATAGATGTTCTATTTCCCCGATTTCAGAAAAAAAATCTTGTTTAGCGACGAGGCTCATTTTTGGATGAATGGGTACGTCAATAAGCAAAATTGCCGGATTTGAAGCCGTGTTAATCCACACAAGGTCCACCAAATGGCAATGCAACCGCAGAAAGTCACTGCCTGGTGTGGATTTTGGGCTAGCGGCATCATCTTTCTTCTTTCAAAACGACGATGGCGTTGCCATCACTATCAACGGAGAGCGCTACCGATCGATGTTAACCGATTTTTTTTTGGGCCAAATTGGAAGATATGGATGTGCACGACATGTGGTTCCAACAGGACGGTGCTACGTGCCACACAGTTAATGCCACAATAGAACTTCTGACGCAGCGGTTTAGTGACAAGGTTAGTTACATTCACCTTAATTTAAGTAGATTAGATTATTATAAAATATCATGTAGAATTACGAAGAATATGTGTAAGTGCATTTTATCTTAAGGTAAATGCACTGATAGAATATGAGACATCGTTTTCTTGCAGAAAGCGATAATCTAATTAAACCAGTTGTACTTTTGCTTTCATTAAAGTAACTTCTCACAATATGTTTGTATTATTTTGAATAAAGATTATTAAAATTATTTTTTAAAAAGATCAATTTCAAAAGCAAACACATATTTGGCGCAGTCGGTAGGATTCTCAACGTTAATATTTTGACAAAATCGCGAATTCGTTTCAACGATTTTGAAGTTGTCGAAGTTGACATTAACAAGAATTACGTACGCATCGAGGACAAAATCGCCAAGGTGGTACAAGGAAATTGGAGACCAAAAACCAGGACAAAATCGCCCAGTTGGAAATCAACAATTTCAAACAACAACACATCATCATCCATTCTAAGACGAAGATGAAAATTATTCTGTGAGTCCTTTTTACATTATCCTTAATAATTTTTATGATAATCATACTATTTGCGTCGCGTTTATAAATACTACTTGTACGAATAATTTGTAATTTGCATATTAATATACAATTAATGTCAATTATTATAAGAGATAGAAGTCCACTTCGTCGTATTCCTGAGGAACAAGAAATAAATATTAATATGGCAGCGCGCGTAGAAAAATTTCATATTGACACGGTACCCGAATTTAGCGGCAATCCGGCAACACTAGCAATTTTCATACGGTCTAGTGAATATTTAATAAATACATATACGGACAGGGATAATGTTAATAACCCTCAAAACGAATTTTTACTTAGAGCCATTATTGGTAAATTACGTGGACGCGCTTTAGATATTGTAGGTAGTCGAGGAAATTTAAATACTTGGAATGATATAAAAACTTTATTATTGCGATTCTTCTCTGATTCAAGAGATGAACAATGTTTGGTAGGAGATTTGTTACACGTCAAACAACAAAAAAATGAAAATGCGGAAAATTTTGGAAACAGATGTCAGGATTTGTTAAGTTTACTTTTGGCAAAATTACAATTAACAGAAAATAATGCAAATGTAAGATATATAAAAATTCAAATTTATGAAAAGCAAGCATTAGACGCTTATTTAAGAGGGCTAAATAATAATTTAACGATAAGATTAAGAAACCCTGTTGATTTAGAACAAGCAATTAGCTTTACGATCGAAGAACAAAATTTTGCAACCCAACGTTTTAATCATCAGAATAATTATAGACCACCACCGCCACCGATTAATCAGAATCAATTTCAAAGAAGGCCAAATTTTAATAATTTTGAAAGGCCCCGTTTTAATAGTAATTTTAATAGCGGATATTCTGGACATTCACGCTATAATAACAATTTTAGATTTAACAATACATTTAAACCTTTTCAAACGCCGTACCGTCCTAATTTTAGTAGGCAAATACCTAACACGAGTAATAACCATAATAATAATAATTCTAATAACCAATATCGTCCGGAACCAATGGATACATCGTCGGGTAATACGAGGAGAACCCAAAATAATTTTCAATCGCGCGGTACTCCAAATTTTGTAGCAGAAGAATTATTCCAACAAGAAATTAATAGTAATGAAATTTCCAATAATCGGGATGCGGAATTTAATAGTGACGAAGGTAATCAAAATTTTCTAGAGGACGAACCTCCGACCAATTACCCGTAGTAAACGTATCTAATATTAATACTTCAGCTTTACCATATATTAAAATTCCCCATGTTAACTTAAAATTTTTAATTGATACAGGATCTTCTAAAACATTGATTAGCCGTAGAGTAGTAAATAAATATTATAAAAATTATGTTAAAGAATCCCCTTTTAAAATTAGAACCGCTCATAAAACTACATATCATAAATTTGTTGCCAACATCCCATTACCAAAAATATTTAAAACTAAACAAAATTTTGATTTTTGTATGTTTGACTTTAACCCCAATTATGAAGGATTGATCGGCATGGATCTATTGAAACATTTAGGAGCGAACATTGATTTAAAGAAAGATGTCTTATGTACAAAATACGGTTTAATACCAATTTACTTCGAACCATTAAAATCAAAACAATTTAAATTGCAACCGCGTCAACAACAAATCATAAAGGTCCCAGTAAATAGTAATTTAAATTTCGGAATAATCGAGTACATGAAAGTAACTGAAGGAGTAGAAATTCCCCAATGCCTAGTTAAGATTAAAGATAGGGAAGCAATTATTAGTATCACTAACAGCAACGAAGATGAAAAATTAATAAATATAGAACCCCTAAACGCGATTGAAACGGAAAATATAGGACGAGTAGATTTAAATAAGATATATAATCATGATAGAAAAATTGATAATTTGCTAAAAGAAAATTTAGTCAATCTCCGATTAAATCATTTAAATGAGGAAGAAAGCAGAGCGATCAAAAAAATATGTTATGAATATAGAGATGTTTTTCATTGTGCAAAATTACCCTTATCATTTACTAATATTGTAAAACATGAAATCAAAACTAACGATGATATACCGGTGTTCAAAAAGGCTTATAGAATGCCTCATTCCCAAAAACAAGAAGTAGAAAATCAAGTAACCGAATTGTTAGCTAACGATATTATTCAAGATTCCCAAAGCGCTTGGAGTAGTCCAGTTATTGTAGTACCAAAGAAATTAGATGCATCGGGCATTCAAAAATTTCGTATGGTAGTAGATTACAGGTCATTAAACGAAAAGTGTATCGATGACAAATATCCATTACCGCACGTATCGGATATCCTAGATAAGCTAGGGAAATGTGCATATTTTTCCACATTAGATTTGGCATCGGGGCCCCGATTTGGCAAAACGCCCCCGCAACGTTCCAACGAGTAATGGATAATATTCTAAGAGGGATCCAAAACGAAGCTTGTATTGTTTTTTTAGATGACATTGTAATATTTTCGACCTCGCTACAGGAGCATATTGATAAATTAAAATTAGTGTTTGATCGGCTTAGAAAAGCAAATTTTAAAATACAAATGGACAAATCGGAATTTTTAAAAAAGGAAGCGCAGTTTTTAGGTCATATTATTACACTAGAAGGGGTAAAACCAAACCCTGCAAAAATTGAAGCGGTAATAAAATATCCCCCTCCTAGAACGACAAAAGAATTAAAAGGATTTTTGGGTTTGACTGGGTACTATAGGAAATTTATAAAAGATTATGCTAAAGTAACAAAGCCCCTAACGGTATGTTTAAAAAAGGGAAATAAAATCGAACACGGTAAAGAATTCATTGAAGCTTTTAATAAATGTAAAGATATCCTAGTTAATTATCCGGTATTGCAATATCCTGATTTTAAAAAACCGTTTATAGTTACCACGAACGCGTCAAACGTGGCAATCGGAGCGGTCCTTTCGCAAGGAACCGTAGGGTCAGATAGACCAATTTGTTATGCATCGCGAACTTTAAACGAACCTGAAAAAAGATATAGCACCATTGAAAAAGAATTACTAGCAGTAATTTGGGCTACTAAATATTTTAGGCCTTATTTATACGGGCGAAAATTTATCATTTATTCGGATCATCGTCCGCTCGTTTGGCTATCAAAATTAAAGGAATCAAACTCAAAATTACAGAGATGGAAAATTAAATTGGAAGAGTATGATTATGAAATAGTTTATAAAAAGGGTAGTCAAAATAATAATGCTGACGCACTAAGTCGAATAGAAATTCATAGTGATAGTAATATAAATTTTAATGATTTTGAAACAAAAAATTTAAATAATCAAATTTTATCTTTACCCACCATTACAGAAAAGAAAGGAACTCTTTTCGAAGCCCCAAAAGAATTTTCATTGTGCCACTGCGTAAGTCAAGATTTATATATGAATGCAGGTATCGCTCGTCTATTTAAAGAAAAATACGGACAAGTATCATATTTAAAATCCCAAAATCCAAAATTGAAATCATTTGTTTATCTACAAGAAAACCAAAGATATATTTTCTACTTAATTACTAAAGACAAATATTATGAAAAACCAATGTATAAAGATTTATTTAAATGTTTAGTTAATTTAAAATGATTTTGTTTACAAAATAATATTAAAAAATTAGCAATGCCAAAATTAGGTTGCGGTCTAGATAAATTAAATTATAACAAAATACGCTCAATGCTTAATTATATTTTTGACGATCAATTTACTATACAAATATATCATTTAGAAGACGATTACAATAATAATAATAACGAACTGATAGATGTAAATGCTATAGAAAACGAATCAATGATAAATAATTATGACGAGGACGAAACAGAAAATTTATTAGAAGAAGTATTATTAGAGGACGTCCCAATAGCTGACGACATGTCCCCAGGAGATTTGGAGGAGATAATAGAACAATTGGACGGTTCAGATACGGTACATTCGGTTAGTCGAAATAAAGAAACCGCCACGATAAAAATATGTCAGGATGTGATCGATTCAAAACAAACTCAATATTTTATATACGCAGTACATGCACAAATGCAACCGGTTAAAGTAGAAAAAATTGGAAAAATTAAAAGTTATCATGTCCAAATAAACAACAATGATAAAGAAAGCATCGTAAATTTCTTAAAGGAATACACCACAGATTCAAAAAAATATTATATACATTTTGATTCGGATAGTATGTTTCAACAATTTAATAAAGTAGTGCAGAAGTTATTTAATTCAAACGGACCGGAATTAATTTATTGTACCGAAAGGAGAGAAATTCTAAATGAACCGGAAATGATAGAGATAGCTATACAAAATCAACATGAATCAAAAACTAATCATAGAGGTATTTCAGAAACAATCAAACAACTAAACAAAGAAAATATTATTTTCCCCTGATGCAGGAACATGTAGCTAAATTTATCGCTAATTGCGAAAAATGTAAAAAAAGTAAGTACGAGAGAAACCCACCAAAAATAGCAATGATGTTAACGGATACCCCACATCGACCTTTTGAAAAACTACACATTGATATTTATACTTCGGAAAACACTAAATTTTTGACAATAGTGGATGCTTTTACTAAGTTAGGACAGGCCATTGAGGTTAAGTCAAAAAATGCAGTAGATATATTAAACGCTTTAACACAGTATTTTTGTTATTACGGAACCCCTGAAACAATTAGTGCGGATCAAGGTTTGGAATTTCATAACCATATAATTGAGGAATTGCTTGAAGTTCATAAAATAAAAATTCATTATACTACGGCTCATCACCCAGAATCAGACGGTATAATTGAACGTTTTCATAGTACGTTAGCCGAACATATTAGGTTGTTGAAAACAAAACACCAAGATCCGGTAACCAATTTGATGAAATACGCGATCATTGCATATAACAATTCAATACATTCTAGTACAAATTTAACACCATTAGAACTAACATTAGGTCACACAAAATTACGAGACCCCTACGATTTGTTTTACGACCAACAAATGTACAGCGATTACATGCAAAAACATAAGGAAAAACTAACTCTAACTTATAATAAGATCAATGAAAATTTAATCAAAAACAAAGAACGGATCGCAAATAAAAGAAATGTAAAAATTAATAATCCCTTTAAAGAAGGACAAGTGGTCTATGAAACTAGTTATAAATACAAAAGAAATAAAACAGGTGAGAAGTTTAGCGGCCCCTTTATATTAAAAACATTATTACCGGGAAATAAAGCAATCATATTAAAAGTAGGAAGTCCAGATAAGAATAAAGGTCGAACTGTACATTTAAAAAACTTACGGCAACCTATTGTTGCAGGATCATCGCAGTCCTTACCTCAACCATCGACGTCTCAAGATGTGACATCGATAATAATATAGAAATATCCCAAATCAACAACAACGCCGGGCTAATTCCTTTTAAATTAGGCAACGCCCAAAACGTAGTAGATTTGTGGAACCTGATACAAATCTACGATTTAAGTAGTTTAAAACTAGAATTCAATAAGTTATTAGTTAGTTATGATAGATTAAAGAGTTCATTGAATAATTTAGATTTAGGAGTAGAATTTTCTAAGGAAATGATTACGTATAATTATATATTAGAATATAAACTTAAGCAGGTAGAAAATAAATATGAACAAATAGTAATAAGTACAGATAGCGATAAGATAAGTAACAATCGTCGCACGCGAGGATTAATTAATGGGTTAGGTTCAATTTGGAAAGCCATCACGGGAAACCTCGATCAAACGGACGCAGAGAAATATGATACGGCCATAGCGCAAGTTAAAGAAAGCCAAGATCACGTAAAAACCCTAATGGAGCAACAAATTAGCATTACAGATAAAGCCCTACGTGTATTTAATAAATCAATAACTAAATTACACACCAATCAAATAGTCTTAGAAGAACGAATAAATGCAGTCGTTAATATAATGCAAAACGTTACGTTAATTTATTTCAACGAAATCGACAGTTTCATTTTATTAAGTAATATTTTCAATCAATTAATTTCGGAAGTAGAAATAATCATAGAAATAGACAATGTCGAAAATGCTATTGCCTTTGCTAGATTAAATTCTGTACACCCGTCAATAATTAATCACAACGATCTTAGAACCGAATTAATAAAAATAAATTCACATATAAATAATTTAAAATTACCATATGGTTTAGATGAAGGGAACTTAAACTATTATTATTCAGTAATCAATATTAAAGGATATATATGCAAAGAACAAGTTATATTCATTTTGGAAATTCCGTTGGTAGAAGTATCACAGTATGATTATTATAAATTTTACTCCTTACCAGTGCTGAAACAATCCTTATACCAAATAATCGTTCCCACATCCTCATACCTAATAATCAACGACGGACAATATGGGTTCAATGATCGAGAGTGCAAGGAAATCAGCGAATCAAACTTTTTATGTGATAATCAAATCACCAATACAATAACAACAAATAATCCTTGCGAAGTTAATTTAATTAAACTAAAAGAAGATTATAAAAATTGTGAAGTTCGGAATAGTTACTTATCAAAAACAAAAATTCAAAAAGTGTTAAAAAACAAGTGGATAGTGATCACTGTAAATACGGTAATAGCAACCAGCAATTGTTCAAATAATGTTAACAAATTTAAATTAAATGGTACATATATTGTGACAATTAACAAATATTGTAATTTAAAAATTAATCAAACCATTTTGACTACTTATCAGAACTCTAAACCAATGGTTACTCATTTTAACATTCCTACAATAGAAATGCCCGAAGACAGCAAATACCCTAATTTGGATATCAACCCAATTCATCTAGATGACATCGATCTCAGTGAATTAAAGAATATACACTCACAATTAAAACATCAAAAATTTTTGTTAAACAGTGCAGAACCATTTCATTACAATAATATTAGTTTGCATACGATTTTTCTCTATATTATTATCACCATTTTTATGTTATATTTAATAAAAAAATATTACCCATGTCTAAAGGCAAAAATGAATAAAATTCCCAATCAAACAATTGGGGATCCATTAAATGAAATCACTTTGAAAAATTAAATGTATTCAATTGTAATTTTTCCTTTTGGCGTGGAGGAGTTACATTCACCTTAATTTAAGTAGATTAGATTATTATAAAATATCATGTAGAATTACGAAGAATATGTGTAAGTGCATTTTATCTTAAGGTAAATGCACTGATAGAATATGAGACATCGTTTTCTTGCAGAAAGCGATAATCTAATTAAACCAGTTGTACTTTTGCTTTCATTAAAGTAACTTCTCACAATATGTTTGTATTATTTTGAATAAAGATTATTAAAATTATTTTTTAAAAAGATCAATTTCAAAAGCAAACACATATTTGGTTATCTCACGCAGAGGCGACGTGAATTGGCCACCGAGATCGTGCGATTTGACCCCGTTAGACTTTTTCTTGTGGGGTTTTATTAAGTCCCAGGTCTATGCCAATAAGCCGCAAACCACCGATGCCCTAAAAACCAACATCAACCATGCCATCGCCCAAATTCAGCTTGATTTGTGCGCAAGAGTAATCGAAAATTGGACCTCTCGGGTGCGCGCCACCAAGCGGAGCCGCGGCGCCCATTTGAACGACGTTATTTTTCACACATAATGTCATTGATAGGCCTTTCTAATAAAAATAAAAATTTGTAGATATCTCACATACAACTTGCTTTATTCAATTTTAAAATCTAGGCGTCCTTAATGGAAAACCCTTTACATTAGAATACAATGCATTCAACACACGTAAGTGTCACTTGCCAGTTGACTGTCTTGCTGTTCCTTATAGTATTTATTCTATATATCATCATTGTCCAATCCTTTTTGGTCAATAACGTCATTGCCGGCCAAAGACGTAAATATTACAATCAGATGAAAATATTTACATCATTGTCCACCCCTAATGGGCGTTGACGTCAATGGCCGATTTACATCATTGACCGCAACATATATACGAGATGAGATGACGGTAGTTGAAAATACCATTTGCAACTAGGTCGAGTTGGAAATAGTAATTTTGTTTCATACCAGTGAGGCGTAACGGAGCATTGAGCGGATCATGGAATTATACAGCTGAAGTTTGATCTTAAGCGAGAGTTTGTTTTGGTGATGGAGTAGGGGGTAAGGTGCGTGGTGTTCCGAATTTACATTTTGACGTGAATACGTCTAGAAAATCGGCAGCATGTTCAAAAATTTGATGACAATTAATATGTAACGAAAAGTGTGTGTAACGGTGTGTTAGTGTCAATCCGATAAGATCAGATAACGTAAATATACGTCTATATAATTTGTAGCATGTTCAAAAATTTAATGAAAATACATAACGAAAAGTGTGTATGTCAATCAGATAAAATCAGATATCGTAAATATACGTCTATAGAATTGGTAGCATGTTCAAAAATTTAATGAAAATACGTAACGAAAAGTATATGTGTAATGGTATGTGTGTCAATCAGTTAACGTAAATTGCGTTCATAGAATTGGTAGCATGCTCATAAATTTAATAAAAATATGTAACAAAAAGTGTGTGTGTGTCAATCGGATAAGGTCAGATAACGTAAATATACGTCTATAAAATTGGCCTGGAGGAAAGCGGGTATCCATGGACGAAGTATTCACGTAAAACCTAACGGTTATGTCAGAAAACATAATCTCGAAGCCTAGGCTTCAATTTGTTTCGGCCGTGAGTCTGTAGTATTCTTTGATGTCAGTTTTTCATCGAGCGTGACACCTAAATACACTTCTTGCTTAACTAAATATGTTTGAAGTCAGTTTTATACATTTGTAATTTTGTCGCTGTACATGCACGATGGGTTGATTTTTGAAGGTTTGCAATCTTTATTATATACGGTGTTGACTTTTTTAGAGCGTTAGGCCATAAACCGACTTGAGAGTCAAATTTTATCAATCGAATAGAAAATTAATCAGTACTATTTGCAACAAATTAATCGGATATTCAAATCTATTAAACCAAGCACGATCGTCGCCTAGTTTCCAAGTTTACAGTAAGTACTTCAGTTTTTAGTCACACTATTGAGTATTTGAGTACTCTGAATGAGTACAATTTGAGTAGACTACGCGGAGTACCCTAATCTCGAGGCTTCCAAATCCATCAGTTCCACATGAATCAGTTTAACAAAAATGTACAACCTTTTTTTAAATGACTTTGATACCACTCCAGACTCCAATGGAAAATTGCTATTTGGTAATATAAGTTAAAATATTTACTATAAAAAATAATAAAATTATTCTATGTGACTATAATTATTTACACAGTCCACTGGTGAAGATAGAATTCTCTTAAATCTTCGATCTTCCTAAACCATTCCAAGCTTTCTTTTCTCTCTGTATAATCCACCCATGTTTCAATGACAGAGTTTGCGTATATCCGTTGATCCGATCATCCGTTGATCCGATCATCCGTCGATCCGTTGATCCGGTTATCCGTTGATCTGATGTTCTACTTAAACACTATAAAGGACAGAAATTACGTTAATAAGCAGCATAAACCAATAATCAAAGAGCACGAAAACATAAACATATTATACTCAAAATGAACACCGAAAACACCTATCGTAATTCGCCCGAAAAAGGCTCCAACGAAGACGAAAAGTGCGGTATTTGTTGGGCAGCACTCAAGGATCGGAAAAAAGTAGCGCACCCCGAACATTGCAAGCATTTGTTTTGTTTCGATTGCCTTAAAATTTGGGCAAAGCGTAGTACCACTTGTCCCTTGGACCGAAAATCTTTTAGAAAGCTTCATGTAGAGAATCAAGATAATGGTTGGAAATCCCAAGTTACTTGTTGCCCACCAGTAAAATTTTGGGAACACTTTAAACATTTTCGCCATGGAGACAGTATTAGAGGAAATCAAAATTTGGTTGATTATTATGAATCTCTCCTTCTTGATGTATCTACCTGCCAATTGAATATTGAATCTAATAATGAAAGTACATTATTAACTTTCTTGGATGAAGATGGCGATCCCTTAGAAAACGAGACAGTTCTGGAACATCTTTCCATTTTGGAGCGTATCATTATCAATTGCCGTAAAAAAGCAATACAGCAAGAAAATGAAGATAATTTTTATATGCAACATGAATAAAAATTGGCAATACCTAGGTTTTCCTATGCTGTATAGTTCAGTTTTCAATAAGCTAAATGAATATGCACAAAATATGAAGCTGTTCTATTTGAAATCAAGGTTTGAAAATACAAACATTAAAATTTAGCATATACCATATCAGAAATTTTTTTAAAACATTGAAAATTAATTTTAGCAATACTCGTATAATAAATTAATTATTACATACTATGTATTATCTAATAATAACTCTATTTTATTTATCTTGTATGCCCACCGATTGATGTTTCTGCCATCCTGAAACGAAAAATGGCCGTCATTTATTTCCATTATAATATTACTAGCTGGAAAGCCCGTCCACGGACGGGCATCTAGACCCGATTGGTTGGAAACTCGATTGATGTGCAACTCGTCCGAGGGGGAGTACCGGCGGTTCTTTAACCTTTCAGCAGGCGCGCCACTATGTGTTACATAAGCGGGCGCGAATTACAATATGCTTGGACAAAAACGCCTTTTTAAAAAGTAAAAAGATTTATTGCACAGGACTTTTTGTGTACTAACTACAATAGTCACTACAGTATAACACCAAGCAAAAAGCGTCTTACAAAGTTATGCACTTCTATTTAATACATTTCTTATCATATGATAATGCATTTCTAAAAAGCTGTAATAAACAATTATAATATACATAAGATTAAGCCAGGTTATTGTAACTCCTCCATCCTAAGACGAGAACTATGGGTTACTAGAGTTCGAAGATAATTTTATGTCCTTGTTTGGATTACCATCATTCGTATGAACTTTTTCTGAGGATTTCGAAGTTCCATATCTATTATAATAATATTTAAAAGCTACATAAGAAATAATAACAAAGATTAATATATAAATGATTATTGTATATCCACTAATTTTATGAAAATGTATTGGGGTTTCACTTAATGAATCTAGTTTTGCTTTTTGATGTGATAAATCATTATAAATATTTTTTATTTCGTCAACATTTACTGAATCTAATTTTATAGTTTTAAAATTAAAATCGCTTTGAAATTTTTGATTTTCTATAATATGTTCTAATTTAGGCAATTCAATATTTTTGAATTCCAATTTTAAATTCTTAAAAGTTTTTAATGTTATCCGTTCTATTTTCACTTCACATTTCGGTTCGATTTCAACTACGTAACTCCCGTTTAGATACACACTGTCTCTTTATCACTGGCGCACTTTTTCGTAGCAACTACACTTTTTTGTGTAATGATGATCCATTGATTATTTTCCAATTTTTGAACTTGATGTTTTTGATTTGAACATGAATTGGTTTACAATTTGTCGCATTTTTGGAATACCTTAAGTAATTGAATTTCACAAGGTGCATCTTCTTGATAATTGATGATTTCTCCATTTTGGCATATATATTCCTTGTTTGAAATTTCGAAACATTTTGCATTAAAAAATGCATATTTTTGCTCATTATAAAGGAGGTATTCGGAATGAGGAATTATGGTTCTGAATGATGTTCCAGTTAGAATTGGTAAGGGATATAAGTGATAGTAATTGTAACTTTCAGCTTCCACTATTGGAACTTCTAAAATAAACATGATTTGATTCCCTTTACTATAACTTTTTATTTTCATAATCTTTTCAAATAAAAGTATACTTTTAAATTTTGGTTCGAATGGAAACTTATTTTTATTATCTAGTTGTTCATTAATTATTAAAATTTCATTTAATAGTTCGTTTGGATCTAACATAGAATTATGAAACGTGTTAATTTTTGAGAAGGTGATAGCTACTTCGATTTTTTCTAAGGATTCATAGATTGTTTGAAAGGCTGACATTATTTGTGAGATAAATACTTGTATAAGAAAGAAATGATAAGTTTCGATGTTTTTAAATTCCATTGTCTTTAGAATTTTCTCGATTTGTAAAATTTTACAGTCTTACTAATAAAAATTCGTTATACACGCGTTGAACGGGTGTATAGTTATACACTGTATAAGGCGTGTATAAGGGGTGTATAAATTTCTTACTAATAATCGCTGTATACGCACTGTGTAAGTTATAACTGTGGTATACACTCCATCTGTCATTTTTAGTATGTAAGTGTGGCTTTTTATGCAACAGTCATGTTTTTAAGTATTTTTAACCAAAAAAATCGAAAAAAAGATAAATAAATTGACATGAAACTGTCAATAGTGGTTCAGGACCAATCTGTAAATGTAAATCAAAACACCCTATTGCAACGGATGTGCGTTGTAAAACAATCAGATGAACAACGTAGAATATCCAAACATACGAACTAACCACCTTCCCAATTCTTCTGTTCAACGAAGATGATATAAGGAAAAGGACAAAATTATCTTTGTACAAAGCTTTCACATCCGAACTACACTAAATATGCCAAAAGAAAATATATATGGCTACAACAATAGTTATCTTCGATGGTTACTCAGATACAGAAATAAAGACAAAAAGTTGAAATATAGATGAACGAGACCATGGTACCCACGATCATCTAGGGAAAGTTCCTTTTCAATTCTCAAAACAAACAAAACCTGATTGATATTCTAAGGTCAAAAGATGCAGACTCATGATTTGTAAAACTGCACAATTCTTGTCTTTAAAACATGAAGTAGTAACACTGGCCAGTGAAGATATTGGCCCTCTGGTCATACTGATTGCTGATTGGGACCAAATCGCCAGCAAACCTATATTTCCTGAAACCAGGGAGAGGCAGAGTTGCTTCATTTGTTAAACATCCACAAACTCCCATTGTAACCATTCAAACCGGAAAGCTCGCGGACTACGCACTTCCACAAAGCACTAAATGTGACTTAAAGAAACCAATTAATCACAATATAATTGATTTTGGGCATATAAAATACATATCACGGCTCCAACGCATTTTCAAAATAGCGTTTCCTATGTTTTTCACATAGACCCAGTTTTTCAATCGTTAGTTAACCCAAATTCAATGGTTAACCTACGTTTATGACTACCTGATTGGTCATAAATCTAAGTTAACAATTGAATTTGGGTTAACTAACGATTGAAAAACTGGGCCTAAAAGTGACAAAAAGTGACTAGGGATTTTGTGAATTGTTAAAAATTTTATCTATTTTAATTTTGTATAGAACAGTCATTATCCAAAAAAATGCATCGTTTGTGAGTTAGAAGAGGAAAAACTAAAACAAGTAAAAAAATTTGCAGCTAATCCAGAAGCTTATTTCTAGCGGGGAGGTGGGAAAGTTGAAAATCAGATTCAGTGACCAAAAATAGATATAAAACCGTTACGAAAAATCTTCAGGAATCTTTTCCTGGGAAAACCCCACGTGTTCGAACTGATGAATTTTCACACGCAATGAATTGTTAAACGATGAATTCACCGTGATGTATATCTTGTTACAAGTACATGTAGCTTACAGTATATAGATCCACCTCTTGAATCATTTTTTATGTAGTCTTCAACGATTTCAACGATGGCTTTAACGTATTCCTTATTTGATCTTGAAATCTGCATCATTTAATATGAAAGGGTTTTTGTCTTTTTTTTTATTTTAGCAAAATTTAGGTATTTTATACACCTTATACAATCGTTAAACAAGGGCTCTGGCTTGTATAAGCTTTGTATAAAATTTTGAATGACAGGAATGATAAACCTTGGCAACTTAATCGCTATACACGGTTTATTAGTAACGTTTACTTACGCACAATGTATACACGCTGTATACACGCTTTATTAGTACACCTATGCATAGTTATCACAAGCTTATACGGAGTAGGCTTTATACACGGTTTATTAGTAACGTTTTCTTATACAACCTTGTATAAGCCTTGTATAAAACTTATACAACGTTTATTAGTAAGGCTGTTAGTTTCTAATATTAATTGATTTTGTGATATTGTTTGAATGCTTTTCTGATAATTGTCAATTGAATTTTGTAATAATGTTATTCGTTTTTCTACTAATGATTTAATTTTATCATACTTTTCCGCATCATTTTGATCGAGGTTCCCTGTAATTGCTCTAATTATGGATCCTAACCCGTCTACTAAACCTCTTTTAGTTCTGTTTTTATTTAAAGGGTTGAGTTGTTGAATTTGCAATATTATTTTTCTTTCTAAAATATTTATTAAGTCATAAGAATTACTTCATTCTTGTTTATAACTTTCAATAAGATTTGTTGAACTGGTTTCAAATGAATTCTTTAATTGATTTAATTTTATTTGAAGTAAGTTGAATTCTTGTATAGTGTCAGTAATGTCAAATATTTGAATGAATGACCATGTGTCTATTTTATTTTGGGCGTTTCCTAACTTTAAAGGCAAGAACCCAGGGTTTTCAGTAATTTTATGGAATTTGGTGGACATGGTTACAATGAACAAGGTGAATCTGAAACAATAGGTATCTTAAGTTCTTTGATATGAATAATTTCACTTTTTATTCTATTTATTACTTTATTCTATTTTTGTCTAAAATTTTGGTTATTTGATAAGGGCCAATAAATTTATTTTCTTTCTTATTTCGAGTTTTTGGATTTTGTTTAAAAACAGTTTGATTTAGTTTGAAGGTGTCATTAGAATTTCCGTGAATATTATGTTTAGAAATTATTTTAAGTTTTTGATCACCTAATTTTTCATTCGAGTCTTGGTAAATGTGTTTTAATTTGTCTTTGTGATTTTCTACATATTCTGTGTAGAATGATGCTGAGTTAAAAATTTCGCATGGGTCTCTAGAATCTGTATGACCAAAAGTTAATTCAAAGGGTGTGTAATTAGTAGCACTATGTATAGAATTATTATATCCAATGATGGCATAATCCATCAGATCTTTCTCGTTAGGATACATTTCATTTAGAATTCTTAAATGTTCAATGATGGTAGAATGGAATCGTTCTACTATCGAATTCGACTCGTGATGCATTGGCGTCGTAAAGTGAATTTTTTTTATGAAGATTTAAAATTTTTTTAACTGTTTCATTATTAAATTCGGTACCTTTATCCATGGTCAAATTTTGGGGGATTCCAAATGAAGCAAAATATTTAATCAGGGCTTTGCTAATATGAATAGCAGTTTTACCTTCTATGAAAATGGCTTGAGCAAGTTTAGTAAATGAATCTACTAGTGTTAAATAATTTTTACTGTTGAATGTGAAAACGTCAATGTGAACCGTTTGAAAAGGTTTTGTTGCCGTTTCTGTTAACATTAATGGTACATAAGGTTTATTTCTTGCATATTTAGCTCTCTGACAAACTTCGCATTCGATAATAAATTTAGTTATATTAGTAATCATATTTTTCCAATAACAATTTCTTTTAAGTGTTTCTAAACATTCTTTAATTCCGCGGTGGTTATTTTTTCCGTCATGATAATTTTTTATTAAAACTATTTGTTCTTCAGGATCAGTTACGGTATTACCCTTTTTAGACATCTAATTAATTTTGGAGAGTTACCAGTAAAATATTTTAAATAAACATAACAAAAATCTTTGTACAGTTGATCTCGATGAAAATACATGCAATAAACTTTTTGTGGGTCAGTGAATTCTTTTAAAAATTCTAATATTAGTTGTTCGTTATCTTTTTCGGGTATTTTCGGTGTAATTATCTTATGATTTTCGTAATTATAATGAGTTACATCGGCTTTGTGATATACGTTCGGGAACACTAAAATTTGATTCACTTTATTATTTATAATTTCATCGCAAGATTGAATTCAGTTATTTGTATTTTTGTTTATATTCGAATGATTTTGAAATGATTTTGAAACGATTTTTAAAATGAATAAAATTTTAATATTTGGTTTCTCGGTTTTACTAGTTGAAGGTTGCGGTTCGGTTATTGTGGTGTTTCCAATAGTGAATTCCTTTAAAAATTCAAGAATATCTGCGTCTACTTCTCCGGGATTATTTATTACTGATTCGTTTACTAAAGCGTTAATTGAAATTCTAGATAAACAATCTGCATTTGTGTTATATTTATCTTTTTTATACATAATTTCATATTCAAATTCTTCCAATTTTAAGCGCCACCTTATTAATTTCGCATTAGGCTCTTTTAGGGTAACCAGGTCAATGGACGGTGATCAGTATAAATAGTGAACTTACGAGCGTACAGATAAGGTCTAAAATGTTTACATGTCCAAACAATCGCAAGTAACTTTTTTTCATTTGTCAAATATTTAGTTTCGGTTTCATTCAATATTCGCGATGCGTAAGCAATTGGTTTGTCTTTCGGTATTTCACCTTCCTTGTGATAATACAGCACCTATTGCATCTGATTACTGGCATCTGTGGTTAGAACAAAAGGTTTTGTAAAGTCGGGGTATTTTAAAATTGGATCGTTTGTTAATATTTGTTTACATGTCTCAAAACAGTCTAAAAATTGTTCGTCATGAATAATTTTTGCGTCTTTCTTTAAACATTTAGTCATGGGCGTGGTAATCTTTGAAAAATCTTGTATAAATCGCCTATAATAACCGATTAAACCTAAAAAGCTTTTTATCTCCGTTCTAGTTTTTGGAATGGGGAATTTTTGTATGACTGACATTTTGTCTGGATTTGGCTTTACTCCTTCTGGGGTTATTATATGACCTAAATATTCAACTTCTTTTTGAAGAAATTCCGACTTGTCCAATTGTATTTTTAAATTACTTTTTCTAAGTCGATCAAATATGTCTTTTAGTCTTTGTAAATGTTCTTTTTTATTTTAAAAATTATTTTAAAATTTAAATACTATTTTAATATCATGTCCAAAGTAAACTAGTACCAACTACAAGTCCTAGTCCTTCTCTGTTTGATGAAGTGATTACTTCATGTCAGATAATAAAAAAATTTAAATCCTGGCCTGGGTGGAATCACTCCCCCCCGACCCCCCTCTCTGTCGCCGGGCCGGGAATAATGAGATGATAATATAATAAATAATAATATAGATGATATACATAAACAAAACTTAGAATCTTTTAATTTGAACACAGGTTGTTGAATAAACACGATGCCGAAGTACGGTCCTGTAAAAAGAACGAATATGTTGATTATCACAGTTTTGGCACTAAAGTGTGATATTTAGTTTTATTAAAGTTTATGACAAACGCTTTACTTTATAATTATTAATTATATTATATTATACATATTCCTCCGTTTGCTTTATTAAATGTTTTTTCTATTGGCAAGTGAAGCATTGTATGAGGGTTGGTGTATTTGAAGGATTCTAGATTGATTTCGGTTTTCTGATGTTCTCCGTATTTAAAATTTAAATTAAAATCGAAATTAATTAATTAAGAGAAATATCCCTGTTTTATTTATATTGATCTAGAATCCAAGCATCCATTTCTTGAAAACTAGTTTTTAAAGCGTTTCTCAATTCACTGCATCTTGCTCGGAGCTTACTTTTTTCAAAGCTTATGTAAATTTTTTAATAAAATTTGTATCTTCAAAATATTTACAGCACTTGCCAGCACTTCAAGAGTAGTTTTAAATAACATTAAAAAAAATTTAATTTTTTAAAAATTTGAAAAAAGAGGGGCCAACTTGACGCTTCTGTCAAATGTCAATAATTCAATTGCTAATAAAAATGTAACGGACCCAGCACTCTCAAAAAAAAAAAATTACAGCACTCGCCAGCACTTCGCGAGCACTTTTCAAAAAATTTAAAAAATCCAAAGTGGAGGGGCTGCGTCAAGTTGGCCCCTCCAAATTTTCATTTCTTAATAAAAATCTAACGGACCCAGCACTTTCAAAGAAAATTGCAGCACTCGCCAGCACTTCGCGAGCACTTGTTACGCCTATGGTTAATTATTTGCAAGTTCACGTTAAGAAAAATTATAGGATAAGAAACCTTGAGCATTTCCGTTTCGGAGAATTCAGAAATTGGTTACCGTCAGCACATTCTGCAGACGTGATAATTAACGTGCGGGGTGAAAAGGAATAAGTAAGGCAGTTCTGCGTTAATCACGACACGAGACGAACGCGACAACTCGGACTCGGGATTAATTTCATTCCAAATTTGGGAATGTTTTTAAGTTTCGGAAAAGTATTGTTAGTTGCGGGCGAAGTTCGTAAATTTAATTGTGTTGGGTGAATTAAGTGGTAACCGAGCTCCCAAGTCGTCATGTGCAATTAATTAAGGATTATTGTAAAAGGTCAGATGTTTTGTAATAGTTTAAGATTTATTTAGCAGCCACGGCCGTGGTGACGATAATTCCGTATTGTTACGGACGATTTCATGGAGATGTATTCGAGTAGAACTCGACCTGATTGTATTGTTTTATTATGTGTCTTTGCAGGATAATAAGCAGATGAAAGGAGGCTGTAACCACTTTATTAAACTTAATTATATTGTTATTTGTTCTAATGAATTTTATTTCGAATCTCTTGGATTCGTTAAGTACTGCTGCCCACGCCCTAGTCTCATTAAAATTTTAGAAGTTCCCGGCTATGAGCTTGCCGGCAGCGAGATTTTTTTGGTAAGTAACACACTTTCGGTCCGAAAACGGCATTTTTCTAATAAAAAACGAACGGACCCAGCACTCTCAAAAAAATTTACAGCACTCGCCAGCACTTCGCGAGCACTTTCCAATTGTAGCATTACCTTTGCTAATGGCGGCATGCCTCCAACCTATTTTAAGAGAAGGCGCTGACCAAACGTCAATTAATTAATTATTAAAATAATAAAAGAATCGTGAACCTACGCGAACGAGTTGTGGTTGTATTTTTGCAAAATTGTTACCAGAAAAACGTTTTTGATATTGGCTAAAGTCCAATTAATATTTATATGGAATAGTTGTGAACCATTAGATTATAAAAATAATTCTAAAAAGTGAAAAATTACAAAATTATTTATATTTGGAACATTATATTTTTTTATAATGTTGAAGATTTTTTTGGAAAATTATAATATATAAAATTTTGGTTGTCTGGTGCTGGGAAGATTGGTGGTCTAGGCGCGACAGTTTAGTTTGGAGCCCAAGATTTTGTTAAAATCGCAAGAGCCGAAGATTTTTTGTTTTATAAGGTTAACAACAATTCACAAAGCTGCTGCAGTCTGCCTGCAATTTTGTTGCATTTCAATCGTTAGAGACTGGGTAGTAGTTGGTATCCAATTTATCAAGTGTATTTCGGTTTGCTTAATGTTTTCAGATCTCTCCATATAGTTAGCCGCAGAATCGAAAGCATTAAGTCTATCCAAAGGAAATCTGGTAGCTGCTGGTTTACCGGACGAAGGCGTTCTGCGTGTAGATATTGTTGGGTACGATTGTGGAGGGGTAAGTTACGTTATCTTATCGAAATTCCGTTTGATATTTTGTATATTATGAAGTTGCTACTTGCGTATTGAAAAATATTCAAGTGGTACCTACCTTTGTGTCTTTCCTTGATTTGCAGCATTTTTGCTGGTAGATTTAGCTATACGGTTTTGTGAATTAAGTTTTTAACCAACTGAGTCTTCAACTCTTTTCTTTATTAGTTTTTTTGTAGAATCCCCTCAGGGTTTTTGTTTGATTAATTTTAGTTGTTACTGTTATTTTTATACGTTACGTGTTGTTTCTATTTTTTTCTATTCTTTCTATGTCAATTAAATAAAATTTCTTTTCTTGTACTCGTTGGGTTTTATTTAGTTGACTGGCGTCCAGCGGCAACTCCATTTTCATTTTCAGGTGGTTGTCATACAGTGGCTCCTAAGAATCCACGATACGTGCAAACGTACCCTGCTCTCGATCTGTGGATCGAAAAGATCAAAGTATAGCTGTGGGGTTTACCATCTACCGACGTAAAAGGGCATCTGAGCACCGAAGGGTGTTACAGAAAAGTGACGACCAACGTGTGGGGCTTGAGTAAATTAGTATTGGAGTCTAATTTAAATTTTTCTTCTCGTTTTATAAGAGCACTGTATTGATTAACCATCCTACAATCACCTAAATTTCTATTTTCTTGCTTTTATCCTATTCTTTCAACATACGTAATTGTTTAATTTAATAAGAAACAAAAATCGTACTTAGATACGTACTTATAGAAGACATTTTTGATTTGCTGTCAACATGAAATTTATTAATAGATTATTGACGAATCAGCTATCATGGGAACTACAGGTTAGGGGTATAGATCCTATGGGAAAAACAGTTGATGAAAAGAGGGCTATGTTAAGAGCGGCTTTAAGAGCAGAATTGTTAGACCCTAAAGTTAAGGAAACGTATCCAGCTATTGAAGTAGATGTCATGCAACAATTTGATAGTTGTATTGACGAGTTTGCAAATCAACAACATCGACTAGCATCTTTTCAAGATGAACCGACGACGACAAACGGCGAATCTTTGGCTGCACAGTTTAAGCATATTTTATCTCGGGTAGCGTATTGCTTACCAATATGTTCCACTTCAGGTGAAACGAATAAAATGCGAAGTTTACAATCACAAATAGTTAGGGCGTTAGAAGAGGTTGAGAATATATTACTGTCACCTCAAGTAGGGGAAAATGATTTAAGTCTTTCGTTGCGGAATCTCACTACTCAAAATTTAATAACTAAATTAGATCCCGAAGTTATAGCCTCTCTGACTAGTAGTTTGCAACACCAAGTAAATCCTCAACCAGGTGAAATACCAGTAGAACAAGTGGGAACGAGCACTCCTTTAAGTTCATTGGCACAAGCTCCTGTTCCACATGCATTAAATATTTCAAACCTGCAGTCAAATAGATCACCACGAAATTGTACTGTTCCTTTTGAACCAAATCATAAACCTTATCAAAATAAACCCGATGCAGTTAGTCGTTGGAATCTAAAATTTTCAGGGGATACAGATATCGAGGGAGTTATTTCATTTTTGGAAAGGGTAGATGAACTCAAATCTTCCAGAGAAGTAAGCGATGATCTGCTTTTCAGAAGTGCTTATGATTTATTTGAAAATAATGCGTTGGTATGGTGCCGTGCGACCAAACCTACAGTTAATTCTTGGTCTGAATTCCTGGAGGAATTCAAGTACAACTACTTGCCTTTAGATTACGATGATTCGGTATGGGAACAAATACGAAATCGCACTCAAGGTTTTGATGAACCACCATTTATATATGTTGCTCATTTACGACGATTATTTAATAGACTTAGCAAAATTCCATCAGAAAGTACTCAAGTCAAGATCATGAAAAAAAATTTACAACCTAGGTACCATTCTCAATCAGCTTTCCAAGATGTATCAAATATTAAAACATTAATGACAGCATGTAAACTTCTATCTGAAGAAGAAAGACATATTAATAATTTTCCAGGGCAGGTTTCTTCAAATAATAATGTAGCATCCGTGTCTAATAAGACCGTAACGCAAACGATGCCTACTAATAATAAGAAAAACTCATTTTTCTCTAGAAATTATTATCGTTCACCATCAGCTAATACGAAATGTTTTAATTGTAAAATGACTGGCCATTTTTATCAAAGGTGTCCGTCGACTGAGCGTAATCTATTTTGTTATATCTGTGGTACTTCAAATGTTACCTATGTAAATTGCCCCGTTTGTTCAAAAAACGGTGGAGGACAGGAGTAAAGCGCAGCCCTTTCACTCCTAGTCCACATCGACTTAAGGCTGATAGTTCTGAGTGGAGAAATTGGTTGAACACGGTAACATCATTTTGTAATTCAGCACCGGCTGAAGTAAATGCATTGTTTACTCATCGTCCTTTTGACAATAGAGCCTATATTTCTGTGTCAATCCAACAGGAAAAAGTATTAGCATTTATGGACTCCGGAGCCAACCAATCAGTTTTGGGACGCAAGGGACTATATCTATTAGACAAATTAAATTTAAAAATTAACCGACTTAATAAAGTACCTATGCGATCTGCAGACGGTACATTACAGAATGTGTACGGCACAGTTCTTATTCCGCTGACGGTTGAAGGCGTCACTAAGAAGCTACATGTAATAGTTTCAGATACTATTGAATATCCTTTAATTTTGGGGTACGAATTTTGCAAGCTTTTTAAAATGAAGACCGATTTTGAAAACGATTCATATACTGTTCCGAATGATTTGAACACTTTAACATCACCGAAAATTATACATTCACGCGCTGACTTGTCATTTGATCAGATAGAACAACTAGATGATGTCATTTCAAAATTTAGGGCAATAGCTCCCGATAAATTAGGCCGAACCCATATGGTTAAGCATGTTATAGATACGGGAAATGCCCCATCTATTAAGCAAAGGTATTATCCTCTGTCTCCGGCATTACTTGAGCAAGTTAATTTAGAAGTAGATAAAATGATAAAAGATCGGGTTATAAAACCAAGTTTTTCCAGTTGGAACTCTCCTATCTTACTTGTAAAGAAACGAACGGGCGAAAATAGATTTTGTTTTGACGGAAGACGTCTTAATGAGGTAACCAAACCTGACGCTTATCCGATGCCTTATATTACCACTATTTTAGATCAACTTAGGGATGCGCGTTATATTTCTTCAATCGATCTGAAGAAAGCTTTTTGGCAGATTCCACTTTCTGCAGAATCTTGCGAAAAAACTGCATTTACTGTTCCAGGACGGGGACTTTTCGAATTCAATGTTCTTCCTTTTGGATTGCATAATAGTCCGCAGACATTGCAAAGGTTAATGGATAAAATATTTGGTCCTAAATTTGACAAAGTTTTTGTATACCTCGATGACATCGTTATCGTTTCGAGTACATTTGAAGAACATGTTATTTTGTTAAATGAAGTCTACGAGCGTCTAAAAAAGGCAGGACTGAATGTAAATTTTGACAAATGTGAGTTTTGCAGAGACTCATTAAAGTATCTTGGTTTTGTCGTCGATGCGCAGGGTTTACGAACTGACCCAAGTAAAGTAGAAGCAATTGTAAGCTTTCCGACTCCTCGCACGTCTACCGAAATAAAGCGTTTTCTCGGTATGGCGGGATGGTACCGCAGGTTTATTCCAAACTTCTCAACTTTAGCTGCACCTATCCTAAAGTTGTTGAAGGGAAAGTCTAAACGTCAAAGAATTCGTAATTAATTGATACCTACTCAATTTTTCATTTTACACGTAATTTAGAGATGAATTAACGAGTAATAATATTTAATTAATGAAAAAATGTACATTTACCCTTTAATTTAGTTTTTTAATTTTAGAAACACGTAGAAATATGTAAAAAAATCATATAATTAAATGTTTGCAGTATTTGGTTAGTCCGCTGTAAAAATATGATTTTGGAATATGATTATGATTATGATTACGTCTTCAGGGACGTAAAACCACCTTCCCAGTTTTCTAAATTTTGGCTTTTCTGGAAGTACATTATTCATGGCAGTGGATTTCTAGAACAATTGAAACTCGATTCTTACAGCCAAGATATTCTGTCATTTGTTATGCCAAACCAAGTACAGAATACAGAATGGGCATGGGCAATTTGAGCTAATTTAACTTATTGATGACGATTGCGCCACTGGCGGGCGACTACTAATATAATGTCATGTTGAAAATTGGTTAATTAGGTTGATAAAAATAATTGTTTAATTTTTGAAAATAAATTTTGTGTTGTAAATAATTTTAATCGTGCTGTATATTTTAAATCGTTCAAAAATGTTAAGTTGGTATTATTTATTGTTAAGTTTGTAAAATGAAAAATGTGTAGATATGCTTTGTGATGGCCGACCGCCAAGCGAACGGACGTGTTCTAAGTTAATTTAATTAAATTTGAGTTTAAGTTTTGTAAGATGTCGGTTTTAAATTTTGAATTTAGCGCCAACATCTCATCATCGATGACACGGAAAATCGTCTATGGACCACCACGTTGTAATATTACCTACCGCATGCCATCTAGTAACAAGTTCTTTCTTTCGATGTAAATACAATTTGATAAACACTACTGAAACAAACAGATAATCGCTCCGAAACGGGAAACGATCATAACTCATAACAAATAAAACACATATATTTGGGTTATGTCAAATCTTTATTTATCAGATTATTTCTGTTTTAAAGGGTAAAGCCTGAAGCAAAGATTAAACGAAGAGCAAATTTTCTAACACCCTGTAGATAAATAACACGGAAGTTGATTAGAGCAGGCAACTGATTGGTGTAACTTTATATTGTAAATTTCTAAAATATAATAATTCATGGTAAGATTTGGTTTATTATAAAATTGACTGTTGTGTGGGGAATTGGGTCAAGGGCATGTTTGTTTTTATATTATAGATGAATGTTTTGTAGCAGATTAGGGTCAAGGTTACATAAAGTTCGTAGGCAAAGTAATAAACCACCCTTAAGTTAAAAGAACCTGCAAAGTTTTATATGAGTTTTTGTAACGCAATCAAACCAAGCTGATAATCGTAATTTCAAATTGGAACTAATCACGGATTAAAGTTGAATTTGGCATAACACCTTCTGAGTGCCTGCCGGGAGAGATTTGGGTAATTTTTTCTAGATTTTCTTCAAGATTCATTCATGTCACTTTCATGTCACATTCTGACATTTCAATTAGAAATTACAATCACAGTGGATTTAATATCATCAATATTTGTATGTATTTCAATTACAATGGACTTTAAATAAAATATAACTTGTGATCATTAATATAATAAAGAAATACCATTGTAACTAAACTGCCATCCAACTACATAGCGTCAAAAACCATTACGTTAAAATAAAATATCGAACAAAGGAACACCCTGTTTAAAGTAATTAAAAAAAACCTGTTCAGCCAGCAAGAATGCTGCCCTTGGTTGTTGCGTATCAAATCACACCCCTCGCACTATTTATAAAACCAACCACTTGTTAAATTACAAATACTTATGTCTGTTACTTTAAATCAAATAATTACCATTTACCAAATATTCTACCAAAATCTAATTATATTAAATAATTCAAAAACACCCATACCTATTTATTACATTTATACCAACAACCGTTAATATTCTAGCAAGTTTGAAAGTTACCCTTTGTTTAAAACACGAATTTAAGTTACCAAAATTTACCTAATTATTATCTGACATTACTCAAATATACCTAATAACAAAACTATTTCTACATGTAAGATCTCTTACCTAAATTCAATTAATAAACTGTTCACAACACTGAATAAAATAATATTCAAAGATTCTAACACCTGTTGCGTTCGAGATCTAGAATTCGAATCACCTTGACATTGTACTCTTATATTTTAGTGCGTTAAAATCTCCCCTCTTAAAAAATCATAGATTATGATTGAAAACATAGATAAGTAACTAAAACGAAATCTGTATATGCAACCAAACAAACACCAATATTTAAAATTACTTATTTTCTTACAGTTTTTAAAAAGTGGTTTTATTTAATTAATGTTTTAAAATTATAATTTACAAAAAAGAACATCGCAATAAATCATTGATCAAGGATCATTGATCAAGGATACAGTGGCGTAACTACCGAGAGGCAGAGTGGGCAATTGCCCCCGGGCCCGTAGGGCCCTTGCGGGTCCAGGTGTTATAAAATATTTTTTATTTGATCTAGCATTTTCTAAAAATCACAAATTTTTTACAATATTTCTTTCAAGTACTGCATATTCACATGCATGTATCCATCGTTACTTAATACTTAATTAAGTGATAATTCCTTCAAAAATAATGTAAAAGTCCGTCTAACCAGAGCCAGAACTAGGGCGTCGCGAGAGAGCCGCCCGCCACGGGCGCGAACTAGTTAGAAAGCACCAAATTTTCAATTTTTCTAATTTTCACTTTCCTAATTTATAAATTACCTCGAGCGGCTTAATAACTAATTTTCAATTTTATGTTTAAAAAACGAATTATTAATAATAACATAATAATTATTACAAAAGATCTTATTATTGTTTGTTAACAATACGATAACAAAAAAATCCTATGAAACATCATTTTTTCAGTTGTAATAAATTCCCCTCGCGATTTACGGTCCTATTGGGCCATAAATCTGAGGGGAGGTTTTGGGGGTCAAAACCCTCTCCGACATAAAGCGCGAGATAAAGTTTTAGAATATAAAATATAATTAAAGAATAGCAGGATACCTGTGGCCTTTACCACACATAGATCAACTACCTTCTGCTGCGTGCGTTTATATATCCTTTAGTCCTTTTATATATTTTTTAAACAAGTTTGTTTCATTAAACCAATTTTTTTGAAAAAATATTTTTGTATCGCGATTTTCTAACTTGACAATAGAGCGCTTGACTTTGAAAATTTCAAAAAAATTCGCCTGCGGCACTATATGCTGGGGGGTATCTCGTAGACCCCCCGCTAGGGGCACAAGTTTCAAAGTCGCCACGGGCGCATCATACCTTAGTTCCGGCTCTGCGTCTAAAAACAACGCAAGCAATCAGGCCCTCTTAGCTCTTAGAACCTAAAAACATCAACTCTTACACACAAAATTCTGACTCGTTACAGGTTCAGAAATACTATTTTGAGAATTTAAAAGGTATTTAATTGGTAAAGGTAGAAACACAGTAAAAGCAGTCTGACTGACTCAGGTACCCTGTACCGACAATCCCATGTAGTAACAAATGGAATTGCGCACATATTTTTCAAATCTCACTAGAAACATAAGAACTACGGTAATCCGAGCTCCACCTTGTTAGTTTTTATCTGTTGATCCGTCGATCTGTTGATCCATTAATACTGTCCTACCTACCTACCTACGTAGGTCTGTTAGGAAGTCTGAGGAAGGTGTTTGATACCGAAAAACATGTTCCATGTTTAAGAGTACCGTACACCTGACTTTCAACGAAAATACTTCTAGTTCTTTTATTTATGCATCAAATTTAATGCGGTTTGAAATAAACGATTGAAAAAAAAATCTAGTTTTATGGAAAGTTATTAAGAATTGTAAAAAAAAAATTTAAGAATTTATTCTAACAACTACCCTTTCTAAAAAACTGTAAATGACTTTTCACATATATACAAACAATTTAAGGTTACTGTCAGTTAATCGGTACCACGAATCGGGCCGCGAAAAATATTCTATTGGAAAGAGGACAATTTTCTGAGCATTTTAAGACCGCACTTCGACCTGGATTATCCAGTAGTTTTCGAGAAAACGGCATTTGAAAATCAAAATTTTACATGCATTTTACATAGGGAAATTCATTAACATAAAAGTTCTATTGACGGTGCGTGCATTCTGATATAGTCTTAGTGATGGGCGGAGCACTTGTATTCAGTTGTTGTCGACCACCGGTCGGGAGCACACCGACCGTTGCTAACGAGTTTCACACCTTACGAGTTTCACCCCTTTCGAATTGCACCTTTGGCGTGGTGGTGCGACCTAGAGGGATGTTTTTAGCGAGTCAGCGTTCGTCAAAACGTCGCGTAGCGCCCGGAGCGGAGGGTAGCGGAGCGTCGGTTTTGACGAACGCAACCAAGGCACTCGAGATTCTAACCTAAAAACGAGTTCTGCGTTTATTTTTTAAATTATTGCATAATGTTGCGTAATACACCCTGCTAACACTAAGCCTATATCAGAACGCACGCACCGCCAATAGAACTTTAATGGTAATGAATTTCCCTATCTAAAATGCATGTAAAATTTTGATTTTCAAAAGCCGTTTTCTCGAAAACTAATGGATAATCCGCAAAATTTCTTTTTTTATTATACACAGAAAATTGTCCTCTTTCCAATAGAATATTTTTCGCGGCCGAATTCGTGGTACCGATTGACTGACAGATCCCCAATTTAAATGATAATTACACTTACAAAAGGTAAACAAACACTTACACTGGCAATTGTGTCTCTTCCTGCGGAAAGAGTGCCTCATCCGGTTCGATGCCACGCCTCTTTGTTGACATAATTTTGACATTTGTCAATATCAAAAAAATGTTCGCGTAATTATCTCAATAAATATAACTCGACCTCATTATTTTTAGATCGATAAGTTGCTTGTAAATTTTACTCAGGCATCGTTGCATTAAGCAATTGCACTCAAAGTTTTTCGTGCATTGCTATGCAACGATGCCTTCGTATTTACAATACAACTTATCGATCTAAAAATGAGGTCTTGTTATATTACTATTGATAATTACACTTACAAAAGGTAAACAAACACTTACACTGGCAACTGTGTCTCTTCCTGCGGAAAGAGTGCCTCATCCGGTTCGATGCCACGCCTCTTTGTTTACATAATTTTAACGTTTGTCACTTTTAAATAAATGTTCGCGTAATTATCTCAATAAATATAACTCGACCTCATAATTTTTAGATCGATAAGTTGATTGTAAATTTTACTTATAGGCATCGTTGCATTAAGCAATTGCACTCAAAACAAGTTTTTCGTGCATTGCTATGCAACGATGCCTTCGTATTTACAATACAACTTATCGATCTAAAAATGAGGTCTTGTTATATTACTATTGAAAATTTCTTTAAAAAAATATGAATACATAAAATATTAACATTACTAAAAGTATTTTAAAAAACTGCATTTAAATCTTCACGAGGTAGTTCCCTCTGGCGTAAAAATGCATCGCAATGTAAGAGGAGGAGCTGAAATTCATAGGCGCACATTTTTATTGTCTAGGTCATATTTATTATTTTACCAGGATTGTTCTAACCGAACGGAAAACGTGGCCATGGGTAAAATTTCGTGTAGTGCAGCTTATAAAAGTGGTAAATGTAAATTTTTAACTGAAAAACGTCGAAGTCGCAAAAACGCTCAAAAACGCAAGCAGTAAGTAGACAATTTTATTTATTTTTTATATTATCGCATGCCATAATGTCTTAAAATAAGGTTTCATTTAAAAGTGTTTTAAAAAAATTAAAGGAACAGTTTTCTTTGGATTTTCTGGTTGACTTCATACTTTTGAAACGATTAAAAACACAATTTACAATTTAAAAGAAGTTTATTTATAAACAGCTTACACTAGTAAAAATCAAGTATAAAATTCCACCACTTTGATTTTGGTAAATGGAATCGTGAAAATTTAAGACACTGTTTGGTTTAAAAACAAAGAATTTCTGCCAAAAACTATAGGTGTAAGTTATATCGTTGTCATAATCAGCAATGTTATTGTATAGATGCAGAAAACTAACAACTTTATGGCGTCCTCAGTCGTGGGAAAAATGCTAGATAAACAAATAAAAAATGTATCGGTGGTGTTGATAGTTTTTATGGTAAAATATTTTATCAATACACGATGCTAAATTTTACCAAATTCGTATGTGGTAAATTTTCTACCAAAAAGCCGTGGCCTCACATAGACACTAATCGGGGTCTATTTGAGGCCGCATTTTTACTAGTGTACACTAAACTGCGATTTTGGATGCATTTATTTATACAATAAACATCTTATCATATTATCATAACAATAGTTGAATCCAAGGATATGTTTTGCATAAAATTCATTTATATTACACTGAATCATTATTAGTCTTTTATACATTGACAACGAGATATATTAAATAGGCTATAATGCCCAAGGCGTATAAATCATAATGCCCGCTTATTATGCCCTCTGATTCGCAATTATATAATATAATTAAAAAAATGTTGCATTTTATTGTTTACAATTTTATTTAAAATTAAAATTACAACTTGCAAATGAAGATCTACTAATTGAACAATTAAAAATTTAAAAAAAAATATCGTCACTCTCTGCCGCAATACCTCCAATCATCAGCACACCAAATTTTGTCCGGAGATACGATGACATAATGTTCATTTTTGTTTTCTATTGTGGTAGCCTTAACAAAGATATCGGTAGCCCTGGCAAAGATATCTATATGTATCACCCCCTACCCTAAATCTATATATAAAAGTTTTTTTAACAAACTCTAAAATGAAAAAAAATTTTTATTTTTGTACGCCACTGAATTTTTCCAAAATTTTTATATACGTCACATAATACCGTAAGAAGTCACAAATAAAATTTCTCCAACATTGGTACAACAAATTTTTTCGGTCATCTAGCGGATTTTTCGAAAATAAATTTTTGTAAATTACTGACTGCCGATTTACTGATTCTGAAAACATTTGCGAAAAAATTTAACAAACAGCCTAAACTCGGTCGCTACCTAGTGGCAGAACCTTTTACTTATAAAGTAACGTTCCGTCAGTCCGTACGACGATATTATAAAATATTTCCCACCAAACCACCTATTTTTGTATTCTAAAATAAATTGTTAAAAGCCCTAAACTCAACTCTTATGCTGCACTCGGTATACAAATCAACATTAACCTAATTTTGACACATATGTCACAAAATTATGACGTTTATTAAAATTTTGAATATATTGTTTTATTTTTGCCAGCCATCTGACAAATTCTCACAAAAAATATATAAATTAAGATTTCAGTTAATATTTTCTATAATTTAACAATAAATAAACAATTGGCTCGGTTTGTTTTCTCACCAATACTTATACTTTCAAAGCTCCATCGACACACCAAATTTTAGCTGAATCGGTTAAACATTTCCGGATATACGACGACATTTTCATTTTTTCTTATTTATTTTATTGTGGTGGCCCTGGTGAAGATTTCTCTGGCAAAACCTTATTTTCACCATTCCAGCCCACGAGGCATACGTCCAATAAGTTTGATTGCAATCGACGCAGAAATGCCGGAGAAAATCGATCGACAAAAACTTTTTTCATGTTTTTGCCAAAAAAGTTAATTTTATTTTTTTCATGTTGCATTACTGATTTCTATCGAAGGATTACATATGCTCTCATATCCATTAGGATCAATGTACCTACGTACCAAATTTGGGTAAGATCCCTTCAGCATTTCTTGAGTTATTCACTCTTAAAGTTTCAACTTTGACAACTTGTGATTTTTGACAGACGACAGATAGAAGATTAATTTTACCTATTCTGGATAAAGCCTTTTAAGGCCTTTAAAATAACTTATCGCAAGACAAAATATTTTTTTAAAATCCCGTATTATTTTCTTGTGGTGGCACTCCTGATTGATAGATCGCGACGAAAACCTTATTTTCACCTTTCCACCGTGAACCCTACCACCATACCAAATTTGGTCGTAATTGGTTGGATGGTTCGGAAGCAAATCGATCGACAAAATTTGACGACAGACCGACAGACAGACAGACAGACCGACACAGAAATTTTTATTTTACTTTTTGCAGATCTTTACGTTTCTGAACACGGTGATCTCGAAAATGCAAAAAAAAGTTGAAATTTTTTTTCGATTACCATACCTCCAATTTTTTTTTTAAATTGATTGGAGGTAATATTAAATTTAGCAATCATCAAATTCAAAATTTATAAAAATTTTTAAATGTTGACAAATTCAAATGCAGTGAAATATAGAACGTTGTATGCATCACGAGCATTACTCGATGTTTATGCTCTCGAGCAACTCAAAAGCTCTCGGGCCTGGCGGCCCTCTTCCGCCAAATTGGTTGCCCTCGACATAAACATCGTCATAATGCCCTAAATACATAAATAACTATTTTGTTATTAACTTTATGATGTTTAAACGGGGTGTAGTATAAGTATAATATCATTCATTTATTATTATTATTTATACATAATTTTTGTATTAGGTCAAAAATTGAAAAAGATGGTCGTTATAAAAAACAGTGGGGATTCTGATTCAGATGACAATATACCATTAGCAAAAAGAATAAAAATGTATAATGGTACATAAATATTTGTATATAAAATAATGAATTTTGAAAATTGAATGTATAAGAAAGCCCATGGGGTAAATTATTCAAATTTGGTTCTAAGAAAACACACTAGGCTACAGAGTAGTCGTGTTTTTAAAAATAGCGGCAGTGTCGTTTTAGACTTTTCTTATTAATTCAACTTTCAAGTCATATTTAAATCATATTTTTTAATGTGTTTTGGCTACATATTATAATTTTCTCAATTGTTTTTGAATTTATTTCTGCTTTATATTATTTTTTAGTTTTTTATAATATGTAATACCTATATATTATGCAGCTGAAGATCGGAAATAATAGTGAAATAGGTCCTTATGCGTTATGCTGCACTACATTATTTTTTAGATTTTTAAATTTGCATCTGTTTTTCACAGTGTAATAGTATTTTTCCTTTTTCAAAAATTTTAGTCCTATCTTGTCAAAAGTGTTAAATTAATTTATTTTCATAAACTCGTTTGTATTGTTTGTTTGTAAAAGTTATAATTATAAATACTGTCTATGTCACCATGCACCAATATAGTTTCCAAAATATTTATAATTTCTCTCTTATATTATACAATATAACATACACCTAACCTTACATTTCTTTGGTTTTAATTACTTGTCCCAACTACAACTCTGATTTATTAGGTTATAACATAACGACGAAGGTGCGCAAACACTTTTAAATATTTATACCGTATACTTTTTATACGGTAAATTTAGGCAATAAGCTATTCGCTTCCAGCTTTCGGTTGGAGGGGGAAGCGTAATCGAAATAGGCGCCCATGGTGAGTGAATTGGGAACTACGGGTAGGTAAAAAAGTAAACAATAACACAGGAAAAACATGAGCCACACTAATTGTTATGTAGTGAAGTGCAAAAATACGGGCAAGAACAGCAACATCCATTTCTACAAATTCCCTTTAAGTGCTCATAAAAATGTCCAGAGGCAGAAATGGATTGCTGCAATACGAAAAGAAAAGTATGTATGACATAACCCTGTTATGGAAATGACAAGTCTTGTGTTCACTCTCCATCAGCATTCAATTCCCGATTTTTCAGTGGCTATGATGAAACGTGGACCCCGAAACCGTGGGCCAGAATATGCAGTGAACATTTTATAGGAGGGCAGAAATCTCAAAACGTTCTAAGTCCGGGTTTTTTGCCTACTATTTTTTCTGGAAATGTCCCGGAGTCAAATCTTCAGAAACACGAAGCGATGTTAAGCAGGTATGTTTGAAGAAGTGATCCCTTGATCATTTTATTGACTTTTTTGAATATCTTATTGGATTAATGCACAGTTAATTTGGACAACTTCGTTAATTACAATTTTGAATTTTGCATTTGCAGGCATGAAAGATTCATGAAACGGAGGCTAGTGGAGGGAAAATCTCGAGTAGAACCACTGAAGAGTAAAGGACCATCGAAACAGGATTCCAAACAGGGACCACAAAATGAACCTGTACTCGTTACACCAACAATTTTAGATCAAGTCTCTGTAACAGACGAAAGTTTTGTTTTTGTGGATCAATTATCGATGAAACTCGATAAAGGATCCCAAGTCTTTGTCCCTTTTCTGGACAGACATCACAATGAGTTATCGAATAATTTTACATGCGATCGATACATTTACAGCGATAAAAACTATTGTGATGCAGCTGTTCAGACAGACATGATAGAAATGGGCATTTCAATCAAAATCCCTAATATAAAGCAGGTAAAAGATAAGAGTTCGAACACTGAGTGTAAAACTTTTGTCGATCAGAGTTCTGGTCCCGATTTTATTAGTCATGAAACCAAAGATAAGCGATTTGCAGGAATGTCTTCAGTTAAAGCACCTCGCCAACTATTAGATGTTGCTGGAGTCAGTTCTGATACATTTTAATTTCTCTTGAAGCAGATGCTTGAACTAACCTATTCGAAAATATCAAAGGAAGATCACCTCCTAATATTTCTCATCAAAATTAAGACCGGCTTGACTTTCTGTGCAATTGGTGTTTTCTTTTGTATTTGTGAAACCAGTGTTTCCAGAATATTTCACAAAATCCTGCGTCATTTAGTTTCGACGACAAAAAATCTGGTTTTTTGGCCAGATAAAGATACCGTTTAAATTACAATGCCTGAATGCTTCAAACCTAATTATGAAAATACCAGAGTCATCATTGACTGCACCGAGTTCAAAATTCAAGTCCCTGCAGATATTGACAACCGTGTTTACACTTATTCGCACTACAAAAAAGGTTTTACAGCTAAATTACTGGTTGGGATTACACCGCCACCGTCTGGATTCATTAGTTTTAAATCTAATGTTGCTGGAGGACGTAAAAGCGACTCCCAGTTAACAATTAAATCTGGTCTAATAGAATTATTGGAAGATGGCGATGTTGTGTTGGCAGATAAAGGTTTTCCCCAGATTAGGTCTTCAATTGACAAGACTGGCAAAGCGGCAATTCTTGTTATGCCATCATTTTTAGAAAAAAAATCCGAATTCACGAAAGAGGAAGCGGAACGAACATATGAGATAGCTAAAGTACGCATACATGTCGAAAGAATAATGCAACGCTTGAGGACCCATCAAATTTTAGACAGAATTCCTGAACATTTGTTCCCTTCAATAGATGATATTGTGCATATATGTTGTGTCTTAGTGAATCTTCAGCCTCCAACTATTTCAGATAAAACCCCAACAAATGTAACAAAGTAAAACAAGAATTGCTACTCACTAATAGCTCTTTATTTTTAATCTCATACAGTGTAACTTGGTTAATGAACCCAATAAATTGAAAATTTGCTAAACAAATATCTTTGAGAAGTTTTGGTTTCTACATTTGGTTAATAACATTCATACACGTGAAATTTCTAGTTCCTGCCTCAGAAATTTCCATGTTAGAATTATTATTATCACAGGTTTCTTTGCCCATAGCCACATTTAGGGCTGATAAGTAATATTTAAAATAAAAGCTCTCGCAGAGCTTTACATCTTTACATCGAGAATTACATCTCGAATGAAACGTTCATTACGATGAACACTTACTTGTAAACTCCCGACAGGGGAATAGATAAATAAATCACAAATAGCTAACCCAGATAAATATAATTGAACCTGACACTGCGTGTAATACAGAGAACTTTCTTTCAACACCAGTTGATTTTGCCTCAATTCCAGATACTGGAGATTACATTCTTTGGTTTCAACATTAAAAATTTTGGTATTTTTGCACTTAAAAGAACATTTAATTTCTACCAATTTGGTAATAGAACCATTTTGGACCACAACACCGTCGAAACTTGAACACTACCAGGGTTGATGGAAACTAACAAGTACACCTACTTTGAGAACTTTACATGAGTTCGGGGCTTCATACTCTTCTCTGGCCCGACTTTCATTTGCAATACCATACTGAATGGAAGCTGTATTTAGTTTTTTTGGGTTGAGCATTTCCGTAACCAAGGTGTCAATGGATTTTCTCGTCCTAGTTTTTATACTATGTACATTTGTACTTGCAGAGATTCTTTGGCGTCTAGTTTCATGCCATTTTGAACACGTTTGAGCTACCGTATCACAGCATAGGTCAATGATTTCAACTCTCGTCATTCTAATATTATTGTTATAAAAATGTTCTAAATCCTGAGGGAGCTGGTACGATGGCGAGCTGTACACAACATTTTGGTCAACAAGGACGAACAAGTGTTCTATGCACGATTTACAATTATTCCTGGCTAACTCTTCTTCTTGCTGTTTCAACATTGACCTAGCTAACCTTCTTCTAGCAAACTCAGCCTTATTTTCTCTCATTGCAACTAGGATGGATTTCAATGCTGATGGGGTGGGAATTTCGCTCAAGTCGACATTTGATGCCTTGATCATTTCGACTTCAGGATTGGAAGGACTGGAGGAGGGAAACATCTCGTGAAAGTATTTGCCCTTGGAATACTTTTCTTTTGCCTATTGGCGAGCGCTGGGTTTCCCCCATTGTTGTTCCACATCCGTTTTTGACCAACTTTCTTCGTGGTTTACATAATAAACCAGAGCTGCAACGTACTTATACCGGTCACTCTTATTGTAAACGCAGGTACATGAAACATTCTTTACAGCTCGCAAGTGATCCAACTGCAATTTGACCACATAAGCACCTTCGGTCACACTTGCTTGTTTCATAACTTTACCATGGATCGAAATTTTATCACATGCTCTCAACTCCTGGACTTTCAGTACATGCTGAGCCTCTACTAGATGTTTTCCTTTGGACTGTGTGGTTGGTTGATAGGCAGTATTATCAACAATTTTTTCGAAGCCGGTCTTATTACGATGTTCATTTTGGGACGAGATTGCGAAAATCTGTAACTGAGATTTTCGCAATTGAATTAATGAAATTTCAAAATAATTTCAGCGAATTGATTGGCCAATTGAGTACTTGAAATTTTGCAGAGCGAAAAAAGAATACAGGATCCAAAAAATGCAATGCAAAATGCAAAACAATGTCATGTTTACATTTGTGTGTAACCTCACATTGTAGGGTTTTATAGCCTCAATTCCTCGTATAATTGTTAATATTACTTACTTTTAGGCTTCTATACAACGTATAGGAAGAAGCCTTATGATCTAGCTCCGTGTCCGTCTGTCCGTCTGTCCGTCTGTCCGTCTGTCCGCATAATTCAAAACCAATCAGAACGCACGTTCTTAAAACAATTTTACTTCATATAGAATATTTTAAGATTGGTATTAATTATTCAGATTATTTACATATATATTTTTTAATCCGATATTCTTATTTTGTATTTTTAGAGTAGGTATTTTACGTGTTTCTAATACGGTATTCGGTACGTGTTTCGGGTATTTTAATATTTCATTATGAATTGTGTTTTATTTGTGGTTTGTAAATTGCAAATATTTACCTATAAAGGTCGAAATAAAAAAAAAATATTAAAATGTTAGCGTTTTCCTTATATAGTAAAAAAATCTACCTAATTAAAAGATTAAGGCATTAAAAATTGGAATAAAATAAAGCCCAAATAATTTAACCTACCGAAAAAGTAGATGTATAGAAGCCTAAGAACTGTCGCAAAAGCGAGTTCCACCTTGTTTTTGTATGTTATCGGTGGGGAATAGTCTATTTCATAGAAAAATGTTATTTAGCACTGTTTTTTGATTGCTTTTGTTGATCTAAATCGATGCAGTTCTGGTGCAACCATGTATTCAGAATGCATTCCGACCTACCGTTTGTTCCATGCGCCGACCCACGAGAGGGCGCGATATGACATTAAACTACAGTCACTAGATATATACAGTACCGCAACGTCCGGCTATTTTGGGTCCAAATTTATACTTTCTCTCTCGCACTCATTCACTCATTGTGCGAGTGGCCAATGAGTGCAAGAGAGAAAGCACATAAATTTGGACCCAAAATGGCCGGACGTTGCGGTACTGTATATATCTAGTGACTGTACATTAAACTACCGTGCGCAAATTTACTATTATGTTTTAAATTTAAATCAACCGCCCAATTTTGAGCCAATCACTTTATTGGGCGTATTCCATAAGGCGTTTCTGAAAATTCCTGGAGGGGTATCACTGCTGACGTCAGTGTGTGCACATAGACTCTTAATACATTAGTCGCAGACTAAAATAGACAAAATGCGGGGGTGGAAGAGGGTGCCCGCCCCCCCTGGGCGAGGCGCGAAGCGCCTTAGTTTTTTACTGACCACAAAGGGGCCCTACTAAAATTCTTGCCACCGGGCCTAATTTTTGAAGTTACGCCACTGCAAGGTTATACGAAATAATACTATAGACTATAAATAAAGTGCGTGAATGCTGGTTTAAATTAAAATTGAGACCACACAGGTTTTTTGATTTTTAATTTACATTTGTACCAAGTTTGTATTATCAAATTCGACAACGTTTAGATTCGTGAGGTTATATTTTAATGTCAATTTGCAAGTGCGTAAATTGTAGTCGCTCACAAATGTTTCTTTCTTTTTTGCGATTATTTTAAAAAGATTTGACGAGTAAGAAGGATTTTTGTTTTTGAATGTAAAGTTCTCTTTTAATCAGTTTTCTTGTAGTTTGCCTTGAAGATGGGATCATCCCGAAACTAGTCGGCATTAATTATTAAATAAAAAACACACTATAATAGTGCTTAAGATTTTTATTTTATTGTTTCTTTTGTGGCTTTCTTTTGTGTTTGACCCCTTCGTACATTTTCGAGTCAAAAAATGTTGATTATAAAATTTGAGAAACCCCCTGCAAAATTAAGCACGAGCCGCCACAGAGGTTAAATTAATACATAACCTCATTAAACTTGACAGTCGCTAAATAATAATTAATAGTTTATTATCCTGGAAAGAAATTATTTGTTATAAATATATCAATTTTCTTTAATTTTGGACAGGTACGTGAGAATTGTATATTATATCATAAGCTGTTTTATCATATAATTATTTTAGATTAAACTAAAGAAATGGACCGAGAAACAGAAGTTGTTAATAAAGTTATGATTGCGCAATTAAATTTAATTCACACTTATATGATGTTAGAAACTATGATAATGAAAAATAGCAATAGAATTTCAAGACGAAAAAAGTTTATTCGTATGCTGCTATTGCGTTTAAAAGAAAGAGAGTAAAAGATCGGTTGCGAATAGAAGAATCTGAAAGGTAATAAAATCAGAATTGGGTTTGGGAACCTGGCTTTACCAGAATACATTACAGTGTGAGCCAGTCTTATTTATAATAATTTGAATTATTAAAATATAAAATGTCAATATTTATATTAAAATTAATAATTCATTGATTACAACACTGCGAAACTTAAAAGGTCTGAGAAACATAATGATGAAAATGAATGCAGGTTACCTAGAAAATGAGAATAGAATATTATACTTATATTAAATTAGTCTAGTTACATTACGTAGTGAACAGGAGGGTCTCTGCGGAGATGACTTAGAAATGAAATTTTTTTTCTTGAATCTTTTACTTTAGTATTAGACTTGGTCTCACAAATGCAAAAATTGCGTGTCAAACAAAGTTTCACTTTTAATCCAAATAAGACCATATAATACTCTTTTTGAAAATAGTTTATTAATTTGTTGTCTCATTGTTAAAAATTTTTGTTTTCTACACTTTAGGTAAACTGAAAATTGTACTTGGGATATACTGAAATGAAGCTATTACAAAGTTGTTCTTGTTGTGTCCGTGGATTCATAATATAACCATCACTTGGGTTTAATTGTATATTTAATTGTAATATTGAACGTTTACATTTATTTACGGATTTGTAAAAACAAGTGAATGCCTACTAGAGTTCGTGCCAAATAGAAATAGAACGGTCAATCATAATAGTTGGTAACGTTATTTTTAAAAGGTGAGATAGGCATTTCTCTGAATGCATACATACAGTTACTCACAAAAATATTCGGACACTTCGTAATATCGCAAGAAATTCGTTATATTTTCTTTATTTAAAAAGGTACCATCTAGTTTTAATAAAATTTAATAAGCTATTTATTAAGGTTATCCAAAACACAAAACAGTTTGGAAAAAAATATATGCATACAAAGCCCATAAGGATTTAAAAATAATAGTAAGAAAACCAACGCAACAAAAATATTCGGACGCCTTATAGAAAAGTGCTGATTATTAAGGATATTTATAAAAAAACAAGTTTTTTTAATATTTAGTGGCATAACCTTTTTGTCTTATAACATCCTGTAAACGTTTGGGCATTTACTAATGATTTTTTGCAAATAATCCTTACTAGAGTACGTGCCAAATAGAAATGGAACCGTCAATCATTGCGAGCCATACCCCCAAGATATCTCCAACCAGTTAAAGAACGCGAAATCTTTCAGTAGCGCACCATAGTTTTCTTGCAATGCATATGTTAATTTAAAATTGTTTTCGTTTTGCATTTTCTTTCAAATCTACAAGTCATAAAAATTGTTTCACATTTGTTATTTGTTACCGTTTGTTAGTTAGTTATAGTTTGTTAGATTGTTATAAATTTTACTACGCCAATGTTGTTGTAAACATTGCAATACCTGTCATCTTTTGAAAGCAATTGACCTTATGAATTTAAAATATATATGTATCGCATATTCACGACTAACGAACCGGTCGACTTTATGGGTGGTTCTTTGAATACTTCGCACCCTGGTATTTTAAGCGGAAATGCAACTCTTTTGCTAACTTATGTATGCATTCACAAAAATGCCTATCTCACCTTTTAAAAATAACGTTACCAACTATTATGGTTGACGGTTCTATTTCTATTTGGCACGAACTCTAATGACACTCCATTCTTCTTGAAGTCTTTATCTAAGTTCTGTTTTCGTTTTTATGGGGGATAATCGAATTTTTCCGTTTAATTAGTCCCATAAGTTTTCAATGGGATGTAAGTCTGGGGATTGGGAGGGGGTGTAACACTTTAGGGCACTTATACAGAAGATATTCTTGCACTAGTCTTGCTTTATGCTTGGGGTCATTGTCTTCGTAGTATTTGAAACTATCTTTGATACCAATTTTTTTGGCACTTTGCAACAAATTGTTTTGTAGAAGTAGTCCGGTCAATTTAGACATCCAAGGTTACAAAAATTCACACATGGCTGAAAATTGGTAGAATTGTTCAAAACACTATTATAAATGAAATGTAAAAAGTCCTCATCGATCCGACACCTGGAAAAAAATTAACTCGGGGTCAAAGGTCACAAAAACGGGTTTTTTACGATTTTCAGCAAAACGGTAAGTTTTATCATAAAATTAGTTCAGACAAAAATTGTAGATCAGATAATTATCTATAAAAAATGTCTAAATAGTTTTTTTCCTAAGAGCCACCGTTTTTGAGATATAACGATTCAAAAAGTTGAAAGACTTGCAATCTACTACAAAAAAGTAACACAAATTTTTAAAAACGATTTTGTCAATTTCAAAGTTATCTGCCCCTGAAACTATTTCGCGTTTAAGCTGCGGTTCCTGGTTCTTAACATCATTCGTTGCTTGTGCCGGAAGTATCGGTTTGTCTAATCGGGTTTAATTTCCAATTTCTTTCATTTGGTCCAAATGTCTCCTCCATTCTAGACCGTCGTCTAGTAATACGGAGTAATGTACTTGACCTAATTTGTCCGTTATTTTGCCAAACTTCCATTTTTTGTTTGTAGTATAATCTCGAATTGCCACTCTCGTCCCCGTTTCAAAATGTTTCGTATCAATTTGATTAAATTTATTCAAGGTGAATTTTTCGGGTCGTATTAAGTCTAGTCTTGATCGGATTTCTCTCCCAAACATTTTGTTAGATGGACTTTTGGCACTTTCGCCTGTCGTTAAGTTCCAAACATCCGAACGCATTCCTCTAAATGACTTTTAATGTTTGGACATAGCGTTGCGGGGTGATATGGAGCCGTGAATTAGTGTTTAACTCCATTTTCTTTTAAAAATCTTTCAAATTTGATTGAAGTAAATTGTGTTCCGTTGTCTGAAACTAAAAGTTTTGGAATACCAAAGGTTGTAAATATACTTCGGTATATTTCTATTGTAGTTTCGGTAGTCATAGTTTTGGTAAAATGAATTTCTGGCCATTTTGAAAATGAATCGACCAAAATAAAATAACCACCATTCATTGGACGTGCATAATCAATGTGGACGCCATCGAAAGGTTCTTGTGCTGGCCACGAATCACTGTCATTTGGCCGACAGATTATTTGGCCGACATTTTATTTTTTGGAAAATAAATAAATTTTTAATTAAATTATGTTACTTTATTTAAATCATACCAAAAATACATATAACATACATAATAGCAAATCAACGAAATATCTCTAACATCTGTTTGCACAGTGAGACCAAAACACGAAAAAGTGGCCAAAAATCAGATTTTGACTTTAATGACTTTAATTGGCACAGATAACACGAGAAAATTTTTTAAAAATTCCAAATTGACATGGGTGATTTCGAGGGGTATTTTTTTATAAGAATTGTTATTAAAATATGATTTCACTTTTAATGACTTAAAATTGGCCTTATTTATAATCAGAAAAATTAATAAATACAATAAAAACTAGGAGTGATTTTAGAGGGTGTTTTTGTATACGACCGGTGAAAGATGTTTTAATTTAACGGCAACAATTAATCTTATGTAAGATTATTGTGGGGGGAGGAGAATAAATTTCTTTATTTTTTCTTATTATGGTATGGAAGAAGTGTAGAAGTAGAAAAAATGTCTTACGTAATATATGAACGGCCCCTAAGCACATCAAATATTGGTATAAATGGTTGCCGCCAAATAACTGTCGGCTGAATGAGTGTCGGCAAAATAATCTGTTGGCCAAATACTGTTAGGCCAAATAATCTGTCGGCCAAATGACTGGATACCTCTCATGATAATGTCCGATTGTAATGTAAATTCGTTTTGATCTATACTGAAACGGTCTGAATTTTTAATTATCTCTCCTGTATCTCTCCTGTAATATCCATTGTATAATTTTTGTAATGTTACATCTTCTATTATTTTGTTTGCTAAATGGTTTATTGTAATAGGTAGACAATCAATAATATTAAGTTCGTAAACGTCTGGTTCATCACATAGAAATAATTCTTCTGATTTCAGAGGTAATCGCGACATTGCGTCCGCATTTCCATGTAGTTTCGACATGCGTTTTTTTTGAAAACTAAAAATTTTTTTTTTGTATTGTGTTGTATTCACTTGTATTGGATTGTATTATAAAAAATTTTTTTCTTTTCGCGAAGCATAAAATTAAAAATCGCAGAAAACTATTTTTCGCGCTGGCCCCCCTTTTTCAAAAATTTGGAAATTTTTTTATTGTATTGTGTTGTATTCAATTTGTATTGTTTGTATTATTAAAAATTTAAGTCCTAAGTTTAACATTAACCGCGTAAATCGCAAAATTCGATTTGTATTGCATTGTATCGTAACTTTTTTTTTATTATTTCAATAAATAAGTAAACAATATTTAAATATTTAAATTTCTACATAAATACATAGATGGGGAGTTTTTTCTGTAGACTGATGTGGTGGACATACAGATTTATTTAACAAGTCATCAAATTCAATCCAATTGATACCACGTTTTATCCATGCTGTGTAGTGCCCAATTGAATTAAAATCTAAGCCGCTTTTATACATATCGATTCCAGCCAGTACATATTGTCTGCTATTTAGGTCAATTTTATTTGGAAATTCTTCTACCGAAATTTGTTTGCCCATCAACTCACATTCAATGAAAAGTTGCGAACCATACGTTACGGTGACCTCAAATACTGTATTACAACATTTCCTTGTGGAAAGTCCACCGTTTTTCAGCGCTTCTGCCAATTTTCCAAAACCACGTTCCTTAAGGATTTCGATATTTACAGGGGCGATCGGTTTTCTAAAAATTTTTGGTTTCTGGCATGAATTGCATTTAAAATTCTCCATCACGCTCCAATTGGGGTAAAAAATATATTCACACATATTAGCAATATTTGAAGCTGCATTGATTTTGATAACATCTGCCGCTTTGTCACTACTAACAAAATATTCGACTTCTTTTAATATTTTAATTCGACTTCTTTTAATATCTTTTAATAATATTAATTTAATATATGGCTTATATATTGTCATAGAAGGACCATCTTTGAGAAAACACTTAAGAAACGAAAATGTTTTTGTTTTGCTATTATTGACCACTCGAAGGACCTTTTCGTTTTTGCAAGCTAGAGCTAATATTTGAATTATATTGTCGAACCCACATGTATTTGTCACGACGGTATTTTCACGCCTTCCTTTAATTATTGGACATATATTGCCATTTTGCAATAAAGCAATATCCAGTTTTTTCTTCTTGTATTCGATAACATCCCAATCGGGATAAACATCTAGGTACGAACGTTTCTTTGTTTTTGCCGGATTTTTATTCCTCCAATTTTGTTCGACAGTTAATTCTACAAATACTGATTTTAAATCGAGATCTGTAACGATGCTAATATTTTCAGAAAGCTCTTGGAGATCCATAACTGTGTCAACGCTTTCTGAGGTGTCTTGAAGATTCAAAACTTGGTCAGCATTTTTAGATGGCTCTTGGAAATCCATTTCTTTCTCACCGATTTCTGAAGTGTCTTGAAGATTTAAAATGGTTTTCTTATTTATATCAGTAAGTGAACTGGCGAGAGCTAATTTAGCTTTTCCTGAAAAAGAAGAATATATGTAAAATCAAAAATTTATCGATGCGCAAGGGTAGGTTTTCATTACGCAGCAATCTGTGCTTTAAATCGTTGAACTCACTTTCCACTGCTGACGAGCTTGCATTGATTTCCCCAAATCCAAATTCTGAAATCGTGATTCCAGAATATAGCGGGAAATAAGGTAGCATATATTTTATTTTTTGTGCCATTGCTGGGCAGTAATATGCGTTAATGGCAAGTCCAGTAGTTGTTGATTTTGCTTCATCAATACATTTCAAATAAAAATCATTAGCCCAAGAATCAATGGGCTTTTCGTTCTGATTTAAAAATTGATTTGATTCACCTGCTTCCTGAACTTCTTCTTCCTGAACTTCTTCTTTCTTATCGTCATCACTTGGTATAATATCATATAAATTGTAATCTTTATTGCCTTTAATTGTTTCGCAAATATAAACTCGAGCATCTTCGGCTAAAGAAACTTTCCCGCTTTCGGTGTTTCCAGATGTTTCGATAGTACTAAGAATGATAGCTGATTTAACTAATTTCTTAAAAGTACTGAATGTGGTAGTTTTAGTTAGTAAGCACATAAAAACAATATAATACTTTCTTACTTGGGGGTTCAACGATCTCAATATTTTCCACCTAATTATTAAAGCAACGTAATGGGATATGTCCAATCTTAAATAACAGCCGGGTAAATTTTTATCTTCACTTATAGTTGCCAAATAGCACTTAGATAAATAATCTCTAAGATCCCTACATTGACCAAAGACTCTCGCCACCGCACCCATTAAGGCTTTATCGAAATCACAAACTACTTCTCGTGGCATTGGGAAATTTGATTTGTGCATACAACCTATTCGAACAATTTCAAAAAGCCAATATTGTATGGCATTTGTATTTTGTACGGCACTTAACATTTGAAAAACCGGCATTTTTGCTGTTGTGGTTTTGCCAACGATTTGATACAAATATTTGTGAGCCAATAGTTCAGAATTTACTTTCTTCAATTTCTTAACCAACGATCCTGTTGCATCTATATAAATTACATTCGAATGCAAAATGTACGTTGCCATTTGTTCTAATGTCCAATAATGCACAAAAACTGGGTCCAATCCAATACCATGAATTTGTCCAGCATATCGTTCGTATTTTAATTGAACAATATTTTGAATAGGGTCTAAACCTTTCACCAAATTAAACAACTGATCTTTCCTTTCCTGCTTAGCTTTCCGTAGCGTTTCAATTTTGGGCAAGTGGGGTGGTTCTAGATCACCCAATTCCATTAGGTTATGAGCTGCTTTTCGACGCCACAGGCATGGTAGTACACTGTTTTCAACCATCAAGTTAGAAATTTCGCTCCTTCGTTTTCCTTAAAGTTGCCGTTTCTTGACATGCTTTAAAGAAAAATCAAATTCTTTCATGGAATTATGGAATATAATTGCCGAAGAATTATCTGGAGGCTTGTTAATTATACGACCAAGAAAGATACCATCACATTCTTTGCAACTTCCTTTAACAGTTATGAAGTACACATGAAGTACACAACATCACAATTTTTAAAGGCAATGGCACATGGTAATTTAGTTTTCTCATATAACTTTTGAAAAAGTTCGTCCGTCCAACGGTTTCATTTTAATGTTCCGTACTTTCTACTATTACACACCTTAAACCACGTCTTCGGGAGATATGTTTAACCAAATTTCATGTGGAAGTTCTATTATAAATTGGGCATCATAAACACTGTCATCCGTTGTACTACGAATTCGGCTTCGGCACTACAATTAGCTGAAATTCCGTGAAATTCAAGAATTTTGTCCAAGATTTGGTAACGATTAGTTTTTATAATAGTATATACATAAGCAGGTTTTAGTTCATTATTTAATCTTTCACTTATTTCAATAAATACATCCGAAGAAGGAAAAGCAATTGTACCATTATCATCAATTACATTGTTAAATTCTGAAGATAAAACTATATCAAGCAAAGGTTGTACATAGCGCGAAATGTTTCTTTATTATTATTTATTTATTTAAACGGAGATATCCTTTTTTTGACATAAAATATATACACAATTAAATTATAATATACAAGACATAAAAATTTAAAATTAAAACATTTGTAGGATTGCAGGTTCCTTCAGTAGCCTTTTCAAACTTGGAAACAATAACGAAAAGTCGAAACTTTCGATTGAGTTACATTTATTGGTATAGTTCATCATTCTGGTGATCGGGTTATGTTGTCCATTCTGATTAATTTCTACTTTCTTAATTATTGTTCTGATGACTTGTGGATATTCTTATTTAGTTTTAAATTATTATAATATTTCACTTATATAGCAAAACATCTCAGTTGGTAATAACCGGTTAATCGGATAAAGAGATTAAAGTTAAATTAAAGATTAAAGATTAAATTTTTTATAAAAATAAAAAGATTAAAGTTGTTAATGTTAAACATAGGACTTAAATTTTTAATAATACAAACAATACAAATTGAATACAACACAATACAATAAAAAAATTTCAAAATTTTTGAAAAAGGGGGCCAGCGCGAATTTTTGTTTTGCGATTTACGCGCCTAATATTAAACTTAATACTTAAATTTTTAATAATACTAACAATACAAATTGAATACAACACAATACAATAAAAAAAATTTCAAATTTTTGAAAATGGGGGGCCGGCCAGCGCGAAAAATAGTTTTTTGCGATTTTTAATTTTATGCTTCGCGAAATGAAAAAAATTTTTTATAATACAATCCCATACAAGTGAATACAACACAATACAAAAAAAAATTTTTAGTTTTCAAAAAAAGGGGGGCTAACTTCGCGCACTTGTAGTTTCGTATTTTTGTATTGTATGTCATACTGAAAAGATTGTAGGAATATGGCGTAATGTTGCATATGAGTTGCACTGAGTACTGGCAAACTTCTAGCTGGAGAAAATATTTGTAATAATGGCTTGTGATCCGTGATCAAGGTAAATCGCCTCCCATACAAATTGTAAAGTTGAATTTCCTGGAATTCTCAAAGTATGCCTTTGAAATTAGTGGACTGTATATTATTTTTATATCTTCTTGGAGCGGGTCCAGTTCTTCATTGCCTTGTTACGTTCATTACTTCATTACTTTGTAATTTGATTGCAACGCCGCCAATGAATAAACGTCAATTTAAAACAATAAATTGGAAATAATAGTTATTTATTAATAAATAAACACATATTAAATACAAATGAAAGGTTCACTTGCAGAGTACAAATTTGTTACTGACTCCCTTGAACAGCACAGGGCGCATTCCTTCCTTATTCCAATGCGCGCACGAGGGGCGCGCTTGACAAACATTAATTGAGTCTAGCAAAACAATATAGACACTAGTATCTGCAAAACAAAGACAAAATTGCTTGAACATACTCCCAGCGTTGAAGTCTTCCAGCTTCAAAACAATAACAAATATTAATAAAGTCAAATAAATGCTATCCAGCGTGATAAAATACAAAAAATTTATAAAATACACATTATTAAAGTAAATAAATAGATAAGTAAAAGTTACCAAATTAAAAACTAAGACATTAATGTTCATCATTCTGAATTGGTAATGGACACACCTTCGCTACCGCACGTTTAAAAATTCCCTCTGAAGTTTTCACTGAAACTACACGAACTACACCTTGTTTATCAAGATGAAGTTCCACAATTCTGCCTAACGGCCAGTTGTACGGTGGTGTGTTGTCATTTCTTATGACTACCATTGTGTTGATCATTAAATTGGATGTAGAAATTTTCCACTTTGTACGTTGCTGCAGGTTTGTCAAGTATTCTTGTGACCATCGTTTCCAGAAGCCTTGACTTATTGCTTGCAATAATTGAAATCTTCGGACAATCGGTAACTCTAATAAATTTGGATCCGGTACGGTCACCATTGAACGTCCGATGAGAAAATGGGATGGTGTTAAAATAGGATCAGAGGAAAGTGGACATAGGGGGCGTGAATTAACTATTGCTTCAACTTGAACTAAAATAGTGTTAAACTCGTCAAAAGTAAATTTTGTTTCTCCAACTACCCTTAAAAGGTGGTGTTTAACGGCACTCTCCCAAAGGGTCTAGGACATTTCGCCGTGGCCGTTTTGCCGGCGCCCATTTCGCCGTCGACATTTCGAAATTTTTTTTACTTTAATCTATAACTCAAAAGTTACAAAAAAAACTATAACATTTTGACTGCAAAAATTAATATTTTCGGGGCTATGGAAAATTAGAAGTTAGCAAAGCAAAAATGAAAAAAAAACCTTCAAGGGTTTGAATTTAGAGAAAAAAATTCCTTAAATATTTTTCTTAAAAAAGTGTGACGCCCTGTATATAAGCTATAAAATCAATCAATTAAATTATTGATTGGGAATGTTAAAGTAATCTATAACTTAAAAGTTATAAAAAGAGCTATAACATTTTGACTGCAAAAATGAATATTTTCGGGGCTATGGAAAATTATAAATTAGAAAAGCAGAAATGAAAAACCCTTGATATTTTTTATATTTTTTTATTTAATTTGTATCCTTATTAATTTTTTTATTTAATTAAATTAAAGTTTCATTTAAAGTTTCAATTCAAGTTTCATTAAATTATAATTATATAAAATTTTATATATAATTTAATTTTTTAGCTTTTGATTTATATTTTTTAATTAACGACGGCGAAATGGACCACGGCGAAACGGCCACGGCGAAATGGGCGACGGCGAAACGGCCACGGCAAGACGTCCCATTCCGCTCCCAAAGACCCCCAAAATGTGGTGAATTTGGTGGTATAAAATTCCATTTTATACCTTCATTAGTACAATAATTTGTGATATCATTATTTGAATTAATTAAGATATGCAAACCTTTCAGCTGAGTTTTTGCACCAACAAAGTTTCTTCCGTTATCGGAAAACATTTCAGTAGGCCTTCCTCGTCGGGAAGAAAACCTTCGCAAAGCGGCAATAAAACCTTCACTAGTCAAATCGCCTACCAATTCAAGATAATTTTATTAAATTTATTTGTCACATAGCAAATAAATAATATGCCTTGATTAATTTGCATCCAGGACCTCGTTTGTTTTTTATTAAGAACGGGCCTGCATAATCGATGCCTGTTTTGCTGAACGGAAAAGTAGCTGTTACTCGATCAGCTGGCAAAGTTGCCATTAACGGTACAATTGAATTTGGTTTAAATCTAAAACATTTAATGCAATTGTGAACGATTCGTTTTGCGACTGTCATTCCTGATGTTGGCCAATAATGTTGACGCACTGATGTTAATAATAATTGAGCAGAAGCATGATATAATTTTAAACTTTCTGTGACCCTTTTGGTCAATCGTGCTAGTAAAAGCGCTACACATAGTACACAATGCACGCTCCATATCCTAATTGTGAAGCATCACAGAATCCGTGAAGTTCAATTTCAACATAATGGTTTCAAAATGAGTTTCTTGGTACGCTGAAGTTATTTAAAACTGGTAGTTCTTGTTTAAATTTGAACCACCAACTTTGTAATTCTTGTGGGATTGGATCATCCCAATCGACACGTAATGTCCATAATTTTTGCTTGCAACACACAAGGACTGACTAATCCTAGTCGATCATAAATTGAAGCAATATCTGAAAGTATTGTACGTTTTGTCAACTTGTCATGATGCACAGTTTTAATCTGATACGTTAATTTGTCTGGTTGAGATGCAATACCGCCGCCTGTGGTGGACTTGATCTGTTTTGGTTGCACACTTCACATAATTTTGCAACCCTCTCTATATCCGCATCTAAGTTTGGCCACCAGAAATACGACCTTGCGTTGCTTTTCATTTTTACGATTCCACTATGGGACTCGTGTAATTCTTTTAACAACTGTTTTCTGAATTTAATGGGTATTATTACTTTGTGTCCCCACATAACTATCTCTTTTTCTACCGTTAATTCATCTTTACGGCTTAAATATGGTGTAAATTTGGGGTCTTTTCTTATTGTTCGATCCTTCCAACCATCTTTAACTTCAATCAAAACTTTAGACAAACTTCGTCTGCCTTAACTGCGTCTTGTATCATGTTTGCCGTAACCAGAATTTGACTATTTTCTTCGACAAAATTTAAGTATGTGTAGTGATCTTCCTCGCCAAACTCTTCCACAATCGGTAATCTGGATAAGCAATCGGCATTCGCATTGTCTTCCCCCTTCACATGTTTGATCTCGAAATCAAATCCACTTAAAAAAAACCGCCCATCGTTGAACTCTTCCCGCTGCCATTGTAGGAATTCCTTTCTTACTGCCAAATAAATATACCAAGGGTTTGTGATCGGTCGGTAATACGAATTTATGTCCCACCAAGTATTGCGAGAATTTCTTTACCGAAAAAAAATTGCTAAAGCCTCCTTGTCCAACATGGAATAGTTCTTTTCGCTGCTGTTTAAAGTTCTTGATACGTAGCAAATCGGTTTCTCTGTGCCATCTTCAAAAATGTGTGATAACACCCCAGCCACTCCATATGAACTAGCGTCGCAACTAACTTTCAAAGGTAACTTTGGATTAAAATGAGCCAATATATTATCGGACATCATTATTTCTTTAACGTTTTCAAAAGACTTTTGACATTCCTCATTCCATCGAATTTTCTCGTTTTTCTTACCATCTTTTAGTAACTTGTACAAAGGGCTCAATAATTCCGTAATATTTTTTATAAAACTTGAATAGTAATTTACCATTCCTAAAAATGATTTGAGTTCGGTGAACGTTGTTGGCACATTACAATTTGAAATTGCGTGTACCTTTGCTGGATCTTTTCTTAACCATTGTTTATCAATTACATGACCCAAATATTTGATTTCTTTTTGAAAAAAACTGCATTTTTCCTTTTTCAATTTGACACCTGCATCTGATTGGTCTACTGAAAACCAAGTTTAAATTTTTTAAATGCTCCTCTTCATTTCTCCCTGTGATTATAATATCATCTATGAGTACCCCTGTATTTTCGATTCCCCGTAACGTCTTCTCTATTATTCTTTGAAAAATCGAACATGCTGGTTTAGTTCCGAAAGGCAAACGTTCCATCTTATAAATGTCTTTATGTGTGCTCCATGCCAGTAACAACTTGGACGATTCATCTAATTCCAACTGATTGTATGCGTGACTCAAATCAACTTTTGAAAATGTTTCTCCCCCCTATAGTACCACAAACAATTCTTGTATATTTGGCAAAGGATATTTGTCATCTTCTAGAATTGGATTAACAGTTACCTTGTAATCAGCACACAATCGAATAGATCCATTGGCTTTTAATATCGGGCCCAATGGTGTTCCCCACTCGGCGCTGTTAATCGGAGTTATTACCTTCTCTTCCTTTAGTCTTTCAAGTTCTTTATCCACCTTCTCCTTGTACGCAAATGGCAAAGATCTTGGTTTAAAAAATTTTGGTATCTCTTCCTTAACCGTCGATAATTTGATTTTCTCATATTTATACAACCCCAACTTCTCTTCAAATAATGAACTGAATTTGCTGCAAAGATCTTCTAAGTTTGAACAAGAATCGATACTTAATATGGTATTAACTCTTTCGTTTCCCAAAATGCTCCTCAATTTTAAATCTTCTCGAAATATCCTTAATAAGTCTCTTCCTAATAACGGAGGGGCATTGTTTCCCTTAATTACTAAAATATCCACATCTCTTTTTAGGTTTCCCACTTTTAATGTTACCGTTATTTTACCTTCCGGTCGAAAACTTGATCCATCATACGTTTTTAATCTTCCTATTGTATACTTCAACGGCACCTCTTTAAACTTATCTATGTATGTGGGCCAGCAAATTGCAGATATGGTCGAATCCGAGTTAAATAAGTTTTGGACTTAATTAACAAAAATGTATTTATTTTACAACAATACAAATGTTGGAGTACATTATAATTTTAAAACGTCGTTAATACATTAACTACTACGTGATAAATATAAGACTAACTGCTAAGGTTCATTACGTATTATATATAAGGTTATTATGTTTACTTAAGCAAAAGAATAATATTACATTTGATATGCAAGAGGTGCATGTCTGTATTTACGTGACTCATGTCTGTATTTACATGACTCATGTCTGTAAAAATTTCAAATCATTCACATAGATCGACCACTATTTCGCATTTAGCTAAAGCTGGTATACAAGAGGAATCACTAATTAAAATTACTGGACATTCAAGTAGTACTTCCCTTAAACCATATTTGCAGATGGATGAAGAATACCACAAGAGAATTGTACAAAACATACGAACGGAAGCTGTACTGAAAGATGTTCCTAAACTATTCACAAGCAATGGACTTCTCCAAGAACCAAAGCATTCAAATGTATATAATAATTGTACATTTAATATTTCAAATTAATTTTTATAATATTATGCGAGTTGAATATAATTATGTAAAAATTAATTTTATTAAAGAAACTGTTTACATTTAAAAAACAATATTATTAATAATGCTGCCAAGGGTAGCGGGTAATTGTCATTTTTTGACAATCACCCGGGCCAAATATTCGTTTTTCAAATTTTCACTTAATTTTAATGGGATTGGCTATTTTTCAATTGTTTTTGACAATGTCATTGGTGCATGTCGGTCATGTGACAGGTGCGGGCGATTCTCACTGTTATTTATGAAGTACCGTTGATCAAAGACATTAAGTACCAATTTATTCATTTGATTCCTTTTCCTGCATTTGTAAAAAATGAACAATTTCAAATGACCATACCCACCTATAAAAAAATTCTGTTTAATATTGAATCCAGTACACCATTGAATCAAATCAATGTATCCCTATATCCAATCATTACTTTTGTAATCAGATCAATCATTTTTCTATACCCAACGACAAGTTATGCGAAACCCAATTATTATCATTTCATGCTAATCAAACTTGTAACCCGTATCTCCTTGAGTTACAATATCCAAAGATTATATCTATTACCAAAGCCTCGTGGATTATTAGCACCCCGAGCGAAATAATTATCGATATTAAATGTAAAACATATCAAATACGAAAATCAACCAACTTTAATTTTGGAGAAGAATTTTAAATTTTTATTAGGGCATTTTAGACCAAATTTAATGTTGCAGATAGGTTTAAATATAGAAATTAATTTGTCAGAAAGGCCTTTAATATAAGTTAAGCTATGGAAAATTGGAATTGAAGGGGGATCTAATATTGATGAAGTAGTTATAGTATTTTTTACAGAGTTAATATTTTTTGTCTTTAAAAATGAATTTATAAATGAATTTATAATGAAATTTGGAAAGTTATTAGCCGAAAGGATCAAATTTATAGTGGTGTAATTTTCGGAATGAAATTTCGGATGAGAAAGGGAGACTACTTTATTTATAAAATTTTTTGCTACATTGAAAATTTGATGTTTAGGATGACTGGAGAAAAAATTTAATAAACGTCCTGAATATGTTGGTTTGTGATACCAGGAAGTAATAAGTTTACTCTCAAAGGTATCTCTATAAATTCGGATGTCAAGAAAAGGTAGACTTCTATTAATTTCTATTTCCATTGTGAATTGAAGATCTTTATGGAAGTTGTTAAAATGATCAAGGATGTATGGGAGACAGTCTTTATCAATAATGAAAAAAAGGTCGTCTACGTATTTTTTAATTAGTCGAATACCATTAAAGTGATTAGCATTAAAGGAAGAAATTCTATCATCAAGCAGAATGTTCATACAGATATTAGCTAAATCAACTGATATGCTTCCACCCATAGGAACACCCTTCTTTTGATGGTAGGACTTTCCATTTGCTATAAAATAATTGTTGTAAGTAATTAGTCTGAGTGCTTGAATTAAAGTATCGTTAGGTATGTTAGTCTGAGTATGTAATTGGGAAATGTTGTTTTCGATATGTGCGATGACCAAGTCTACAGGAACGTTAGTGAATAAAGAAGAAACATCAAGAAGAAAGAAAATTTTTAATATGTTCAGGTATGAGAATATCTGAACAGTTTTGAAACCAAGAACATCTAAAAGGATTATTTTTTAAATTGACATCGGAAGTATCAAAATTTTCTTTCACTAGGTCCTACTTTTAGTTTAACTTCATTAAAACCTTCTTCTTATTTACCCAATATTATAGCAGATATTGAACATGTTATTCAACCAACTACTTCTTTAAATGAAGAACAAGCTACAAATATTCGAGCCCAGACCTGATACAAAAAGATACAAAAACTTTTTTAAATAATAATAAAGACAAACTTATCATTACTAGATCTGACAAAGGAAATAACACCATTGCCCTAAACAAATCAGACTATTATAATTATAACAAACTTGACTTATTATTTTCAGATAAAAACACTTATACCAATGTTAAAAAATGCCCTATTTTTTCTTTAAAACCGAAAGCAAACGATATATTCATCTTTTTAGAAAAAGGAGGCTATATAACTCGACCACAATCCCTATATTGGAGAAAAAACACCGAAATTTCTCCAAAAGCCTATGGTTTACCTAAAGTTCACAAAGAAGGACACCCCTTCAGACCAATTATTTCAGACCTTAATGGACCTCTCAAACCCCTATCTAAATTCATTGCTCCCTTTCTTAAACCCTTTTATGCAGACAATCCCTATGACGTTAAAAACTCCATGGAAATGAAAAATCTTCTATCCAATTTTGTTCCAAATCCTAATGAGATACTTATTTCTCTTGATGTTTCTTCTTTATTCACTAACGTTCCTGTAGACTTGGTCATCGCACATATCGAAAACAACATTTCCCAATTACATACTCAGACTAACATACCTAACGATACTTTAATTCAAGCACTCAGACTAATTACTTACAACAATTATTTTATAGCAAATGGAAAGTCCTACCATCAAAAGAAGGGTGTTCCTATGGGTGGAAGCATATCAGTTGATTTAGCTAATATCTGTATGAACATTCTGCTTGATGATAGAATTTCTTCCTTTAATGCTAATCACTTTAATGGTATTCGACTAATTAAAAAATACGTAGACGACCTTTTTTTCATTATTGATAAAGACCGTCTCCCATACATCCTTGATCATTTTAACAACTTCCATAAAGATCTTCAATTCACAATGGAAATAGAAATTAATAGAAGTCTACCTTTTCTTGACATCCGAATTTATAGAGATACCTTTGAGAGTAAACTTATTACTTCCTGGTATCACAAACCAACATATTCAGGACGTTTATTAAATTTTTTCTCCAGTCATCCTAAACATCAAATTTTCAATGTAGCAAAAAATTTTATAAATAAAGTAGTCTCCCTTTCTCATCCGAAATTTCATTCCGAAAATTACACCACTATAAATTTGATCCTTTCGGCTAATAACTTTCCAAATTTCATTATAAATTCATTTATAAATTCATTTTTAAAGACAAAAAATATTAACTCTGTAAAAAATACTATAACTACTTCATCAATATTAGATCCCCCTTCAATTCCAATTTTCCATAGCTTAACTTATATTAAAGGCCTTTCTGACAAATTAATTTCTATATTTAAACCTATCTGCAACATTAAATTTGGTCTAAAATGCCCTAATAAAAATTTAAAATTCTTCTCCAAAATTAAAGATGATGAAAGCGGGTTAGTCTATCTTATCCCTTGCAAGGATTGTGATTCTGTTTACGTAGGTGAGAGTTCGAGAAAGTTAGGTGTTCGCATAAAGGAACATATTAGAGATGTTAAGAAAGCTCGCGTTTTCTTACGAGAAGAAGACGAAAACACCTATACTGCCTTATGCAAACACATGACAGAGAACTCTCATTCCATAAAACGTGAAGATATCACAATACTGGCTAGGGAGAAAATAGACAAAAAACGAAAAATTAAAGAGGCCATCAATATTCATTTAAATGACAAAACAATGAATGACAAAAGAGATGTCCTTTATTTTTATGGAGGGTATAAACATATTCTTAATTTAATGAAACGTATAACATAAGACATTCTTTTTGGTTAAATTATTTATTTGTAAAAAATTTTTAAAAAGTGTTTTATTTATGATGGCTATATTGTCAATTATTTATGTTGCTTGTTAACAATTTGACATAATTTGTCATTTTAGGTAAAATATTTTTAAAAATTTTAAATTTAATATATTATTAATAGTTTATTTTGTAGCCTTGAAAATGAGTCAGTAACGACTCGAAACGTTGGACAACAAAGATTGTTAAAATAAAGACCTAAACCTCAACAAAAATCTAATAATTTTAATTTTAATAAAGGTCAACAATAATTTATAATTTAGTATTTTATAAACTTTTCTTTGAGGGAATTACGTTTACAAAAAGTGTTTAGAATTGCAATATGTTTATTTATTATGTTTACACTTTTTCAAAATTGCCGCCAACAATTCTTTCCTTTTACTTAGTACGCCCCTGTCAGATTTGTTCATCCCTGCAATTGTATTGCACGCATGACCACCTCAGTAGTAGCATTCAAGTACTCGAGCAAACATACCGCTCTGCCGTATCGTTCATACTCCCTTTGTAACGAAGCCCGAACCTTCTTATAATTGTAACAGTTATTTGTGTAAAACCCTGCAGTCATTCGAATTACACGTATCGATGACAATAAGATTCAGTGATTGCAGCAATACTAAAACAACCATTCTTTCGGTCAATAAATATAGTGCAACCATACAAGTGTTTTATTTTAGAGACCACCCTCACATTTCGCTCACTAAGGAGCCTTTCAAAGCAGATTTTTATGACTGGATTTCTGCATTCTAGCCTAGTTGCGTTTCGAAAGCAGCTTTTCGAACTTTCAAACCAACGAAGCTAACATTTGGTCCTTCGAGTTCCGGATTTCCAGCAACCAAGGAAATCAACAGTTCATGGTAATATTCCCGATTACCGAAGAATCAGCATCACAGGTATTTTAATTACGAGATCGAGCAATTAGCAAATTGATTCCCAAGTGAACGTTTGTGAAAACGGTCGACTAATTAAAATTAAAAATCCTATTGCCGCCAAAACCAAAGTGAAGCCGCCGCCATTTAAAGCCTCCAAACAGGGTAATGTCCACAACGGCAGCCGTCCATTTTGCTAGCCTCTCACAGGGTTCGTACTACAAGCGAAGCCAACGACGGGTAAAAATTGCATCCCTACTTACATTCCTTTACAGGTTCCTGCTTGGTTTAGCAAAGTGCACGCAATTTATCGGCATTACAGTTGCCTTTTATTTTATCGATCTAAAATCAATATTACAGTTTTCTATTTACAAATCAAATTTAAAATACATTGTTTACATTTAAAAATTGACATTTTTCAAGTCAATATTTGCATTTATTTACATTATCGATCCAATTATCAATCATTTTTATAGCCATGGATCAATTAAAGAAAGCCAGAGCACAATTGAAAAGAAATTTAACTCGATTCGAAACTTTCATGACCAAAAATAAAGATTTAATTAAATCTTCGCCTATTGTTCCTAGTCAATTTATCGAATCATTAAAAATAATATTAGAAAATATTTTGCCGTTATTAAAAGAATTTGAAATTATTCACTTTCAAATTATCGAAACGCTGGATGAAAATGAATTATTATTTGAAGACGTACATTTACAAACATTTGAAGACACTTATTACGAACAAATTAGTATCGCTAAAGATTTAATTAACATTCATACGCATAAAATTAATATGTCAGGGCGAAGTTCCCCAAGTGGTTCCGTCCACAGTTCAGCTCACTCAAATGTAGGTTCGAACCATCACAATTCTATTCATTCAAATGCTTTAACAGTACCGCACTCTAGTGCAATAATTAATCAGTTAAATAATATCAATCAGAATCGATTATTGAACCAAAATCATAATTTACAAAAATCGTTCATAAGTTTACCGAAAATAAGCCTAAGTTCAACGGAGAATCACAATCTTGGTTAGAATTCAAAAACACTTTCTTAAGCTTAATTCATGAAAATGATCAATTAAATGAGGTACAAAAACTCCATTACCTCAAAGCGAGTTTAACGGGCGCAGCCACAGATGTGATAACTTCTCTAAGTTTCACGGCCGAAAACTACAGCATAGCTAGGGACACATTGATTGCACGATTTGATCAACCCAGATTAATTATCAAAAATCACTTAAATTCGATTATCGAACTTGAAGTTCAACAGAAAGAATCATCTCGCGATTTAAGAAAAATTAATGATACTTTATCCAAACATGTCTCTGCCCTGAAATCTCTCTCGACTACCGACAAACTTTTCGACACTCTTATTGTGTATCTTATCTCGAACAAATTGCATTTTTCAACAATAAAGCAGTGGGAATACAGCTTAAATAAAAGCACCACAGAAATGCCTACCCTACAAGAGCTTAAAGATTTTCTCACTAATCACTCTAATTTATTAGAAAATATCGAAAGAAGGCAAATATTGAAACCAACTCACGATAAACCTAAATATCACTCCAAATCATTTGTAACTACCAATCCGTCTTGCATACTTTGCAACGGCGAGCATAGTATTAGCCGATGTGAACAATTCATGGACCTCACCGCAGATCAAAGATCTGAAAAGGTAAAAGAACTAAAAGCTTGTTTTAATTGTTTGTCACGTAATCACTTTCAACCGCAGTGTACCTCCAAGTATACATGTAGATTATGCAATTCAAAGCATCACACCTTGCTCCACATATCGTCTCGTAAATTAAATTATGCCGAACCAGTTACCGCAGTTCCTGCAGTAATTCCAGATCCTCATATCGATGTAATAACGCAAGTTGTATCTGCATTCTGTTCAACAACCACACAAGTTTTGCTACCCACAGCTACCGCGAAGCTACAGGACTCTTTAGGAAATTACCATACTGTGAGAATATTATTGGATTCAGGCTCACAATCCAATTTCATAAAAACAAATATTTGTAACAAATTCAATTTGAGCACTACAAGTGCTAACGTTTCAGTCTCTGGATTGAACAGCTCCAATACTCAAATAAAATCCAAATGCGATTTAGAACTGCACGCAAACCATTCAAATTTTAGAATCAAATTATCGTGTCTCGTTTTAGATCAGATAACAGGTAGCGTTCCTAGCTTTAGTATGAAGCTGAACAATTTCGAAATACCGCAAGATATTTATTTATCCGATCCCAACTTTGAGAAATCCGGAGAAATTGACATCCTCATAGGTTCTCCATTATTTTTCGAACTACTTTGTATTGGTCAAATAAAATTAGGTATCGGCTTACCAATTTTACAAAAAACCTATCTTGGTTGGATTATTTCAGGTCCTACCGGCGCGCATTTGAACGACCAAGTTCAATGCCACTTCAGCATTTCCAATGATCTACAAAATCAGTTAACGCGATTTTGGGAAATCGACAATTACCCTACTGAAAAGGTATTATCGTCGGAAGAAAATGCTTGCAAAGCTCACTACATTGCTAACACTCATCGCGACGCCAACGGGCGATTTATTGTATCGATTCCCTTTAAAGAACCTCCCACGGTTTTGGGAGATTCCTTTTCTACCGCTCAAAAAAGATTCCTTTCTCTGGAACGGCGATTACAAACCAATCCCGACTTACAAATAAGTTATTCTAACTTTATACAGGAATATTTAGACTTGGGTCGCATGTCTTTGGACAACAGTAAAATCAATCCCGCTTATTATCTTCCGCATCACGGAGTACAAAAATTAGATAGTTTAACTACTAAACTTCGCGTAGTTTTCAATGGGTCCTCTTCCACCACTACAGGACATTCATTAAACAGTTTACAAATGATTGGCCCTACGATCCAATCCGATTTATTTACCGTTCTCATGCGTTTTCGTCAACACACTTACGCAATAGCAGCCGACATTGAGAAAATGTATAGGCAAATTTTTATCGAACCCAAACAACGTGTTTTGCAAAGAATTTTATGGAGATTTGCACCTACCGATCCCATACAAATATACAACTTAAACACTGTTACTTATGGCACCGCATCGGCTTCATATCTCGCTATACGCTCCTTAATACAGGTAGGCATCGATTGCGAACGCTCTTTGCCAGAAATATCTGAAATCATTAAAAAGGATTTTTATGTTGACGATCTGCTTAGCGGTGCAGATAGCATTGATGATGCTAAAAAACTTTGCATAAAATTATCTAACACCTTAAAATCTGGATGTTTCAAACTTCGCAAATGGATTTCCAACAATCCTGAAGTATTGGTTGATATTCCAGACGTCGACGTTCATCCAGGCATTCTTGAATTTGGAGACCGCGAATCCTCACGCACTTTAGGATTAACTTGGTTTTTCCAAACCGACCATTTCATGTTTTCAATTTCCGATCTTTCTAATGAAAAAATCACTAAGCGCCAAATGTTGTCCGCAATAGCTCAAATCTTTGATCCACTCGGCCTACTTACGCCTTGCACCTTTGTGGCAAAGACTTTCATGCAAAAATTGTGGCTAGAAAAACTTGGTTGGGATGATGTCGTTCCAAACGAAATTGAAACGAAATGGCTCTCTTATCGTACCGAAATTTCCAACTTAAATGAGCTCAAAATTCCAAGGCACGTTACTTGCGCAAGTCCTACGGATGTTCAAATCCATGGCTTTTGCGACGCCTCTATTAACGGTTATGGCGCCTGCGTATATCTTCGTTCAATTAGCAACAACAACGAAATTTTTGTCAACTTATTATGTGCCAAGTCTAAAGTTGCACCCTTAAGGCCAACTACGATACCGAAATTGGAACTTTGTGGAGCTTTGCTTTTAAGCAAACTGTAAAAGGCCGTTCACACTATAAAATTTCGCTTAAAATTTTGCTTAAAATTTTTATAAAAAAAAATTTCACTGTTTACACCTTAAAATTTTTGTTAAAATTTTCCTTAAAAACCATTTTAAGAGAAATTTTAACGAATTTTAAGGAATAGGGCGGTACCTATTTCCTTAAAATTCTACGTAAAATATAGTGAGTTTTATGGTGTGTTTTGTGATATCAGGTTGTCAGTATCTAGGTACCTTGGTAGTTTATGCAGAGTCAAGATAATGAAAGACAAGATGATGTGTCGAATGAGAGTCAGCCTACCTACAGTTCAAGGCAATTAATCGATCCCATCGTCAAAGAAAATAAAAGTAAGAAAAGGAAGTTAAAAATTAAAAATTAAAAATAAAAGTTAAAAATCTAAAAATTAAATTTTTTTATTGCTTCCCACTGCCACGGAACAAATCCAATTCCATTGAAGTAATCAGTAAATTTTTGCCGTATTTCAATAGCTTCATTGGCAGATTTTCTAGGTTATAATTTTAAGGTTAATTTTAAGGTGTAAACACAAATCTACAAATCCATAAATTTTAAGGAATTTTACAGAAATTTTAACGAAAATTTTAAGCAAAATTTTAAACGAAATTTTATAGTGTGAACGGCCTTTTAGTTCAAGTTAAAAAATCTCTAATTTTGAAAACATCCTCATGCTTTTTATGGTCAGATTCCACTATCGTGCTAGGATGGCTAAAAACCAGCCCCAATTTACTTAAAACCTTTGTTTGCAATCGTGTTGCTGACATCCAAGATCTCACTTTAGATGCGCCATGTTCCGACAAAATTCAATCCTGCCGATCTCCTTTCAAGAGGAACTACTCCTCAAGTATTAAAGGATTCCGTCTTATGGTGGAACGGTCCATCGTGGCTTCTTGAGAATGAAAATTTATGGCCAAATCCCAAATTTTGCCCTACCGAACTACCGGAATTTAAAAAAGAATCTCAAACTTTCGCTACCACTGTGCAAGACTCACTCAAATTTGAAAACTACTCCAACTTGACAAAGCTTGAAAGAATTGTAGCTTATTGTCTGCGTTTTAGGAAAAATTGTTCTATGCACAGGGAAGAACGTATTTGCGGTCCTTTAACAGCTATGGAAATTAAAACTTCTTTTAACTTGTTGATAAAAATTTCACAATTCGAGTCGTTCCGCACAGAAGTTAAACTAATCAAGAAGGGATTACCTTTGAAATCATCTTCATCGTTAATCAGTTTCAATCCTTTTATCGACTCTAATGGTTTAATGCGTGTAGGCGGACGACTTAGCAATTCTTTTTACTCACATGATAAAATCCATCCGCTTATATTATCTGGAAAGCACCACTTATCTAAACTTTTAGTGGCGCGTGAACATCTTAGAATGCTTCACGCAGGTCCTCAGCTCTTACTGTCTACTTTACGTGACAGATTTTGGATCACTTCCGGTAGAAACTTAGTCAAACAAACTGTGCATCAATGTGTCACTTGCTTTCGCGTTTCACCTAAGGTAACTCAACCTATTATGGGAAACTTACCTGCAGCTCGCATTCAATCTACCTTTCCTTTCTTTCACACTGGTATTGACTATGCTGGTCCTATACTTATTAAGGATCGTAAAGGTCGTGGCTCAAAGATCACCAAATCATATCTTTGTTTGTATGTTTGTTTTGCTACCAAGGCTGTGCATCTCGAACTAGTTACCGGTTTGTCAACTGAACTATTCATGCTATCGTTGAAACGATTTATCGCTAGACGTGGAAAACCACTACAAATTTACTCCGATAACGGCACAAATTTTGTAGGAGCTAACCATCAGTTGCTCGAACTAGGTAAATTTTTAAAGATAAACGAATCAAATATTTCTGAACTTGTGGCCAATCAAGGAATAAACTGGAACTTCATTCCTGCCCACAGCCCCCATTTTGGCGGACTCTGGGAAGCTGGCATCAAGTCGTGTAAATCACACTTAAAAAGAGTCATTGGTAATCATGTTTTCACGTATGAAGAATTTTGTACTTTGCTTTACCAAGTAGAATCCGTCCTTAATTCTCGTCCCATTTCCCCACTGTCCTCTGATCCCAACGACTTGCAACCGTTAACCCCAGGACACTTTTTGGTTGGACGCTCCCTATCTGCACTTCCGGATCCAGATGTCACGCTCATAGCGGAAAACCGTTTGGATCAATTTCAGACAATCCAAAGGCACTTACAACATCTATGGAAACGCTGGAGCAAGGAATACATTTCTGAGCTACAGCAACGGGTTAAATGGAAGGCACATCATTCCGACTTAACCAACGATTCTCTAGTCCTCATTAAGGAAGACAACTTACCGCCGCTCAAGTGGAAACTTGGTCGAGTCATCAAGGTACATCCTGGTGTCGATGGCATCAATCGAGTCGCTACACTTCAAACAACTACCGGCATCTTGAAGAGAGCTTTTTCAAAGCTTTGCCCACTACCTAGTGCGGAAGTGTTGTGAATTTCATAGAGCCTTTTTTTGTGATAAGCTTTCCTAAAAGCTGCAGTGATTGTCGTTTTCGTTTTAGAACATTACTTGTTTTTACTTTATCGAATTTCTATTTATGTTATATGTGTTTTTTCTTAGGTCTTAGTTTAGAATTCATGTTTTATGTTTCATTTTTCTTTATAATCTTGTACAATTCTAATTTCTTTGCACTTATTTTGAATCATTTAACCCATTTGATATTAGTTTTAAGTATTTTTGAAATATGCTATTTCAACCCGCGGGCTATGTTTAGAATTGCAATATGTTTATTTATTATGTTTACACTTTTTCAAAATTGCCGCCAACAATTCTTTCCTTTTACTTAGTACGCCCCTGTCAGATTTGTTCATCCCTGCAATTGTATTGCACGCATGACCACCTCAGTAGTAGCATTCAAGTACTCGAGCAAACATACCGCTCTGCCGTATCGTTCATACTCCCTTTGTAACGAAGCCCGAACCTTCTTATAATTGTAACAGTTATTTGTGTAAAACCCTGCAGTCATTCGAATTACACGTATCGATGACAATAAGATTCAGTGATTGCAGCAATACTAAAACAACCATTCTTTCGGTCAATAAATATAGTGCAACCATACAAGTGTTTTATTTTAGAGACCACCCTCACATTTCGCTCACTAAGGAGCCTTTCAAAGCAGATTTTTATGACTGGATTTCTGCATTCTAGCCTAGTTGCGTTTCGAAAGCAGCTTTTCGAACTTTCAAACCAACGAAGCTAACAAAAAGTATATGTTAAAACAAGACTAAAAATTAACAACAATATGATAGTTAATGCTAGAGACCCAATACCAAAACTATTAACAGGATGATTGTATAAATCTAGCAAGTTTTCTTTCTGTTTATCTATTTTGAATTGATCCTCTTTTAGTTGATGCATGTCGATATGTGTTAAATCAATGATTGATAGGTTAATAAATTTCTTCGGATTTTTGATCTGATCAATAGATGGTAACTCTATTCGAATTGATTGTTGGTCGATAGAATCTAAATTAAATAATACGTCATTGTGATTTATTTGTACTATACAATCCGGTGTAATGCTAACTAAAATTGATTTTTCTGTTGATTTTCGTATTTGATATGTTTTACATTTAATATCGATAATTATTTCGCTCGGGGTGCTAATAATCCACGAGGCTTTGGTAATAGATATAATCTTTGGATATTGTAACTCAAGGAGATACGGGTTACAAGTTTGATTAGCATGAAATGATAATAATTGGGTTTCGCATAACTTGTCGTTGGGTATAGAAAAATGATTGATCTGATTACAAAAGTAATGATTGGATATAGGGATACATTGATTTGATTCAATGGTGTACTGGATTCAATATTAAACAGAATTTTTTTATAGGTGGGTATGGTCATTTGAAATTGTTCATTTTTTACAAATGCAGGAAAAGGAATCAAATGAATAAATTGGTACTTAATGTCTTTGATCAACGGTACTTCATAAATAACAGTGATTATTAACCTCGGGTCATATTTCACTCATTTCGGACGAATCAGAGATGCGCATTTGGAGCTGTCTGAGCGGAGACAAATGCTTGTGCACATCTGCCTTAGGGCAATATTCGAATATTTCCCAAGGGCAATATTCGAATATTGGCCTTGGACGGTCTTCGAACGTGTCTTATAAATTTAGTTTCGGGCGGAGACGTTCCAGCTCCCGAAATGTAAATTTTGTCTAAAAATGTCAAACAAACGCTAAGTCACGTGCTCTCTAGTGTAATCGAAACACTAATATTAAAATATACTACTCTCATTTTGTATATATGCTACACTTTATCCCAACTCGTACGCACTAGCTACTTTGGTTATTTAAAATTTTTTGTCTATCAAAAAACAATTAGTTGTTTGTTATATTTTCACATTCATACGTAATTCGATTTCGCCCTTTGGGCACCAATATAATTCGCATGCGTAAAATTTTGCTACATTTTAATAAAACTTTTTCATTTTCGGATTAAAAATTTTCTGTTACATTTTAAGTTATCCTAAATAATACCTGATTGAATCTCAATGTTAAAAGATGCTTTAATTTTGTGTATTTCGGGTTTTTAAATTTTTGCTTTTCGGTAGTCGATCGTGCTATTCCAGCTTTCCTTTTTCTTTTATATAGGTTTCTCCCTTCACCACAATATAAATGTCACTGTCAAAGTTTTGCGGGTTACGTTTAACAATGAAATCCTAACCTAATTTAGGTTAATTTAATCCAGATGGCAGATGGCGCTAATTATTAAAACTTGACAAAAATCTGACATAATAAAAATAATTTAAAATACATAGCAAATTTTTTATTCTCGATTAATAATCTTGAAAACACCCCTCGAGCGCAAAAAATATCTCGAGTATTTACCTTTGACCAGGCCTTTGTCTGCTTTCCCTCGGGCTGCGCGCTCGCGAAAGCAATACTCAAGGCCTGTCCTCAGGAAATACTCGAATATTTTTCGCACCCTAGGGCTGTTACATACGAGTATTTCCCTCTGAAAATTTCTTCCAATGAAATCGCTCTATTTTTTTAATTTAAACAAATGGCAGCGAAGTATCAGCGGGTATTCATGCACTAGTGCAAATACTCGGGTATTTCAATTTTCGTCAGAAATGGAGTTTTATTTTGAAATTCAATATTTATTTATTAAAATTACAATTCGTACAATTAAAAACGCAATTATTGTAAGTAACGCCAAATTCGTTTCTCGAAGTCCCCCTTTCAGGATTTTCATTACTACTTGATTTTGCTACTTCTTGGTGACGCATTTTCAAAATTAATTCTGTGTGATGTTCTTCGTCCAGTTTTAAATACGAATTTATCGAACTCACACTACTATGCCCTGTGATTTTTGCAATCTGATGATCTCCTACTCCATTTTTCGCTAAATTTGAAACCGCTGTAGAACGATTTGAGTGGTTTGTAATTTTGAATCTTTTTGCATCTAATCCTATACTCTCTGCTGCCATCGAAGTCCTCTTGGATATTATATTCCTTCCGACAGGCGAATTTTTATAGAAACCAATTGATTTTTTTTGTTCCCATAAAGGATTCGGAGTTAGAAAAAGGCGACTTGTAGTAATGTGTTTTCCTCTTTTTTCTATCAATTTATGAAATAATCTGTAAAATAGTTTCAAACAATTAAATTAAGTTAATAAATTTTTTTATAGATTTAACGTACCTTACTGGACATCCATCAGAATTTTTCTTGTTTTCAACCAGCCATTTATTTTCAGTCAATCGACGCGCCCCACCTTGAGCGGTTTTGTTAAACACTGGATTATAAATAATTCGTCCTGTAGGCTTGCCAAAGTTGTTGGTTTCTTCCTTAAAGAACGTTGTTAGGCAGTTTACTGCTTCACACCCTCGAAAAGCCAGTTCATAGGACACAATATGGTAAAACTTACGTTGCAACCCTTCTGGAGTGTTTTCGTCCCACATACTTATCATTTTTTCGTGCTCTTCTGAGCTAAAAGTACCAGAACTACATTTTCTTTTATCACTAAATGCCTGTAGTTCCTTTCTTTTGGCGTCTCGTGCATTTCTCGCATTTTGAAAGAAAACATCCTTAAATGGATCAAAGGCAATGTTAAAGTCTTTGTAAAACTTTTCTTGTAACATTTTAGCTATTCTGTTCCACTGTGTTTTTATTACTCCTTCTTTGTAATTATCACCGTTTTGCTTTTTCATGTTAAAGCCAAAATCTTTCAAGCAATCCGCAATTTTTGGAACAGGCATTTTTTCATCCAATATATAACCTTTTTCACCACAAAATTCTTCGAACAGTTTCCACGAGGAAATGTTTGATTTTCGCGTATTTGCAGGAGTAAGATTTTCAATACTTACATCAATTTCTTTCAACGAATTACTTCCGAAACGTTCACAACTCATTTTTTAAATAGATAAATTAACAACGCAAATTGAAATTTACGAATTTATTATTTATTATTGTTTATGTTGCTTAGTTAGAATTTTTGTTTTCGGTAGTTCCAGGTATGCATATTAATTTGGATTGTATCATAATTTATTTACATTATTAAAATTCAAATGTCAAACTGACAGAATTAAAAGACTTTCAACTTTACCTTTTTCCACAATTTGGAAAAGATACAGAAATTTTCAGAGAGAAATACTCTTCCAATATACTGAGAATCGCCCGCACCTGTCACATGACCGACATGCACCAATGACATTGTCAAAAACAATTGAAAAGTAGCCAATCCCATTAAAATTAAGTGAAAATTTGAAAAACGAATATTTGGCCCGGGTGATTGTCAAAAAATGACAATTACCCGCTACCCTTGGCAGCATTATTAATAATATTGTTTTTTAAATGTAAACAGTTTCTTTAATAAAATTAATTTTTACATAATTATATTCAACTCGCATAATATTATAAAAATTAATTTGAAATATTAAATGTACAATTATTATATACATTTGAATGCTTTGGTTCTTGGAGAAGTCCATTGCTTGTGAATAGTTTAGGAACATCTTTCAGTACAGCTTCCGTTCGTATGTTTTGTACAATTCTCTTGTGGTATTCTTCATCCATCTGCAAATATGGTTTAAGGGAAGTACTACTTGAATGTCCAGTAATTTTAATTAGTGATTCCTCTTGTATACCAGCTTTAGCTAAATGCGAAATAGTGGTCGATCTATGTGAATGATTTGAAATTTTGACAGTTTTGGTATCAATACCAATAGATTCCGCTGCAGCTCTAGTCCATCTTGCAATAATGTTCTTCCCTATTGGTGAATTCTTAAACCATAAATTACCTTTTTCCCAATTGGGATTAGGGGTAAGAAACAGTCTTTGGATATGTACATTTTCACCTCTTTTCGAAATCAATTTTCTTAGCAATCTGTTTTAGTATAAATTTTGTTAGCTAATTTAATATATTATTATAAAGAACTTGTAATTCTTACCTTACTGGGCACAATGATTTGTTCTCATTCACAATTAGCCATTTAGAATCTGTAAGTTTTTTTGATCCTCCTTGCGCTGTCTTTGAAACAATAGGATTGTATTCAATTCTTCCTTGAAATTCGCCTTTGTTGTCAAATTCTTCACAAAAATAACCGATCAAGCAAAATACGGCTTCCCCACCTCGCCAAGCTAATTCATGGGCCGCTATATGGTAAAATTTCTTATTTAACCCATCTGGTGTATTTTCGTCGTATAGATTAATAATTTCTTGAACTTCAGATTCGCTAAAAGCGGCAGAACTAAGTTTTCTAAATTCAGGTAATAATTGCAGTTTTTTTCTAATTGAATTTCGAGCACTTCTTGCATTAGCAAAACCAATGTCTTGAAATGGGTCAATCTTTATATTAAACCTTTTAAAATAAATTGTCTGCAGTTGTTTCGCAACCGAATTCCACATCTGTTTCACAACCGCTTCTTTATAATTTGCACCATCCTTCTTTCTCATATTAAAACCCCAATCTTTTAATATATCATTTAGATTTTCTACAGGTAACGCGGTACTGATAACATCATAGTTTCTTGACGCACAAAATTTGTCAAATTGAGACCATACTGACTTTTTTGAACGCACAGTATTAATTGGTGTACTATTATTTATTTCTTCATCAATATTTGCTAGCGATTCTTCACCAAACCGGGAACACATTTTAGTTTTTAATACAATGAAAAAATAATAATTTGTTTATCGTCACGTCGCGTCGTCCTAGTTACTATGTACATATTATTTTACTTGAGTCAAAGCTTTCTAAATTTTTAAAATACAATTTTTTCGTTTTGGCGATTCTCTTGTCAAATATCCCGCTAGAAAGTGCTGCGGGCAGTTTTTTAGGTACAAAAATCACGCGTGTAAGGGAGCGGGAAAAATTGTCAGAATATATGCCTGTCTCTTGGGATATTGTATATGAAAATAGTATTTTTCTGATAAGCCTTAAGTTTTATTAGGGTTTCGTATAAGTGGAGGTTTTCAAGGGAAATTGAATAGGGTAATTTTAATTGTTTATTAGTTGTAATTTGAAGTTGTTGCAAATTTTATGATATACTATTGAGTGCAGTGAGTAGATCTTCATTGTTTATTAGTGATAGGTGTATTTGATGGTTTTGTGCAAAAGTCAAAGAGGTTTCTAATTCTTCAAATATATTTATTAAAAATTGTAAGGAAAAAGTTGCTTGAGTTAACGTTGTTTGGGTAGAAATTGAATTAAAGATAATGTTAATATCTTTGTTCAATCTTATTAAATCTTTGTTTAATAATTCTTGATTGTTTTGTAGCTGTTTAATGTTTTTCTTCTAAGCTATTATAAATGTTTTTCATTTTTGTTTGGTGGTCATTGATGTACGTTTCTAGGTATGTTTTTGAAAAATCTAAATCAAAAGGATTCCTACATGCAGTATGCCCAAATAATATTTCGAAAGGTGTGTGGTTCAAGTTAGAGTGTATAGTGTGGTTGTAAGCCAAAATTGCGTAGGGGATTTTTCTGTTTTCTTCCAAATCAGCATCGGTATCGTTCTAGTAAGTTTGAATGTAATCGTTCTATTGGGGAATTTGAAGTGTGATTATAGGGTGTGGTTACGTGAAGCATGATTTTATGAAATTGTGCAAAATTTTTCAATGGTTGTTTATCAAATTCGTTATCTATTACTAAAATCTAAGGTGTAGTATATGTGGTTATTAAAAGAGAATAATTTGTCTACAATATCCGTTAAGTTTCTAGATCTTAAAAGATAAGCTTGTGCAAATTTTGAAAATGCGTCTATTATCGTTAAATATTTTTGGCCATTGATTTGAAAAATATCCATGTGTAAAGTATGGAAGGGTTTATTAAGTGTTGGTGTCATTTGTAGAGGCTGTTTAAGTGGGTGTCTATTATATTTTTGTAATTTACATGTGCTACAATTATTTATAAAATGTTCAATGTCTTTACGTATTGACTTCCAATAATATTTTCTACAAAGATGTTCGTATGTCTCATTTATTCCACGGTGGGTGGTTTTTCCTAAATGGTAGTTTTCGATTACTTCTTTTCTATCTTCGAGATCAGTGACGTAGGTAACTTGTCTCGTGCATTTATGAAATTTGGGTGTATTCTCGTTAGATATTGATATAATATAATTTGAAAAGTCTTGGTATAAATTTTCGTTTGGAAAGTAACAATAATAATGCGTATTTGGTTCGCAGTATTCAATTAATAATTCGTTGAATTTATCTAATTTATTTGATTGATTTAGGAATATTAGGATATGTTTGTTATTATCTAGGATCGTTGTTTTAATATTCTTTGGTAAGATTGTTTCTACAAATTCTATTTGTTTAGGATGATGTTGTAAAGGTTTCTCGCAAATATCAATAGTGGGTGTTGATTCTAATTGAGTATGAATGGTATCTGCTAATGAATTATCAATGTGTGATATCAAAGGATTATTGACATTTGATTCTTCTTCAGGTAGGGGATTAAATATAGGTATGTCGAAATCGTTCAGGTCGGGTGTGTCGTTTCTCTCGGGCATAATGCTTGCATTGGAGGGAAATAAATCTGGAACAGGAGTATTTAGTCTTTCTAGATTATTGATGAATTTGTCTATGTCATTAAATAGATCATCATCAATTGTAGTCGGGTGAATCTGTATTCTAGACAGAGCGTCGGCTACTTTATTAGCTTTTCCTGGTAAGTATTTTATATCAAAATTAAATTCTTCTAATTTAAGTGACCAGCGGGTTAGTTTAGCTTTTTGGTTCTTTCAAATTACGTAACCAAACCAAAGGGCGGTGATCTGTATATAGTATAAATTTAGTTCCAAATAGATAAGGTCTAAAATTTTTAGTTGCCCAAACAATTGCGATAAGTTCTCTTTCAATTGTAGAATATCTTTGTTCTGTTTCTTTCAAAGTTCTAGAAGCAAAACAGATAGTTTTTGAATTTTGAGACAAAACTGCCCCTAATGCGTACTTAGAAGCGTCGGTCGTTAATTCAAATTGTTGTTCTAAATCTGGATAGGCTAATATCGGTTCGTTGGTTAATACTGATTTCAGGTAATTAAAAGATTCAACAAAATTTTGATCGTGAATAATTTTATTATCTTTCTTTAAACAGTTAGTTAAGAATTTAGTTATCTTAGCAAAATCTTTTATGAATTTTCGATAATAGCCAAAAAGTCCGAGAAAAGATTTAATTTCTGTCCTTTTGTTTTTGGAAATTTTTTTATTGATTCTATTTTATTAGGGTCTGGTTTTATCCCTGAAGGAGTAATTATGTGTCCTAAATATTTTACTGATTTTTGTAAAAATTCCGACTTATCTAGTTGCACTTTTAAGTTGGTCTGTCGACATCTTTCGAAAATGTTTTTCAACCTTTGAATGTGTTCTTGTAATGATTTTGAGTATATAATGACGTCATCGAGGTATACCATACATTGTATAGGTGTTAATCCGCTGAGAGCAGCGTTAATCATACTTTGGAATGCGGCTGGTGCATTCTTAAGCCCAAAAGGCATACGTTTAAAATGGTAGTGTCCTTCTTCGGTTGAGAAAGCTGTCTTTTCTCTATCTTCGTTTTCTAATTCTATTTGATGAAAACCATTTGCTAGGTCAAGAGTTGAAAAATAATCTGATCTACCTAATCGATCTAGTACGGTTTCAATGTTTGGTAGGGGAAATTTATCTTCAATAGTGTTTTCATTCAATTTTCTATAATCGATCACTATTCTGAATTTATTTTTTCCTGAAGCGTCCAATTTCTTAGGTACTATCCAAATTTGAAAATTATAAGGGCTTTCTGAATGTTCAATTATATCGTCTTTTAACATTTTATTGATTTGGGTTCTAACTTCTTCTCGATGACAATGGGGATATCTATAGGTTTTGGTAAAAATGGGTGTTTCTGTTTTGGTACGTATATGGTGTTTAGTAAAATTAGTGGAGGATAATGGTATGTCAGGGTGTAAAAAATATCTTTAAAATCATAACATAAATTGGTAAGTAATGTTTTTTCTTCTGAGTTTAAGTGATCTATTCTTAAATTATCTTTAAGATTTTGAAAAAGTTTTTGTCAATAATCCAAACAGATTTTGGATTATCAGTATCGTGATGGTTGAGTTGTATTGATTCTTGTTCAGTATAGTCTTCCAAGTAAAGAGGTTGATCTATTGATATAGTTTTTGGTTTATCAGAAGTATTAACGATCGAAGTCATAAAATAATTATTTTTCAATTTAACTATTGCTGAGGGCATAATAAGGTCGTGAGAAAATTTAATTTTTGGAGATATCTTATTTCCATTACTTCCTACAGCAGGCAATTTAACAAATCGTTCTGATCTAGGTTCTATTGTTAAACGTTTAATAGTACTATGATTTGCTGGTTTTAGAAAATTACAGTAATTGCGTTTTTGTATATTCTGCTTATTTAAAGTTTCGTTATAATAAAAAATATCGTCACTCTCTGCCGCAATACCTCCAATCACCAGCACACCAAATTTTGTCCGGAGATACGATGACATAATGTTCATTTTTGTTTTCTATTGTGGTAGCCTTAACAAAGATATCGGTAGCCCTGGTAAAGATATCTATATGTATCACCCCTACCCTAAATCTATCTATAAAAGTTTTTTTAACAAAATCTAAAATGAAAAAAATTTTTTATTTTTGTACGCCACTGAATTTTTTCCAAAATTTTTATATACGTCACATAATACCGTAAGAAGTCACAAATAAAATTTCTCCAAGATTGGTACAACAAATTTTTTCGGTCATCTAGCGGATTTTTCGTAAATTTTTGTAAATTACTGACTGCCGATTTACTGATTCTGAAAACATTTTCGAAAAAATTTAACAAACAGCCTAAACTTGGTCGCTACCTAGTGGCAGAACCTTTTACTTATAAAGTAACGTTCCGTCAGTCCGTACGACGATATTATAAAATATTTCCCACCAAACCACCTATTTTTGTATTCTAAAATAAATTGTTAAAAGCCCTAAACTCAACTCTTATGCTACACTCGGTATACAAATCAACATTAACCTAATTTTGACACATATGTCACAAAATTATGACGTTTATTAAAATCTGACAAATTCTCACAAAAAATTTATAAATTTAGATTTCCGTTAATATTTTCTATAATTTTTCTGACCTGCCCCGCCCTGTTACAATTGGCTCGGTTTGTTTTCTCACCAATACTTATACTTTCAAAGCTCCATCGACACACCAAATTTTAGCTGAATCGGTTAAACATTTCCGGAGATACGACGACATTTTCATTTTTTTTTATTTTTTTTATTGTGGTGGCCCTGGTGAAGATTTCTCTGGCAAACCCTTATTTTCACCATTCCAGCCCACGAGGCATACGTCCAATAAGTTTGATTGCAATCGACGCAGAAATGCCGGAGAAAATCGATCGACAAAAACTTTTTTCATGTTTTTGACAAAAAAGTTAATTTTATTTTTTTCATGTTGCATTACTGATTTCTATCGAAGGATCCATTAGGATCAATGTACCTACGTACCAAATTTGGGTAAGATCCCTTCAGCATTTCTTGAGTTATTCACTCTTAAAGTTTCAACTTTGACAACTTGTGATTTTTGACAGACGACAGATAGAAGATTAATTTTACCTATTCTGGATAAAGCCTTTTAAGGCCTTTAAAATAACATATCGCAAGACAAAATATTTTTTAAAAATCCCGTATTATTTTCTTGTGGTGGCACTCCTGATTGATAGATCGCGACGAAAACCTTATTTTCACCTTTCCACCGTGAACCCTACCACCATACAAAATTTGGTCGTAATTGGTTGGATGGCTCGGAAGCAAATCGATTGACAAAATTTGACGACCGACAGACAGACCGACACAGAAATTTTTTTTTTACTTTTTGCAGATCTTTACGTTTCTGAACACGGTGATCTCGAAAATGCAAAAAAAAAAAGTTGAAATTTTTTTTCGATTACCATACCTCCAATTTTTTTTTAAAATTGATTGGAGGTAAAAGGGACAACTGTTTTTTCGGTTTGTATGTGTTGCCATTTATAGTCTATGCTTGCAGGTAATATCAATAATAAATCAGAGCCTATAAGTCCGATATAATCCGAATGAAAATCAAATAAGTATACTTGATGATTTCCTTCTTCATTAAATAAAGAAAGTATAGGGACATCTGCTACGTATTGATGTTGAGTTGTACCATGACTGGTTGTGATTTCAAAAGGTGATTTATAAATGGTTTCTGGGAAATTTTCGTAAACAAAGTTTGGATTTAAAATGGTTTTTGAGCTGCCTGTGTCTATTAACATTTTTGTTTTGAATTGGGTAACAGGATTGATGAATTGATTTCGAGGCTTTTTAACAAATATTTTCCGGTCTAAAGTTTTCGTTTTCTAGTTCATTCAATGATTCAGGTTCGTTAGTGCAATATAGGTTACTAGTGGTTAACCAGGTAGATCTTTGAATAAATTTCAATATTATATAACAACGACAGTTGTAGACGTTTGCGAGTCGGCATTTAGGTGGGGACTTTGCTCGTATTAACGACGGCTTATTCCTAACGACTTTTAAAAGGCTTGAATGACAAAACAATTATTCCTGACCTTTGCGAGTCGGCGGTCAATATTGTAACTTTGATTGGATAACCCACGGTTTCTTCACGACGATGTAGGAATGAGACTCCACTCGAATAACAAAACAATTAATATATCTGACCTTCGCGAGTCGGCGGTCAGTATTGTAACTTTGATTGGATAACCGACAGTTTACTCCTGACGTCGTGTAAATGGGTATCGGCTCGAAAACAAAACCATTATTCCAGACCTTTTCGAGTTGGCAGTTAAATAACAGAGCTTAGACTGGATAATATGGACGATTTATTTGTGACGTTTTCGGAAAAATTCTAATTCTAAGAAATAATTTGAATTAATAGTAGTTGCTTGGTGAGATATCGATGGTTCTGTAAATTACAAAAAAATAATGGATTAAATAATTATTTTTTATCGATGAAGAGCAGTTTACCAACTAACGTGATCAAAGCAAATAACTTATGCCAACAATAATTTTAACTATTAAATAATATAAATAAATAAATTTATATGCATTAATGATTGCAGTTGTTGGTTGCGTTTCTCCAGCAGTGTCGGATCGGTTTGAGAAAACTTAAAAGTGAAACGTTAAAAACGACTTAGCTCTTTAATAATAAAACGAAATATACGTGTAATAAATAAATTCAACGATGGTCCGTATATGTTTCAAAAATGAGAAAAATATTTGAATTTTGCCAAACCAACGTCGACTGACGTATAAACACAAACAAACATTTATTACCGCATTTACCAATATTTGTATAATTTTCAGAATTTGATTTTTAAAATGTTTATTTCGATAGTATAATTCGTAAAAAGAATATTTGATTTGGAGTTTTTTAGAAAAAACGTTCGGTTATGCCTAAAACACGCATTATTTGTGTACGGCAAATTGGCTGGAGATTTTAAACGAAAATTTAATTTCGCGATTTATTCTGCTATTAAGCGATTTTCGACAAAATGTTTAAGATACGAAAAAACGCTTCTTTTAAAATGAAATCGCATAGCAGCAAAAAAATTTCCAAAAGTTGCATGGTTTCCGCGCTACCGGCGCAACAATCGCAAAATTTGAAAATTTCTTTATACGGCTGTAGCCCCGTAGCGGCCATATTTATGGACTGATTTTTAAATCTTAAACGATATCGTTTGAGTCCGGAGGTTTACCACAAAATCGATGGGATAAATATTTGCCTCGTCTCAATCAGGAAAGCCGTAAAATAGAAACAAAATTTAGAAAGAATAATGTCAAGGTATGCCTTGGAAAATATTTCGGAAAAATTTGATACATTTTTTTTTAATTTAACGATAAAACCGAGTCGCAGTCGTCACAGAAGCACTTTGAGTGGTAAAATTTTTATAAACCAATTTTTCTTTGGCGTAAAAATTTGAAAACGAAAGAGCCTGCCATGTAGAGCCATTTTGGAATAAATTTAGAATAACTGTATATTTCCAAATACACCGGCGAGATATGTTTCGAACGTAAAAGTATAGTTTATAGCTGTTCTCAAAAAGGTATTCGATAATTCATTCTCAAAAGGAAAATACCATTTCAAGTACTCATTCAGGCCTATTACGTATCACAATCGTTATTATAACAGTGACAGTTATGAAATAAAAAATTGATGAACCGCGTTTTGATCCGAAAATAGAAATATTACTTTCTCTTTCTGACACATGTTAGCTATAATAATGTTTCTCGCTTTACGCTATTTTGAAACTTTATTATAAAATAAAGGTTGACTGTTATTTTTAGAGGTTGTGATACATAATAGACCTGAATGTTTTTATAGGATTAATTTCTTACACATTTTGGAATTCCTTTCTGTGAGAAACCATTTAAATAAAAAATTTTAATATAAATTTCTCACAAAAAGGTCACCACCGACCATATCCTCGTCTCAGAGCAACAGTAGGACATGTATAAAATCTTAGTTGGGAATAAATTCGATTTTATAGTTTAATTATTATTTGATTTTTGAAATACATGGACAATATTATTTGATGACAATATCGTCACAAAATTTAACTTATTGTTCTATTCGATGCAGGCATTATTTACAATGCCAAAAATATTCTTATAATAATATTTCTTGGTCCATTTCGATGCAAACTTTTCTTCGATTCTTTAACTTTCGAACCATCTTTGGAGTTTACGAAAACACTCGAAACACTTTTGCTTAAATTAATAATAAAATTTTATAATTGAAACTTTGCAAATTTGTTAAAAATATCTTTATTCAAACCAAATCAAAAATACAAACTAAAAATTTCACACGTAAAAAGATTTTCTTCGGTTTAATTTTCTTTGGTGTTGAAATTATACTGGACTTCACATCATCGTTATTTAATAGCTAAAATTTCTTACCGGCGTTTAAGTTAGGTACAATCTCGGAGTCAAACAATTAATTACAAATCTTAAAAAATTAAATACAAATTTCATAAACACTGCAGCTTCGATCAGTTGCAATAAACTGTTATATCTGAGAGTCGAACACAAATTGCTGCAATTTGGTAAAACAGGATAAAATACCTCGAAGCGTTGCACCAAACCCAACAATCTGACATCATTTAGAATCACCTAAAATGTAACTTCGATAACGATTGCAATAGCAATTTCACAATTTGCTTTATAATAATAAAGCAAATTTGAATGCTCGGCAGTAAAAATGGATTTTCAAAAACGTAAATCTTTTGGATACCAAGTACACACCTTGCACGATTATAAACAGTTTAAAATTGATTCGTAAACACACACACACAATATCTGTTTTACATTTTGGAGACATTCGAACAAGCGAAAAACCTTGGTTTGCATCTATCTAGATCTATTTGATGTGGAACGTGAATTATGCGAAATATTCTCGGCTTTGGTACTTTGCTTTGGTATGAAACTCGAATACAGAACTTGCCTTTCGATGACTTTTGAGATTGCTGCGGTGAACTGTTACACTTATCTAGTAAATTTATTAGATTAAGTAATTGCACCACAATAAAATAATATTCAAACTTGTAAAGAACCTGGCGACCTAAAACAAATAAACGATACAAACGAAGAAATTTAATAAACATTTATAATTAGCTTACCTAACCTTCAAGTTTGTATCGAATGGATACATTTTGAAAGGATATAAATTTTAAAGTAGTTATAAATAAATCCATCGCTGGTCCGTAATCGTCTCGAAAATGCAACAACGTTAGAATTTTGGAAAAATCAAATAGATTTTATTTAAAACTTTAAAAATCGTCGGAAATGTCAAATTAATTATTTCGAATAATAAGTAGGCGTGGCTAAGCCAGTTTGCTAGCAATTTCGAAGCCCACTACGACGCGACGTGGACACGACTCGTTTTCCGTCTAACTCGGTTTACGTGTGCGAGAAAGAAATGCGATAGGCTACGATTCAAAAGTTGAACGTGGGTTATCAAAAATCGCACAAAAATCAATATTTTAAAATCAAATTTGTGGGATCGATCGGTAATTTAACATAACTTAACCTAGCCCACACCGAGCGGGATTTTTTTGTTGATTTTTTGAGACATCGGACGGGCGGCTACGCCGCCCCTTTCAAATGCCTTTAGCTTTTTCAGTCGGTTTTTTCGATTTTAGGCTTCGAGCTTTAGTATAAGGAGATTTTGGTTTTCGGGGTTTTCTTGTTGTTCAGAAACTGTATTGTTATAGTAATAAGAATGACCGTCGTTTTCTGTTTCGGTAAAGTAATCTAAATCTTCTTGTTGGTCAAAATTTTCTGGAGAAAATTGTTGATGAAATAGTTCTTGTGATATAAAGTTCCTGGGTTGATTAGATTGCTGAATGTAATTATTATTTCGAAAATTACTTGACGAACATCAAGTTCGTTTTTTACATAAGTTAATGCATTTTCTAATGTTTGTGGGGATCTACTTCTAATGAAAGAACCTAGTGGTTCTGTTAAGCCACTAATATATGACGTTAATGTTAACATCTTTGCTTCGTCTAGTTTATATTGTTTTATTTCTAAACTTTCGCCTCCTAAAGAAATTTTCGAGTTGATGATTGCTAATAATGATCGACATCGGTTATAAAAGTCCACGGGACTCTCTTTAAAATTTTGTTTTAATCTTGATAGCTCTATTTTTAAATTGATTTCGGATCTTTGGTCGCCAAAATTTTCTATTGATAATTTTTTTAAATCTCTCCAGGTGGGAATAGTTTGACCTGTTACTATTTCTAAAGCTGCACCTTTTAATCTATTGCGGGCTGCTGACAATAACAATGTGTTGATATAAGCATTTGGTTGATTAATTTGCCAAAATTGGTTTATGATACCTTCTGAGGCCCTAATGTATTCAGAAAGTTCGGATGGTTCACCATCAAACTTTGGGATTTCATTAAGTAAACTAGTATGGAATCCAGGTGGGTATAAACTTGGTTCATTTGCCATTTCAAGATTGTTAAAAAGGTCAGCTAACTCGTCGATTTCTAATGAATTGTGATTATGAGGATCAAATTCGTTTAGACTAGCGGATTCTGAGTCTGAATTTGAATTGAATAAATCCAGTGTTAACGATTAATTAAAAATAAGCTCATAAAAATTTTGTTTTTATGTTAGTAAACGACTTAAAGCTATGGGTTCCTACTCATGAAACGTTAGTCAGAATGGAAATTAAGTACGCTAGTCGTACACCAAACTTCTTGCTTACTACGTTCCAATATGAACTTAATAATAAAAAGTATGCAATAGTTAATTACCAAGGTATTCAACAGCTTGTTTTCTCCTGATCAAATTTGGTTTGGATTCATTGAGTCAATCATTCTTTGAATCAATGCTTATATTAAATATGCTTATATTAAATTAGTATTTATTAAATTGTTTCACTGCAAATTTTTCACTTTTTTAGGGGGTAGTTTACCCCTAAAATTATTAAGGGATCGCGGCAAGAAAATCATTATGTGATTGTTATAATTATTATTAAATAATAAATAAATAATTAATAATAAATTATTAAATTTTATTAGAATTAGAATTTAAAAATAATAAATTTCATTTCATATTATTTTGTTTATTATTTCTGCTACTGTTGTTAATAAATAAATAATTAATAATAAATTATTAAATTATTATTTCGGCGTTGGTTTCATTCAAATCGAAGCACTGCTTCCATATGCACAGAGCTGAAAGTAATTCAATTAAAAGGCTTGAATAAAGTAATTCAATTACTTTAATATTATATTTAATTAAAGTAATTGAATTACTTTTAAAATGAACTTAAAGTATTTGGTATTTGAATTACTTTAATCATTCATTCTTCAGCAATTGAATTACTTTCTCGGTAATCGAATTACTTTTTCAGTAATTGAATTCTTTTTGAATAATTGAATTACTTTATTCAAACCTGGTTTATATAATTACCGGTCTGTATAATTATAATATAGCAAAAATAAAAAAAAAGGCAATGAAATTTTTTGAAGTATAAGGTAAGAACTAAGTATACTGTAAATTTCAAATTTTGTTTGAATTTTTGGTTTAAGAATTGAGAAATTGGGTATTGTGTAGGGTATTTATGTTTTCTCTTATTTCCTGCTTAACGTCGCTATTTTCGATTCTCACCTGCTTAGGTCTCTGCTTATGTCTTCCATAAACCTCCGTATTTCATCCATCTCGGAAGGAATCGGTGTATTGTTGTCGTTGTTTCTAGTGGGTGACCTGTTTATTTTCTTACTCCTATTGAAAATATTACCAGGACTTTCTCCTCCACTTATGATATCGTCTATTCTTCTCCTTTTAATGTAATCGTCCAAATTCCCCGCGCTGTTTGATCTTTGGCGTTCTCTGTCTTTCACCTTTTCTATTCCTGAGTCTTTTTTGTCACTCATTTAGTTCTAATTTAGTTGTGTTGTCAATAATTTCCGCTTGTTGGGTTATATATTTCAACTTCTGATTCACCGCTGTATGTTGTGTTGCCTATTCTCTTACTTAATGTACCCGTTCAAACGGTCATTCGGATCAACTCCTCGGAAATTTCCGCTTGATAACCTCAATTTATTCACTAAAAGAACTTTTATTAGAATCCAGATTAACTCTATTACGGTACTATTGGTTTTGTACATGGAAAAATATGCAAAACAATTAATCAGCAAGTGACAATCTGTTACTAAGTTAAAGCTGAGAATGTAGAACAAATGAACACCCTCGTTCACAGAACGGAAACCATAAATTCTTATATATGTCATTCATACCATCCCAACTTGCACTTGCAAACTGCAAGAGTGGAATCTTTGTAACTATACCGTTCTTGACCATATAAGTGTGTAGATGCATTTTTGCTTTATTAAAATATTAAACTATAAACTATTCTTTTATTTAAAATAATCGCTACGCTACCTTTAACCCAATAGGTACCTTCTAATGTCTCCTATCTCTTTTCCTGTCTCCCAGATTCGTGCGCTTTCGCGCACTCACGAAAATATTCGTCATAAGTCATAACTAACCTGTCCACCAATCACAAGATTTCATTTCAAAAATGTAGTCCAATGAGATTTCCATTTAGCGAACATTTAAGTTGTCTAGTGAAAGCGACCAATCACGAGTAATACGCACGAATTACCTATCATTTTCGATAATTTTTCATCCTTACTTTATTTACAATCGTGACACTATTATAATAATAACGAATGGTAACTAGGCAATTGTAAGATTTAATAAACAAAGTCATAACCCACACTTTTTTTATATTAATATGAAACAAATTAATGTAATTTAAAACTAAGCAAATTAATCATCGGGAGATAGTCATGGGAATTTCCCTTTTCTTGGGAGACCCAAGAACGAGACCCAAAAGACTTGGAGACCCAGTGAGGTGATGAGTGATCAGAGGATACTGGGAGTGAGAGGATGGAACCAGATGGCGACTGATAGGAATGCTTGGAGAAAATTGATAAATGACGCGAAGAAACAGAGATTTATGAAAATAGTGTGAGATATTATGAAATATGTATGAGGACTAATCCCCTTCATTTAAATGAAAATGGATTTTGTAAGTTCCTTGAGAACAGCTGTATTCCAAATGGAATGTAATATATTATTCTTGGGACATTTGAAGGTGGGGACGTTGAAGCGCGAGTTGTAGTAGCAGTAGTAGTACTCCAGTAGTACTGGAGTAGGGTTTATTTGTGTAGGGTTCAAAGGAGTGAGGTTCGGAATGTTAGTGACTGTTGGAATGGATTTGTTTTCAGGTTTTCAGGTAAGGTCCTTGGAGGACGTGGTTTTGCTTTTTTTGTTGCTGGAATTCTGTATCTGAGGTTAAGGTGGTTTCTTCAAAGATTGCGGTTGTTTTTGTTCTGGGTTTCGGACTATGATGATTTTCTTCGAAGGTAGACTGTCGGGTGACGCGCTTGGTGTGGTTAATTTTCGCTCTTGTTTGGGAGGCTATTTCTTCTACTTCAGAAGGTGATTCATATTCTGACGAGGATTCGTCGCTCGATTGGATACTACGAATTTTTATTTTTGTCGGTGCATTTTTCTTCCCCATTCTAGGATTCGATTTTGTTAAATTTTGCAAAAAACTGTTCGGAATTTTGTTGTTTTCTAAAACGTGTTCTAAAATTTATAAATATATTATAATATCGTCGTACGGACTGACGGAACGTTAATTTATAAGTAAAAGGTGCTGCCACTAGGTAGCGACCAAGTTTAGCCTGTATGTTATAACGAGGGGTTCAAACTCTAAATTACACATGGCCGAATGATTCACAGCTGAATGATTCAAAATAATATATAAAATAATAAGCATTATATGATTAGAATTATTAGCTCTTGAAAATTTATATAAATATAATATCAGTAATGAGCTAAGTTAACAATAAATCAAACTAATATTTTCGAGCTTTCGAGAGTGGATACTCTCTTTATCAAGATATATTAATAATAAAAAATTATACATAGTTACGGTAAAAGTGATGTATTGACATTTATCCGATAACTTGATCAGAATCTTAAATAAAGTTAAATGAAAAGTTAAATGAATTAAAAATTCTAATAAGTTATCGTGGGTTAAGAAAAACCAGTGGTAAAAACTTAACCCCAATACATGGAGAAGAAATTATATTAATAAAGGACTATAAATATTGCTAAGTCCCTCGATGTCAGTTTTCCTGTTCATGGTGTTTTTTTCTTTTTTAATTTCTATCATCTCGTGTAATATTCTGTCCCTATATGTTGTTACTGTCTTAATAATTTTTGTGTTTTTGAAGTCCATATTATGTCCGTCTTCAAGGATATGTTTTGCGACTGCGGTAGATTCGGGTTTATTACATCTAATAGAAGAAATATGACCGCTGATCCTTTTCTTAAGCCATTGATTTGTTTGCCCAATGTAAACTAAATTGCAATCATTGCAGGACATTTTATAAATAACTCCAGATCTTTTTTCTTGCGGAATGGGGTCCTTAAGTTTTGAGTAATGCAAGCCTAGGTTATTTGGAGATCTAAAACAAATGTTGATGTTAAACGGTTTAAGAATATATTTGATTTTCTCGCTAAGACCATTCACGTAAGGGATAGAAGAAAAGTATATTTTGGTGTCTTTTGTGGTATAATTACAATTATATAATTTATGAACCCGGTCTTTGATTAATTTATTTATAAGAGATTTTGGATAGTTATTTCTGATAAGTGTTTCTTTGGCAATTTTTAAAGTTTCCCTTCTGTAGTTCCCGTGTGTTAATTTAATGGCTCGATCTATTAACCCAATAGCGGTACCTATTTTATGACTTTGGTGGTGATATGAGTTGTAGTTTAAATATCTCCCTGACCATGTTGTTTTTTGTGTCCATTTATATTGAAGAGTGTTGTTGTGTCTTATGATTTCAATGTCTAAAAACGTTATTTTGTTGTTAATTTCTTTCTCTAGAGTGAATTCTAGTCTGTGATGGAAACCGTTAAAATGTTCGATAATATAATCTAATTTGTCTTTAGGTATAGCAGTGAAAATGTCGTCGACATATCTTTTAAAGAATGGAAGACTAAAAGGAAGTGTTAAAATCCGGTCGTTTTCCAGAGTTTCCATAACTAAATTGGCTACAGTTGCAGAAATCGGACTTCCCATTGCCGTACCGAAGATTTGTTGGTAAAGATGCCCATCGTATTTAAAATAAGTCGTTTCTAAACATAATTTTAAGGCCTTTAGAAATTTAATTTTTGGTATATTGGTATGAATTTGGATTTCATCCCATTTATCTTCAACAGCTTTGGTGGCCAGTTCTAAAGGTATATTTGTGAATAATGACTTAACATCCAATGAGACCAGAATATAATCATCGGGAATAGTAAATGTTTTAATTTCTTCTACAAATGTCCACGAATCTTTAGTATGGTATGATGTTTTACCTAAAATATTAGAAATTATTTTTGATAGAAATTTTGCAAGTTTATAAGTTGGTGAATTATTGCTTGCGACTATAGGTCTTAAGGGTGTTCCATTTTTATGTACTTTAGGAAGGCCGTATATTCTTGGAGGTATGGCATTCCCTATTTTTAATGAATATTGAAGGGAATCATCAATGTACTTATGTTTAATCCAATCTGAAACAATTTGATTATTTTTAATTTGAAGATTATTGGTGGGATCTTTAGTAATGGTTTTGTAGGTAGTAACATCATTAACTAAAAGATTCATTTTTTGTGTGTAATCTTTTTTATCCATAAGTACTGTTGAATTTCCCTTGTCCGCTCGGATAATAACTATGTTAGGATTTTCTTTGATAAATTTAGTAAGTTTAATGGAGTCCTTAAAGTTGAAAGAATTTCCATTATTTTGTTTTTGATTCCTAAAAGTTTTGATGGTGTTGGTAAGATTCATTCTAACTAGGTTTTTTGTGTCTTGATCCAGAGTTCTTACAGCGTTTTCTACTCCTACAATAATTTCTTCAGTAGGAAAATTTTTGTAGGTGTAAGGTAATGCAAATTTTTGTCCTAATTGGAGAGTTCTTTTAATTTCATTAGGTATTTGGACATTTGTAAGATTAGTTATCCATTTCTCTTCAACATTAGTAGGTTGTAATAAAATTTTGGATCTGTTGAGTAAGATTGAAAATTTATTAATAAGTTTATATTTATTTTTATTAAAAATATTATTATATCTGTTTTCCTGTGAGTCGAAAAAGTTATTAAATACTTGTTCTGGTAACCAAAATGTTAGTTTTTGTTTAAGAAATAAATATTTTCCATTAATATATGTAATTTCTCTAATGCATATAGATATTTTTTCTTTAATTATATTTTTGTAAAATGTGTCGATAATCTTATCAATATTATTAGATCCACATAGATTATTACGGTAATTGATTTGATTTATTGTTAACTTAGCTCATTACTGATATTATATTTATATAAGCATTATATGTGTAAATGAGGTAAACATAGTTATGTTCTGTTCGAATAATGATTTATTATCAAGTACACATATACGATGTCATATAATTAATTGATGTGTCGATATCAGTAACGTGAACACGTCTGTATCACACGAGCTTTAAAAACAGGTAATTTTAAGCGATTAAAGAAGAAGTATATACTTGACTAAGAGTGGTATAGTGTTTAGTGAGTTGGGGAGACCGGAGATAATATCAAAGTTACTGAGTAAGTGCAAATAAAGTGCAAATAAAGAAAAATTTTGTAAGAGGTTAGAATTGATAACAACAATAAATTATCGTATAAGTGACAGTTGGGTTGCCTAAATAGAATTTCGCATGAACAAGATAGTTAAAAATTTGAAAAGTACTCAAATAGGACCACAGCTTTCGAGGGGTTGACCCGAGTTGCAGTCCTAAACGGGATGAGTAACACGTCACAATACGATAGCGATATCGAAACCTACAGAAAACGAGGCGCTGAGTCGAGATTTTTAACAGAAGTAAAAGGACACCCAGAACACCAAAAAAAGAAACGAAAGAGAGTAAAATGGAAGAACTGACCAAAATGATTAAAGAACTGATGAGTGAAGTGAAGGAAATTAGAAGCGGCCAACGGGTATATGAGCAAGAGATCAATAAGTTAAAACTAGAAAACAATAATCTAAAGGTACGTGTTGTAGCTGTAGAAACCAAAATAATTCAGGTAGAGGGTAAAGAAAGGAAAGCAAATATAGTAATAAAGGGAGTAACGATGAACGAAAGGAAACTCAAGCAAGAAACCGAAGAATTCCTAAAGAACGAGATCGGGGTAGATATTGTCTTGAGATCAGTTGAAGTAATAAAGACAAAAACTGCACAAACTATTGTAGTGGCCAAAATGAACAACTGGCAAGATAAAATGGAAGTGATGAAAAACAAAAATAAATTGAGAGGCACAAGAAAGTTTATCGAAGATGATTTGTCTGTGGAGGAGAGAAAGATACAGGCCAGGTTAAGGATGATCGCAAAAACAGAAAGAGGAAAGGGAAATGCTGCCAAGGTGGGTTATCGAAAAGTATATATTAACGGCGAGCGATGGGATTGGGAGCAGCACTCTGAGGAAATTGTGAAGTATGCGGGTGCTCCGGAAAGACCAAAAAACTAAATGTAAACCTAGGAAACGAAGATTTAACGAAAAATGCGAGAAAACGGACAAACGAGATTGGATTACGTACATGGAAACTGGCGACTTGGAACATAAGAGGGATAAATGGTAAAGAACAGGAATTAGTTGAGGAATTTATTAAATGCGATTTAGAAATACTAGCAGTAACCGAAACAAAAAAGAAAGGAAGTGGATTAGTAGACATGGGCAAAGATTTGATAATGATATACAGCGGGGTTAAAACAACAGAAAGAGCAGAGCGGGAGTGGGTTGTATAATTGGGGGAGAAAACAGGATATTAATAAAAACGTGGAAATTTGTTTCAGAAAGAATATTAACGGTGACATTACAGAAAGAACATCAAATTACCGTAATAGTAGTATATGGACCAAGCGAGGACGCCCGAAAAGTCGAAAAGGAAAAATTTTGGGAAGAATTTCAGTTGACAGTTGAGAGTGCGGCAGGTACAATTTATATAAGGTGACTTCAACGCCCGAATAGGAAACAAAATCGAAGGAACCAATAAAGTAATGGGTCCGTTTGGTGAAGACACTCTAAATAAAAATGGTGAAAGATTAATTGATTATTGCGTTGTGAATAACCTGGTGATCGGCAATTCGCTCTACAAACACAAAGAAATACATAAGTATACAAGAGAGGAACCAAGTAGAAAAGAAAAATCTATTATAGACTATATAATAGTCTATAAATAATAACAGAGAAGGTAAACAAGAAAAATTTAATAGATGTCACAGTTCATAGAGGGGCTGAAATTGGCAGTGACCACTATTTGGTGGTAGCAAAAATAAAATGCAACACACACATTGATCAAAAGAGGGAGAAGTCGCAAAAGGTAAAAAGCAGAGAAATAGTGAAAGATTACAGACTAAGAGATCCAGAAATAAAACATAAATATCAGACTATTGTAGAATGCGGAATGGATGAATTGAGCCACATACAAGTTAATCAACTTGAAGATATATGGAGGAGATTTAAGGAAATATTATTGGAAGCAACAAGGGAAGCATGTGGCATTACTAGAGTACAAAACGGTAAAAAACAAACAGCATGGTGGAGTCACGCGATCAATAGTATATTACATGCCGAGGTGGAAAATGCTTCATTACAGCCGAGCGATAGTTAGTTGACTGAGGCGCGAAGCGCCGAAGTCAACTATAAGCGCGACGCTGGAATGAAGCTTGACACCGAGGTATGTATACTATTTTATTCACAATCAGATGGTAAATAACAAATAATTAAAATTTGTATTAAATTATACGCTGCTTTTCACTTTATTTCATTTTTGAAAAGACAAAATAGTTTATCAAGTTGGTATAAAAAATAAGCAAATTGCTGTTTATGTCAAACAAAATGATGGTAAATATTTGAAATTGTACTTTAATTATTCGGGCTAAATTAACAATATTGTTATAAAACTTACATTTTTAAAGTAACTAAAATAAAATTAGAATAGTTAGCTTGCACTAAATTTGCACTTGACATTTGACATAATCTTAATTAATTTGACGCACATTATTTGTTAGTTTCTTTTCTTGCCATCATGCGACTTTGCAGGTCGGGAAGTGATCACTTCCCGACCTGAGGTAGGTTGGGAAGTAAAACAAAATAGCTCTGATTGGTTGGCAAGTTAAAGTAAACAATAAACTGCTTCCCAACTTTTTAAAAATCAGGAATGTATCGATTACTAACCGATTGTGAATAAAGAAGAAGTAAAAAAGAAAAAACTAAAATGGAAAAGATACCTAACACAAAAAACGGAATTGTCGTATGAAGAATATAAGGAGCAAAGAATAAAAACTAAAGTAATGATAATCGATGCAAAGAGGAGAGCTTGGGAGGAGTTTGGAAAGAAAATGGAAAAGAATAAAAATGAGAATCAAAAACTGTTCTACAAAATATTGAAAAGCTTAAGAAGAAATAAACAGGTTACTCTAAAACAGATTAAAGATAGACAAGGGGAAATAATACGGGAAGAGAAGGAAATAATGAGCAGATGGAAGGAATACTTCGAAGAATTACTGGAATCAAATAGACAACATCAAGATAATAATGACCAGGAACTGCGAGAAGTAACGGTAGACGACGAAATCACGATGGAAGAAATATTGATGGCGTTAAGAAAACTGAAATTAGGAAAAGCAGCGGGACATGATGGAATTAAACCCGAAATGATAAAATATATGGGCGAAAACGGTATGAAGGTGTTAAAATAGTATTTTTTCTATTTTGCGTCTAAAACAAAGTTATTTCGAAACCCAGTCGCGTATCGAAATGGACAATATTTCGAAACGCAATTTTTTGTTTTAAAGGGTTGGTAACTAAACGTCAGTGAAAATTAAAACTAATGTTGTCACTATATTATAATATTATAAACCTATAAATTGATGTAAAGTAATGTTAATTGTCAATAAAATAATTAATAATAATAAAGAAAATTGTAAACTGCAAGTATAATTTCGTTTATTTAAACTTTTATGCGATCTCCTAACCTGAAAATTTTTTGTTACCAACTATCACAAAAATACAAAAAAAATTCAAATTAACTATTATTTAATAAAATGCACATTTTAAATATTTTTAGGGCTTATAAAGTTCAAAATAGAAAAAATAGTATAAGAAACTCGTTTTATAAGACGTTTTATCGCACTTATCCTTTAGAAAACTCCCCGCTACGCGGCTCGTTTTCTAAACGGATTGCGTGCGTTAAAAACGCCACTTATAAAACTAGTTTCTTAATATACTATTATGTAATAAGTACGCAAAACATGGTTTTGGCGGACGAATCGTAATTTTCCGGACGAGGCGCTAGCCGAGTCCGTAACATGAAGATGAGTCTGCCAAAACCATTTGCGTACGTGTTGCATACGACGTTTTTTAGTATTAGCTCCGCAAAAAATCATTTTTTAAAGTAAAATATTATTAATTTTAAATTGACATCAATGCGGTAGTATATTAGAAGGCTTTGCGAAAATATTCATAGCAACAGATTTATTTATTAACGACGCGTTTGTTTACTCAAAAATATTAGTGCGTGGGTTTTTGTTTAAAATTTGCGTTATATTATTATTTGCAATTATAAGTATAATTTAAAAGTTATCCTATTGTGAAAAATGAGTGCTATTATGTGATGGAAGCATTCCAGAATTAATAACGGAAAGAGCAAAGAATATTGTTTTAGATTTGCTGCCAAAAAAATCTCGTAGCCAATACTAAAAGGAATATCAAATATTTCAAAGCTGGAATAAAGAAAACAGCATTACTGCCGTAAATGAAGATGTAATGCTGACGTATCTTCATGAAAAGTCAAAAACTTTGAAAGCATCGACTTTGTGGTCAAAATTTTCAATGCTCAAAGCTACTCTTTTGGTTAAAGAAAATTTAAACATTGAAAATTATTCAAAAGTGACAGCGTTTTTAAAAAGGCAATCCGTGGGATATGAAGCTAAAAAATCTAAAGTCTTTTCAAGAGAGGAAATTAACAACTTTTTGAAAGAGACTCCAGACGAGACATATTTAATGGTTAAAGTGGCTCTTCTTATTGGCATTTGCGGTGCTTGCAGAAGAGAAGAACTGCATTCTCTGAAACTACCAGACATTGTGGATACCGGCAATTCGTTGATTATCACTCTGTAGTTGCGGAAGGTGAAGCTGTGAAACCTTTAAAATTGTTTCATAAATATGCAAGTTTTCGGCCAGATGATGTGAAGCACAATTATTTTTTCATACTTTTCATATTTTTTCAATCATACCGTAATCAAAAGTGCACAATTCAACGTGTGGGAATTCATACATTTGGAGGAATGCCTAGAATGGTAGCCGAGTACCTAAAGTTGTCCAATCCTGAACTTTATACAGGGCATTGTTTTAGACGCACATCTGCAACGCTTGTTGCTGACGCAGGTGCCGAATTAATCACCTTAAAACGACATGGAGGATGGAAGTGCACAGCTGTAGTAGAAGGCTATATTGAAGAATCTTTAGAAAAAAAACGAAAGGTTTTTAAATATTACATGTTTAATCACATTTTTAATGTTTAATATTTGACCGATAGGTATCAAAATTAATTTTAGGACAGGAACAAGGCGAATCATCGTCTAGATCTACCATGACTATTACTGAAGAACTCGTTATAAGTCAAAAAGGAGCTAAAGCTTCAACATCTTCTTTGGAAAATGTTGTATTTTCAGATAATAGTTTTTAAATATGCCACAAACTGTAATTTTTATTTTCATATTTCCAAATAGTGTTTTTTGTTTTAATTTATTTTTTATATTTGTGTATAATTATAATAATATGTATATATGATGAATAATAGTACATTATACATTAAGGGAGAGAAACGCAATATTATTCACTAGGTGCAAGTTTGTAGCCAGAGGGCGAAGCCCGAGGGCTACAATGCACCGAGAGAATAATGGTGTTCTCTCCCTATTTTTTACACGCCCGAAGCCAAGAAGTAAATAAAAAACTAATTTATAAATCATGACAGAGAATTGCAATTATTTTATTTAGTAGCCTTTGAATTGTAATATAATTAATACTATGACAACAAACAAAATTGTGTAAACAAACTTAGTTTCAAAATGCAAGAACCACAAGAAATTATTGATGCTGCTAGTGTTGCGGTCTCCGAATTATTACCACCGAAATCAAAGAAATTGTATGATATTGCATATAATCGTTTAAGAGAGTGGTGCACGGAAAAAAAAGTAAAAACATATTCCGAGAACGTTATGTTGGCTTATTTTGCAGAAAAGGCAAAAGTGTACAAATCCTCTACATTATGGGCGCAATATTCAATGATACGAGCGTGCATGGTGATTTATGATAATATAGACATAAGCAAGTATGCACAACTAATTGCATTTTTAAAACGAAAATCTGATGGGTATCATGGAAAGAAATCAAAAGTTCTGTCACGAGAACTAATTGATTGTTTTTTATTAAAGGCAAATGATAATGAATATTTAATGATTAAGGTAATATATTGCATTATTTAAGTAGATCTTATTATGTATTTACAGTTTCTATACATTTTAGGTAGCATTGATTCTGGGTATTGCAGGCGCATGTCGCTCAGAAGAATTGACAAACGTAACACTTGATGATATTGAAGATGTTGGAACATCATTAATAATAACCGTGCCAAAAACAAAGACTAAAATATCTCGAGTCTTTGTGGTTACCAATAATACAGGGACCATAGATATACTTAATTTATACCGCAAATACGCTGTATTACGTCCCACTCACATTAATCATCGTCGCTTCTTCATATTTTATAAAGCAGGAAAATGCACTACACAGCCAGTCGGAAAAAATAAATTTGGAAAAATACCATTCTTGATTGCTACTTACTTAAACTTACCAAATCCAACCTCTTACACCGGCCATTGTCTACGCAGATCCTCTGCAACACTGTTGGCAGACGCAGGTGCGGACATTACGACAATAAAACGTCACGGGGGTTGGAAGTCAACTGCAGTTTGTGAAGGCTACATTGAAGATTCGGTAGAAAATAAAAGAAATATTGCAAACCAATTACTACAACCTGCAGGAACGAGCAAAAACAATGGACTGTTGCTTATTATAGCTTATTATTGCTTATTATTATATACTTAGGAAGATATGCCGGTGAGAAGAGTGTGGCAATCGAAGACAAAGAGAAGAGGAAAGAGGGGCAGACCACCAAAAACATGGAATGATCACATGGGACAGATATTGAAAGAGAGGGGAACAGCGTGGAGAGAGGCAGAAAAGGCAGCTTTGAATAGAAAAGAATGGCAAAAATTCGTTAACAACTCCAATTGAGAAAGAAATAAACTACCTCAACACCTTCGGGTAAATGAGGAATTCTGATTTTGATTGATTGATTGATAATTAATTGAGTCTTGCTTTATGATATAATATGTATTTTCCTCTTCTAAATAAGTTAAAATTAATAAGAAATTAAAGACCACAACAGTTTGACCAAATCACCCGACCGAATCACCCGAGGGCTGCTTACCAATTGGATTTTGTCGAAAACCGCTGTGAAATTTATTATCTCGATCCAACATCTGGATTCGCCATTTTGAACCTGTAAAATCACCTCGAGGATTCGTTTCTGTTTTCTGTTCATCGAGAGGAACCGTTCCACGTTCGAATTCGATTGCTTACACCTATATATCGAAGAACCGTAATTTAGTATCTCCAACTTTATATTACTTGAATTTTGTGCATGCTAGTCTGCTGGGGTAGCTTTGTTTTTTCCAAAGAACCACAGTGGCAATTTGGTGTGCGTTAATCATATTTCTCAAGTTAACTTCTTTTCAGAACTTCGTATTCAACAACCGATATACAGGAGGAGTCGAAACAGCTGTGGAGATCCGACTAAGTCATTTCCTTTTTTTGTAGTAGTAACTACTGTAGAAGTAACCTGGGGTAAGTTGACTTACGAGTTTATGTTAATGCAACCGATTGTTAAATTTACTGTACGCTTATATCATTTGGTCACATTGTATGTGACATTGGCCCTCAGCATTCGCTTTCAAGCTTCAGTACAGCAGGTCTTATAATTAGCTTTGATTGTAATTCCTCTATTGCAATAAGCTACTGCATGAAACTTTCTGAATTACTCATAATAAGTAATATTCCAACTATCGCAATAATTGTAGTTATTTGTGTTGCCTATCTACAACTGAAATATTTGTGTATTATAATTCTTATTGTAAAACATATATCGTTACCAATAACTTACTTCTGTTCTATTCATCTAAATTTCACTTTCCTATTGTTGAATAAATCTCTTTATCTGCATCTTTGTTGTTTTATTCAACGATTGACGCCGATTTTTCAGATTTTTTACGATTTCGTATCTACTTTATACTCACGATACAAAGAAAACTCAAGAATCCACGACCTGAGAGAGTGCTTTTGTCTACGACAAAGACGCTAGCTGTCGCGTACCAACCACCTACGAACAACACAAAGAGCTGTGTAACACTAAGTGTGGTTCATCACTTCTATTATCACACGAAGTGCGTAACAATGGTTATAGAAGAACACCCCATCCCAAAAGCTGAGCACCTGTTTAATCAAATGAAAGGTGCAAAATTTTTTTGTCACTTAGACATCACTGACGCGTATACACACCTACCTGTTAACGAAGAATTTCGCCACGCATTAACCCTTAATACACCAACCCACAGACTAGTTCGACCAACACGTGCAGTTTATGGAGCTGCAAACATTCCCGCAATCTGGCAACGACGTATGGAAACCGTTCTTCGAGGACTCCGAAATGTTAGAAACTTTTTCGACGATGTACTGATTTTTGCAAACAATTTTGATGACCTCATGGTCGCTTTGGAAGCCACCCTAATGCCCGGTTTCTTCTTGAGATATCTATCGGATAAGTATAAGTAAAAGTATAACCAATCAAATTAATCAAGTGACCAATCAGAAAACCGCAATTCAAATTCAAATTAGCAAATCAAAACTTTGATTGGTTATACTTATACTTAAACTTATCCAGTAGATATCTCAAAGTGAAGAAATCGGGCATAAATCGCATGCAAATGCCTGGTCTTAAACTAAATCGCTCAAAATGTGGTTTTGGTACCTCATCCGTTGAATTTTTAGGTCACAAGATAGATTATCAAGGCATACACCAATCTGACAAGCATATTGAAGCAATCCGTGATGCACCCAAACCCTCTACACCAAAAGAACTACAGCTATTTTTGGGGAAAGCCACTTTCTATAACTCGTTTAATAACCATTCGAGTGGACACCTAACACAGAGACATTTTTTGGAAATGTGGATTTTCCGCTTCTGGGTCCCCAAAATATCTAAATTCATCAAAATCTCAATTTTATTTTCTGCACGATTATTAACCTCGGGTCATATTTTACTCATTTCGGACGAATCAGAGAGTCGCATTTGGAGCTGTCTGAGCGGAGACAAATGCTTGTGCACATCTGCCTTAGGGCAATATTAGAATATTTCCCAAGGGCAATATTTCGCAATGGCAATATTCGAATATTGGTCTTGGACGGTCTTCGAAAGTGTCTTATAAATATAGTTTCGGGCGGAGACGTTCCAGCTCCCGAAATTTAAATTTTGTCTAAAAATGTCAAACAAACGCTAAGTCACGTGCTCTCTAGTGTAATCGAAACACTAATATTAAAATATACTACTCTCATTTTGTATATATGCTACACTTTATCCCAACTCGTGCGCACTAGCTACTTTGGTTATTTAAATTTTTTTTGTCTATCTTCAAGACTTTTTGAGCTGTTTTATTTCTACAACTTGCTTCTAAATTTAGTTGTTTGTTATATTTTCACATTCATACGTAATTCGATTTCGCCCTTTGGGCACCAATATAATTCGCATGCGTAAAATTTTGCTACATTTTAATAAAACTTTTTCATTTTCGGATTAAAAATTTTCTGTTACATTTTAAGTTATCCTAAATAATACCTGATTGAATGTCAATGTTAAAAGATGCTTTTATTTTGTGTATTTCGGGTTTTTAAATTTTTGCTTCTCGGTAGTCGATCGTGCTATTCCAGCTTTCCTTTTTCTTTTAATAGGTTTCTCCCTTCACCACAATATAAATGTCACTGTCAAAGTTTTGCGGGTTACGTTTAACAATGAAATCCTAACCTAATTTAGGTTAATTTAATCCAGATTGCAGATGGGGCTAATTATTAAAACTTGACAAAAATCTGACATAATAAAAATAATTTAAAATATATAGCAAATTTTTTATTCTCGATTAATAATCTTGAAAACAGCCCTCGAGCGCAAAAAATATCTCGAGTATTTACCTTCGACCAGGCTTCTCGTCTGCTTTCCCTCGGGCTACGCCCTCGCGAAAGCAATACTCAAGGCCTGTCCTCAGGAAATACTCGAATATTTTTCGCACCCTAGGGCTGTTACATACGATTACAATACTTTCTCAGACTTCGTATGATAAAGTAATAGCTATTTACAGTCGTGCTGCAGAAAGTTGAACATTGCGGTTGAGTAAGCGATATATCAAAACGAGAGATTAGCGAGTTCTGATAGCTTACGAAACCGCAATGGAACTTTCTGAGCGAGTCACTGTATCTAGCTTTACGTTCAAGACAGGTCCTTTCCAAAATAAAAACATAAATTGGTAACAAAAATTATGCTTTAATTTAAAATGCGACATAACGGAAGTAAATAATACTCTTAACTATTAGCTTGTGATACAAAATTGCACATGCACTTCAGTAGCTTTCTAGACATACAATAACTCGAACCCACTATATGTACGCCACCATTGCTGCTTATGTGCAAGAATTTTCCGAACACCGCTGCAAAATATCATTTTCGAGCGATAAAAACTACCTGATATGCTATACTTTCTATAGTCGTGACCGTAAAATTTTTTTTTTATTTACGAAAATTTTTTTTTTGCTTTTCCGTGTACCGATTTTAACCAAAATCTAATCAGCTCTAAGTCTCAATATTTATGTACTAAATACAAAATTTTGTTAAAAAATTTCTATTACTTCTTGAGGTAGAGCGCACACAAAATTTAACCACATACATACATCCATACATACAGACATTTTTTGGAAATGACGATTTTCCGCTTCTGGGACCCTAAAATGTCTAAATTCATCAAAATCTCAACTTTTTTTTCTGCACGATTACAATACTTTCCCAGACTTCGTATGATAAAGTAAAAAACCTAGGTAAATAATGAACATATTCATACAGTGCCACCAAGCTAAGAAAAACCCCGGAAAATATGTGAACTAATTTGATAAAAATTTGAATGAACAAATGAACATCGAGTTATTTCTCAAGTACATTCTGTTGTAAAAGTTACAAATCATTGTGTGTCAACTGTCAAATGTCATTGTGCTGGTTTTTTGTCTTGTTCGTTTACGTGTAAATTCATATTTGAGCTTTATTGTCTACAGAAAAGTGTTCTTTTTAGAAGAAATCTTCATAGCTATATTTAATAAGAATCAATTTAATTAAACATTATTTGGTAAGTACTTTTTTAGGTTGGATTGCACTTTAATTTTCTTTTTACGTGTACATATTTAAATACACCAGCGCCTGTCACGCCCCTTCAGAGCCTTTCTTAGTGTGGTCGAACTGTAGTTAAGAAATACGATATTGGGTATAACGGACACTAAAAACTATAAAGTTATTTAGTCGACGTTTCGAAAGTGTTTATTCTTTTATCCTCAAGACTGTAAGGAAAACATAATTATAACATCGACGAAATAATAAATAACCTTATAGTTTTATTGTGTCCGTTATACCCAATATCATATTTCTTAATTCAATACATCGGACGAGAATTTTATTTAGATATTAGTTGTATTCTTTTCACCTATTTTAACTGAGTTTGTACTGAGATACTCAGGTACTCAGTTAAATGGGTGTTCTTTTTACCGTTTCGACAGATGTGCTGTGCCGTGCCGAACTGAGTTTTAACTGAGTAAATCACCTCCCACCCTAACCCAACTGATCTTGCTGTTTCGAAGTGTTACAACTGAGTACGAACTGAGTTAAATTGGGAAATAGCCCGGATTGGTCGGTTTGAAAAGGTTATCGCCCCATCTTTCAGTATGGTTTTTGTTAATTTTTAGGTTAAATTGTGACACATGTGTAGTTGACATTTAGTAAACATTTCATCAACAGTCCGTTTCATAATTTTCTTGAAGTCCGTTACACCAATCAATTATTTTTGGTAATTTATTAATTTAATATATTTAAAAGTGATTATTGCAGGTAAAAAACGGTGATTTATTAGTTTAATATACGTATAATTTTTTGTAGAAAGACATGAAAACTGAAAAACGTGTTGTGTGGACCCACGAGGAAACGCTAGCTCTAATTGCTAGCGTGGAAGTGTATAAAGACCACTTGAATCACGTTACCAAACGTCGCCGAGTGTGGAATAACGTCAGCAACGACTTGCTTAGCCAAGAATATGTTTTCTCAGGCGACAGTTGTAAGAAAAAGTGGCTAAATTTGGTGAGAACTTACAAATCATGTAAAGACATCAAAGGTAAAACGGGTAGGGGGCCCACTCGTTTCGTTTTTTTTTGAAAAAATGGACGAAATCCTTGGAATGGAACCAAATTTCTCTTCGCCACATTCAATTAATGTTGGCGAAGCATCGACATCGTTGATTATAGCATCAACATGTTCGATAGACGAGGAGGCGATGTTATCGTTACCCTCTATTCAAGAGGAAAACATAGTAACAGAGAATGTTTTTGAAGAGGAACCGCCGCCGCCAGTTGAATTTATCACCCCGGTTGTCACACCAAATAGACGACAAAAGAAGTACAGTAACACAAAATTGTGGCACGAATTGAATGACTTAAAAAAAAATTTAAAAGAAAAGAACGAATTCCAACAAAAAAAATTTATTATTATTATTACAGTTATTACAGCGAAAGCTTGAGCTAGATGAGCAACAACACATTTTACTACAAATTCAATGTCTTTGTGCTCGAAGTAACGTAGCCTCCTAAATCTTCCTTTCAGAAGTCCGTAAGCATTTTCAACTACTATTCTTGTAGAAGAATGTTTGAAATTAAAAATCTTCTGTTCGGGTGTTAAATTCCCGTTGTCTTTAAAAGGTGTTACCAACCAGTTAAAGGTAGTGGGATATGCAGAATCTCCTAACAAAAATCGATTATGGAACTGTAAAGTACCATCTGTGGCTTTACGGTATAAAGCGGATCGTTTGAGTACACGGGCATCATGCAAACTAACTGGTTCCCCACAAAATACGTCAATAAATCTTTTATTGTTATCGACAACACCCTGAATTATAACACTGTGTGTACCTTTACGATTGCAGTACGCATGTTGATTAGCACTCTTTCTATTAATAAGGATATGCGAACCGTCAATGCAACCCACTACATGTTTAATTCCCTGCTTTTTTGCAAATTCCTTCTCAATTTTGGTAGCCTCTTCATCACTAGGCCATTTGATGACAGTAGCACTTATACTAACTAAGTAATCAATTACTTTTCGTATAATTTTCCAAGCTGCACTTTCAGTAACATCAAAACGATCACTTATTTGTCTATAAGTTTCTTGATTGGAAAGATACCAAAGCGTCATGAGAAATGCTTTTCTTGCAGACACCTTCTTACGACCAGATGAATGCGTAGGTAAAATATTAGCATTTTCCAGATTATCTGAAAATAATCATTAAATTAATAATAAATTACATAGGTACTAGGCTAGACAATTACTTATGCACACATTTGATGTAGTTCTACTAAGTCGAAAGTGTTTTCGAAATTCATTGTCACTGTATTCTTCGATAACTTCTTCAAATTTTTGAACACGAATACGTTTTGTTCGAGGTGCAATATCTAAATCATCTTCATCGCTTGAGTCGCTGTTAAACCAACTGAAATCAGAAGAGTGTTCATCAAAAGCGAGTTTCTGAAAATTATATTATGTGTAATAAATATTTGACGTTTTTAGTTTACTAGTAGGTATTTATTACAAAAATGTAATTAAACTTGTCACTTACTGCAATTGTTGGAGTATTTATTACGGTATAAAGCGGATCGTTTGAGTACACGGGCATCATGCAAACTACCTGGTTCCCCACAAAATACTGGAGGTACATTTTCACCCATCTTGGTTTTAATTATTGTATTTATATTAATCAATTTTTCACCGGTTTCAATAAATTTCTATTTCGTTTTTGTGGAGGTTATGTTGACATTATATAGTAAACATTGGAAAATATAATTTGGTTGGTAAGTAATTTTTGTATCAAGGGTTGGTAGTGTATTTTTGTTGTTCTTTTCACCTTATGTTTTTCTCACTTTGACTCAGTTAATACCTGATCGGCTCAGCTCACTTCGTCTCAGTTGTGTAACTGAGATGGAAATAAAATAGGTGAAAAGAATACAACTATTCATAATTTTCTATAGTGTGCCGACTATTTAAGACAAATTTGGTTAAAAACGATTTTGTATAACCACGAGATGCTATTGAATTGCACAAAAAATCGTTTTTCTCCAACCGTATTAAAAGCAGTACATTAATATAAAAATGCGAAAATTGCTAAGCAACACTTTTTTTACGTGCATTAAAATGACTTTTTTCCACTACTAGTCATATAAACTAGCATTATAACTTAGGTCAGTCGCGTGTGAAGTGACTCATTTTAGACTAGTGTTTAATAAATTTTTCATTATACACCAGTGGTTAATAATGAACATATTGTTATTTTTCTATAGTTTAACAACTATTTATAAGACAAATTTTGATAAAAAACGATTTTGTATAACCAGGAGATGGTATTTAATTGCATTTAAACTAGTCAAAACGCTTTTTTAATAGAATAATTTCATTTTAAATATTTTTAAAAAACTCGAATTAATTATGACAGAAGCGAAAGCGCCACCCTTGTTAATTTGAGAAACCACGATCGCGCCTTCTAAAGATTTTTAATACGAATTAGACGTTTATAAGTAAATTTTTTTGCGCGCGATCGATTTGAAATTTTGCTTATGCATTCCTATCGATAATTTACCAGGGGTGTAGTACGAGTCGAAGGAAGGGGAGATTTTTTGCTCAGTTTTTTGATATCTAGCGCCGTTATTGAGTTATTACGAATTCAAGTAATAAGTCAAATAAACAAAACTGTCATTTGATATAAATATTTTAAATTTAAAAATCTTTTAATAAAAAGTTTTAAAAAATGCTAATAAATCTAGTAGTGGAAAAACTCGTATATAAACCACGGTTGTGAAGTCCATTATAGCCTACGCGAGTTACGTACACAGTTATGCATCTCTTGTAAGGTGATAATTCTTTAGTGATAACAGGTCAAGTATAATAATATCTTGCTTAGATAAGTATAATAACTTTATATATAATTGTAAAATTAACTTTAGTTCTTAGTCTTGTATTTTTACTCATGTTAAAATTAACATTGCGTTAACGACCATTTAAAATTATATGTACTCCAACAAATTGTAGTGTTGTAAAATAAATGCATTTTTTTTGTTAAACTAAGCCTATGACTTATTTAACTCGCGCCTTATATTCCGAGGTGCGAAGCACCTCAGGTCTTGACGCTATGGCTATAATGATAGTCTTCACAACCTTGGCCTATAATATACTATTGTATGACCAGGAGATGGTATTTAATTGCAATTAAACTATTCAAAACGCTTTTTTAATAGATTAATTTCATTTTAAATATTTTTTAAAAACTCGAATTAATTATGACAGAAGCGAAAGCGCCACCCCTTGTTAATTTGAGATACCACGATCGCGCCATCTAAAGATTTTTAATACGAATTAGACGTTTATAAGTAATTATTTATTTAAAAATATACAATACTTCGTTATATATTTTCTTTTAATTACTTAGACGACATGTTTCGAATATAGATATTCATCATCAGGAAGTCAAAATTAAAATATTATTTTAAATTTGAAAATTTTTTTTTATAAGTAAATTTTTACCTCCAATCAATTTAAAAAAAAAATTGGAGGTATGGTAATCGAAAAAAAATTTCAACTTTTTTACCTCCAATCAATTTTAAAAAAAAATTGGAGGTATGGTAATCGAAAAAAAATTTCAACTTTTTTTTTTGCATTTTCGAGATCACCGTGTTCAGAAACGTAAAGATCTGCAAAAAGTAAAAAAAAAATTTCTGTGTCGGTCTGTCTGTCTGTCTGTCGGTCGTCAAATTTTGTCGATCGATTTGCTTCCGAACCATCCAACCAATTACGACCAAATTTGGTATGGTGGTAGGGTTCACGGTGGAAAGGTGAAAATAAGGTTTTCGTCGCGATCTATCAATCAGGAGTGCCACCACAAGAAAATAATACGGGAGTTTTAAAAAATATTTTGTCTTGCGATATGTTATTTTAAAGGCCTTAAAAGGCTTTATCCAGAATAGGTAAAATTAATCTTCTATCTGTAGTCTGTCAAAAATCACAAGTTGTCAAAGTTGAAACTTTAAGAGTGAATAACTCAAGAAATGCTGAAGGGATCTTACCCAAATTTGGTACGTAGGTACATTGATCCTAATGGATATGAGAGCATGTGTAATCCTTCGATAGAAATCAGTAATGCAACATGAAAAAAATAAAATTAACTTTTTTGGCAAAAACATGAAAAAAGTTTTTGTCGATCGATTTTCTCCGGCATTTCTGCGTCGATTGCAATCAAACTTATTGGACGTATGCCTCGTGGGCTGGAATGGTGAAAATAAGGTTTTGCCAGAGAAATCTTCACCAGGGCCACCACAATAAAATAAATAAAAAAAAATGAAAATGTCGTCGTATCTCCGGAAATGTTTAACCGATTCAGCTAAAATTTGGTGTGTCGATGGAGCTTTGAAAGTATAAGTATTGGTGAGAAAACAAATCGAGCCAATTGTAACAGATCGGGCAGGTCCTAAAAATTACAGAAAATATTAACTGAAATCTTAATTTATATATTTTTTGTGAGAATTTGTTAGATGATGGCTTTCAAAAATAAAACAATATATTCAAAATTTTAATAAACGTCATAATTTTGTGACATATCACAAAAAATTAGGTTGGTCAAAATTAGGTTAATGTTGATTTGTATACCGAGTGCAGCATAAGAATTGAGTTTAGGGCTTGTAACAATTTATTTTAGAATACAAAAATAGGTGGTTCGGTGGGAAATATTTTATATCGTCGTACGGACTGACGGAACGTTACTTTATAAGTAAAAAGTTCTGCCACTAGGTAGCGACCAAGTTTAGGCTGTTTGTTAAATTTTTTCGAAAATGTTTTCAGAATCAGTAAATCGACAGTCAGTAATTTACAAAAATTTATTTTCGAAAAATCCGCTAAATGACCGAAACAATTTGTTGTACCAATCATGGAGAAATTTTATTTGTGACTTCTTACGGTATTATGTTACGTATATAAAAATTTTGGAAAAAATTTAGTGGCGTACAAAAATTAAAAATTTTTTTCATTTTGGATTTTGTTAAAAAAACCTTTTATAGATAGATTTAGGGTAGGGGGTGATACATATAGATATCTTTGCCAGGGCTACCGATATCTTTGTTAAGGCTACCACAATAGAAAATAAAAATGAATATTATGTCATCGTATCTCCGGCCAAAATTTGGTGTGCTGGTGATTGGAGGTATAGCGGCAGAGAGTGACGATATTTTTTTAAATGCAGAACGTGCTGCATGTGATGACCTTCAGCTATAACAGATACTTTTTCTATACTTGTAACCCAATTTTGTATTGTTTCGAACAAGAATTTTTCAAGAATCAAATAATGTACTAATTTATTGCATGAACTGCTCCTTCTATTCCAGATTTCAGCCCTGCGCATAGTTATCTCTCCCCACAAGCATCTGTAACATCTGTATCTAGCTTCAGCCATGAATTTTCTTAAGATTCCTTTTTAGGCATTCACCAACTCCTATTGGTCTTACCCAGGACTTTTGTCCAAGGCTATGAGACGGCTAGCCATTAGGGCTTTGATGGTTGCCCAAGGTACATCTTCGTTGTTGAGTTTGCTGACAAGCCATATTTGCTACATCTAAGCTTCCTTTAGACGTAGCTTTGTTGCCCACACCGCAGAAAAAAATCAGTCCATTGCTCCGCGCTTGAACCACCAGAACCGCCTCCTCCATGTAATTTCTAGCTACGTTTTCAACTTATTCGCTGCTTATGTATAGACATGTAAAAGTGGTGTGGTTTCCATTCTTCTGGTTTTTCAAATAAAGAGGGGTCTGGTTTCTGGAAGTTTCTAGAAATAAGCGTTTAAATAAATGCAGACTTATTGCTTAGTAATTGTTATTAATTGGTGTGTTTTAGTGTTAGTGTATTAGTTCTATTGTTATTAACTTTAACTGTAAATAAATTTTGGGTATTAATAATAAATAAACGTTTTAAATTTCGTTACAGAACCAATAGGAACGTTGTAGGTATATGAAATCTAGCATAAGCCGAGTGACATTGTTGACCCAGGAAATTGACAGTTAAAGTTTATTATCACCGATACTTTGCTAAAAATATTATAATAATTACTACCAATCAACAATTTAGGTTTCAGTATTTTTTTTTGTAAAACCATCCTTAGGAAGTGAGTGTGATTTTTTTATTTCTCTAAAAGTATAGTTTATTTTATAAAATTTTCAAATATTTGAATTACATATAAATAAAATTGCTTTCAAATTTCAATAATTATCAAACAAAATAACTATTGATTTCGGAGTAAAAGATAAACTTTTAAATTTGTTTTATCAGTTTTAATATTATTGTATGCATAAGATATTGCATTCCATTTTAAGTTTTACTGCAAGCGAAGGTTTGGTCTAATGTAAGTTTCTACCTTTTAAGTATTTAAATTTAATATTAATTTTTATTTTATTTTAGTTCAAAAAATATCACATATTCTACATATTGCAGACTACATTTTAAAATTACAAGACGATGGAAAATCAAGAAGAATTACTGTTGCTAGAAATAATGTTTTATATCTTGTTGTTCCTGCTTACAGTATGCCTTATCATAGGATTGAAAAATTTAATTTGGATCGGATTAAAGAATATACGATTAATGATTTGCAGCTCTGGTTGTGCTCTTGTTTTGGCTCTTAGTTCAATTGTTATTTTAAACGCTTTTCTTGAAAATTATGTCTCCGGAATGAGTTTACGTTACTACCATCTACCAAAATTTAAATAATTTGTTAAGTAATGTTTTATTGTTAATATTAATAATTTTGGTATACAGATACTTGAAATTATTGATATTTTAAAATTGCAAATGCTAATATTTTATTTTATAAATTCTTTAAATGACGTGTTTATGGACTGACGATAAATTATTGTAATGGTTACTTCAAAATAAAATGTTGAATGTGTAATGTTTTATGTACTATTTATGTACGATCCAATTTGAATAAACAAGATTTTTAACCCAGTTCTGGCAATGTTTACTTTAGTAACAATTTTCGAATTTGGTAATTCAGGTATTAAGATTCTGAAATATTACGAATATTATTAAAATTTGCAATTTACTTCCTACATAATTTGGATAAATTTTACTTTTATCAACATCATAAAATATGCAATAACCAAGCAGTTTCCGTTTGAGAGAAAGCCTTTCACAGTGTGCAGAGTATTCAGAGCAGCAGTCGATGAAGTCAGTTGACGTGAATTTTGGTTCAAACATAAAAATTTTTATTACAATTTTAGATAAGATAGGTCATTTCGATTGACTGAAGGCTTATGAAACTTTTTCTTTTCACAATCTTTTTAATTTAAATTTGTATTTAGTCAAATTTTAAGTATAATCAACTAATTTCAAAACAGCATTTTTCGAATTATTGCTCATAGTCAAGTAACAAATTGCAAAACCGTGCGAAAAACAGGTCCCACAGACTTTCAACGATTGGCCTTGGATTTATTGATTGTCATCGCAAAAGCCAATTGAATCCGCTTGAATTGGAATGGAAGATCAGTTTGAATAATCAGATTTCGTGGGATAAGGACTTCCTCTCCTTTGAATTTGCCCTTGATGATCGTTGCTTGAAAAACATTGTTCTTGACAGACAACCGCGTACATTTAACAATTTTGGATGATTCCGGAACATAATTATGATCGATCCCACCTTGAGCTGTAAATTATGCGGCGGAGTTCCTGGCACATCAAGCGAGTTCAAAAAATCCGTCGGATAGTTGGTCGATTCATCCTCGTCGGTCACACTATCGACAGATTTGTAATGAATGCAGTCTGCAGTATTGAGATAAGCGTGACGGTCGACAAAAGTTTTGGTGATCAAAATTAATTATTTATTAATAATTATTTATTTAATTATTTTTAATCAAAATACATACCGTGTATGTTACCGTTAAGGGGACCAAACCCTTTTGAATTTACAGAAAACCGATATTTTTACTTTCTCCAATACGTATTAACACATGTTAAGGGAAAGTAATGTAATCCACCCAAAAGTCAAAAATCGTATGTCGTAAGTCAGTATATCAGCATGTGGTACATATAAATAAATAGTATCAATCGTACAGGTTGAACCGCGCAACCAAATGTCATGAAATTTGGCATAAACGTGCATCATAACTAGAGAGCGGATTTATATTTAATAGCTGCTAGAATTTTTTCAATCTAGTCAATGCACATCCTAGCAGATTTTGGTAAAGCCTCATTAAGTCATTACTTTCTTTGTTTACACATTTCGGCCGATTAATCGATGATTCTCCGATTTTTCAAAATACTACAGTTGTTACAGTTGTTAGCACTTAGATTTAGTTAGCACTGAATCTAAAAGTAGATATCGTCGTTGATACTGCAATAGGACTTATGTAAAAAACGCAGTGCAGAAGCAATGTTGATACAATAATTTAACTGATGATTTAGCTGAAAAACTTATAAATTCGGTTTTTTTGGGATATAATTTAGATACTTTGCCATCTTACTTTCAAATAGCATTGCATATTCACATAGGTCCTATTGCAGTATCAACGACGACATAAATTATACTTATTGTCAATACATAACTACTGTAAACACCAAGTTAGCAGGTTTATTGATAAATAAAATCTAAAAGTAAGTAGAAGTTTGTGATGCCAGCTTCTGAGTTTGAATTTCGCGCCCCCAAATTTTCAAACTTCAAATCGTCTGCACCAAATACCTAGCCGTACGCTTGTGATCGTCAAATTAAACACCCAAACGTTGTGATCGAAACCTCCATTTCGTGGTAGCCTATTCTCCAGATTCTTTTAAAGAACGGACAAGCAGTTCGTACAGCGACGGCGCCAGGGGTGGGCCAGGGTGGGCACGTTACTACCCTACTAACTGGAGTGCCCACCCAAATTGTAGGAAATTAAAAAAAATTAATATGTACCTACCTAGTAATCTGAAAATATTTTTACAATTTTTGTTTAATTGCGTCTGTCTAGTGTTTTTATTAATCGAGAAAATTATTAATTATTTAAATTAACTAACTTTCATTAGTTAAATTATATTGTATATTTAAATAGGAACGGTACGATTCGCAGCGCACGATTCGCCGCGACACGACTCGCCGGGAACTATTTTTCTATATTTTTATTTTTATCCGTTCAGTGACCCCATCTATCGATAATCTTTCATAGATTTTTAACCCATAAAAATGAATTAAATAAATTAAACTGTTGCAAAACGATATTCACGTTTTCAACGAGTTTCACCTTTTTCGAGTTCCACCTTTTCCGAGTTATTTCGGTCTTCAGGGATATTTTTAATTAGTTTAGTCTTTGTCAAAACGGCTCGAAGCGCCCGGAGCGGAGGGGACCGGAGCGCAGAGTCAAATTTGACAAAGACAACCGTGGCAATACATGGATCCACCGTAAAAAATGATTTTTTTCGTTAGAGATAAAATTTGAACCATATTAATTGACCTGTGTCCTCATGTAAATTCAGAAGGTCAACAAATCGAGTAATTAGATTATTGATATATGGCGCTAGAAGCTCTCGGCGAATCGTGCTTGGCGGCGAATCGTGCCGCGGCGAAATTTAAAATAACTAGTATTTAATTATAATTTTTTTTTTTAGAATATAATTACATTTTAAATTTTAGGTGCTTTAGTATTTTTTATAAATTTTGTGTGCCCACCTTGTGCCCACCCATTTCAAAAAAAAACCTTCACTAATGTTTAGTAGTTGACATGAATCATGATGCAACCCAACTTACACTATTTTGTCGTTTGTTTTACCCAGTGCAGTACTCAAATCTATATATATATGTATATATATATATATATGTAGGGTTAGTAACAATTAATTCTAAAAGTTGATTCAATCAAGAGTATCGACTCTCAGCTTAAAATGATAACACACTACGTTTCAATTAACAACCATAGACATAATAAAACACAGATTGAGGTATGTTTGTATTTATTAGAAAAACAAAAATAAAAAAAGCACGGGAAATTCGAACAACAGCCAAATCGGTGCCTCAATCATTCATTAACATCATTAAACCATTGAATATAATGCTTTACATTTCTATTACATATTGATAAGCTTTCTGTATTTTCGTTTATATTTATTATTCATTTTCCTGACTCAATTTATTATTGCTAAATTAGATACATATTATTATTTTATCGGAAAACATAACGAAAGCGATGATTTCCGAGTGTCCACCCGACAGCCAAAACGAAGCATTCCTAGTCAGCTCTCAAATCGACTAATAATGTAAAATCGACCATTAATGTGTTTTTATTTATTTTATTAATGGTCGATTCTGTTACTTCTGCAAGTCAATTCATTTATATTATAAAAAAATTCTATTATAAAAATTTGTCCGACGTGGGATTCGAACTGGCGATCGCCAAACGATTTAATTATGATTCAATATTTTATATAATTGATTATTTTATGTTTTCCGATAAAAAAGTATACTCACCTCGCCTCGAAATATCATCCGTTACTGGGCGCGCAGCTATATTAAAAAGTGAGCGTAGCGATCATTTTCTATGCTTGGCCAGTAATATACTATTCTTTGTAATCATTTTATCTTTATACTTCTCATTTCTCGTTAACATATAATTTTCAGATTTATAATGATCAAACTAACATTTATAATAATTAATTATACTTGTCTTGGATTCTTATTCCCTTTGGGAGATTTTTTAGAACCTAAAGACAAAGATAACATATAAAATAGACGATAATATCTTGAAACCCCTATTGTTACTTGTCAAACAAAGGAACTCACTCAATTAAATAATGCTACTACTTGAAAAACCACATACCAAGATTAACATAATTGAAATGAGGGAGGGGGAGAAATAAAACCCTTGAATCACACATACCTGGCCCTAACTGATATGATGTAATGGCAATAACGTGACTACACACTAATGAAAGGACTGGGGTACGTCAACTCTCGGTGCAAATCTCATATCAAAATACCTCTAAACCACATACAAACTACTGGTTCGAAATAGTTGCATTATTAAATCAAGCCGTCACTTCATTGTATGCAAGCGTCACCTACGCCAGTTGCAAAAACTATAAACGCCCGCCATTTTACCAAACCAAACCCTTTCACTAAACAACCATGTGGTGTAACCAATATTCAACCCAATATGTAATTATTAAAATATCTAAAATACCAATATAAATTAACACACCTAATTACCATACTTTATAATAATTAAACCAAAATTACCCCAATAAATAAATACAGAAAACCAAAAACCAAATATTTAAATAAATCACCAAGCATTATAAATCAAAACCAATGTACCGTTACCAATAAGCAAAACCTCTCTCCGTGATACTTAAATAGAGTGAAAATTAAATATCATAGATAGAAAACCATTTGTCCGCTATGTTAGCGTTTGCTTTACTTAAGCACCTCGTGTTTAAATCAACTTTTGTTAGTTTTTATAATAATATAAATGCACTTACGTGAGAATTGCAATTTAATAGCCAATCCCTGATAGCAGTTTACAATCAAATTAAATACAACTTAAATATTTATTAGCAGCCTCTTATCGGAGCAACCGCTCGCTTTCGGTATCACTTGAATAACCTTGTCGACCTAAACCGACCGACCTTCACCCCCTACATCTCCATTTTCCCTCACTCTTAACACATCTCAGTTTCTTTACCCTCCCACAGATGGCGCTTTGAAATCTAATCAGTGCCGTGCCTTTAACTTTAATAATAGCGGTAATTCAAATGTAATGCTAATTTTACAAGTTATTGTTTTAAAATAGTTTTTAGAGTAGTTCTCATCTAATTAACATTAAATGATAAATCAACATTGCTATGTATTTTTCATCCAACACTATCGAAAGTATAGCATATAAGGTAAATTTTTTAATTTATTAAATAATTTAATTTTAACTATAGGAAGACGTTGTGGATTAGTTTGTGTTTTATTTTGAAAGGGGTATTGGATTTGCGGAGAGAGGCGATATTCGCAGTCGTCGGGTTTTTCGTGATGGTTTCGGTGTAAAATTTAACGGCTGTTTGATTGATTTTAGCCCGGATTGTGAGAGTTTGAGCTAGTTCATAAAGTTTGAAAATTTCCGTTTAGTTTAGATTAGTCGGAAAAATTTATTTTGGAGGCGTTGGATGGGATCGGTATTTGATTTGGAAGTTTTGCTTCATACTGGAGCGGCGTAGAGGAATAGGGGACGTACAACCGTTTTGTACAGATGGATTTTCAATTTGGTTTGGATATTGGATTTTTGGTGGAGGAGCGGGTAGAGGGAATGAAAGATCGCGTTTGCTTTTTGCGTTGTGGTTGTACAGTGCTCTCTGAAGGTGAGTCTTTCGTCTAATGTTACGCCGAGGTATTTGACGGAGTGTACGCGTGATGTTGATGTTGTTTAGTGTTATTTGTCGGGTGAGTTTGTCGAGTTTGCGAGAAAACAGCGTGAGTGTGGTTTTATTAGCGTTTAGTTTGATTTTCCATTTGTTGTAGTATTCTTCAAGCGCGCTTAGGTGTCGTTGGAGGTATGTTAGCGATTGATTTTTCGTGTAAGACTTGGTGATGACCGCGGTGTCATCCGCGAAAAGCGCGAGTCTACTATTGAGATGTTTGGGGATATCATTTATGTAATATGAAAATAGGGTTGCAGCTAGGACGGACCCTTGGGGGAGTCCGGCCGGGATGAGATGGTGATTTGCAAGGGAATGATCGACTTTTACTTGAAATGTGCGGTTATTTAAGAAGCTGTGGATAATTTTTATTAGGTAGGGAGGGATTTTTGCCGTCAGAATTTTGTGGATGAAGCCTTAGTGCCAGACGGTATCGAAGGCTTTTTCGATATCGAGAGTAACTACTGAAGTTTTGTTGAGATTGTAATTTACCGTGATTATATTTGCAAGTTTCGCGAGTTGAAGGGCGGTGCTATGGTTTGCCATGAAGCCGAATTTTTCAGGTATGAGGGATGGGTGGTCAAATTCGTGTTGCTGACGGCGGTTTAGGATGATTCTTTCAAGGATTTTGGAGAGGGTGGGTAGGAGGCTGATAGGGCGGTAACTGGATGGGATGTCTTTTGGTTTTCCTGGTTTAGGGATGGGGACGACAACTACATTTTTCCAGGCAGGTGGGAAATATTGATTTTTTAGGCATTGGTTAAGGATGTAGTATATTTGAAGGATGAGGTTTTAGGGAAGATGTTTAAGGATATTGGCTGAAATGTTGTCTTGGTCAGGAGCTTTGTTGGCTTTGAGCGATTTAATAATGGCTTTGATTTCTAACGGTGAAGTGAGGGCGTCGGGCGGGGTGGGATATTCGGAGTTTTGAAATATAAGAAGCGATTTTTGGACCATGGATTAGGTTTGGGGGTCCGAGAGATGCGCTGTGAGTTTGTGATTTTGCTCGTATGTGCTGGCAATTGCGTTGGATTTGTCCAGGTTTAGGGTTATTAACCCGTCTGAGGTTTGGAGAAGAGGGATGGGGGATGTGGGGTTTTTATTTTTCAGCGCTTTCGCGATGTTCCATAATTTTTTAGAATTTTGGAAAGTAATTTCGGAGAGGGTTTTATTTCAATTGGCGTTTTTTATTTTCTGAATTGAATAGTTGATATCGTTGGTTAGGCAGTTAATTTGGGTTCTGAGGGATGGAAATTTGGTGCGTTGGAAAATTTTGCGGAGTTTATTTTTATTTTGAATTGTTTGTAGAATTTCGGGTGGGAGGGTGAGATTGCAGTTAATTGGATTTGATTTAGTGTTACGCGAAAAAGTTTCAGTGATGCTGTGTGTTCACGTAAGCGTTTGCGTTTGTGTTTGTGTTATTCCAGTCCAGGTGCTTCGCGTTGATATATCTCCGTTGATATGATAGAAAATAGTAGATAAGAGAATAACGACACGTTTATGCAAACATCCAGAAAATAACATAACATATGAAAAACAATGTCGTCACTCTCTGCCGCAATACCTCCAATCACCAGCACACCAAATTTTGTCCGGAGATACGATGACATAATGTTCATTTTTGTTTTCTATTGTGGTAGCCTTAACAAAGATATCGGTAGCCCTGGCAAAGATATCTATATGTATCACCCCCTACCCTAAATCTACCTATAAAAGTTTATTTAACAAAATCCAAAATGAAAAAAATTTTTTATTTTTGTACGCCACTGAATTTTTTCCAAAATTTTTATATACGTCACATAATACCGTAAGAAGTCACAAATAAAATTTCTCCAAGATTGGTACAACAAATTTTTTCGGTCATCTAGCGGATTTTTCGAAAATAAATTTTTGTAAATTACTGACTGTCGATTTACTGATTCTGAAAACATTTGCGAAAAAATTTAACAAACAGCCTAAACTTGGTCGCTACCTAGTGGCAGAACCTTTTACTTATAAAGTAACGTTCCGTCAGTCCGTACGACGATATTATAAAATATTTCCCACCGAACCACCTATTTTTGTATTCTAAAATTAATTGTTACAAGCCCTAAACTCAATTCTTATGCTGCACTCGGTATACAAATCAACATTAACCTAATTTTGACACATATGTCACAAAATTATGACGTTTATTAAAATTTTGAATATATTGTTTTATTTTTGCCAGCCATCTGACAAATTCTCACAAAAAATATATAAATTAAGATTTCAGTTAATATTTTCTATAATTTTTCTGACCTGCCCCGCCCTGTTACAATTGGCTCGGTTTGTTTTCTCACCAATACTTGGACAGTGTTATGCACTAATGCATCAACCCACAAAAATATCATTTTTGAGTTATTAATGCAGTTTTATGCCAAATTAATTGTTTAACGTTATAGAAAATGGCCCACATCAATTAAAAAATTTTTAACACTGTAATTAATGAAAAACACTTATTACATAATTCTAAATAGGATTTCAAATATTTGCACTAACAGATCAAGTCCCTTGAATCATTACTCTTAAAATTAAATATACTTGAGTGTTTTGTACTAATGTCTCAAGTATATGAGGTTGAGCCATTAATGCAAATTGTAATCAATTATGATAAGGTAACTGATAATAGTATAGGCATGCGTATTGTTTTAATTTATCAGTAATGATGTAATAATATCTTTAATAATCAGTATCAGATGTAATTATTATTATTGCAAATCTGTACACCGGCTAAAGCAGTTTATTTGTAGAGTGAAAGTGTGAATATACAATAGTTTGATAATAATTTAAGTGATACATCTTTAACTTCATTAAATTGATTGAAATTAATTGATGAAATTATAAGGAGTAAACTAAAAGTAAGGTAAGGTAAATTATGCTTATTTCTTACAAACTAATCCCATTGTTTAGCCGTTTCGTTTGATACTAAATAATAATTTAAATTAAGCTTATCCCCATTATTTATTAAACCATATCATAATTATCTAAAAGCTTGACTACTACTTATAAACAGATTAAAAATAAAAAAAAAAATAATTAATTAAATTAAATTAAAAAATACAAATGTGTATGCATTTGTGTGCGATAGTTTAGATGATTATTTAGTTCTAAATTCTACATTTCTTATTTTCACCTGCTTTACTTATTTTGATGGGGTTTATTACCAACTTATATTAATTTATGTCAAAAGTTTGGAATGCAGTAATTTATTTTACAGAGAATCAAGATGTCATCAAGAGGGCATATGTTGGTAGAACTTTGTAAAAAATCTAAAAAAGGTATTCCTTTGCTGAGCAATGCTATCAAATCTGCTCAATCTGTAAATAATGATAGTTTTATTATGGAGCCAGATCCTGAGCTATCAGCGGTCATTACATCAATGCTCTCTGAAAATCCAGAGAATGAAATGGAAAAAGAAAATATCAATCCTTTACCAAATATCTCAATTAATGAAACCGATTTACAGTATTCAGTTGAATTCGACAATTCAAGATGTACCAACCTTTTTTCAAATTTGTCTACAAGTTCTATTAACTCAAACTTAATAGAACACGAAGTCCCACCGATCTTTTCATCCACATTAATAGAAGAAGAGTTGAGCGATATTCAGAAACAAGATAAGATTCTGAATGAACAAAACTTTGATATGGCACAAAATACAATAGATCACATGCCAAATTTATCTCAAAATAATTCATTCTTAGACAACGATTATATACCGGTTTCATCATCAAGTGCCAGTACAAGCAAGGACCTAAGTAATAAACATGTTAATACTTCCCAACAGCAAAATTCTCTGAAAGGTAGACCAAAAAAAGGTAGGAAAAGAAAATGTCCTGATCAAAACAGAATGATAAAGAAGCAACGGTATAATACAAACCAAACATATACAAATAAGACCGGAAAGATTATAAAAGCTAAAACATTTTCAGGACAAAATTTTGATTGTAAATGCCCAAAAAAATGTGCAGAAAAAGTTTCTGTAGAACAAAGAGAGGCAGAATTTAATAAATTTTGGACTGCAGGATCGTATGAAGCTCGATGTGCATTGCTACAAAGCTGTGTTAGCGAAACGGGAAAAAAAAGAACATATTCTGAAAACTCCAAAAGAAAATTTTCAAGACAATACGTAATTTGTAATATATCCATTTGCAAAAAAATGTTTTTAAATACTTTTTCAATTAGTCAGGCTAGAATAAATGTAGCACTAACTAAATTTAGATCACAAGCTCCTCTTAATGATGGTAGGGGTCTAAACACAGGTGGTAAGAACAAAATACCGGAATTAAAATTAAATGAGATTAATGACTTTATAAAGCGATTTCCCAGATATAAATCTCACTATTGTCGTGATGTCACAACATCTAATTTCTTGTCTCCAAATTTAAACCTACAAAAAGTGTATGATCTTTACAAGACAGATTATCCAAATGGAGTTAGTAAATCAGCTTTCAAAAGCATTTTTTACAAAAATTATAATCTTCGTTTTAAAAAGCCTCAAAAGGATACATGTTTACGGTGTGACGTCTTCAATGTGAAGAAAAAAGGAGCCGAGGGAGGTGATCTCTTAATCTTAGAACAAGAGCATAAGTTACATTTAGATCGCGCGTTTTCTTTACGTTCCCAAATGAAAGAAGATTTAGAAAAATCAAAAACTGATGATTCTGTAGAAACACTCACGTTTGATTTGCAAAAGACGCATAATTTACCATCCATGCCAACCAGCATAGTATATTATAAAAGGCAATTAAATCTATATAATTTCGGAATTCATTGTGGAAGTAATAACAAAGGCTACTTTAACATTTGGTTAGAAACTGAGGCAGGCAAGGGGACACAAGAAATTGGTTCGTGTTTGAGAAAGTACATAAACTCAAATAAAATGAAACCTTCAGCTAGTAAGTTAATTCTTTGGGCTGATGCATGTGGCGGTCAAAACCGCAGTATAAAATTGATTGCTATGTTGGTTCACATTCTCCAGAATCATGAACATTTGCAAAACATAATAATAAGATTTCTCCAACCAGGACATACTTTTCTACCAAATGATTCAGAATTTGGAGATGTAGAATGTGCTCTGAAAACTCATACCAGACTTTACACCGACTCTGATTTTATGAACGTAATGGAATCGTGTAGAAGAAAGAATAAGTTTACAGTAACTAAAATGAACACGGAAGATTTTGTGTCTGCAGAACCGATTCTAAAATCTACAACCAATAGAAAACAGGGCACTAACAAGGAAAAAATATCTTGGCTCAATACATGTGAGATAGAGCTACGCAAAGATATGCCTTTGACACTTTTCATGAAAAATAATTTGAACGATCACCCAATAAGCTTAGACATTTCAAAAAAATGTAAAGGTCGTAAGCAGGAATACGAGAAATCATTAGAACTTCCATTACTCTGGCCAAATGGTAAACCACTATCAGCAGCTAAAATAAAAGACTTAAAAGAAATGCTAAAATTAGTTCCTAGTGACGCAAAATTTTTTTACAAATTTTTAAAAAATGTCGAAGCTTGTGAATTTGACGATGACGTTGATGGGTTCGGTCCTGATATAGATTTTGATATTGAAGAAGACGTGTAATAATTTTTATAAAAACAATAATGCTGGTCTACATACCAAATTTTAGTGTTTAAAATATTATAAGTTTTTGTTGTTGTTATTATCAAGCAATATTAAAAGAAAACTTGTTATTTAGAATATTATTAGAATTTTAGTCTAAAAATATTTTTTCGTTTACTATGTTACTATTAAATTATTATAATAATAAAAAAAGCGTATTTACTTAGTTTGTTCTGTAAATGTAATTCTACTGTGTATAATTATTTTAATTTTTGTTATTAATAAACAATTAAGTAAAAAATTTAAAAAATGTTTAAACCGTAATAAACTGTAAAAAGATTAGTTTTAGCTTGCATTTCTAATAATACATAATAATTAACAATTTAAATGTCGAATTGCATTTTTTTTATAAAAAACACCTTACCAGATTTCAATAAACCCGTTGAACAAATCAAAATGACTATTGCTTACGACATATTCTAAAATTTGCACTAATGATTCAAGTGCCTTGGAACACTGTTATAACCCACAAGTATCTTAGATATATTTTGCACTAATAGTTTGCAATGTTTTACCTTATTTTCTCTGAAATTAATTTATAAAATCACATATTTACATAAAAGAACTCATCAATAATTATCGATAAACGGCATATTCCATAAAAAAACATGATATTAGTTATAACATGCGATTTGTTATTGTTTTTCATTCCGTGCATCTGAAACGTCAATATCTCGAAATGAGCTTTGTGTGGGTTGAGACAGTAGTGCATAACACTGTCCACTTATACTTTCAAAGCTCCATCAACACACCAAATTTTAGCTGAATCGGTTAAACATTTCCGGAGATACGACGACATTTTCATTTTTTTTTACAGACAGACCGACACAGAAATTTTTACCTCCAATCAATTTTAAAAAAAAATTGGAGGGATGGTAATCGAAAAAAAATTTCAACTTTTTTACCTCCAATCAATTTAAAAAAAAAATTGGAGGTATGGTAATCGAAAAAAAATTTCAACTTTTTTTTTTTGCATTTTCGAGATCACCGTGTTCAGAAACGTAAAGATCTGCAAAAAGTAAAATAAAAATTTCTGTGTCGGTCTGTCTGTCGGTCTGTCGGTCTGTCTGTCGTCAAATTTTGTCGATCGATTTGCTTCCGAACCATCCAACCAATTACGACCAAATTTGGTATGGTGGTAGGGTTCACGGTGGAAAGGTGAAAATAAGGTTTTCGTCGCGATCTATAAATCAGGAGTGCCACCACAAGAAAATAATACGGGATTTAAAAAAAATATTTTGTCTTGCGATATGTTATTTTAAAGGCCTTAAAAGGCTTTATCCAGAATAGGTAAAATTAATCTTCTATCTGTCGTCTGTCAAAAATCACAAGTTGTCAAAGTTGAAACTTTAAGAGTGAATAACTCAAGAAATGCTGAAGGGATCTTACCCAAATTTGGTACGTAGGTACATTGATCCTAATGGATATGAGAGCATATGTAATCCTTCGATAGAAATCAGTAACGCAACATGAAAAAAATAAAATTAACTTTTTTGGCAAAAACATGAAAAAAGTTTTTGTCGATCGATTTTCTCCGGCATTTCTGCGTCGATTGCAATCAAACTTATTGGACGTATGCCTCGTGGGCTGGAATGGTGAAAATAAGGTTTTGCCAGAGAAATCTTCACCAGGGCCACCACAATAAAATAAATAAAAAAAAATGAAAATGTCGTCGTATCTCCGGAAATGTTTAACCGATTCAGCTAAAATTTGGTGTGTCGATGGAGCTTTGAAAGTATAAGTATTGGTGAGAAAACAAACCGAGCCAATTGTAACAGGGCGGGACAGGTCAGAAAAATTATAGAAAATATTAACTGAAATCTTAATTTATATATTTTTTGTGAGAATTTGTCAGATGGCTGGCAAAAATAAAACAATATATTCAAAATTTTAATAAACGTCATAATTTTGTGACATATGTGTCAAAATTAGGTTAATGTTGATTTGTATACCGAGTGCAGCATAAGAATTGAGTTTAGGGCTTGTAACAATTAATTTTAGAATACAAAAATAGGTGGTTCGGTGGGAAATATTTTATAATATCTATCGTCGTACGGACTGACGGAACGTTACTTTATAAGTAAAAGGTTCTGCCACTAGGTAGCGACCAAGTTTAGGCTGTTTGTTAAATTTTTTCGCAAATGTTTTCAGAATCAGTAAATCGGCAGTCAGTAATTTACAAAAATTTATTTTCGAAAAATCCGCTAGATGACCGAAAAAATTTGTTGTACCAATCTTGGAGAAATTTTATTTGTGACTTCTTACGGTATTATGTGACGTATATAAAAATTTTGGAAAAAATTCAGTGGCGTACAAAAATAAAAAATTTTTTTCATTTTAGATTTTGTTAAAAATACTTTTATAGATAGATTTAGGGTAGGGGTGATACATATAGATATCTTTGCCAGGGCTACCGATATCTTTGTTAAGGCTACCACAATAGAAAACAAAAATGAACATTATGTCATCGTATCTCCGGACAAAATTTGGTGTGCTGGTGATTGGAGGTATTGCGGCAGAGAGTGACGATATTTTTTTTTGCATTTTTGAGATCACCGTGTTCAGAAACGTAAAGATCTGCAAAAAGTAAAATAAAAATTTCTGTGTCGGTCTGTCTGTCTGTCGGTCTGTCTGTCTGTCTGTCGTCAAATTTTGTCGATCGATTTGCTTCCGAGCCATCCAACCAATTACGACCAAATTTGGTATGGTGGTAGGGTTCACGGTGGAAAGGTGAAAATAAGGTTTTCGTCGCGATCTATCAATCAGGAGTGCCACCACAAGAAAATAATACGGGATTTTTAAAAAATATTTTGTCTTGCGATATGTTATTTTAAAGGCCTTAAAAGGCTTTATCCAGAATAGGTAAAATTAATCTTCTATCTGTCGTCTGTCAAAAATCACAAGTTGTCAAAGTTGAAACTTTAAGAGTGAATAACTCAAGAAATGCTGAAGGGATCTTACCCAAATTTGGTACGTAGGTACATTGATCCTAATGGATATGAGAGCATATGTAATCCTTCGATAGAAATCACTAATGCAACATGAAAAAAATAAAATTAACTTTTTTGGCAAAAACATGAAAAAAGTTTTTGTCGATCGATTTTCTCCGGCATTTCTACGTCGATTGCAATCAAACTTATTGGACGTATGCCTCGTGGGCTGGAATGGTGAAAATAAGGTTTTGCCAGAGAAATCTTCACCAGGGCCACCACAATAAAATAAATTTAAAAAAATGAAAATGTCGTCGTATCTCCGGAAATGTTTAACCGATTCAGCTAAAATTTGGTGTGTCGATGGAGCTTTGAAAGTATAAGTATTGGTGAGAAAACAAACCGAGCCAATTGTAACAGGGCGGGGCAGGTCAGAAAAATTATAGAAAATATTAACTGAAATCTTAATTTATATATTTTTTGTGAGAATTTGTCAGATGGGTGGCAAAAATAAAACAATATATTCAAAATTTTAATAAACGTCATAATTTTGTGATATATGTGTCAAAATTAGGTTAATGTTGATTTGTATACCGAGTGCAGCATAAGAGTTGAGTTGAGGGCTTTTAACAATTTATTTTAGAATACAAAAATAGGTGGTTTGGTGGGAAATATTTTATAATATCGTCGTACGGACTGACGGAACGTTACTTTATAAGTAAAAGGTTCTGCCACTAGGTAGCGACCAAGTTTAGGCTGTTTGTTAAATTTTTTCGCAAATGTTTTCAGAATCAGTAAATCGGCAGTCAGTAATTTACAAAAATTTATTTTCGAAAAATCCGCTAGATGACCGAAAAAATTTGTTGTGCCAATCTTGGAGAAATTTTATTTGTGACTTCTTACGGTATTATGTGACGTATATAAAAATTTTGGAAAAAATTCAGTGGCGTACAAAAATAAAAAATTTTTTTCATTTAGATTTTGTTAAAAAAACTTTTATAGATAGATTTAGGGTAGGGGTGATACATATAGATATCTTTGCCAGGGCTACCGATATCTTTGTTAAGGCTACCACAATAGAAAACAAAAATGAACATTATGTCATCGTATCTCCGGACAAAATTTGGTGTGCTGGTGATTGGAGGTATTGCGGCAGAGAGTGACGATATTTTTTTTTTACTTTTTGCAGATCTTTACGTTTCTGAACACGGTGATCTCGAAAATGCAAAAAAAAAAGTTGAAATTTTTTTTCGATTACCATACCTCCAATTTTTTTTTAAAATTGATTGGAGGTAAAAAAGTTGAAATTTTTTTTCGATTACCATACCTCCAATTTTTTAAAAAAATTGATTGGAGGTAATAAACGATAAAAGCGAAAAAACAGTAATTTTGGCGAATGTACAAATGAAGCCTCCCGACCCACCCAAGAAATTAAGAAAAAGAATTTTGAGCAGCGATTCTGACTCCAATGCAGAAAGAACAATTAAAAAAATAGATCGAAGGAAAGACTTACAATTTATGGAAACAACCTCCGAAAGTGAAGTCGAAACCGGAATGGATGGAAGAAGGAACAGGAACTCGGATCAAGAGGAAGGAAAAAATATTAAGGAGAACACCGAACCAGAAATAAACAATAAAAACGCCGAAAACACAGATATGGATATGGAAGTAGTCAGGTCGAGAAGTCAAATTAAGAAAGCTAGGAAACTAGAAAGTAGGAAACGGAGGGAACAAGAAATAGCCGCTGCTCTACAAGAAGTATCAAAAAAATCGACGAAAACACAACCGGAACCCATCACGCAAATATCAAATAAAGAAAGCTCATCCGAAAATGATGTAACCCCAACACCCAGAGAAGTCGAAACCAATGAAGCAATAAGAAAAGAAGAAACAAGAAAGAAAGAAGCAATAATTGAAACCTTGGAAAAAGATGACAAAGAAAACTTGGAACTTATACATAGTGTGCGTCTTTTCCTAATCAGAAGCAAGGATAACATAACATACAGGGATAAAGCAATGGAAGACCTATTAAAGTTGGAAAGGAACTATAAACGATGCAACAAAGTAGCAACAAAACTACTCTTAACCGACCGTGTGGAACTCAACATCCAACCAAATCGAGCATCCGACCTTAAAATACTTAAGGAATTAAAAGAAATAAAAAACGTTGTGGAAACTGTATCCAAACCCATGAAACCCGCCCTTAAAATTAACATTAAACCCCCACCCTCGAACACCATAAATCAGGAACCAAACAGAATCCCCCACGTGATTACCTAGCAGCAGTCCTGAAACCACCAACTGGAGTAAACCAAAAAGAAATCAAGAAATACAGGGTGGTCGTCTATCCAGTGGAAGAAAAGGAGTCCAACTCCTCACAAGAAACTAGAACGGCACTCACAAAAATACCTCTGGACCTCTTAAAAATCAAACCTGACCGCGTAATAAACGTCAGGAACAATGGGGTCATGGTCGAATCGACGGATCCATCAATTAAGAATCTGATCGGAAACAAAAATCTGGACAAAGCTAATTTGGTAGCTAGGGAAACTGCAAACAATTGGCCATCTATATTCATACAATGGGTTGACAAAAATATCACGAAGGAGCAAATAATAGAAGGAATAAGACAAGGTTTTCCCAGAGCAACAACTAACACCGTCGAAAGCAGTATCAAAATCCTGAACCCCATACGTTCGCAAAATAGGCCCAACACCAACTGGATCGCTACTGTACACCCAACCCTGGCGAAAGCAATGACCAGCGAAGGAAGGCTAAGGATGTACTGGAGAAGCTACATCATTAGCGATTATATCAGTATTAGCAGGTGCTATAAGTGCCAACGCTTCGGGCACCCGAGTAAATACTGTAGATCGGCCCAAATATGTCAATTTTGCGCATCATCGGAACATTCAACCACGGAATGCAAACTTGAAAAAGAACCAAGCAAACATAGCTGTATCAACTGTACGAGAGCGAAATACAGTGACGTCGAACATGACGCCAGTTCCAACACATGCAGGATATACATGAACCGCTTAATGGACATCGTTCACCAAACTGCCGCAGCCACCGAAAACCTAGATGGACAAAATAACTAATATCCTGCATATGAACCTCAGGAACCTTGAGCCCATGCATCGAATCCTTGACTGCCAGTTATGCAGGGAGAAAAGGAAGAGGTCGGAGGAGTCCTTATTGGATGACCCCCCCCCCTTAACCCAACCGAACTGTATAAAATGGCCAGTCCGGATCTGTTGCATGGGTCTTGGAGCCAAAATAAGTTGCCCTATAAACATGGAGCAGAATATGGATAAAGAAGAGGACACAGCTGAAATAACAGTATGAAAACCAACAATCTTAAATCAAAACCTGAAACAAAACCGAACAATAGTAACACCAAACTAAATAAGACCCACAAAACCAAACTTACCTTAAGACTGTCCTAAAAACTGGAAAATAACAATAATAGAACTTCACCCCAACATAACGGCTCAACAATGGAACAAAACAATAGGAACAACTAACTAAAACACAAAAACATTGAAATCTAGAAATAAAAAAAGCTAACTGAAAAAAATTAATACAGGGCGAACAAAAACGGACACTTTCCTGTTTAATTAAGATTTTTTTTATTTTGGTAATTAATTATTTTTGTATTTTTTGTATATAAATAAAGATTACTTCAATTGATATCTCCCGCAATTATGACTTTTCTTCCGAGGATTAAAAGTTGATCGAGTTCGTTATCGCTAATTGATTTCGACGGCGGGTTGTAAAAGTTACAAAAGGTTGTTAAAAGACTACAAAGTCTTTGATTTGGATGGCTTGGGTTACCGCGACCGTGGTGTTGGTTTGCATGACCGATGCGTTAAGCGCGTTCGCGACGTAAGCTAAAAGGCCTCCTGAGGTGGATTTGGGTTGGTTTATTTGAGAGTAGGTAGGGAGTTTTGGAGGGGCTCGTTTGTTGAGCTTTGTTTCCTGGATGAGGATGATGTCGGGATTTGTTTGCGATACTAGGAGGTGAAGTTCGTTGAATTTCGGTGTAAGTCCGTTCGCGTTCCAAGATAATATTTTGATTTTATTTGTGGAGGTTTTGGGTTTATGGATCATATTTTGCCACGATTTCTGAAAGTACTTGTAGTTTCGACATCATATCTGTGGCTCCCGCAAGCCTTGATTTTAGTTCGCGCACGATGGTTATCATTAGTGAAATATTGAATGTTTCATTAAGTTCGCTGATTTCCGCGAATAAAGTCTTGAAGTCGTTTGCGTTTGGATTGGTTGGCGCATTTGTGGGTATCTCGCGAGGTGGGATTGGGCGTTCGGTGGGAGGAGTAGGTTGCGCGTGTAGTTGTGCGCGCTGGTTAGCGGTGGTGCAGGTGCACTTGGACGAGTGGGTAAAAACAGAAAGTGGTAGGTTTGAATGTTAAAATTAAGATTCGAATTTTTATTATTTTGCGGCTGATGGCCAACGTTATTATTAAAGTGCTGGGTTTTTGTACTTACCCGTTGAGCGTATGTGGCGTATGCCGGGCAGTCTTTGAAGTTGGCTGCATGATTGCCTCCGCAATTGCAGCATTTCACGTTATCGTCTTTGATGTTCCTGGGGCATTCGGACGTTAAGTGCTTTTCCGTGCACCTAACGCATCTCGGGATCATGTTACAGTTGCTGGAGCCGTCCCCGTAGTTTTGGCATTGATGACATTGGGTTCTGGTGTTTCACTTTGCGTACTGCTGCCAGTGGATGATGGATGATTTTACGTCCTTGACTTTTGTGATCTCCTGAATTTGTACATCTGGGTTGAACTGTAGCAAGAATGAACCAGAGTTAGTGCCGTATTTAGTGCGCATGTTAAGGATTGAGATTGGTTTTAGGTTGGATTGGGTAAGTTTGTCACGAATCATTTTTTCGTTCTTTTGAGGACGATTTTCATTGTCCTGTCCTCCTGCCGGGCGAAGGTGTATCCCGGAACACCGTTTCCAAAGAGGTCGTCCTTCAGTTTTCTATAGTCTCCGATGGTTTGAGAATAGATCCAGGTTTGTCCGCGAACAGCCTGGAATTGGATTGGGTTTTCCGCAATTCGTTTGCATTGGGCCTGAAACTTGATTATATCTGTGATTAAATGTGTGAGGATTATAGGAGGGGTTTTTTTGGGGGCGATTGGTTTAGGATTGGTTTAGGATTACGTATAGAAGTAATGCGTGTATATCTATCTGCCCCTGTAACGAGGCGTAGACAGCGGTTTTGAAATACCTTCAGGGGCTTCAGTCGTGTTTTAGAAACACCCGCCCATACAGGACAAGCGTACGTTAGCACCGGTCTTAGTACGGGTTTGTATAACGTACGTTTGTTTTCGCAACTCATCTGCCCACTTTTTAGCAGGGGAGAAATTTTGCGCTGTACTCCATAGGCCAGCTGTTTTCGTAATTTGAGATGGGCGTCGAAATTTAGCCTGGAGTCCATAGTGACTTCCAGGTATGTGACTAGCGCTTGGGGAATTATTGGTTGGCCGTCCAAAATCAAATTTTGAAAGACGCGATGATTTGTGCGGTTTCTTGAAAAAACAATTGTTTCGGTCTTATGCTCGTTTTCACCAACATTTATTTAAGAATTCCCTAGCAAAGAATTCTTTACGCTAGGTATTCCCTATAAAAAAAATACTTTGAAAATTTGCATTTCACCAACATAAGAATTTCTTAAGGAGCAGCTCCTTTGCTAGGTATTCTTTACAGCGGACAAATGAACTAATACGGGTTGTTATTTTAAAGGGCCTTAAAAGGCTTTATCCAAAATAGGTAAAATTAATCTTCTATCTGTCGTCTGTCAAAAATCACAAGTTGTCAAAGTTGAAACTTTAAGAGTGAATAACTCAAGAAGTGCTGAAGGGATCTTACCCAAAATTGGTACGTAGGTACATTTATCCTAATGGATATGAGAGCATATTTAATCCTTTGATAGAAATCAGTAATACAACATGAACAAAATAAAATTAACTTTTTTGGCAAAAACATGGAAAAAGTTTTTGTCGATCGATTGCATTTCTGCGTCGATTGCAATCAAACTTATTGGACGTATGCCTCGTCGGCTAGAATGGTGAAAATAAGGTTTTGCCAGAGAAATCTTCACCAGGGCCACCACAATAAAATAAATAAAAAAATATGAAAATGTCGTCGTATCTCCGGAAATGTTTAACCGATTCAGCTAAAATTTGGTGTGTCGATAGAGCTTTGAAAGTATAAGTATTGGTGAGAAAACAAACCAAGCCAATTGTAACAGGGCGGGCAGGTCAGAAAAATTACAGAAAATATTAACTGTAATCTTAATTTATATATTTTTTGTGAGAATTTGTCAGATGGCTTGCAAAAATAAAACAATATATTCAAAATTTTAATAAACGTCATAATTTTGTGACATACATATGTGTCAAAATTAGGTTAATGTTGATTTGTATACCGAGTGCAGCATAAGAATTGAGTTTAGGGCTTGTAACAATTTATTTTAGAATACAAAAATAGGTGGTTCGGTGGGAAATATTTTATAATATCGTCGTACGGACTGACGGAACGTTACTTTATAAGTAAAAGGTTCTGCCACTAGGTAGCGACCAAGTTTAGGCTGTTTGTTAAATTTTTTCGAAAATGTTTTCAGAATTAGTAAATCGACAGTCAGTAATTTACAAAAATTTATTTTCGAAAAATCCGCTAAATGACCGAAAAAATTTGTTGTACCAATCTTGGAGAAATTTTATTTGTGACTTCTTACGGTATTATGTGACGTATATAAAAATTTTGGAAAAAATTCAGTATCGTACAAAAATAAAAATTTTTTTTTCATTTTAGATTTTGAATATAAATTTTGTTAAAAAAACTTTTTTTTGGGGGGTAGGGGTGATACATATAGATATCTTTGCCAGGGCTACCGATATCTTTGTTAAGGCTACCACCAGTGGCGTATTTAGAAAATGCATATGGGGGGGGCAAACAAGGGAATTTTTAGAATCTCGTTAATCCAGTCATGCGCGTCAGCGCTAATGAGCTAAACGGACAAATTCCAAAAATCAATAAAATAAAAAAAATTCAATAAAATTAATTCTTAATTAATTGATCTGGTATTATTATTAGTATAGCTTGATTATGTATTTGATTTCTTTATATATACAAATTTTGGTGTCAATGTTGATTATCTTATTAACCGATTTACCAACCCAAAAATAAAATTTTCAAAATAACAAAAATACAATGGGATTATTAATCCTATTGTAGTTGGAGAAGGGTACCTAAATAACGATACCTAAATAACGGTACCTAAATAAATTAAATTTACGAAAATATTAAGAACACGTGGTAAACATTATTTTCTTCAGAAGGGGCTTCAGGGTTAAAATCCGAGTCACCTTGGGGGGGGCAATTGCCCCCTTGCCCCCCCCCCCCTAAATACGCCAGTGGCTACCACAATAGAAAACAAAAATGAACATTATGTCATCGTATCTCCGGACAAAATTTGGTGTGCTGGTGATTGGAGGTATTGCGGCAGAGAGTGACGATATATTTTTTTTTAAGTAAAAATGCGTGTTCATGTCAGTAACTTCATTTTATGTTTTAATAAAATTTTCAGATTTATTACTTTATTATTTTCTTGACCGACTATAGAATACTAATCTTATCTGAAAATTCCAACTGAAATTTTTACGAATTAAAATTAAAAGTAAGGTGTACGTCGCAATGCAACTTGCTCGGTGGTGTGTAAAATAATATTTACACTATAGTAAACAAAAGTTGCTGAGTCGATTGAAGTAAAATAAACTTAAGTGAATAATTTAATTTCTAGCCCTTGTTACTCTATTAATTTGAAGATATAATCGATAAAATTATCAATCGATCAAATTCGGATCTGTAGTTTTTGAGATCAGCCCGGACAACACAGTACCTACTAGTTAAATTGGGAAGTGCGGTGTTTATATAAGTTGCAAACAATTGATACCTACCTCGCTGGTTGACAATTTCAACAAAAAATATTCCCCATGTTGGTGAAATTACAAATAAATAAAATCAGATATCCGGCGTTTAGTCTGTAAATTTGCCGTGAACATTTTTAAATAATTTAAAATTGCCAAATTAATTATAAAATAAAACAAAATGAACAAGAATTCTGGACTACTCCTACAGGACAAAAAGTTCTATTTGCGGGTAACTTTAAATCTGGCCTATAACCTTCAATGACATTTTTCTGACAGTTTATTTTTTTAAATAATTTTTCTAAAAAAATGTTTGAAAAAGAAAATTACTGCAAACCTTTTGCAAGTAAGATTCGTTTAACCCACTGCAAATAATTGTATTTCTATGTCGTAATTCTGTAGCGGTAGGTAGTATAATTTATTATCAAAGCGAGAAAATTTTGCAAAATTGGAGAGATGGGATAAGTTTACACACAGTATTGTTACATATTATTTCATTTCTTTTATTACTTAAAATTAGAAAATACCGGGAAAATACGGACTATGTATACGTAACACATACGGTGACCCAAAAATGTCTCCGTCGATTTTGTATACACTTTTTTCACTTGTAATTTCAATGTGAATCGCATCGTGCGGAGACTTTTTTCTGTCCATGTAAAGATCAATTTTACAGCAATACTTCTTCGACATTTTTTTCCCTCCAATTTTGTTTATATACATTTTTGTATTCCGTCGCAGCGTTTGTGAGATACAAGGACTTGTAAGAAATTATGTAAAAATTTCAAAAAAATTAACATGACAAAATGGGAATTTTGAAAAATTTTGAAAAATAATATGGTGTTACAAAATTGTTATAAAATGACCTGCACACGATTTGACATACTTACCGGCAGCTAACCTGTACATATTTCTGTTAGTAAAATTAGAACAGATCCAATTTTTATGAATAGAAAAGTGACATTTACAAAAATTTCTGTATTACACGATCCACAATTTCTCATGCAAAATTAGGGCCATAATTACGATCATAATTATTGATTGTCTAAAACGGGATTAAGAGATTAATTATTATTAGAACAATATAATTCAAATTATTATTATAACAAAAAAAGTTTATCACTTTAATTGTTCTCTTAGCTCATTTATTGATAATTTAATATCTTTAAAACTTTTAGTCAGTGTTGCTTATTGGAAATTATAAATTTCCAGTTCTATAATATTATTTTATTCAACTATTGATGATCTCGGTTCACCGGTCATAACTCGTAAGTAGATCTACTCATAAGAATACAATAAGAGAGTGAATTAGAAAGAGACCCGCTCTCTCTCGCCTAAACATACCTAAACTTTAACGTACGGAACTTCTACTATTCAAATAAAAAAATCAAGTGTGCCTAAACGTCAAACTATTGCCTATTACGATAAGGTGCCTAAAAGCGCGTTAACGTGATCGAGCTACTATTAGAACTACAAGAGCGCCCCCTAGACTTATATGATTTTGTAACATTTATTTGTAACTACTCGGTAGATTAGTTGAGAAGGACTTGGGCGAAGCGAGAGGATTAGAAAATTTGGTTAGATAGAGATAAAAGAGAAGAAAAGGATTAGTAGATAAATTTAGTAAAATTATGGAATTATTAGAAATATGTTAATTGGTGTTAGTCGCTACTAATTAGGAAGAAATTAATTAATGTCGAAGGCAGTTTTATTGATAGTGGTAACACGTCTCGTCAGCATTTGAGCCCAGCTTTCCGCAAGGAAGGCTTCTAGTTTATATTTGAAATTCCCGATTTACAATAAGTCATAATTGAATGCAACGGAGGAGGGAAATTGATAGCGCCATTCCGTCAAATTGGCCACATTCCGTCTTAAATTTTACGATTCCGACAAATTGTCTTGATCCGTGGAACAAAATTATTAAATTACTTTCTGGAAACGTGCTGATCCACTTGAGAAGAGCGCTAGCGTAAGTTACTATTGTTGCTGATCCGGTAATCCGGAAATCTTTGTAAAATTGTTTATAGTATTTTTATGTTGATTATGGTGGTTGAGCACGTATTAATATTATATTTTCCCGTTTTTCTATATTAATAAAAACGGGTGGCGCCCTTTCAGCAAATTTCGCGTAGTTTTATATCCCTCTTCCCACGCCCAGCTTCATTGAGTTTCCGGGGTAACCAGAAGCCAAGAGGGGGTTACAATTTAATACGAGCGAACTAAACACAAACTTTTATGATATATATGGTCTAACTAACTCTCTCAAATTTTGTAGTTAGACGTATAGGACCATGAAGGACACAAATCTAGTGAAAAAACATTAAGGCACCACCGAGTGGTGCCACAACGTAAATATAGATGCCACAACGTCGGTTTATATGCGAATATGGGGTCACAACGTCGATTCACAAATATATATATATATATACCCGTGAAGGGTATCTTGTGACTTCCAAAATACATATACAAGATACGTTGTGACTTCATATATAACGTTGCGACTTCCAAAAATGGAAGTCATAACGTTTTTCAATGTATTTTATAGCAAAATGATCAAGATGTCGCTAGGAGCGTAATTTTAAATTTTACCTTGGAAGTCATAACGTAACAAGTCTGCAATATATAATTTTAGTTCCACTGTATACCGCTGGCGCTGACATCGATTTCAGTTGCACAGTGGACTGTTCGATGTGACTTCCGCGTTGATAATTATTTAAGTCGACTCTCTCTATCTTTGTTGCGCCTCCATATTTCGCAATTGTTACCGTTTTAATATGTTTAACTCAGATCTTTCTTATCAGCGCGGTGTTGTCAGATCGACACCGTCTATAATTAGACGATCTACCTAGGTAAGTATAATTAGTTATGCTTTATTGGTGTGAACGCTTCGACTTCCAATAAATAAAAATTATAAAAATGCATACAAGATCGCGTAAGATTCTTCGATTAGCTCTTAAAGAAGATTAATTATATTAATATTAATAATTATGATTTCTTTAATATCATTAATTTTTCCATTGAAATTAAAACTCATAAAAATGTAGGATGACTTGGTTCTTTTTTGTTGTTAGATTTTACGAAATTTTACTGGTGCACTAACTCATTTCGTGATAAATATTCGCAAAAAGAGATTAATTTTTACAAAACACAAATAAATGTTATCAAAAATGAAAAGGAATTTACCGTCGTTACATGAAGGTCTCAATCTCTTTCAAAATTTGGTGCCCTAATAATAAATAATATACATACTTACTAACTGAAATCTTTTTATTGTAATTTAAAATTCTGATTATAACTTTTTAGGCTGTAAAAATCCGATAGTTAAAAAAAAGCACCAGCAAATCTTTTGGATCACAATATTAGTGGTTTAGAAGCAGAGGTTTCAATCGGATTTGCAAAGGCCCTAGTAAGTTTTCAACAACGTAATCAATTGATACGTGGTTTCAATATTGTAACTCGAGATTAATCATTTCGGTATTTTAAAAAATCTAAAAGATTCACACGCACTTTTTAGAACTAAAATGTTTGAACTTATCACAAAATAATATACCCAAAGTATAATAATCTTAAATATTTTCCAATACTGTGGTGGTAAAATCTTTTATTATTTATTATAAATTTCTTATCTTAAAAAATAACAACCGCCCTTTTTTCGGTACTTACAAATACCTTTGCCCAAAGGTATACCAAATACCCCCCCTTTGCTTGAAATAGTATTTGCGCTTGTTGCTAATATCTTTCATACCCCTACCCGTATGGGTAAAACTCTAAAAACTCATAAAGAATTTTACGAGTAAGTTTAAATAATTATTTGTTTTGCCAATTATTTACTCCATTGATTATACCTTTAGACTTCCAGTTGAGTCCAGGTTTCTAAAATACTTCTCATGATGGAAAATGGTAATCCAGCATAATTTATAAGGGAAAATCATTAGCAGAAATTAATTTTGATCCCAATTCAAAATTTGTATTAGAAAATCTAGATCAGGGATGGGCAAAGTACGGCCCGCGGGCCATTTCCGGCCCCCAAAGAGTTTTAATCCGGCCCGCCAATGTTTATTCTAAAGTATCAAGTGTATGGCTCTCGGAAATATATTTTAACAGCCTCGTTGGTACAAACAGGTGTAAAACAGATACGTAGATAAAACTGCAAAAATTGTTGCCACCCGACTGAAAGGGTGGTAAACGGTAAAGGGACGCCTTTATACCTAGCTCAGGGCTTAATTCTAGATTAAGTATTATACAAGGTGGGGCAAAAGTAATCACCCGATCTTCTTTTGCTGTAATTTTTTTTATAATAAAACACTTTGGTTCTGCTTGTGAAATTTGTTTATTTAATCCATTAGAATTTATTCCATCTAGTCGTGAAAATGGTATCGGCCACGTGGCCTCCGCCAGAGTTGATAATCTCTCGTTTTGGTAATTTGCACTGCCGGCCAAATCACCCGATTTAACCGTTCCAGACTTCTTTTTATGGGATTTTTTGAAGTCGCAGGTTTACTTCAATAAGCCTTATCCCTTTAAAGCTCTTAAAGAGAATATTTGCCAGGAATGCAAGAACATGTCGCCCGAAGTTCTGGCAAGAGGGATGGAAAATGCCATAAAATGGTCCCGCATGGTTATCAACTCTGGCCGCGGCCACTTGGGCCAATATCATTTTCTCGACTTGATGGAATAAATTCTAATGGATTAAATAAACAAATTTCACAAGCAGAACCAAAATTTTTCATTATAAAAAAATTTCAGCCAAAGAACATCGAGTGATTACTTTTGCCCCCCCCCCTTGTATAATACTAACTTAATCTAGAATTAAGCCCTGAGCTGGGTATAAAGGCGTCCCTTTAGCTCACGGCGTTATTAAGACGGCGTAATTGGGCACGGCCATCTTGTGACGGCGGTAATACCATACGGCATTATTGGGCAACGGCCATTTTGTGACGAGGTATTTTCCACGGCGTTATTGCAACGGCATCTTTAGGGACGGCGTCTTTCCCACGGCGTTCTTGAAACGGCGTCTTTGGAAACGGCGTTTTGACGTGGAACCAATTTACAAATTAAAAAAGGTCCTGGGTAACAAAACAATGATGGAAAATGGGTAGCCTTACTTCAATAATAATTAATTAACGTATTATCGAGTGGTCCGAGCAACGTACGTCGGAGTCGGAAACGGTTCTCGAGATATCGTGCATGCGGTAAACCCTTCGAAAAAACAAACCCTGACGTATTTCTTTTGCTACACAATTTTGAACATGCTTGGCTTATTGTTCTCCTTTATCTGCCTGTGCATTAACAAAATAATATAGGTACTACGATACTATGTCAGTGGTTTTTGACATGTATGCAAAATAAATTTTTGAGTAGTCCGAGCAACGTACGTCTGAGTCATAAACAAATTAAAAATATGACAATTACAAGAAATTCAAATAAATAACTTTTTATTTGTGCTAATAATTCATTAAACTACAAATAATTTATTTTCTGCGGAAAAAAAATCCGAAATAATCATTAAGTAGGTAATGAAACAATGGTAGAAGCTGGGTAGCGCACGCTTATTTGCTTCTTAATTACTATTAATGCAAAATTATAAATTTGAAAGTCCCAGCTTCTCTATCTGTTTTAGAAAAATTTAAAAAGTTAGCATCTGGAAATTATAATTCAGAAACAGTTTTTACAAAATTTTATAAATTTTAAATTTGGTAAAAATACCAAATACCTGCAGCAACATCAAACTAATGATTCTATAATTTTAATACTCAGTAATAGAAGTTAAACAACTCTCATAAATATAATTATTTCTTTATATAGTTTATAGTGCTTTGGAAGTAAAACAAGAAAGATAAACGCTTATCTTGACCAATTGATATTTAATACGGATACAAGATCCGGCAACGCTGCTGGAAGTAAGAACGCGTTAGCGCATAAGGCCATATATATGCGGAAGTCACTTTGTATCTTCTATATAAGTGTATATATAGCAAAAAAAATTTTTTTTAATGTTACCCCTCTCTTGATAAACACATTATATATGTTCCCCTCAACAGTTTGCACCAAAATATATATACCTAAGATAACGGATAGACCCGGAGGTCAGGTCGCCACGACTACGTACCGGAAGTCACAAGATACCGGGCACACATATATATATATATGCATTTGTATCCTACTTGCCTCCGCATATAGACAAGGCGACAGTTTATCCGCCTTTAAAATTACTTGTAGCTAAAATAGAATTCTATATAAGAATAGAAAACGATTTGAACTCCGGCAGCAACCTAAGAGGGGTAAAGATTTCTTGAATTTTTTTACACAAAATTTGCATACCTGCTATACGCTTTTTACTCCGTATAGCAAGATGGCGCTGTAGACTCCATCTGTGTATATAATACCTACAGAATACATATGAATGTGTTCTATGCAACTCCAACAGTGTTGCACGATTTAGTCAGACTAATAACACAAATAGCATGAGTAAAGAAGAGAGACAGCGCTTCCATGTGATATTATCTGAGGTATTTAAGCGTGGGTAGTCATTGCTATAATAGTTATTGCTATAGTTTTATTTAAATTACACATAATATAATTTGTATAACATATTACAATTATTAAATTGTATTAATTAAATAATTTTTTTAATTTCATATTTAATAATACGTATAATGTATTATAATTTATAAGTTAATTTATTTCACTTAAATTCAGAATAATATTTGTTTTGTAAAATAATAAATTAGGATTTACTTCAGAGAAATTTAATAACCGTTATTTATTGAGAACAATGAATACCTGCACAAAAATTATCTATAGTTACCTAAAATTATAAATAAATCAAATTTACGGTTCCAACGGCTCTCACAGATAATAATTAGACCTAATCTAAGAAACCGAAAGAGCAATTTTGTTATTTGAGTGTAATGATTTTCTGTAATTTTAATAACTCCGAGCAAGTACCAATTGAATAGTTTAAGATTTTTTACAAAGTTCAAATATTAAATTGATATTATCGTTATTTTTTTGTTTCGAAAATGATAATTAAATGACGTTTTTTTTTGTTGTTTTTTCCAAGATTTCCACTAGTATAAGTAAATAGTATTTGGTAATAATAATAACAATTTTTGAAACTTTCGATTAATTAAATCAACAAACTTCCATAATTGCTATAAAATTAGCAAAGATATCACAGCGTAATAAAAATAATGCATTTTTATGAAATTTTACTAAATAATGTTATTTTCAAATATTCGGTGTAGTATGTATAACATAAGAAAAATCGCTGAAAATTCGGTAATTTTTCTTTTACCCGGAATATTACCTATACCTACTTCTTGTTTTTAATAATATGAAAATTCAAAAATATTTTAAAAAAGGCTATATAAATATTGCTATCCATTATTCTCAAAAAAATTGAAGTGGTTTTTATCAAAAACCGCCACATTTATTCTTCTTAAAATTTAATATTGATTTGGCAGAATACTTACTATTCTATATTTTATAATGTAAAATTATTATTTTTGGTAATAATTTTTGTAATATTAAAATTATGTAGCTGCGTAAGGTATTTAGATAATAGACGTGACCTACCGCAAACGTATTACAAGCTGTAACGTGATTATAAATTTTGCAATTGCTGAAGATTAGCATTTTTACGCTATTTCATCACAATCACTTTAGGCGGGAATTACTATGTACTACCTATTAATATGTGGCATTTTTCCTTATTCGAAAATTTGATAACAGCTCCCGTTGCATATTGCATAAATTTGTTTAAAAACACAACTGCGATTTGCTGACATTCAATGTCAAAGTTTTTAATAATATGAAAATCCAAAAAAATTTTATAAAAGATTATAAATATTGCAATTTATTATTGTCAAAGAAATTGAAGTGGTTTTACTCAAAAACGCTTCTTTTATTCTTCTTAAAATTTAATATTATTTTGCCAGAATACTTAGGTACTAGATACTCTATATTTTATAATGTAAAATTATTATTTTTTGTAATAATTTTTTTAATATTAAGATTATGTAGCTCCATCACGTCTAATCAGGTAATAGACGTGACCTACCGCAAACGTAATACAAGCTGTAACGTGATTATAAATTGTTGCAATTGCTGAAGACTTGAAGCATTTTTACACTATTTCATCACTTTAGGCGGGAATAATGTACCTACTAATACATATGTGGCACTTTTTCCTATTCGAAAATTAGATAACAGCTCCCGTTGCATATTCTATAAATTTTTTTAAAAAGACAACTACAATTTGTTGACATTCAACGTCAAAGAAACACCAAAATATTATTGCGAAACTTAGTTAAAAGAAATTAGTTTATTTTTTTTTACTAATAAATAAATCCAATTTATGGTTCCAACGGCACCCACAGACAATAATTAGACGTAATTTAAAGAACTGTTTGAAGTAGTTTTGTTATTTGAGTGTAATGATTTTAGTTTTGCTGTAATATCAATAACGCCGAACAAGTAGCACTTTAGTCAAATATGAAATAGTTTAAGATTTCCTATGAAGTTCAAATATTAAATTGATATAGATACGTAGTAACGTATGTAAGTATGATGTAGATAAACAACAACTCCGAGCAAGTAGCACTCGGGCGTTGACTCAAGTTAAAGCTATTAATTTAGAGAATTTATTGCATTAAATTATTATTGTTGTTATTCTGTTCTGATAATGATAACTCGTAAGTAAATGACGTTGTATTTTGTTTTTTTTAGCACATTATTTAATCCAAAAATCTTTACATTAACCTTTTCGGACCCAAGGTATCATAGATGAGACCTCCAATAATTTTAAATAATTTTAAGTGTCGAAATCGCAGATACTAAAAAATTTGCACTTGTTTATTGTAGTGCTTACAATACTTTTTTGTCCCTCTACAGAGAGAAATTTATTGCTTTATAAAATTTTTATTTTTTATTTATTCTTTTGATTGTTTTATCAATCTTAATCATGCCAAACTTCAAATAAAACTTATAAAAAAAACCTCACAAACTTATATTATGTAGTAAAAGTGCTTATCTTCAGCAATTGCAACAATTTATAATTACGTCAGCTTGTATTACGATTGCGGTAGGTCACGTCTATGATCTACAGAATACCTTATAAAAAATAATTATAACACATAACTTTAAGATTAAAAAATTATTTAAAATTTTAATTAAAAATTTTATAAAAAATTGTTATTTCCGAAAATAATAATTAATCAATGAAATTTGGTGGACATAATAGTAAGTATTCTGCCAAAACAAAAAATAATAAATTTTAAGCAGAATAACAGTGGGGTTTTTGAGAAAAACCACTTCAGGTTATTTAAGAATAATTGCAATATTTATGGTCCTTTTGGATTTTTATGCAATTTTAAAAATCAGAAAATATTTATTACAGAACGTCACAATCACAATATTATGAACCGGAAACACAAATATGTTGTAAGTTAAATTGTTTGAAACAGAGATGGCCAACTACAGTCCGGCAGGTAATTTTATCTAGCCCGCAAAAGTTTTTGAAAAATACATATTTTTTCACTGTCAATCCCAACTTGAAAGAAATTCTTCAATAAAAAAACACAGTTTTAACATTTCCATTAAATGTTATATGAAAAATTATACATAAAGCTTTAGTGAATAATTTAATAACCACCAGGAAAACAGTTTCATGTTAAATTTTGCAAATGGGAGAGGGCGATCAAAACTGTTTGATTTGATTAATTTTCGAATTTGATTTCAGTATTTTTCCTAATAAAATTTGATAAAACAACTGTACAAATTGGTAACTGCCAATATGCAAATGCTCTTAAAAATTGCATATTAAGGGAAACATTTAACTTGAGTTTTACAATGTGTAACTTGCTCGGAGCTACCGAAATTTCACACTCATTTTGTTAAAAATTAATTTAAATTTATAATAATACTTTTTTTATTCGATCTCAAACTAAACTCTCTCGATCGATATTAATTTTACGCCATCTCCCTAAACTCTGAAGTTTTCACAAATTATTTCAGGTGCAAAACTGTAATAAAAAATTTGCAATGACGGGGACAACGAAATTTTTCAAAATATTAGCTACAAAAATATTTTTGTATAATATTTAATTTATTAAAAAAATTCCATCGACATTCCATCAACAGAAACATTTTTCAACGTTTCGATGATTTACAATAAATTATTGTGCGAGAGGCAAATATAAATGTAACCATATTTATTACTCCGCTACTATTTAACAAATATAGTCCAAGTTGCTTTTTGCGTTTTTTCCTAGAACTCAGAAAAAACAAACAAGACTTATTGTTAAATGGGACCCCAACTAAAATACTATTGTAAGTCGAACATTTTTCATAAATGAACCCAGTTCATTTAAAGTTTAAGGTTTAGATTACTAATAATAAAATAGTGAATTATGTTCTGTTTGGGTTTATATTTTTCTTGGAGAGATTTGTCAGTTTTTTAAAATAACTCAAAAGTTACAATTTTACACTTACGACAGTTTTTGAGAGACGGTGCGAAATGTCTATTGCCTTACGATGAACGTAGCTGCTCAAGTTTAAATTTTAGTGAAATAGTAACATTGAAAAATTTCACAATTGGAAGTTGCACGGTTTTGATAATATAAGACAAAATAAATTTTAAATCTCTATAAATCGATATCGGCGAATGAAGAACCGGTTAATCTTTCTTTATTATCCTACATAGTCATAATCTCATCGAACCTACTTTCCTTATAAAATTTTACACATTTCACCTTATTAATTTAACAGGAAACTAAATAAAGTAAAAATTGATATTAACTATTGTAAATAATAATCTGAACAAGTATTTTAGAATGAAAATTAATTTCATTATAAGCGTAATTTATTTTTACTCGTTATAGTTTTATTAGTCATGCATGTTTCCGTAAGCTATCTACCTTTGCGCTGTTGCCGTCAGTATTATAAATTTTGAGGCCAAAAGGTACCGTCTATGTACGGAGTCCATGTAAACCGTGAGACATATTCTCTTATGATCGTTTGCGACGGTAGCAAACCTAGCGGTCATTAGTATGAACCTTGCTGTATGAAACTATATGTGTACAGTACCATTTGGACTCCAGGCAAAAATTGGTCATTCGACTCCTAATGACGTTACGATTGATAACCCTCGTTTTTAATGGGGGAACGTTTTCGACTCCGATTTCGGAGTCAAAATCGCAAATTCGGAGTCGAACAAGATATATTTGTATACTTTTCGGAGGCGTATAAGTACCGTTTGCATATATATATATATATATAAACTCTATATAAAAGACGAAGCCGAACGCTTTAGACTGGGTAGTGATTTAAATTTAGACCAAGCCATTATTCGTTCAATTTTAACTTTTTTGACAGCTCACAATCCGCTATCAAATTACTTCGATTACTTTCCGAACATCCTTCTCCCGATACGCATTTAATTTTTGAAAACACGTAGTGCCTGACGCACGGTCCAGTTTTGGGCGACGCCCCTTCAGCTTCGGAAATTTCTGCTTTAATCAGCACCAGTTGTGATAGCGCATCTAGACAAGTCACAATTTGTAAAATAGGCGAAAGTAAGCCCCATCAAGTTTCCTATTTGCACCCCACTTACGAAGCGTTTCAATATTCACTTGTAATACCACGAGTAGTCATAGATATGTCGAATATTTTGTGCTGATATCACGAATATTCGTTGCGCTTGCAAAATGAATAGCATGAGTGCGCCAGCACGAATGCTATTCGCAAGCGCAAAGAATATGAGTGATATCACCACAAAATATTCTACATCATCTATGATTACGAGTCGTATTTAAGAGACTATTTCACTCAGCTGTCATTAGACCAATGGAATGAAAAAACAACGAAACATTCAGCCAATAGCAATCGAATTGCAGCGACAATTTTTTCAAGTTGATTTTAACGCAAATATAAGCGACAATTTCTTTTATTAATTGCAACATTTAAGTAATACATAAAATATTGATTAATTTTTAATGTCAATGTATCAACGATACATTGATTTTTACTTTTAATTAATTATTATTTATGTTAACCTCCCATATTTTATTCGTGAAATAGTCTAAATAAATATCCTCTCGTGCATTTCAAATTAGTACACAATTTTTTTTCGCTTTTCACTTATGCATTTGTTGCTTTAGGGCAATTTTCCCTCCTCTTCGAGTCGGGAAAATTGCAAAAGCAACAAACGCATTCGTGAGCTCAAAAAAATTGTCGACAATTTGAATGCACTTGGGATATTGCATATGACTATTCACTGAACAAATTTTACTTTTAAAATAAAATTGACAAAAAAATTGAGTTACACATGATTTTATTTCTGTGACAACTATAGTAAACAAACTTTTGTTATTCTTGAAATTCATAATAATTTATATTGAACGCGTTTTCTTGTTGTGAATTTTGTAAACGCTATAATGAAAAATGCTTCGGAGACATTTGGTGGTAAGTCAGATGAAGAAATTAACGCTGATATTGTTCACAATGTGCCCGAAAATACAAGAAAATCGCATTCATCGGTATGGCGACAATTTTCGGATTTTTTGAAAGAAAAGCATTTCGAATTAAAGAAATCCACATCATGTATGGAATTAAACATTATCTTAAAAAGTTGGGCTTCTAATATGAAAAAACAAGATGGAACGGATTACAAAGAAGGTGTAGTTAAGCATATGTTTAACACCACGGCAAAAATGCTTCAAGACATGTATTATTATTAAAACAAAAAAACAAATAATAATTCGGAAATAGCTGCGGCTATTAACAAGTTTTATACGGAAATTGGAGCGAAACTAGCAAACAAATTAGCAAAAAGCAATATAAATTTTAAAGAAACTAAATGGTCTCCAATGGACTATGATAACTTTACAGAGGATCAAGTTTTATTAGCAATAAATTCACTTAAACGAAATAGTTCACCAGGACCAGATCTTATAACAGTTACTGATATCCAGTTAATAAAAGAATTAATAGTTCCTAAGTTAACTAAATTAATAAATACAGCTTACAATAAAGGTACATTTCCGAAAATATTAAAAATAGCAAAAGTGATTCCAATATATAAATCAGGAGAAAAAAACGACTGCGGTAATTATAGGCCAATTTCTATTACAAGTGTGTTTTCTAAAATTATAGAGAAAGTTTTTAAAGCAAAAATAATTAAGCATATTGAAATTAATAGAGGTCTCGATCAATACCAATTTGGATTCCAGCAAAATAGTGGCACGCAGACTGCAATTAACACATTTTTAGATTTTATAAATCAAAAATTGGACCAAGGGGATTATGTAGTGGCCGTATTTATTGATTTAAAAAAAGCATTTGATACTGTTAATCATAATATTCTTTTTAATAAATTACGTAACATGGGATTTACTGAAAAAAACATTAAATTTATTCAATCTTTTTTTTATGAAAGAACTCAATATGTTTATGTTAACGAAGAAAAAAGTACCCTTGAATATGTTTTAATGGGAATTCCACAAGGTACAGTTTTAGGCCCATTAATGTACCTCCTGTATGTTGACAGTTTACGTTTAGCAGGATTGCTAGCCACTTATTTTACCTTTGCTGACGATACGGTATTACTATACCATGGAAAGAATGATCAAGATATTGAAAACCGAGTTAATGAAGACTTACAAAAGTATTACAACTGGACAGTTCATAATAAACTAACAATTAACAAATCAAAAACTAAATTTATGATATTTTCTCAAAAAAACAAGAAATCACCTACAATATCTTTAAAAATACAAAACGAGTGTTTGCTGAGAGTATCAAATATAAAATATTTAGGAATCATTGTAGATGATAAACTGACTGGTCAACAACAAACAAATTGGGTTATACAAAAAAATACGCCATTAATAGGAGCTATGAGTAGATGCGGTAATGTAATAAGTACTAAATATAGAAATATGATTTACCATGCATTTATAAAATCACAATACTTATACTGTATATCAGCTTGGACGCACCAATCCAGTAATATCGCAAAATTACAACGCCAACAAAATAAAGCTTTGAAATTAGTTTTTAATTTGAATTGGCTCACGCCAACAGAAAATTTATATAAAAATTTTAATGTATTTAATATCAAGGAACTTATTTATATTGAAAAAATGAAGTATATCTTTAAAATTCAAAATAATTTAATAAAAAACTGTGTAAAATTAAAAAGAAGAAACAAAATTCATCAACACAACACAAGGAATAAAAATGATTACGATATTACTACAGCCAGAACAAATTTGGGAAAAAGAACTACTGAACATAATGCACTACGAGAATTCAACCAGGTACCAATTCATATTCAACAAGCCAAAACAATACTACAATTTAAAAAATTAATTCAGGAACATGTAAATACTAAAAAATAACTAAAAATTTTTGTAAATAATATTTTAATATTTTAATGTAAATTTTAATCCTTATACCAGCTCTGCTGATTAGGATGTATTCTTGTTATAAATAAATAAATACCTGGAATATTGAAATTAAACCCTTTAGTGACGTGGTATTTAAAACTGCAAGGGAGGCTAGAGACGCCAAAAGAAAAAAATTACAAACGCTTCCAGAAAAACGAACCATAAGCTCAGCGGCATTAACAAAAGACGAGTATTTAAACATTCTACAAGGTTTAGACGAAAATAATCCCGATGGCCTTCAAAAAAAGTTTTTTTTCGTGGTCTCTTATGAACTTGCTTGGCGAGGTGGCGAAGGGTATCAATGCCGAATTTATTATTTCAAGATAGAAATTAACAATAAAGGCTTGCCTACAAATCGTATAGAATACAATCCAATTTTTTCCAAAACGGCACAAGGAGGTGGAAAGAAATTAGCCGAAAGCAAATGGCTCATTGAAAATAAAAACGTTGATCTGTGTCCTGTAAGGTAAGCTATCTTATATTTGATCCAGTAATTTTAATTTGTAATTGTATTATTTCTTTTGCAGGCTTTACCATAAATTTATTTCTAAGAGAGGTGACAATGTGAAGACTGATCGAATGTTCCTGACGTCTAATAAATTTTGGAAATTAAATGAATCCAGTAAATGGTACAAAAATTCGCCCGTTGGTGTTAATGAAATCGCAAAGTGGGTTAAAATTGCGGCCGAAGAATTAGATTTAGACATTAAAAAACGTAAAATATCGAACCACTCGATTAGGTCTAGTGCTGTATCAACGTTAGCAAAAGTTGGGGTTGGAGAGCAGCAGCTGATGAAAATAACAGGACACAGAAATACTGATTCAATAAAATCTTATTTACAATTGGACGGTGAACATCACCAAACAATAATTGAAAAGATGCGTTCCAACCATACAATCGAGAACGAAACTTTGGCAATGCCTTCTTCAAGTAAAACGGGATTTTTATCCAATTGTAGCAACGTAAGCTTTTCAAATTGTAACATCAATTATGTTTTAAAATAACTTCTTAACCTAATTAAAAAAAGTGTACAATATTTAATTGAAATATTAGTAAAAAGTGTTTCATTTGCGCATTGTACACTTATTTGTATTGTAAATCTACATGTAGTTTTTAAAATTTTATTTGTAGTGAAAAATAAAATCTAAAAATAATTTGAAATAATAATCAGATAATAATAGCAATAAAATTTTTTATTTATTTAAAATATTCGCTTGTCCTACTATGGAATAGTCGCTGCAATTCACCACTAGTGGAATATTCGCTGCAGTTCATTTTGATTGGCCATGTAATCTCACATCAAACATTTTTATTGGTCCACTATTGACAGATGACATGTGAATTGAATAGTCTCTCATATTCCCCAACGGATCTGGCGGTTGGCACATTGATATCATGAACAAATCTGGCAAAAAAAATCTCTCAAGTACAATATTATCGTCACAAAATTCTTTCCGACCGTAGATTTATCCTCCTTATGCCCAGTTTCTTCACATTCGGATAAAGTTCGGTCTAACCCGTCGGCCGGATAAGTTTATCTCATGTACAAAACAAAATTGGTTTTCTTCACTCTAGTAAAAGTAGCCGACAAAAATCCAATAGATATCCCAAACATACATTTGGCAACATTGAATTACATAAATATGACAAGCATCACGTGGTCATTTTATGTCAGTTCATCTTATAACCTAAGTGTTCGTGAATTTTACGCTGTAATTTGTATCCGTTATATTTTTCTTGTTTAATAATAGTTTTTGTTCATTTTGATTTAAATTTTTTGTTTGTATTTTATATAATAATTGTGTTAGTTGTAGTTTTGCGTTATTTTATGTTTAAGTTGTTTTTATGTGTTCATAGTTTAGTCGATTTTTTTTTGTATAATTTATTGTTTATAGTGTAATTAAATTTAAGGATACGCCGATTAAATAAACATGGAAGGTAAGCTTAATAGTTTATTATGGTTTTTTAACAAGAAAACGTATAACAATTTTTTGTTTACAGGATCCGCCGAAAAACGCGCTCGCAATTTTAGTCGAGATGAAGTCAACCAATTGGTTGACATCATAATTAAATATAAGGCTGTTCTTGAAAACAAACGTACGGATGGTGTAACCTGGAGGGAGAAAGGCGATGCTTGGGACAAGGTAGCGGAAGAATTCAATGCAGTATGTGGGAGCTCTCCGAGATCTGGTAAAGCATTAAGATCGAAGTACGAGACCATAAAAAAGAAAATAAGAAAAACGTGTGCTCTCATAAAACATGAGCGAGCTAAAACTGGTGGAGGATCAGCGAATTGCCCTAAATAAGAGGACTTCGAAGAAAAAATACTGAGTATGACGGCAGTAACAATGCTAGGTCTTCCACCTTTATTTGAAGCCGAAGGTATTTCAGTGGTTCAACAAGAAGATTAGTGTATTGTCATAAATCGTGATATCATAAACTGTATAATATGAATTGGTAAATGGATGAACAGTACTTGTAATAAATAAATACATGGCAGATGTATCCAGTCACCGATTCATTTTATGCTTGATATTTTAAAACTAATTTATCATTATTTCAGAACCACATTGTAGTTGGCAAACCAGTGTAAGTTTTGAGTTTATACAAAACTTTTGAATAATTATTAAAATGTTCATAATTTATAGGAAATGCTTTTGTACGATGATATGCCGGAACATTTATTACCAGATCTCGGAGAGGAGCCTCAGCTCACCGAGAATGAGCTGCTACCTGCAGATGCGTCAGCACCACCGGTAGAGCAATTGAGAGTTCCCAAAAAAGGTATGTAATTTAAGATAGTTTTAAACCAAAGCATAATTTAATTTTTGTAACGTTTTTAGGAGTCAAAAGGCACGCCTTTAGAATAAACCAATCCAATAAAAAAAATAAGTTGCCTGATAATGAATTAAGTGAATTAAAACGTACGGTACTCAATTTGCAGAAAGAGCTTCTGGAGGACGAAATAATAAAAAAAGGAGAGATCAACCAATTGAAAGTTTGAAATTGGACATAGAGCTGAAAAAAGCTCGATTGAAAATTTTGCAGCAAAGCGGAGATCGGTATCGTATAGTTTTCAACCTGTTAATTTTTTTTATCTCTAAAGCATGGTGTCATCTCAACATTAATTGCCCAGAAAGTTATTTTGTAGGGATATTATGGTGGTACTCTTACCAAAGGTTGAGACTCATATGCTCCAATAGTAAGTATTTATTATTTATTAATATTATACGATTTTATTATTACAGAGAATTTGAAGACGAAGTTGAAGTTCTGCTAGGAAGAAAGTAGGTTTATGTATTTTCTATTTAAATAAATGTTCCAATTAACAATCATTTTATTTAATCAAAATAAAAACAATAAATTCTTACATTTTTTTTTTGTTTTGTGTAGGAAGGGGGAAATCTTCCAAAGACACCATCAGCCCGTGCTGTAAAGTAGTGTAGGATTCTTACCCACTAAAACCCCCTCCCGTAGTATTGTTCGAGTGAATTACATCCTCTGTAGTATTGAACTATTTTATAATCTGAAAAATACCACATGAAAGTAAAGCACCACTAACAACATTTTCGCTATAAATACATACCTTGACAAGAAATCGATGATTTCACGTCTAACAGCATTATCTCTTCGCATGTTGGGGTTGTTCCCCTCGTTGGGTTCGTTGTCAGTATCTGGTACTTCCACTAATACTGGTGGTTCATCTTCATTTTGATCTCTGCACATATTCTGTAAAACTGCGGTTGCCAGGATAACAGCTTGAACAGATTCCAATTTCAAATTGATTGAATGCTCAAAACAGGGAAGCGACGTTTCCATACTCCAAAGTGCCGTTCTATAATGTTCCTTGTGAGTATGTGGATTTCATTATAACGCCTTTCATCCTCGTCAACGGGATTTGACAATGGAGTAAGAAGATAATCTTTGACCGCATAACCACCATCACCAAGTAACAACCCATTCTGAAATTGATGTTCTTCCAGCCTTGTTTGCAAATTACTGTGGGCAAGTATCGTAGAATCATGAGATTCATCATCATGAGGACCATCTTGCAACAATATCTCGAACCTTCATGTTGTGATCGCAAACCACTTGGAAATTGAGGGAAAAATATCCTTTGCGGTTCCTAAATGCTTCGGCATCATCACCACCTGTGAATAATAACGATTTGGACATATGTGCCAACACTGTTTATGAAGTAAACTACAACACAATACCAGTGCAATTTCAAAGTACTTACCCGGAGAGCGAATTTTAATGTGTGTACAATCTATACACCAAACTACTCTTGGAAATCTATGCATGGCATAAAATCCCTGCTGTACCTCACGTATTTCTTGAATAGTTCTAGGCATCGTAATTATCTCAGGACGAAGCGAAGCAATAATCATGGACACTTTCTGAATTACTCGAGAAGCGGTACTTATGCATACTCCAACAAAGTCTCCACACACACGTAAAAAACTTCCGGTTGCATAAAATCGTAAAGTCAGTAATAGTTGGTCCTTAGAAGATAATGCTCTAGACCTGAAATTGATTTTGTGAAAAGATAGGTAATACTTTTGTGTAATTACACAAAAAACATCATTAGAAAAGTTCTGACAGTAGTCCAATGTAATAATTGATAAATAATTAAAAGAGGTACTTACTGATTCCAACGTACAACTAACCGATCCTCTATTTTATTAAATAGCATCGTAAAAGTATCTTTCTTTAGACGAAACCTTGCAAAAAAATCGGTGTCGTTCCATCTTTCCAAATGGTTGACCCTATCGCGCAAAATATACGGTCTTCGCATAACTTGTACTTCTTCGTCATCATCGTCAGAGAAAACATTAACATCGAGCATTAATAAATCCATATTTTGGGGTTAGAAAATGTTCACTGACAAATTAATATTGTTATTTATACTTATCCGCCCGACAACTAGCACTTGAACTACGGTCTAAACTTTTCCGATACTTTATCCCAAAACTACTAGATATCTCACATGAAGAAAACCAAATTTTGTTTTGTCGGCAAGATATCTCACGGATCAAGTTGTCGGCAGGATATCTATTAGTGAAGAAACCGGGCATTAGACGCTTATCGCAAGAATATCTGGTAGATATGTGGTGTAATGCAAAAGAGGAACGCTTGCAATTCATACGCTTTAATCAGAAAGCCATAATGAGAAGAGCCACGCATAGTGAGATTGATGAAGCTGAAGCTATTGCCTGTGAAGGAGGTATTTTACCCACCTTCTTCGTTTAAAGCTCCTTAGAAGTACATGACGAATTCGAAGATTATGTTGCCGGCATCGCGGCATTAAATCACGCGGATGGTATCACGACGCACTCGATGTTCCGGTTACATCTGAAGCCTATCGATACGTCCGTCCCGAAGGGCCGAGCTCATTCGACATGCGAAAGTGGTAATTTTTGACGAGGCTCCCATGGCGCACAAAACCGTAGTAGAAGTTTTACAGCTTCAAGCTTACCACGACACCGACGACCTGTTTGGAGGCAAGCTGATCGTTTTGCTGGCGATTTTCGCCAGATTCCGCCGATAGTTCTAAGAGGTTCGCTTCAAGACGTGAACTCGTCTCGCGTCTCTCAAGAACAGTAAGTTTTTGCCAATGGTTGCTAAGGTGTCTCTCCCAATTTGTCAACGCGCCAAAGATGACCCTGCGCATTTCCACGACACTCGCCATCGGCGAAGGTCGAGTGGAATCGTGCAGGATGGACGATACCGCCGCTATTCACCCTAGCGGGAATTTCTTACGTCGAAACGCTCGCAGATTTATTAGAATTTGTTTACGCACCGGAAGTGATTTTAAATCGGGAAGAATGTCGCCAGTGGGCAATATTATCCGGTACTAACGACAGCATTCGTCAGATTAACGACAAAATTCTCGAGCGACTCGACGGCGAAGCGACGCATTAATATAGTGCCGATTCTACCGTCTTAACACACAGCAATCGGGACGAGAACCGAATCCATAAGTTCGGCAATATTGAATAGCATCGTTCAGTCAGGCGTTCCCGATTACGATTTAAAATTGATCAGGAATTTGAGTTTTTTGGGGCTTGGTTTGGTTAACGGCACCACTAATCTTAGTCAAAGTCACACGTTTTTACATCGAAGCTCGCATTTCTTTTGGGAAGGAAACCGTACTTATACTTCGAATTTTATTTCAATTTACGGTAGGCCATAACAGAGTGGAAATGATGAGAAGACAATTTGCTTTGAAGCTCGCTTAGAGCATGTTCTCACGGTTCAACCGATTTTAGTTGATCAACAAAAATTGAATAAAAACTGTTGTGAGAACCTCTGTTTCAATCGAGTTGATCAAAGTTGGTCAACTCGAGGTTCTCACTACAGTTTTTATTCAATTTTTGTTGATCAACTAAAATCTGTCAACTAAAGTTGAACCGTGAGAACGCGTCTTTACGGACTTACAGGGGGCCAAACTGAAATATTCTATGTGTTGTTTTGGTGACTTTGGTGGTTGTTGAAGGGTTTGATATTAATAAGATGGGTTGTTTCAATTTAGATATATTTAATGTTTACGCTTAATTATATGTATACTTAAACTACATTTTTAAACCTACTCTGTCGACATCCTAACTACTACTCTAACTAAACTTCTCAACTACATTTTACTTAATATTACACAGTAGTAATATTAACAACTTATTCATCACATACCAAGGGGTCATCACACGTTGGCTTCCTTGATATATGAATATTGAATGTGCAGCAAAATAACAATGTTGTTACGTTACCACAAAACCTTTTCTCGCGTCGGCGTCTACTTGAGAAACGACGTGTTTAGTCACGATCATCTCTACGTGGCTCTAGGGAGAGTGCGTCGGGCAATGCGATTTTTTTTTGTTTTGGTGCCTCCGGAAAGAGTCAATATCGTCTATCGACAATAATAACATTGGAGTAGTACGACGTTTCCACAACTTTCATATTTTAAATTGGTTTTTTTTGGTAGAATATAATTTTGTGTGTGAGTATTATTCTACATACAGTAGAATTTGAATCGGCCATGTACGAAGAGTTGTGTAAATAAACCTGATTTTTGACTAATTGTAAATAATGGTAAACCTGATTTGTGACTAATTGTAAATAATTGTAAATTTGATTGTGACTGATTTTAAAACCGATTATGACTTATAACCCGATTGTGACTTGAAATCATTGATTACTAATTTAGTAAAAATGCACAAACTTTTACTTTAAATGCCACGTATTTATTTTCATATACAATATCCCAAGAGACAGGCATATATTCGACAATTTTCCCGCTCTCTACACAAGTGATTTTTGTACCTAAAAAAACTGCCCAAAGCACGAGGTTTTAATATGAGAAAGAAGGATGGTGCAAATTATAAAGAAGCGGTTGTGAAACAGATGTGGAATTCGGTTGCGAAACAACTGCAGACAATTTATTTTAAAAGGTTTAATATAAAGATTGACCCATTTCAAGACATTGGTTTTGCTAATGCAAGAAGTGCTCGAAATTCAATTAGAAAAAAACTGCAATTATTACCTGAATTTAGAAAACTTAGTTCTGCCGCTTTTAGCGAATCTGAAGTTCAAGAAATTATTAATCTATACGACGAAAATACACCAGATGGGTTAAATAAGAAATTTTACCATATAGCGGCCCATGAATTAGCTTGGCGAGGTGGGGAAGCCGTATTTTGCTTGATCAGTTATTTTTGTGAAGAATTTGACAACAAAGGCGAATTTAAAGGAAGAATTGAATACAATCCTATTGTTTCAAAGACAGCGCAAGGAGGATCAAAAAAACTTACAGATTCTAAATGGCTAATTGTGAATGAGAACAAATCATTGTGCCCAGTAAGGTAAGAATTACAAGTTCTTTATAATAATATATTAAATTAGCTAACAAAATTTATACTAAAACAGATTGCTAAGAAAATTGATTTCGAAAAGAGGTGAAAATGTACATATCCAAAGACTGTTTCTTACCCCTAATCCCAATTGGGAAAAAGGTAATTTATGGTTTAAGAATTCACCAATAGGGAAGAACATTATTGCAAGATGGACTAGAGCTGCAGCGGAATCTATTGGTATTGATACCAAAACTGTCAAAATTTCAAATCATTCACATAGATCGACCACTATTTCGCATTTAGCTAAAGCTGGTATACAAGAGGAATCACTAATTATAATTACTGGACATTCAAGTAGTACTTCCCTTAAACCATATTTGCAGATGGATGAAGAATACCACAAGAGAATTGTACAAAACATACGAACGGAAGCTGTACTGAAAGATGTTCCTAAACTATTCACAAGCAATGGACTTCTCCAAGAACCAAAGCATTCAAATGTATATAATAATTGTACATTTAATATTTCAAATTAATTTTTATAATATTATGCGAGTTGAATATAATTATGTAAAAATTAATTTTATTAAAGAAACTGTTTACATTTAAAAAACAATATTATTAATAATGCTGCCAAGGGTAGCGGGTAATTGTCATTTTTTGACAATCACCCGGGCCAAATATTCGTTTTTCAAATTTTCACTTAATTTTAATGGGATTGGCTACTTTTCAATTGTTTTTGACAATGTCATTGGTGCATGTCGGTCATGTGACAGGTGCGGGCGATTTTCGTCCATATTAATTTAATAACTGATAAGCTTTTTTGGGAGTATTGGACAACTACAGGTTATTCAAACTACTGTGTAATTGCCGACGTTTCGCTCAACCTTATTGTGAGCTTCTTCAGGGCTACGAAAATCTTTATTAAAATCTGTGAATTTTTTTTCTATTATTTCCAACTATAGTTGGTTTAATGAACCAACGGACATCAGCCAGCATTCTTTCCATAAAGAAAATAGAATTAAGATAGAAAAAAAGTGAAGTCGAACAACAACAAAAATATTGCAAGTTTCCTTATATAAGAGGTTTGACGGAAAGATTAGCGATACAGTTGAAACCATACTGCACGCTGGCTCCTTACAATGTAAAAACTCACAAAGGGTTATTAACAAGATTGAAATCAAAAATAGATAAGGAGAATAAGTCAGAACTAGTTTACAGAATACCGTGCAAAGACTGTGAGAGAAAATATGTTGGTCAGACCAAACAATTGTTAAAATTTTGAGTTTACCAACACAAGAACAATTGTAAAAAATATGATAAAGAGACGTCGATAAATGAAAAAAAAAACAAAGAAAGACGTCAACATTGATAACCCAAACACATCAGCGCTGGTTCAACATCACATAGAGCTGAACCATTCTTTCGATTTTGAGCGGACTGAAGTGCTAGACCTGGAGGAAAACTACTTAAAGAGATCCATATGTGAAATGTACCATATAAAAACAACCAAAGATAGTGTTTAGAATTGCAATATGTTTTTACTTATTTCTTTATGTTATTTAAAATTGCCGCTAATTTTATTTGTATCTCAAATATTTTGTATGGCCCTGTAAATGTTCATCCCTTGAATTTTATACGCGCATGTCGATCTCTACCGCCTTAAACGACAGTACACCACTAATGGCCTAAGCGACTGCACGCTTATTCAGTTCTAGGTTAAAGGGGTGCTCATTTAGCTGCAATCAAACTAAATTATTTACAAGTACACCACTAATGGCCTAAGCGACTGCACCCTTATTCAGTTCTAGGTTAAAGGGTTGCTCATTTAGCTGCAATCAAGCTAAATTATTTACAAGTACACCGTTAATGGCCTAAGCGACTGCACGCTTATTCAGTTCTAGGTTAAAGGGTTGCTCATTTAGCTGCAATCAAGCTAAATTAACCAATTACCGTTTTATCGATTACCGTTACAATAAACTACCATCAAAGTGAATTGTGTTTCGTTTTTTTTACCTTTTGCTACCACATACAGCAGTTCAAATAGTCAAGCCAGACGTCTTCGACTACACAAAAAGAGAAGATTGATTCGAGGGCAGGAGCTTCCGAACCTTCAATCAAGCCTTCTCAACCAGATAGCATAAACTATCGAAGATACGCGGAACCTCAGCGTAATATATGGTGGCTTATTAAAATAGAAAAGATTATGCGTCCTTGATTTGCACAATTATCAACACACAAAATTTGTTCAATAATTTATCATGTATTGTATGTTTTACTTTTGTGTTAAATATTTTATGAATTGCAATTTGCATTTTTAGATTTTTTATATTTCTGACAACAAATTTATTGTGTTTTCATATATTATTTTTTGCTGTACTATGTTATGCCGCACATGTACCGGGATATCTTTATTATTTTTTAACACCACACAGTCTACAGTGTATTAGGTGAGTTTGTAGTTAATAGAAAAAAAATTACAGACTTTTATAAAGATTTTCGTAGCCCTGAAGAAGCTCACAATAAGGTTGAGTGAAACGTAGGCAATTACACAGTAGTTTGAATAACCTGCAGTTGTCCAATACTCCCAAAAAAGCTATTCAGTTATTATTTTACTTTAAACTTTTTAAACATAACTTTTATAACGGCAATAAAAATATGTCAATGTCATTGTCAAATACTGACTCATCCGATGATGATTATTTGCCAACCAAATACCCAAAGAACAGGACCCCACTAATCTTGAAAACATTTGTACAATCCTCACAAGATCGGAGAGATGCTGGACCATCAAGAAATAGAGCCAATATTCAAGCTGAAGGTCCACATAAATGCACGTCATGCAAGAGGGATTTTGAAACAAAAAGAGGCCTAAATATACACTCAAGCCGATCCATTATATGCTCGCAAAGCAAGAAGTCATCCTTTTTATCTCTAAATCACCAATCCATCCAAATTCAGCCTCATCCAAGCGAAGATGCCAAATTGAACACAAACTGGGACATTTTGGACAAAATTTGCAAAATGCGCTTCAGAGGCCGTCTTTTACATCGCATCCCAAAAGGAGCCCGAGCACTAGCTGCAGAGAAATATTGTAGCTGCATACGCGATATCTTAAGTAATGACTCCACGTTTTCTTGGCTAAATTTTTTTATATTCAGTTACACTTGCCTCAAAGTTCTTCGTGAGCAAAAAAAATCTGATTCGCTGAGTAGAAATGGTTCCCTTTCAACCAAAATAATTAGGTTGCTACGAAATTTTCCAAAAGAAAAATCATCTTCAACGGCCATTCAAGAATCTTTGAAGGAATCAACATCAAAACCCAAACATACATCCAACAAGAATAACGCAGAACAAAAATCGGCCGATCTAGCTGTCGCCAAATTATCTGACGGAGACATAAAAGGGGCTCTTCGCATTGCATGTTCAGACAATAAAATCGCCCCGGCGACTGAAGGCAATACCATCATCATGCGTGAGAAACACCCAAAACGTTACTCAGACTTCCGTGAACCACCAAGTACCACCAACCATAACCCGGTTCAAGTTTCAGAAAATGACGTAAAAAATGCCTTAAACTCTTTTACTGAGGGTACGGCAGCTGGATTAGATGGTCTCCGTCCTCAACACTTACTTGATATGATAGACTCACGCAACGGTGATCATGCCCAAAAGTTATTAAGATCTACCACGGCTTTTATCAACAAAATTCTTGAGGGCAAGATACCTGATTTTATCCGGCCCATATTTTTTGGAGCTAGTCTTTGCTCGCTCGAGAAGAAAGACGGCAGCCTCAGACCAATCGCTGTAGGCCTACCGCTTCGTCGCCTGGCCTCAAAATGCGCCATAAATAGCATCAAAAATCGTGCTATACCCTACCTGAAGCCGCTACAGCTTGGCTTTGGAATTTCAGGTGGCGCAGAAGCCATCGCACATACTGTCCGTTCAATCATTAACGCCGAACAAGTTATTAACGAACACGATAACATTTTGCTCAAAGTAGATTTCAAAAACGCATTCAATCTAATTAGACGGGACACGATGATAGTCTCGGCAGACTTTCCGGAAATATATCATTATGTTCATGCGAGTTACAGCAACACGTCTACCCTCCTTTATGGTAACAACAAGATAGAGTCCCAAGAAGGAGTTCAACAAGGAGTAGCTCTCGGTCCGTTTTTATTCTGTGTTGCAACCCACCCATTATTTCAAAAACTCAAGTCAAAATTGAACGTATGGTATTTAGATGACGGAACACTTTTGGATACACCCGAAATAGTAGCTGCAGACTATAAAATTATAGACCGTATATAAAATACGGTCTATTCTTGAACAAAGAAAAATGTGAGTTATGCCTTATCTCTACGTCAACAGAATTGGAAAATTTTTCTTCAGAATTCATCGGATCTAAAGTCACCATCAAGAACAATCTAGAATTACTAGGAGCTCCCCTTGGCTCTCATGCTGAAAACATTATTTTACAGAAGAAGATAGATTCTTTTACAATCATATGTAAGCGCTTATCGTTGTTGGAACCACACCAGGCTTTCTTTCTTTTGAAAAACTGCATTGCCCTGCCTCGCCTACAATATCTTTTACGCACTTCACCAATATACAAACACAGTCTTCTTTTAAAATTTGATGATTTACAACGCCATGCAGTCAGTGAAATTTTGAACATTAAATTATCTAATACCGAATGGATGCAAGCCTCTCTTCCCGTGAATTCTGGAGGGCTTGGAATCAGATCTGCCGTTGACGTGGCCTTACCAAGTTTTATTTCTTCTTCTACATCCTGTCAAGACCTCTTCAACGTTTTATCTTCAAATTTTTTACAAATCAATATTCATTCAACAGCGGAATCAATAATTATGTGGCAACAAATAACTCCACTTTACCAACTTCTACAAAGCAACATGATTATCAGTTCTTATCATTTATGTGGCCAAAAACCGTCTTTTTGAAAACACCACTGACATGAAGAACCAAGCCCGCTTGTCAGCTGTTGCGCAAAAGGAATCCAGCTCCTGGTTACACGCCTTGCCATCGTCCAACATAGGAATACTGCTGAATAGGGACATAATTCGCATATCGGCAGGCCTCAGACTCGGATGCAAAACGGTGGTACCCCACATTTGCCGATGCGGATCACGCAACCGGAACTCACGGCCTTTCATGAAAATTCAGCAAAGGACGTAGCACCAGACATCAAGAAGCCAATAACATCATCAAGCGAGCACTAACATCAATTGGTCTTCATCCTGTCCTCGAACCACTTGGACTAATGGCTCGCACTGATGGGAAACGTCCTGACGGAATGTCCTTAATTCCATATTCTCATGGAAAATGTTTAATATGGGACATAACAATTATCGACACAGTAGCTCCATCGTATTTACCCTGCACATCTGCCCTGGTGCTGCGGCCGAAGCCAGAAAAAGAATAAAATACAGCGTTTTGTCAAACGATTACTTATTCATTCCTATCGCGATAGAGACCCTTGGCCCTCAAGGTCCCAGTGCGCGGTCTTTCATCAAAGACATCAGCCAGAAGCTAATCGAAGCCACTGGGAATCCCAAAGAAGGCTCTTGGTTCTAAGAAAGACTCTCAATCGCGATTCAGCGGGGAAATGCCATCAGTGTGATGGGAACTCATTGCACTGATGACACTTTCTCGTCGAATTGCGAGAATTAAGTATTCGCATCTGTGTAAACTTAAGTTTTTAATTTTTTTTGTTTGAATCATTTTATGTTTTGAACGTTTATTAAAATTTTATTTATAAAAATTTGTATTATTTTAATAATCAAAATGAAAAAATGTTTAGTTAAAATGTCTGAAAAATTTAAATAGACTCCTGAAATTTCAAAATCTCTTGTGAAATTGTATGAGTTACAACCTGTTTTATACAACGTAGATTCGCCTATCATAATACATTGCAAAGATGCATTGCTTTGAAAACTATAAAAATGGAATTGCAGAAAAGGTATAAAGTTGAAATTCCTGAAGCAGCTGTATTAAAAAAAATGAATAATTTACGCAGCCAGTTCCTCGACTACTTAAAATTTCTCGATGGATAAAATTATAATTAAAAATTTTATATTAGTTATTTTTAATAAATAATAATAATAGATAATGAATGAATAATGATAGATTACCAGTAAAGGCTATGAATTATAAATGCATAGGAAAAAGAAATATAGGCCGTCCAAGAAAGCGTTGGGTTCCGTAACAGGCAAAGTTGCCTAATACTTGAAGCAAAGAAGAAGAAGAATATTAGTTATTAATTAAAATTTAAAATAAAATTTTACCATTGAAATTTTAACATTTCCTAATTAAATATTTGCGTATATCCCATGGACGAGTAAAATGAAACTCCCGCTTTTAGATCCAGTTTTTGAAATATGGAATCACAAGTCAAGTCACCACGTAGATCCAAAAAAAAGCCATGTTCACTTTTTTCTTACGGTTAAAGTGTGATTATCTGTACCTTCCTTATAGGATCTTTTTCGATTATGGTGAAAAGGGAGCCCGAAGGGCGACTAATTGCGAAGCCGTGGACTTATATACAGTGGAGGAAATAGCTATAGAGTCACCTGAGTTGTTTAATAGTAAACAAAAATTAACACATAAAAGAAAGAACTTTTACAGCTCATAAAATATGCTTGCAAAAATTGGAAGTAATAAATAATATGAAACATAAATAACACATAACAATATTAATGAGAAAAAATCATTTGTATGGTGCATTTCCACGGAAATAGTTATAAAGCCAGTTAATTATACGTGAATAAATTTCATTTCAAAGTAGTTCTGAAGTCTTTCTTAGTTTTGAAATTAAAGTTTAAAAATAATTCGAAAAATAAATCGAAATGGAGAAAATTGAATTACTGTCGAAATTGGGGATGACAAATACTAAGAAAAATTGCGGGTGAAATAGGAAGGTCACGTTCAGTAGTTAATAACTACATAAAATTAAGAAACCAATATGGGCACAAAAAGCATCCAGGACTAAAACCGAACATAAATCAACGTTTAAAAAATATAATTATTCAAAAAGCAGCAAAAAAAATTAACTGCGTCCAAAATTAAAGCTGAATGAACTTGCCCATAACCACTAGACGTGTTCGCCAAATTCTACACAATTCACAAAAAGTTAAGTGGACGAAAAGATTGGCAAAACCGAAGTCAAGTGAGAGTCATAAACAAGCACGATTGATGTTTGTTAAAAAGTACATGTCATGGAAGAATGAATGGCATAATGTAATCTTTATAAGAAAAAATTTAATTTTGACGGCCTGATGGCTACCAGTTTTATTGACACGATTTAAGCAAAAACAGAGAAGTTCGCTTAAGTAGAAATTTTGGTGGCGGTACAGATATGATTTGGGCATCGTTTTCTTATAAAGGAAGAACCCTAATTTGTGAGATTTCAACAAATTGAATTCCAATAACTACACTGACCTTCTGGAAGAAGTTTTAATAACTTTTGGAGACAATATTATGGAAGGAGAGTTCGTATTCCAGCAGGACAATGCAGTGATCCATCGTTCACATCACTCTTCAAAATGGTTTGATGATAAAAACATTGCAGTTTTGGAATGGCCTGTAGTCATTCTTGTAGTCCCGACATAAACCCGATAGAGAATCTATGGGGTATGTTACGCAATATTACGAACATGGACGCCAATTCAGCAATGTTTTTTTTTTTATCTAAAAGTAGCAATTCAGGGAGCTTGGAATTCTATTTCTCTTGAAATTCTTCAGGGATTGATAAATTCAATTCCAGACGAATATTTGATGTAGTCTCCAACAAGGATATGGCAGTACTAAGTACTAAATTTAGTTTCAAGAAAGTTACACCGACAAATTATTAATATAATTTAGGTGGCTTTATAGCCATTTCCTTTAATTATATCCGTAATTTTAATTTTGTTCGTTTTATTATTAAAATATTTAACATTTTGGAGTTTGAAATAAACGCCCTAAATTATATGAAATTTACATTCTTCTTCTGTTAAAAGCGACGATGGAAAATGTTGCTGGCTTTATAGATATTTCCTCCACTGTATAATTATATAATAAAGTATATAATTATATAATTAGATTAACTTTACGGATCGCTTGCTTAGAAATACCAATAATCCTTGTGGAATTCAGAATTCCAGTTTTATGCAACCAATATTCATTATGTATAATATTATGACGCATTGAGGATATATTCAAACTATATATGTGACCTGGACTACGAAAAGGGACCTAACGTCGGAAAACTAATTTCCCAGTAAAACGCGTTTAAACATTTAAAGTATGTTTTCTTCTTTTTCTCTATAGGAAACGTTAAAAATGTAAAAAAAATTTATTTGATGATTTTTCATGTTTTCATAATTTTACGTTTAACTTGGAGATAGATTTTTTGTGAAGTGAGTGATGAAGATAGAAACTTGTGGTTCGTACCATTCGAAAGAGCGTCTTTTTTCCTATAAAAATCACCAAAAAAGTGAAAATTGATTTTTCTGACGTAAGGGTCCCGTTTCATAGTCCAGGTCACATATTATACTAAATTATAATATAATAAAATTAAATATACTATTTAATTTTAATATTCATATGAGCGGTAAAACAATAAATTTTAAAAGAAAAGTTTTTAATTTTCATAGGGAGATATAAACACATTCTTAACTTAATGAAAACTATGTCATCAAGATATTTTGGTTAAATAAATTAAGTATTTATTTTTAATTTGTTCAATATTTAAAAATGTTATTTATGCTGCCTAAACTGTCAATTGTTTACATGTTCTCCAAGTATTAATAATATCTTAATGAAATAATTTGTCATTGAAATAAAAAAAAGGTAAATTTATTTGTAAAATTTTAATTTTAATGTGTTAATAGTTTATATAATTCATTTGTAGCCTTCAGAATGAGTCACAATTACAAATACTCGAATCGTTGAACAATTAGAATTGTTATTATATTATTATATATAGCCCTAAAACTTAAGAAAAGCATTTATTTATTTTAATAAATGTCAAGAATAATTTAATATTTTTCATTTGTTGTGTCAATTTAAAATTTTAAGCTTAATAAGTTTTCTTCTTAAAACGAGAAAAACAAAATTATATAATATAAGTTTTTCAGATTTTACAAATGTGCAAGAATCCCGAAAGTAACACAATCTTTCGATAGTGTTGATTTATGTTATTTTTATTACAAACAAATTTGTCACCATTTAGTAAAGAATTAAAATGCCAAAAATTACCGATGAAATAACTAACAAAGTTTAACAATATACAATAATAGGATAAACTTGCTATTATATATTTGCATTATTGTATGCTATAGCTATTAACGTATAAGCGATAGAAAGTAAGCCATATCAGATTTAGTAATATATCAGAACGAGCGATAGCGAGCCATAATCAGATTTAGTAATATATAAATCTGATATGGCTTACTTTTTACGCGAATGACGTTATGCATTTTTCATCCAACACGGGTCCTTTCCAAAATAAAAATATAAAGTGATAAGTAACAAAAATACCACTTTTAAAATAAACAGTAACTTATTAAGTATACTTATTAAAGCATGTGACATCATTATATAAAGATAAAGCAAGAGAAAGTTAGCAGAATTGTAATCTAATCAGCTAATACGTCACCAGACTGCCGAAGCTAGGCGTATGAAATAAAAGTAACATCAAAGCGAAAAGTAAATTTACATAAGCAAATAATAGCAACACGGAAAAAATACACATAGGTATACGTTGTTATGACTAGTGATATCATGATTACTTAATACCGCACCGCCAATTGCACATTTTCGCTATCTAGAATTTACCGTATATGCTATACTTTCGATAGTGTTGGATGAAAAATATATAATACTACGATGTTGAAGTTGGTAAGAATAATATAAATACATTAATGAAAAAATAAAATCTTTTAACCAATAACGAATATTAGTTAAATTAATAAATAAAATTAAATTAAATTAGTTTGTAATTGTATACTATTTTACTATATGCACACATTAAGTATATTATATCATAGTACAGATGAAAGTTATATAGCTGTATGGTGTATAGTAGAAAAAAACTCCAATATGTTATGGACTATCTAATTTCAAACACATAATGATTTTAAAATAATCTAATTCTTATACAATAATTAAAATACCAAACGAATGCAAACAATTTGCCTATATTATTGTGATCAAATTTTGAAAATGTATTTTCATTATTAGCTATAATAGTCCAGTCAAATTAGACTAAAAAATAGGGGCGAGGTTACAATAATTCACACATGGCTGAAAATTGGTAGGATTGTTCAAAACACTTTTATAAATGAAATGTAAAAAGTCCTCATCGATCCGACACCTGGAAAAAAATTTACTCGGGGTCAAAGGTCACAAAAACTGGTTTTTTGTAATTTTCAGCAAAACGGTAAGTTTTATCATAAAATTAGTTCAGACAAAAATTGTAGATCAGATAATTATCTATAAAAAATGTCTAAATAGTTTTTCTCCTAAGAGCCACCGTTTTTGAGATATAACAATTCAAAAAGTTAAAATAGTTGTAATCTACTACAAAAAAATAACACAAATTTTTAAAAACGATTTTGTCTTGTGATAGGTTATTTTAATCACCTTGAAAAGCTTTATCTAGAATAGGTGAAATTAAATTTCTATCTGTCAACTGTCATAAATTACAAGCTGCCAAAGTTTAAACTTCAAGAGTGAATAACTCATGAACTATTGAAGGGATTTCAACCAAATTTTGAATGTAGAAACATTGCCCCTACAGAACTTGACAGCATATAAAACCATTTGATAAAAACCAAGAATTTAACATTAAAAAAAGATTACTCTTTTTTTGCGAAAATTTTTTGGTCAAAATAACCACGGGAGTCGATAAAGGATCTAATTTTAAGCAAAAAATGTTCTATAAAGTTTTTTCTAAAACTCAATGCTGTTTGAGTTATTCAAGATTGAAAACTTGCCATTTTTATTGAAAAGTTCCACTTTTTTGAACGGTCCTTTACGAATAACTCAAAAACTATGCGTCTAATGAAAAAAAGTGTTAGGAACATAATTGCAGCTTATAAAAAAACAAAAAGACTCATTTTTTTAGAAATATCCTAGGTACAATACAAAGCGAGATATGGTTGACGAAAGGAGACTTTGTTCTCTGTGAATGCTCAAATCGATGCATTCAACTTAAAATAACGGAAAAACGACCGATTTTACGGGTATAATGCTAAAGAACAGTTTTTATAGTACTTGAAAAAACCTTTAACATGAGCATTATTAAAAGTCGATTGCGTTTAAACTAAAAGAGATACAATTCAAAAAAGACTGACCTCTCAAATTTTTAAAGAAAAAATGATCATATACAATATCCCAAGTGCATTCAAATTGTCGACAATTTTTTTGAGCTCACAAATGCGTTTGTTGCTTTTGAAATTTTCCCGACTCGAAGAGGAGGGAAAATTGCGGCAAAGCAACAAATGCATAAGTGAAAAGCGAAAAAAAATTGTGTACTAATTTGAAATGCACGAGAGGATATTTATTTAGACTATTTCACGAATAAAATAGGAGGTTAATATAAATAATTAATTAAAAGTAAAAATCAATGTATCGTTGATTATGTTTTTTTAGTCAAGGTAACATAAAACAATCTTAATTATAAAGATGTATAAATAAAGATGGTAAACGTTTTGGTGCAAATAATTTGCAAAATATTAAGAACGAAATTGAGAATCTGGTACCAACAAATACAAAAAAATCTAAATCATCAGTTTGGAAACAATTTAATAAGTTTTGCTTGGAGAAAAATTATAAATTGCAACAAGATACAACAATGGAAAATCTGGCGCTCACATTGGTTGACTGGGGTTATAATATGCGCAAAACCGATGGAAATTATTACAAAGAACGAGTTGTAAAGCACATGTGGAATACGGTTGCAAAATTAATACAAGAAAAATATTTTTCTGAATATAATATAAATGTCAATCCGTTCAATGATATGGTATTTAAAGGAGCTAGAGATGCACGAGATGCAAAAAGAAAAGTATTACAAATTCAACCAGAAAAACGAAAAGTTAATTCAGCACCAATTGCATTTCAGGAATATGAAGAAATATTATCAATTTTTGATGAAGACTGTCCATATGGCTTACAAAAAAATTTTTTTCATGTGGTTTCATATGAATTAGCGTGGAGAGGAGGCGAGGCTGTAAAATGTTTGGTACAATATTTTAAAATTGAATTAAATAATGCCGGTATTGAAACTGGACGGATTGAATACAATCCAATTTTTGAAAAAACTGCTCAAGGAGGTGCACAACGTTTAGCCGATAGCAAATGGTTAATTTATAATTCTGTCAATCCCGAAAGATGTCCTGTGCGGTATAAATTTCTATCTAAATAATTTTAAATTAACTATATATCATCTTATTCATAGATTATTTAAGAAAATGATGGAGAAACGAACAAGTAATATAAAAACTGATCGTTTATTTCTTACTGTAAACAAATCGTGGAATGAAAAAAACTCTTTGGGTTTTTTTAAAAATAGTCCTGTAGGACGCAACGAATTGTCCAAATGGACTAAATTATCTGCTGAAAGCATAGGGTTAGATACTAAACGTGTTAAAATCACAAATCATTCAAATCGTGTCAGCGCTGTATCGCATCTAGCTAAAGTTGGTGTTGGTGAACATCAAATTACTAAAATCACGGGCCATAAAAATGCTTCGTCCATCAAATCCTATTTGCAACTAGATGAAAATCACCATAAGATGTTAATTCAAAACATGCGAAATATTCCAGTTGAAAATCAAACTTCGAGTTCTTCCTTCATTTCCCATGAGCAGATACAAGAACCAGCATCAACCAGTATTACATCTTTGGAAACCAAACCAATTATTCATTACCATAATTGTACTTTCAGCAATAATTCAAATTGTAATTTTTCTTAAGTGTTATTTGAATTTATAAATCTACAAATTAAACAATTTGTAGAATTATAAATTTACACAATTAAAATTTGAGTTACTCCTGAAATTACAATTTTTTGTAATTATTTGTAATTTTTGTATTATTGAAATGTTGAAGTTAATAAAAAAAATTGTCGATTATATTTGCTTTACAATAAATTTTAAAAAATTGTCGCTGCAATTCGATTGCTATTGGTTGAATGTTTCGTTGTTTTTTCATTCCATTGGTCTAATGACAGCTGAGTGAAATAGTCACTTGTAATACCACGAGTAGTCATAGGATATGACTATGACATAGGATATGTCATAGGATATGACGTATGATATATCATACGAAGTCTGAAAAAGTATTGTAATCGTGCAGAAAAAAGAAATTGAGATTTTGATGAATTTAGTCATTTTGGGGTCCCAGAAGCTGAAAATCGTCATTTCCAAAAAATGTCTGTATGTATGTGTGTATGTATGTGGTCAAATTTTGTGTGCGCTCTACCTCAAAAAGTAATAGGAATTTTTTAACAAAATATTGAGACTTAGAGCTGATTAGATTTCGGTTAAAATCGGTACACGGAAAAGCAAAAAAAAACAATTTTTTTCTTATTTTTTAAATTTTATTTCTTTATTATAATTATTTCCCTCCAAAATAATAATTTTTTAAAATTTATTATTATTTAAAAGTATGATCAAGTTATGTGCATGGCCACATCCGATTTTTATAATTATTATTAAAAAATTTACAATTTTTTTTTTTTAAATAAATAACCATTATTTAATTCTACATTTTTTAAAAAATAAATATTAGACTTAATTTCTACGTTTTTTCAAAACAAATTAAAATCCCTTTGCATTACAGTAATTTATACGAAAATTAGAGATATTCAGGTCTATTATGTATCACAACCTTTAAAAATAACGGTCAACCTTTATGTTATAATAAATTTGCAAAATAGCGCATAAGCGAGACTTATTATAGCTAATATGTCGTCGCCTGAGAATCAGAGTATTCTATATCCGTTTTTCTAAATTTTACAGTACAGCTGTTGAAAGATTCCCTATTGCCTTACTCTTTACTAGAATATTTTAATATAATCTCAATTAATAGTTATTTATTATACAAGTGTCTTATTAGGCCCCTAAAACACGAAAGAAAAGTTTAAACACGAGACCGCAGGTCGAGTGTTTAATTTCTTGAGTGTTTTGGAGGCCAATAAGACACGTGTGTAATACAACGTTTTATCCACAATTCGCATATTATGAAGGCGTTATAAATTTAGATTTGGGCCAAAACGAATTCATCGATAAAAGCAGGTAAGGTGGGTCATGTAATGGTTTCTATGACAGTTGTTGATTCCCTCATTATTTTTCGAATCGCGTCAAATTTGTGAAAAAATAATTTCGCGGTCTGAAAATGAACGAAAACCAGATTATTCCTGAAGATATTCTCAAAGAAGCCCAAGAAGCGACTTTGCATTTGTTGCCAACGAAGTCTAGAGCAGCTTACGAAAAAGAATTAACAAATTTTTCCGAGTGGAAAATAAGAAGATCTGTGCACGTGATAAACGAAGAGGTTCTGCTAGCTTATTTTTTGAACGTTAAGAAAAAGTTTGCCGCGTCTTCGATGTGGACGAAGTATTCAATGTTGAAGACCACTTTAAAAGTGCATGAAAACATAGATATTTCTAAATATGCTAAGCTAACCTCATATCTGAAGAGCGAATCTAGAACATACAAACCGAAAAAATCAAAGGTTCTTGAAAGAGAACATATTGAGGAATTTTTCGATAAGGCCCCTAATGACAAATATTTGATGATGAAGGTACCTAAAACTTAATTTCCTTAATATGTTTCATATTTATTTTGATTTTTGATAGGTTGCATTGTTATTTGGCATTGCTGGAGCTTGTCGATGCAATGAGTTGACGAATTTGAAATTCGAAAATGTTCAGGATAAAGGGTCGTACTTGTTTATTTCATTGCCGAATACTAAGACGAACGTTCCACGCAGTTTTACAATCATGGAGGAAGGATTTTCTATCAACGCCCTTGAAATCTGTAGAAAGTACATACATTTACGTCTAGAAAACGTTTCCAACGTCAGATTCTTTTTGCAATATAAAAACGAGAAATGCACAGTGCAATCGGTTGGAATCAACACGATGTCCAAAATTCCTTCAAAGGTTGCTGCCTTCCTAAATCTTCCGGACGCAGAGTCATATACTGGGCATAGCATGAGACGCTCATCCGCAACTCTACTAGCGAACGCCGGTGGCGATCTCACCACCATCAAACGTCACGGAGGATGGAAATCTTCTAGTGTTGCGGAGGGCTACATTGAAGACTCAGTGTCGAATAAAATTGATATAGCGAAAAAAATTCAAGGCGCTGTTTCTGAATCCGTTTCCGAAATTTTAGCTGTGAAACCCACTGTTGATGGTACTGACGTACATCCATCTACAAGCACAATCAATCTTTACAATAGCGACGAGGCAAAGAAGACAATATCCATCAATATCAATGTAAATTTAAATATTAACAAATAAAGTTCTGGTTCCAATTTTTATTTACGATTTAAATTAATAAAACACTAGTGTTTTATAGGGTTTTATATATTCAATTAGAAACAGTATCATTATGGGCTCATAATATGCGAATTGTGGATAAAAATATTAATGGCAAACCCCGCAAGTCGTGTTTTGTGGTAATTTTACAAATTTTATTTATAAAATTTAAACTAGATCAAATTTTAAAAAATTGAAAAATGGATATAGAATAATTTTGCACGCAATAACAAATATTTCTATACGACTATCATAGAATGTGGGCATTCTGATTCTATTTTTAAATACAGAATATCTACATTCTTTCTTTTTTTTATTCTCACACCGATATCGGTGCGAGAATAATTATTCTCACACAGATTAGACCAATTAGAGCAAAGAATAGACTACTATTTGAAGTGACATCTATTACCAAATTTTTGAACTCAATTTATTTACACATCAACAAAAATCAAGTTTGTCAAATGAGTAAACTTTTTTGCGTGCGATCGATCTGAATTTTTGCACATATTTTCCTACCGATAATTCACAAGAGGTGTGTACGAGAGGGGATAATTTTTTGCTCAGTTTTTCTATATCTAGCGCCGTTCTTGAGTTATTGCTGCGTTTCCGCCACACAAACTTGAATTAGCAATAACTCGAAAACGGCGTTAGATATCGAAAAACTGAGCAAAAACTTCTCCCCCCCTTGCCTCAAGTACCCTCCTGTGAATTAACGGTAGGAAAGCATGTGCAAAAATTCAGATCGATCGCGCACAAAAAAATTTTCTCATTTTTACAAATTCTAATTACGGTCAAAACCTATACAGCTTATTATTTTAATAGTCGTATAGAAAGTATAGTCTGAAACACGTTTGGAATGGCTATTCCGCACTCGTGAACCGTCACCCTCGCCTGTCGGCTCGGGTGACAAACTTTTCCCTCGTGCGGAATATGCCTAATTCCAAACTTGTTTCAGAATATACTATTCTGATGTCATTTTATTCTATATCCAACATTTTCGTTTATAACCATTGTCTAGTTTGTTAATAAAACTTTTTACAATATCAACTAATTTTATTTTAATTATTAATTACATGTTGGATAAAAAAAACCAATTATTTGGTTGACAAAAAAATTTTTTTTTCTGAATTGTCATCAAAAACTAAAAGGAGAAGGTTAGAAGCTGAGGTGCAATCAAGAAGCCAAGAAGAACTGTGTTTAGCTGCTTCTATGAAATTACATTCTGAAGGAAATCGAAGTGGGGCATCACTTATTCTTGATATTTCTGCTCAACCAGATAAAGTCAAAGTGAACAAGAGTGAGAATACACAAGAAAAAATATCATATTCATGTCAAGAAGCTTATCTTTATTTATCGAATTAAAGCTAACTCGACACTAGTACCATTACATTGAGAGCATCCGCCATTCGGAAACAATTAAGAAATTTGTTTCCACCTTACTACAAACTCATAGAAGAAAAAATTAAGTGCTATCCAAAGAACATTTTAGTTACAGATCCATCAGCAGAAGTTCCTTTACAAGATCTTGTGGACCATACAGCATCGCGTGTTATGTATTACCAATCTGAAGTTTTAAATAATACAGACTCTCACTTAGAAATAACTTTCAAGTGCGGTGCTGATGGTAGTGGAAGCCAAAGTAATTTTAAACAATCATTTAAAACGACAGGTTCGGACGATTCTAATTTGTTTATAAGTTATTAGGTCCCCATTCAATTAAAGTCGGTAAATAATAATAACAAAATATATTGGCAAAACCCACGCTCTAATTCCGTACGGTATTGCAGACCAATAAGAATGCAATTTGTGAAGGAAGCTGATAACATAATTAACGACGAATTCAAATATATGCAGAACCAGATAGAAAAATTATTACCGTCTCAAGTATAGAAGTAAATGGCCAAATGTTCACAGTTCGCCATAATTTATTAAAAACAATGGTGGACGGAAAAGTTTGTAATACTTTATCATCTAATAAATCTACTCATAAGTGTTACATATGTAAAGCCTCTTCTTCAGAGTTCAATAATATCGAAGAATTACAATCAAGACCGTATAATCTTGAAAGCTTAGACCTTGGCTTATCATCATTACATGCATACATACGATCCTATGAGTGTCTTTTACATGTGTCCTATAAAATTCAAATTCAATCTAGACAAGCTCGTGGTGAAGAGAATTGTGAATGAAAGAAAGAAACATATACAAACCGAATTTCGACATCAATTAGGCTTATTGATAGACATTCCCAAGCCCGGTTTTGGCAACACTAACGATGGAAACACGGCTAGACGATTCTTTGCTAACTCTACCATAACATCAAATATTACTGGCATTGACCAAATTTTAATAGAGGGATTCAGCGTCATTTTAAAGACACTCAGACCTTCAAAATTGATAGCGTCAAATTTTCTGAATATGCCAAAGAAACAGCTGTACATTACATTGAACTATCCAGTTGGTATCCTATGACACCAAGTGTTCATAAAATTTTGATACATGGCAAGGATTAATCGAACATTTCTTATTACCTATTGGAATGTTGGGAGAAGATGCGCAAGAAAGTCGCCACAAAGATGTTAGGTATTACAGAGAGCATAACCCTTGTAAAATGTCCAGAAAACAAACCAATGAGGATCTTATAAAAATTTTACTGGTATCATCAGATCCTATGATTTCAAGTATAAGATCCTTACCTGTAAAACAAATGAATGCTATGCCAATTGAAGTACTTAATCTCTTAAAGGAACCTGAAGTCATATTGGACGAAGACTGATCTTTAAAATATTCGTATAACCCTTTGATTACTGTATAGGAAAATTAATTTTTACCATTTTTTACCGTTGACTACTAATATTGTGTTGGATTTTTTATTTATTGTGTAATTATATATATAATTATATAATATATATATATATATTCGTGAAGTGTATCTTGTGACTTCCAAAATACATATACAAGATACGTTGTGACTTCATATATAACGTTGCGACTTCCAAAAATAGAAGTCATAACGTTTTTCAATGTATTTTATAGCAAAATGATCAAGATGTCGCTAGGAGCGTAATTTTAAATTTTACCTTGGAAGTCATAACGTAACTTGTAAGTCTGCAATATATAATTTTAGTTCCACTGTATACCGCTGGCGCTGACATCGATTTCAGTTGCACAGTGGACTGTTCGATGTGACTTCCGCGTTGATAATTATTTAAGTCGACTGTCGCTATCTTTGTTGCGCCTCTATGTTTCGCAGTTGTTACCGTTTTAATATGTTTAAAGCAGATCTTTCTTATCAGCGCGGTGTTGTCAGATCGACACCGTCTATAATTAGACGATGTACCTAGGTAAGTTTAATTAGTTATGTTTTATTGGTGTGAACGCTTCGACTTCCAATAAATAAAATATATAAAAATGCATACAAGATCGCGTAAGATTCTTCAATTAGCTCTTAAAGAAGGTAAGTAAAATAAAGTTATTAATTAAACTATTTAGTTTAAATAACCATACTGCTACTTAGGGGAATTCCCCAGCATGTTCGCTGATACATAACAGACATTATTTATTAAATATTTCATTTAATAAAAATGAAGCTTAAGTTGATTGATTGATTAAGTTGATAAAGTTATTAATTAAACTATTTAGGGCCAATTTCATAATAAAAGTTAACAGGGCTTTTAAAGTTAAAAGGCGACTTAAAACGAAAATGAATTTCATAATCAATTTTAACGACGACTTAATAGTTAATAGAGTTTCAACTTAAGTCGTCGATTTTGGCGCATTAAATACTTAAGAGGCTTGTTAAACATAACCAACGTTTATTTGAAGTTTGTGTGTTATACTGCGTGTTTTAACCTAAAATGACACAAGCGCATTGATTTTGACGTTATTCCACAGACCTCTTAGTTAATATTTATTCATTCGTTTGTTCATTTAAAGGGTCCATGGGTTACATTTTATAGTTTTTAGTTCAATTATATCATCTGTAGTTCTAACAGCACAATTACTTAACAGTAGTTTTAAAATCATTATGAAATTCAATATTTTAACCAAGATTTTAAGTCTCTCGTTATACAAAGCGATCTTTTAGTTAAGCGGACATTAACGTTTTTATTATGAAATTGGCCCTTAGTTTAAATAACCATACTGCTACTTAGGGGAATTCCCCAGCATGTTCGCTGATACATAACAGACATTATTTATTAAATATTTCATTTAATAAAAATGAAGCTTAAGTTGATTAAGTGCACATTGGTCGTTATAACGGTCACCTACATTTTATATTTATTACGCACGTTTCAAAGAAGTCCTTGCAAATTTAGATGTTTTAAATTTTTACACAAATGAGTTAACTAACTGGAATTATTGCGATTAATTAATAATTATGATTTCTTTAATATCATTAATTTTTGCATTGAAATTAAAACTCATAAAAATGGAGGATTACTTTGTCCTTTTTTTGTAGTTAGATTTTACGAAATTGTACTGGTTCACTAACTCATTTCGTGAGAAATAGTCGCAAAAGGAGATTAATTTTTACAAAACACTCAGTTTTTGAAGCTATAAATAAATGTTATCAAAAATGAAAAGAAATTTACCGCCGTTACATGGTCTCAATCTATTTCAAAATTTGATGTCTTAATAATTAATTGTACATACTTACTAACTGAAATTTTTTTATTGTAATTTAAAATTCTGATTATAATTTTTTAGACTGTAAAAAGCCGATAGTTAAAAAAACAGCACCTGCAAATCTTTTGGATCACAATATTAGTGGTTCATAAGCAGAGGTTCCAATCGGATTTGAAAAAGCCCTAGTAAGTTTTCTACAACGTAATCAATTGATATGTGGTTTAAGTATTGCAACTCGAGATTAATCATTTCGGTATTTTAGAAAATGTAAGATGCACACGCACTTTTCAGAACTAAAATGTTTGAACTTATCACAAAATAATATACCCACAGTATAATAATCTGAAATTTTTTCACAATACTGTGATGAAATCTTTTATTATTTATTATAAATTTCTTATCATTAAAAAATAACAACCGCCCTCTTTTCGGTACTTACAAATAACCCCCCCCCTTGCTTGAAGTAGTATTTCCGCTTGTATACCCCTACCCGTAGTATTTTACCTATAATTGAATACCTTTTCAAAAAAATACCCCATCCCCCACCTCACTATTAATATCTTTCAAAAATAATAACCGCTTCGCTTTCGGTACTTACAAATGACCTCCCTTGCTTTACCTATAGCAGTATTTGTGCTTGTTGCTAATATATTTTATACCCCTACCTGCAAAATTGTGAAAACGTTTCCGATTATTATACTTTGTGTATATTATTTTGCGGTAACTTCAAATATTTTTAGTTCTAGAAAGTGCGTGTGCAATGTACATCTTTCAGGTTTTCTAAAATACCGCTATGATTATTCTACAACGTACAATAAAAACCTTATGCTGAAATAAACTTTTACTTTATTTAAGAACGACTCCCATTGTCAAAATTGAGATTATGTTACTATTCTGATGAAGTCTTTCTGTAATAAAATAAAGGTTTATTATTTATTTTTATAAAGTTGGTTTTATTCAAGTTATATTTGAGGAGCATTCGTGCAAAAACCGATAATTACATTTTTAAAACATTTTTATGTGGCTAATTATAAAAACGTATAACAAGCGATCGCCTCAATATTTTGGAATGTTTTTTTTTTGCAAATAATGTCTTAATGGGCCCCTAGGACATTATTTGCAAAAAAACCATTCTAAAATATTGAGGCAATCGCTTGTTATACGTTTTTATCAATCATAATTTAAAAAATGTAATTATCGGTTTTTGCACGAATGCTCCTCATTTACGTATACAGTAGCTCTAGAAATTATAATACACTCCTATGTTAGCAGTGTCCTCTTTTGTCATATGAAAGTCGCCTTTACATCAATACTTGTATGAAATTTTTTATGCAGATTTCATTCTCTTTATTTTTGTTTATATACATTTTACAATTTCGTCGCACCATTTCTGAGCTACAGTGACTTAAAAAAGTCTATGTAAAAATTTTAATAAAATTAACATTACTCTTATGTAAATTTTATTAAAGTTTTACAGACTTTTTTAAGTCACAGAAGCTCAAAAATGTTACAACGAAATAGAAAAAATAATGTTTATAAACAAAATTGAAAGAAACGAAATTTGTAACATAAACTGTCTGATAAGTATTGCCGCAAATGCGATTTTTATATGATAAAAAGATGTTCAAAAGGTATAATTTACATTGCTAAATAGGAGTGTATTAATAATTTCTGGAGCCACTATAATTAATCATTAAATTACTAAATTTTTTAATTGTTTTGCATTTAAAGGTTTCATGCAATTTTTCTTTTAACTAAACATAATGTAGTACCTACATATCATAGCCTACATGTTAATATTTTGTAGAATTGGGTTGATAGCAGCAATTTTCATGCATGGCCTTCAGAATTTAATGATAATGAAAATGAGAAAACTATTACGAACGAAACTGAACTAAATTGTGTAACTATTAATGAGAAACCAAATACGGAACTAAAATCTTATAAAACTAATAGAGATGATGATAATAAAAACCGAAAGATTACAGTAAGCTATATACCAAGTTGAAGTAGCTACTATAATTATTTTGTAAAAAATATTATTTTCTAGATTTTGCAAAACGTAATAATACCCTCAAAATTTTTTTTCAAAAGAAGTTTGGCCTTCTCATCCAGTTTCTAATTTCAATGAGAAAAATTCACAGCTGCATCTGGAAGAGAATATTATAACAGTAACTACTATTTTAGTAGAAATTAAAAATTTATTTTGTTGTTTTAAAGAATACTTTTCAGACTTTGGATAATGTAAAGATTTGGAACCCAAATAATGTTACCACTACAACAATTGAAGAAGACTTAAACGGCACTTCTTGCAATGAGGCAAACGATTTACATCCCGATATTTATGAATATCATTCAGATCATTCAGATGGCATTATGTCAAATAATGATGATAGTGTCAAAGACAAGGATTTTAATGCTGCGGAATATTTATCTGACACTAGCAGTCCATCATCGACAAACACTAAACTGAAAAAATCTGGTGGTGATTTTGATTATGAAATCAACACTGGTATACTACTGTCTGACACAATTAAAGTAAATAGTTTTAACTATAATATTTGACTTTTATGGGCTGGATTCAAACATATTTTTTAACATAATTATATTTTACAGAATGAGAAATCAAAAAAAAAATAAAATTATAAAATGCAAGTTTTGTGAAGAAGACGGAGCCACCAAAAATTTCATGCGTCATTTGGAGAGAAAGCACCGAACTGTCAAAGAAGTAGATTATATTATGCGATATCCAAAAAATAGCAAAGAGAAGAAACATGCAATGAATTTGTTAAGAAACGATACCAATTTTAATCTTTATATCAACGGAACAATAAGGCCAAATCGAAAAAATAATAGTAATGCACCAAGTATTAAATATTATCCCTGTGCATATTGCAAGGGATTATTTGTCAAAGAATATCCCCGCTAAAACTTCGGAAAAAGTGAAGATCGATCATATTTCTCTCTCACATACAGTTACTGCTTGTGCGAGCGATACCACGAACGTAATTTCTTAAATGTTAAGGAACAGGTAAAAATATTATTGATTTCTAATTTCTAAAATAATACAATGTATGTATTATAGGTGTTCGATTTGATGAAAGGTGACGAAATTGCATTTGTAGCGAAAAAAGATTTGCTCATTGCCCATTTCGGTAATTCTTATTTCAAAAAACATAGACGAGAACGTATGGCATATGTATGCAGCAATCGTATGCGGGAACTTTCTCGCTTACTGATTAGTTACCGAAATGTTAGCAATAATGCAAACATTAGTTTGAAGGAGATAATTCGGCCAAAATATTTTGAGATGGTATTGTCCGCTGTGAGGGATATTGTTGGATACGATCCTGTGAAAAAAACCTTCAAGACTCCCAGTTTAGCAATGCATTTGGGCACGTCACTAAAATTTGTGTGCGAAGAATTAACGCATCTGGTGTTACAAGAAAGTGAAGGGTTTAAATGCGCAACAGTTTTAGAATCTAAATCGTGGTTACATGATATTAAAAATTTTAAAAAAATTGGTGGAATCTAGGTGGAATATCGAAGTGTCATCTCTTGCAAATAAGGATATGCAAGAAAAAAGATGGAATAAACCACTTCTCGTTCCCTTAGTAAGTGATATTAAAAAATTCCGTGAGGAAACGCTAATTATGGCGAACAAATCCAAACAGTTATTTTTGAATGGGCAAGATAATAAAACTACATATAAAGATTTAGTGAATTGTACTTTATCTATGTTGATAGTTTTTAATAGAAGGAGAATTGGAGATGTTCAATTTTTGAAAATAGAAGATTACAAAGTTGATAAGAAAACAGATTTTACAGATTTTGAAAGCGTTTTAACCGACGCTGAAAAAGTATTAACAAGCAATTATAAAAGAGTTGTTAATGGTGGCAAGGGGTCCAGAGCTGTAGTGATATTGATACCCACATTAATACAGGAGTTAATTAACATCTTATTGGAGAATAGAAGCAAGTATATTCCAAAAGATAACGAATACGTTTTCGCATCACCTGATAGCAAAATAAAATGGGGTAAAGGGTATTTTATGAGTAAGTTTAAATAATTATTTGTTTTGCCAATTATTTACTCTATTAATTATACCTTTAGACTTCCAGTTGATATTTATCAGACTGCAAAAGTTTCTAAAATACTTCTCATGATGGAAAATGGTAATCCAGCAGAATTTAAGGGAAAATCATTAGCAGAAATTAATTTTGATCCCAATTCAGAATTTGTAGTAGAAAATCTAGATGGTACGTTCTTGATAAAAATATAGAAATGCAAAAAAATCTATAACTATTATTTTTTAAGCAGATGGAGTTATGGAAAATTCTGAACAAAATTCGAATCCGATGATACAAAAAGAATTATCAATGGATGAAGTAACTCATCAAAGTCAATTTAATCATGAAAAAGGTTAAATTTTTATTTCAAGTAATAATAAAAAAATCAAGAAATTTTTTAAAGTAATATATTTTACAGGTTCAGATACAGATGCGAGTGAAGAGGTACAACCCAAAAAAGCAAAATTGTCTAAAAACACACAAAAAAGAGGTACAACAAATCTGTAATTTAAATTGTTAGGAGAAATTAGATTTACGTATTTAATAATTATAGGTTGGACAGACAATGAAGTAAAATTATTACAAAATCATTTCAAGAAATTTATTGTGGCTGGAACGTATCCTTCGGGCATTCGAATCCGAATATGTTGTAAATCATCATTCTGGACAACAATTCAAGGCTCTTCCAGTACTGGGAGATGGAACGTGCTTATTTCGAGCATGTTCTTATTTTCTCAACAACACCGATGTGGAACAGTGCCACACATTACGCGCCGAAGTTGTAGAGTACATAAAGGTAAATGCACATGAATTTGCACCATTCGTACCAGATAACGACATATCTGCGTACACTTCTAGAATGGCGACTAGATACGAATACGGTAATCATATCGTATTGGAAGCAATGTGCCGCTTAAAAAATATCACAATCGAAATTAATAGAGTTAATTTAGATACTTTAACTCTAGAAAATAATCCGACCATTATCTCTTCTTCAAGCTCGAACCTTTCTTTTAAATTGATGTACCACGGTTTACATTATTGGCCTCTTGTTCCACACGATTCTTGTTCATCACTTGTTCAAGTTCAAGCTAAACCAAAACGCAAGCGTAAGACTATCACTGGTCGTAGAGAAAAATAAATTATAATAAACGTTGTAAGAATCCTATTGTTAATGAAAGTCAGATGCCGACAATTACGATGGATTCAGTTCCACAAGATCCAATTATGCCCGTCGTCAATCGTCCTCCCATCACAAGATCTAAACGTGTCAAGTTCACTGTACATTTTGGAAGGGGCGATATCAAAGAAGAATCCGTAATTGTTTACTCTTTGGGCGCATTAAATCAACTCGGTCAATTTTGCAAATCAAAAAATTTTGCGTCGGTAATAGCGCAGGACAAAACTTTCACCAGCTGCTGTCACAAAGGAAAATCCATAATCAATATTCAATTTAAAATGCCACAGGAACTGCTCGATTTACTCACCAAAAACGATAGCAAATCTAAAAATTATCGAGTCAATATCAGAAAATATAATTCGGCATTAGCGTTTGCTTCTTTTGGTGCCGATAAAATGGATTCTCCTAGCGGTCCCGGTCCTTATTCTCTAAAAATAGGCGGTAACATTTTTCATACAACTTCCAATTTAAAAAGTGCCGATGGAAAATTAAAATACGCCCAATTGTATTTCATCGACAGCGACGAGGCCAACTCTTTTAGATTAAATAATCCCGCAAACGAAGGTTGTCGAGATGTTATCGTGCAAAAGTTGGACGCATTATTACGAAATATTAACGCTTACGCCCAACAATATAAAAATTTGCGCGAATTCGAAGCCGAAACTCGAGCGGCTTGCGAAAAAGAAGGCTTACCAAACAAATCTTATACTTTATGTCTTCTAAAAAAAACAACGTCCGATCAGAGACGATATAATTTGCCGACTGCCAGCAACGAAATCGCTTGCATATTCGAAGACGACGGCAACAACGGACCGCCCCTAAATCGAGATATTCAAATCCACTCTCGAGACGGTCGACATATTCAATTGTCAATATTATCTACGCACACCGATCCCATGGTTTATCCGTTGCTTTATCCGTACGGGGGAAACGGCTGGCATGCAAAATATACCAGCACGTCTGGCAAATCCGTATCGCAATTGCAATATTATGCTTTTTTGATGGCAATTAGAGATCGTTTTTCCGCCTTTTTGCATTCCGGAAAATTAAGTCAGCAATTTTTCATCGACTCCTATTGCAAAACAGAATCGAACAGGTTAAATTATATAAAAACGCACCAAACTGATCTTAGAATTGAACTTTATCAAGGCCTGTACGATTACATGCGTGCCAAGGCGGCCACCGATAATTTGAAAATCGGCAAAGCAATTATTTTGCCTTCGTCGTTTATTGGTTCGCCACGTAACATGGCACAAAACTATCAAGATGCCATGTCATTAATATCTGTGTACGGAAAACCCGACTTATTTATAACTTTCACATGCAATCCTAAATGGGACGAAATAACCGATAATTTAGAACCGTACGAGACGGCCAACGATCGTCCCGATCTTACGGCGAGAGTTTTTCACGGCAAGTTGAAACAATTTAAAGACGACTTGCTCAACAAACATGTTTTAGGTAAAGTAATTGTCATGCTGTATGTTATCGAGTTTCAAAAGCGTGGTTTGCCTCATTGCCATATGCTCTTAATTTTAACAAACGAAGATAAAATCAGAACGTCAGACGATATCGATTCGGTGGTGATGGCGGAAATTCCAAATCGAGAGGAAAATCCCCGTCTATATGAAATAATAAAAAAATCCATGATCCACGGTCCTTGCGGTATTGTTTTAAATAGACACTCGCCTCGCATGGAAAATTCCAAGTGCACTAAACAATACCCGCGTGCATATCGAGAAATAACAGAATTTTGCGAAAACGGTTATCCGTTATATAGACGTCGTAGCGATGGTCACAAAATCGTTATTTTAAACAAAGACGGCAGTGTTAAATTCGACGTGGGCAACGAATTTATTGTGCCGTACAATAAATATTTGTTACTAAAATATAATGCCCACATCAATGTGGAAATTTGTTCCAGCATCAAATCCGTCAAGTATTTATACAAATATGTGTACAAAGGTTTAGATGCGGCCACCGCTACCATCACAAACGACGCCGACGACGAATTGGTGCACGACGAAATTCGACAGTATATAAATGCACGCTACATTTCTGCGCAAGAAAGTTGCTGGCGTTTAAGGGAATATCGTATGCACGATAAAAATTTCGCCATCATTCGTTTGGCCGTCCATTTAGAAAATAAGCAGTCGGTTTGTTTTCACGTCGGGGAAGAAAATGCGGCCTTAGAAAGAGCCGCTACCAAGAATACTTCCCTGACGGCTTGGTTTGAATTAAATATGTCGGATAGTGCTGCCCGAGCATACTTTTATCGCGAAATTCCACAACACTACGTGCTCAACAACAAAAACGTTTGGACGAAACGTCAACGTTATTCTAACGTTATCGGACGTATGTATTACGTAAATCCGTTCGAGGGCGAAAGGTATTACCTTCGATTGCTATTGCTTCATAGAAAAGGCGTAACCGGTTTTAAAGATATGAAAACGGTCGACGATATCACCTACGAAACTTTTCTCGCTACCGCACGCGCTCTCAATCTATTGGACGACGATATCGTATACGACAGAACATTGACCGAAGCCGAGCACTATCAATTTCCGCATCTTTTACGCCAACTCTTCGTAACGATCTGCGTCTATTGTCTTCCCGCAGATCCGCTCTCGTTGTGGACAAAGCACAAGGAATTTTTAATGGAAGACTTCTTATTCCGATGCAAAGACGCAGATTTGGCTGAAAAGCAAGCTTTGGCAGATTTACACGTCAATTTTCAATTGCACGGCAAAACATGCAAAGATTATAATTTGCCCGAAATCGATCCCGCCGAATTAGCTTCTCTCGTAAACGACGACGAAGCTTACGATGTCGTCTTGGAACAAAAATCCGCCGACGAATGCGAAGTGCAATTTAACGTCGAGCAAACGAACTTTTACGACCAAGTGCTCGACGCTGTATATCACGACGGCCCACATACCATGTTTTTTATTAATTCTCCTGGCGGCACCGGTAAAACTTTTATATACAATGCACTTATGCACAAGTTACGTGCAAATGGCGACGTCGTTATACCTGTAGCGTGGACAGGTGTCGCGGCTTCTCTTTTGAAAGGTGGGCGCACTTCGCATTCCGTCTTTAAATTGCCATTTTCTCTGGACGAAACCAGCACTTCCTCTTATGAGTCACGTCGAAAATGGCAATCACGATCAAAAATTGTAAATTAATTATATGGGACGAAATAACGTTGTGCCCATTTTTCGCATTAAACGTCGTGGATAGACTATTGCAAGACATCATGTGCAATAGTCGTCCGTTCGGAGGTAAAATAATTTTATTCGCCGGCGATTTTATGCAATGTTTGCCGATCGTGCCGCACGGCACCCGCACCAGCGTGATATCCAGAACCATAAAAAACAGTCGCTTTTGGCATTTATTTCGACATCTAAAACTCACCATTAACATGAGAGTAACTAAAGATTCATTATCTTACGCCAAATGGTTGATGACGGTCGGCAACGGCAGTATAAATTGTACTATCGATTCCATCGAGGATTTAATCGAAATTCCTCGGGAATGTATCACGGACGGCGATCTCGTCGCCGAAATATTCGGAACAAATATTTCCATAAGCGAAATGGAAACGTTTCATAACAGGGCGATTCTCACGCCTAAGAACGAAGACGCTTTTGCGATTAACGACGACGTTATCAAGCGTCTCGATGGTAAGGCACGCATATATTATAGCGTAGATACGGTGATCGAAGATGATACCGCCATCTCTTACGACGATATTCCAGATGAATTTCTCCACAGCATTACTCCGTCCGGCTTACCTCCGCACACTCTTACGTTGAAAATAGGTGCCATTATAATGTTGTTGCGAAATTTAAATACCAAAAACGGATTATGTAATGGCACCAGGTTGATTATATTAAATCTCGAAAATAATCTGATAGTGGCTAAAATCATGATGGGCGAAAAAAAAGGAAATATCGTGTTCGTGCCAAGAATCGCTCTGTTTTCGCCCACAGACGAATTGCCGTTCGTATTTAAGAGACGCCAATTTCCTATCCGACTGTCGTTTTGTATGACCATAAATAAATCGCAAGGTCAGACACTAGAGAAAATTGGACTATACTTGCCCAATCCCGTTTTTGGTCACGGACAGCTATACGTAGCGTTGTCTCGTGCTAGGTCTTTCGAATATGTTAAGATAAAATTAACGGAACGACAAAATCAGGGTAAATTAATGTTGTATTCGACAAAATTGTTTACAAAAAATATAGTTTACCCTGAAATTTTTAAATAAACTCCCCAGTCGATATTATTCGCCCGGCTGCGTCGAGTTTTATGAAAATTATTCTGAAAGAGTGAAGCAGATAGCACCAACAGAATGAAAATTATTCTGAACGAGTGAAGCAGCTAGCACCAACAGAATGAAAATTATTTTGAAAGAGTGAAGCAGCTAGCACCAACAGAATAAAAATTATTCTAAAAGAGTGCAGCAGCTAGCACCACCAAAAATTTACTTTGTGAAAATGCAACAATTTTCGTTTTGTTAATGGGCCCCTCGAGGTAATTTATAAATATTAAATAAAGGACACTTTCTTAGGGAATATTGTAATTTATAAATTATTGCATTAATAATTTCAGGTTTGTAGCCATCATTGAGAACTATTTGTTTGATTACGTTAATTGCTTTTCGTCGTCGTTCATTGGGGGATAATCTCTATTCTTTCTGTATAACATCTAAATGCTACAAATTTATGTATATTTGCACGATTTAAAAATTTATTGATAACTAGGTTTCCTGTATATCACTTTCACAATTTATCAAACTTCAAATTACTAAACTATTAAATTTAATAATAATTTCTACAAAAAATTTTTTTAAATAGTAAAATTATAATTTCAATAATTATTATATATATATAAATATATAATTCTATATAAAAAGAAAGTGTCCTTTATTTAATAATTTTAATTAATTTTCGATTTCTCTTTTAACAACAAAGCGAAATAATTTTTAAATACATTTCCAACAATTTTTTACAGATAAACTTTAAGGATCGCTTACTTCGAAATACCAATAATCCCTTTCGAATTCATAATTCCAATTTTATGAAGCCCAATTTTGAAGGTAACAAGATTAACTAAATCGAAAGAATAATAATCGGGGACTACCTATTTCATCCACTACGCAGCTACGTTAATTTCTTTACAAGATTGTACTACAAATTGTTTCAGGTAAATAACATAGCTTTAAATAATATTATTACTAACAGTTATATTTTAGGCTACACATCTTCTTCTTTGTCTTTTGTATTCGAGAAGAGCCAATCGATCAAACGTGAACAACATTATATAAAGATTGTTAGACTTTATTGACTGAAAAATGTAAAGACTTGATCAAATTTTCTTCGGATATTGCAGAGTAACGAAGAAATATAAACAAGTTTAAAAATTATAAAAGGTTTCCAACAATTTTTGGATATAATCAATAATCGTAAATGATTCTTTTTATTGCATGTTCAAGTATTTATTACATGTCAGCATTATCATTTATTTAAGGTAGTTGCTGATCCTTCTATGAAAATAATGGATATTATGATAAGACATCCCCAAATCTCACCAACGACAATGCATTTTTGATCGAAATGAAACACAAGTTCGATTTGTTGAAACACACGAAATTATAGGAATTTTATTTGAAGATAAACTTTACGGATCGCTTACTTCGAAATACCAATAATGCCTTTCGAATTCATAATTCCAGTTTTATGAGCCCGATTTTGAAGGTGACAATATTAAGTAAAACGAAAGGATAATTATCGGGAACTACCTATTTCACCCATTACGCAGCTACGTTAATTTGTTTACGAGATTGTGCTGCAAATTGTTTTCAGGTTAAAATACATTGCTTTAAATAATATCATTACAAATTATTACTAACGATTATATTTTAGGCTGTACGTCTTCCTCTTTGTTTTCTGTATTTGAGAAGAGCCAATCGACCAAACGCGAGCAAGATTGTATAAAGATTGTTGGACTTTATTGACTGAAAAATATAGAAACAAAGAAATATAAACAAGTTTAAAAATTATACAAGGTTTCCAACAATGTCTGGATATAATCAATAATCGTAAATGCTACTTTTTATTTCATGTTCAAGTATTTAATACATGTCAGCATTATCATTTATTTCAGGTAGTTGCTGATCCTTCTATGAAAATAATGGATATTAACATCCCCAGATCTCACCAACGACAACGTATTTTTGATCGAAATGGAACACAAGTTCGATTTGAAACACACAAAATTATAAGAATTTTATTTGAAGATGATGGTTATTTGTACAGACCTTAGTTTACAATTCCAATTTTATTACCTAGTAAGATGTATAAAAAGTTTTTTTGGTTAAAAACGGTAATTAAAGGAAATTTTATTTTAAATAACAAACATGAAGAACAATACAATACCGCACATATTTGCACTAAGAATGGAATAGTGTTCGTAGTATGAAAGATGTTGTTTCCACACCTTCGAAAAGAATTAACGATAAATTTAAATATATCTGTTGCTGTAATATGTAATTATAGCGTATTGTACAATATTTATCGTGAGCGCAATAAAATTGAATACCAACAAAACATGTGTCTATTTTTCTGTGTATATCCCGCAAGAGCCCCCAAAAAAAGATGCACGTTTTATTTACTATAATAAAATAAATTCACCAACACGTCTGACAGCCATGAAAATTATTAAAACAATAACACGAACAATAACAATTATTTTACTGTGGCGAATTACACGATTCAACAACGCAACAAAATAGTAAACATTTATTATCTAAATTCGAGTTCTATTCGGAGAACGTTTCGTCGTGATGAGCGCTCTTCCAAGTTCACCATTCGACTAATTATAAATTACATAACCGACTTTGTTTGGCCGAAAATTGATCATTTGGATATTAACGATATATGGTTTCGGAAAGATGGTGCCATACATCGAACCAAAATCTGAAGATACTAAAAACCAAGTTTCCGGATCGCGTAATATCACGACGAGCTGATATCGATTATTTTAATTCTCGGATCTATACCAATAAGCCGGCAGCAATTGCCGACCTCGAAGACAACGTTATTCACATCATTGGCGAAATTAAGATCAACTTGGGTGCTCAAATAACCCAAAATTGGACCTGTCGGATGACCGCCGTCAAGTAAAGCATTTGAAAGAACTTATTTGGAGTAATATAAACTGGACTAAAAAACTACCTGAAAGTGGTAAACTGGGCCAAAGGCAAATTTTTCTAAAATTTGTAAAATGGTAAACTGGGTCAAAAGTAAAAATTATTGATTAAAAAATTATAGTATGGGGTTTAAAAATCAAAAACCGGTACACGTCAACGTATCGTTACACGTTATTCGATATCGAGTTTATATGAATTTTATTTTTATTTCTTGTTCAGTCTTGGTCAAATTCAAATTTTGACAAAAACAACCATGACAATATCCATTTATCCACCACAATCAATAAAATTCACCATAAAAAATAGTTTTGCAGTTTTTATAATTAAATGCCAACAAATCCCTAACACTAATAATTATTATATTTTACAAATGCAAAACTTATTTTTGGAATAGATTCTCTTTGCACCTCGCACTTTCGGATTCACCATGGAACGAGTTTCACCTCTTTCGAGTTCCACCTTTGACGACTTCTTTCTACCTTCAGGAATATTTTACCGGAGCTCAGAGTAGTGCAGAGTCGAATTTGACAAAAACAACCACGACAATACACGGATCCACCATAAAAAATATGCACAAAAAGATAAATCAAACGCGATGATGTAGATCCATCGGTAAGTTACAGTTACTTTCTAATATTTTTTTGAAATAATATCAAAAAAGAATTCACACCGGCAAACCCCGTCTGCAACCCTTTTTTTACGTTAAATTTGTCTTTGGCCCAGTTTACTATTTTAATAATTTTAGTTAAAAGTGCCTTTGACCCAGTTTACCATTTTTTAAATTTTACCCACTCAATTATTTTTAAAACATACTAATGGTATCGAATGCTCATTAATTTAAAATAAAAAAATCAGCTATACCTAAAACACAATTTGTTTTATTTAAATTCAAAGATGTATCACGCAAAATGAATTACCCTATATAATAGGTAACGCATAATAAATATAATAAACGTTTATAGAAGAGAACTTATTGTAATCCACTCAAAAATCAAAAATCGAAATTTTTAGTAAAAATTTAAAATAAAAAATTGTTACCATAATTTTTGTGAAATTTGTCGATAACCTCGTTTACTTTTTACATTAGTTTTGCAAAAAGTGAAATATTATAAGTATTGCGGTGCTTTCCTTGTTGAGGATAAGACAAGATACAAAAATAATCTACAAGTCGTTCCGAGGTAACGGTGGCCCAAATTTAGGTAGCGCAATGCACTTGTCATATCTAAAATAAAATAGAAATAACTTATTTGTCTAAATAAGCATGTGACAACGACACTTAGTAAAACTTACCTTTAACGATACACCGAAATAACTGTTGTTTGGACAAGTTGGATACATTTAGCGGTGAATGGTATTGAAATAGTTTCTGCGATTATCGTTTGTTGTCAAAATTTCACCTTTTTCAATTAATTTCGAAATTTTCGTGTATAATTATTGAACCTTAACAAAGGAGGAACAAGTACCCTAAAATTGGAAAAGTTACTTGCTATAGTTTGAGGAAGCACTGTGTAGGTTAGTCAAATTTGAACCCGATTTTGCAAATCGAGAAATAAAACTTTCAATATGTGAAAAACAGTATTAGATTTAGTTTAGTTAGTAAGTGAGCGAAGAAAAATTACTTTTTGTGTTTAAACAATGACGATTTGTATGAAAATGAGAATTCCGAAAGACCAAATAAAATGTCAAAATTTCACATCGTCGTAAAAACGTGAAAAACAATTTCTGTATGAAGCGAGAGACATGAAAATGTTAAGAGAGACCCCACGAAGATAAAAAATACAAATTGTAACTACTTTTGGTCGAAATTAAGAAAATACCAACGAAAATAAGATTCAAAAAAACCACGTGGTTTTTCAAATTTAAACGTTCGTGGCGTCCCTCCAGGTAAAAAAAACTTTATGAAAATTTTTGAGAGTGTTCCTGGAACAGAAGGCAAACTTTCCACCAAATTTGAACCGAATCGGTGAGATAAAAATATTTTTTTTTAAATCAGAGATTGCCATGAATTTAAAAATTTCAAGAAAAACAACGAATTTTAAGAATCGAGCAAGCTGTGCTTTAAAAATGAATAAAAGGACATGCTAAAACAACCAAAATTTAGTCATATTATTTTCAACTTACTGCAAGTGTCGAAGGCAAATAAAAAAAGGTAGGTTATAAAAAATCAAAACTTTAAATTTTAATTAATTCAAGTTTTGTAATTAACAATCACTACACATACACACACATATAATTTTCTGATCATTAAACATTTTATTTCAATCAATCACTTTTCGTTTATCGACAATTTAAAGTATTTCTTCAACTAAATTTATTCACAGCTAACCATAATTTATACAATTACAACTGACGTCGTTGGATTACACCAGTGAACACCAAACAGCGATATTCCAGTGATTTCCATAGCATTCGTTAAAATGTTTCCCCCTGTCGTACACAGTTACGATTTTTTTTTAAAAATTTGTTGAAAATATCATAATAAAATACAATAACGCGATTTACTTTCAGATGAACAATTTAGAAACAATTAGAGGCGAGAACGACGACAACGGAATGTATACAGAAGAAGGTGTGCCCATTCCTACTCCCAATCCAGAAGCAACTCAGATGACTCCGATCACAAGTTTGCCACCACCGGCACCGGTGCCACCGCAAGCCGGACCCCCAAATAGGGGTCGGCGACAAACGTACGTCACATTTTGTTATTCTATTGTGTTACTATAATGCCGTTTATTTTACATTTATAGCCGAAGATCAAGAGGAAATAATCGCCGCCATCGGCGTTATAATCATATAGAATTCAATCGGGAAAGATTCTCGGCTACTATGGCCGAAGCAATGCTGTTGCTGACAGAATATGCCAACAACAGCAATCAACGCGGCCATAGAAGCCGAGAAACTTAATATATGTATAGTTTTAGATTTAAGTTTTTAGTTTAAGTTTAGTTTAAGTTTAAATTAATAAAATTAATTTTAATGTTAATGTATGTGTGTTTAATTCTCGGGTCTATACCAATAGAAATAAGATATCGATGAAATACTGAAATAGAAGTTTAAAACTATATTTTTTAAATTAGGTGGCATTACAATTAATAATATATATTTTATTGAAGTGATATTTTCAGGCGCAGCCGGTGATTTGATCCCCTGTAAATTGGTCCCCGATAAAAAGATCCCCTTGTAATTTCGTCCCCGGTAATTTCACCCACGGTAGTTTCACCCCCTGCTAATTTGATCCCCTGGTAATTTCATCCCCGGTAATTTGATCTTCTGGTAATTTAACTCTTAATAATAAAATTTCGATGAAATGCTGAAAAAGGATTTTAAAACTTTTTTTTTATTTTAATTTGGTGGTATTACAAATATTACAAATAATAATATATTATATTTTATTGAAACGATATTTTCAGAATCCCAAATTTACTTACAGATTTCTTCATCAAAATATAATCTTTTTTTTTTGTTTCTTGGCTAACTTAATCCAAATTTATAATGGTAAATGGGAAAGTAAATCGACCAAATAACCTCAGACACATACGACAATATCAACTCTACTTGACGATATCTTTAATTTAATCAAAGTGAAATATTATCAAAATCTTGTTAAGTTAAAAATATTGAAAATCTTACTGTTAAAAAGCACTAAGTTGATAGTCTGCGACATCTAATATATATTATATGTTTTTAACAGTAAGATTTTCAATATTTTTAACTTAACAAGATTTTGATAATATTTCACTTTGATTATAATTACATTTGTTAATAACTATACATTATATTATCTTTAATTTAATTTCTAAATATTATAAATACTGTCATAAAATGAATTATTATCAAAATCATCCAGTTTAAGCTTATCTTCTAAATCGTCAAATCACTAATCAATCCAAAATCACTTTCAAAAATAATGCAATTAGTTCAACTTTCTATTTTCCACTTCCCGCGACCGTCTTGGCAAAAAGCCTGGTTTTCACCGCTCACTCTTGCCCGTAGCCGGTGATTTGATCCCCGGTAAATTGGTCCCCGATAATTTCACCCCGGTAAAAAGATCCCCTGGTAATTTCGTCCCCGGTAATTTCACCCCCGGTATTGTGATCTTCTGGTAATTTAACCCCCGGTAATTTTACGCCTTGATAATTAGATCTCCGGTAATTTAGAATCATGTAACTACGCCGACGCAAATATGCCGATAGTAAATACGCCGACAATCAACTACGCCGACGGTAAATACGCCGACAGGTAAATACGAGCGATTGTCAACTCTTCGGTTTGAGAGATTAAGTCCTAAACCAAATGGTAAAATCGCCGATATGTTTTTACGCCGACAGTTAATTATGCCGACGACTTATATACTTATAAGATATATATATTGAAATGTATTTTCGAACACTTCAATACAGGTACTTTAGCACGTTCTTCAATTCAGTCAATTTAAATATAGGATTCCGAATTCAATTCTGGACGAATGACGAGCCACGAAATGCTAAAATGACTAACATTTGAGATTCCGAACAAACGTTGTGCACCTAAAAAATAAGTAAAAATTGTTAATTATGTTAGAATAAGTTGTGTGGGGATAAAATTAAGTTCTGTACGAAAGTTGGAGTTAATTAAAAAGGAGACTTACTTGTGGCAAACAATTTTGTGATTTTGCAATGTCAAAATATTGGAATGAAGTACATTCAGTGAAAAACAATTTCTGTTCGAATATCCGGATACCAACAATAGCAGAATGACCTAGAGATCACGTTTCAAGTTATATGGGAGCGATGGACAGAAGAATTGACAGATGAGATGAATGTAAATATTTGGAATCTCGCCATGTGTTCGTCAAATTAAAAATTCTCAGAACGGCTAAACCATTTGATAGAAAAATTTTAAACTCGCTCAGCATTACTTCCAGATGGTGATCTACATATCCTGTAAATTTGAAAAGAATCTGAAAGAAATTATTTTCATTATAAAAATCAGCATATCCAAAATTGACTTTTACCTTAAAAAATTGTGGATCAAGTACGATGTTTTCCAAAAATCTATAAAAGGGAAGCCATGTTTTTATGCAGATCAGTACACTTTGGACTTTCGATGAATGTTCTAGTGGTTACAGTCATGTTTAAAATAAGGTACATGCGCATGAGACAGTAGATGGCGCATACACATATATACGACATGGTACGCAGGGTGTATGTAACGTTCATCTTACGAAATATATTAAGTTGAGTTATTAATTGTAAAATAAAATATAATACGAAGAGTGTGTTTCATTGTGCATTTACACGAACCTACAGAACAGTTACAAAAAAAAAATGTGATTTGAAGAAAAATTAGAATTAAACTTCGGGTCAAATTAATTTCGACGAGCAATGTTGAATAGTGAAATTTAACTATTTTCCTAGTAGAAAAATTGAAACAAATCCGATATTAAAATTTGGAATTACGATAAATGAATGGTTAATAATAATAAATTAGATGTATTAATTAATCGAACGGTGGCCCTATTAGCACAACTGAAACTCACCACAAGAAGTGTTGGAATGAATATATTCGTATGTATTGCCAAGTGATTATTCGACAACAATTATAAGGTACCTTTTAAAAATAAACTATAATCTGAAAAGGAAATAAATCAACGGTATTGTGTTATAAATTTTAAAATTTAATTACTTACCTAATTTGTTCATGACAATTCGTTTGTTAACTGATATTATAATTATTAATGTACACTTCTCACCATTACAACCAATTGAAAATATTTGTATTACTTTTTGATCATTAAAACGTTTATAAACACTTCGTTTGAAAATGCAAATGTTAGGTTAAAACAGTATAAAGCCGCGAACAAAGTTTATCTTGTATAAATAATTTAATCAAACACCAGGGGGACATCAGAGGCGTCGCGCCAGGTTTTTAGATTGGTGACCAAAACATCAAATACCTTAAGGGAATTTATGAGGTTGTGTATAACAAAAAAAAAAACACCACAATATATACTCTTAAACTTGCAGTTCAGTTATGGTTCACACTTCGCAACTTCCACATCTACGAGTTCTGCTGGGGCATGCATCGGGCTACCTCGGGGGATGTTTTTAGTTTGTTATGTGGGTACCTAGCCGGCTCGAGCCTCACGAGCGAGGGGACCGAGCGAGGGAGATAGGGAGAGTCGGATAGGTATCCTCAACCACGGCCCTTCATTGATTCACCCTAAAAAGAGTTTTGGCTATATCAAATTTAAATTAAAAACCCTTAACAAATACTTAGATCAAATTTTCAGGGGGTGAAATTTCCGGGGGTCAAAATACCGAGGGTCAAATTACCAGGGGTCAAATTACCGGAGACCAATTTACTGGGGACCAATTCACCTAGCGCCATGCGGAGACCCTCCTTAAAAGAGACAACTCCAGTCAAGGCGGACGGCAAAAAGCTAAGTTACCACCAATTTCATGACAACATAAAATTTTCGTCACTAACAATCATTCAAAAGAGTTATAAATTATATAATCTTTATAACAATATAAAATGTAATAAATTGAAAACCCGCGGATAAAATAAACGCGACGCGCCACTGACCAAATCTACTGCATAACCTTAAACCGAAAATTGATGCAAAGATACCAACATAAGATTTTGTATAAATAATCACAATCGATGCGGTGTTGTCACGTTCAAACTTTCAACAATAATAATAAAAATAATAACATATCCATGAAATGCTGAAAAAGGATTTTTAAACTTTTAACTTTATCATACAAAGTCTGAAAAAGTATTGTAATCGTGCAGAAAAAAGAAATTGAGATTTTGATGAATTTAGTCATTTTGGGATCCCAGAAGCTGAAAATCATCATTTCCAAAAAATGTCTGTATGTATGTACGTGTGTATGTGTGTATGTGGTCAAATTTTGTGTGCGCTCTACCTCAAAAAGTAATAGAAATTTTTTAACAAAATTTTGTATTTAGTACATAAATATTGAGACTTAGAGCTGATTAGATTTTGGTTAAAATCGGTACACGGAAACACAAAAAAATAATATTTTGTAAATGAAAATTATAATTTTTTTAAAAAGTATTTAAATAAAATTTAAATGCTATTCAAAATTCAACAATTTTACTGCATTTTACACAATCATCGTGATATGATATTTCTGTCGAAGTCAATATTTGATTAATTTTGAATATAAACATATCTACAGCAAAATGTTATACCTACCAAAAATATAAATGTTGTTAATACTTTATATTTATGAAAATATCAACTTATAACGATATTATAAATGTTTTATTTCTGTCCTATAACCTCACATTTCTGTAATAAAGTAGCCTAAAATTGGAAAAGTTACTTGCTATAGTTTGAGGAAGCACTGTAGGTTAGTCGAATTTGAACCCGATTTTGCAAATCGAGAAATAAACCTTTCGATGTTTGAAAAACAGTATTAGATTTAATTAAGTGAGCGAAGAAGAATTAGTTTTTGTGTTTAAACAATGACGATTTGTATGAAAATGAGAATTCCGATAGACCAAATAAAATGTCAAAATTTCACATCGTCGTAAAAACGTGAAAAACAATTTCTGTATGAAGCGAGAGACATGAAATTGTTAAGCGAGACCCCAAAAAGAAAAAAAATACAAATTTGAACTACTTTGGGTTGAAATTAAGAAAATACCAACGAAAATAAGATTAAAAAAAGCAACGCAATTTTTCAAATTTAAACGTTCGTGGCTTCCCTCCAGGTCGAAAAAACTTTATGAAAATTTTTGAGTGTTCCTGGAACAGAGAGCAAACCTTCTACCAAATTTGAACCGAATCGTTGAGATAAAAATATTTTTTTTAAATCAGAGATTGCCATGAGTTTAAAAATTTCAAGAAAAACAACGAATTTTAAAAATCGAGCAAGCTGTGTTTTAAAAACGAATAAAAGGGCATGCTAAAACAACCAAAGGTTAGTCATATTTCCGAGAGTTTGTGTAGTATAGCCCACGGACCACCAAAAGTCGTCTAGAAATGATTTCTGTTGGCCCATGGGAGTTAAAAGCTGGAACCTATTTTAATTTGTTCCTTAATCCCTAAATAACAAAATTCCGTTGGTCGTCAAGAATTCGTCCTGTACAGGGGGGGTGTAGTGAGAAAATTGCAAAAATTACCCCAAAAACAAGTTAACGTTATTTAAATCAGTAAAACAAAAGGCACATTTTTGTCGTTTCAAAATATTGAAAAAATAAATTTAAAGGGCTTAAAATCAATTTTGAAACTGCGCTATTACTATGAAAAGATTTGGAAAGACATGCACGTTTTAAGCTGTAGCATAGCATAAGGTCGACTCTCGCTTGATCTATAAATAAGAACGTCGAATCACGCATGCAAGTACAACAGAATGGTTCTTTTAAAGCCAATTTTTATTATCATTATATTTAACATTCTTTTATTAAAATTATTAAAAAAAATTAAAACGATTCGAGTGAGAAAAAATAAATTTTTATTTAGTCGAGTTTATTGTGTATCGACCCTGTGATGAACAAACGCACATCATATATTACTGCAAACTGTTATAGTTTACCATCTTACCACGGAACATATCGAAATCGCGTTTGAATTTATAATGATTTCAGGGTTTCTAATCTCTTATTTTTCAAAATATTTAAAAGTAGTTTGGTATTATGTTTTACCCGCCTAATTATTATAGCATTAATATTTTCTAATATGTTAAAAATAATGATAATAAAAATTGGCTTTAAAAAACCGATTATGTTGTACTTGCATGCGTGTTTCGACGTTCTTATTTATAGATCAAGCGAGAGTCGACCTTCCTAACACCACTGATTACAATTACAAGAAATTCATTTAAATATTTCAGACAAAAAGGTAGGTTATAAAAAATCAGAACTTTAAAAATTTAATTAATTTAAGTTTTGTAATTCACAATCACTACACACACATATATAATTTTCTGATCATTAACCTTTAGATTACCACGTGGGGTATTTTACATACCCCAATTTTGGTTTTTTGATTGTAACTTTTCACATAATATTTTGTGAGTAATCAATGTAGAGCCAATAATTGTGCGATTGCTAATTGTTTTGCTCACATACAATGCGCCACTTCATGAAATATATATAGTATATACAATAATTTCTATATTAAAATTGTGAGATTTACATTACTCGCCAAGTATTGCAACCCGACAACAACCTGCCGTTTCAAATCGGAGCAATACTCATCATCTAACAGTTAACAAATTGTGCCGAAATGTCAACGTACTGGATAAGCACTTGAACATTACAATTTTTGATGAAAATTCCTACGACGGTCAATTACGTAATCACGACGAAGCATTTCCGAAATTGCTTAAGATCTACAAACATTTTTCGATAATTACATTTATCGTTTTTTACGGAAAATCCGTTAGTTTTTTTTTTACAAAATGGAATTTATTATTTTTTTGATTCGCATTCTTGAGATGCACTAGGTGCCTTGAACTCCAATGGAAAAGCGTGCTTAACTTCATTTGATATTAAAAAAACGCACGAATTAATTTTGAAATATCTCTATTACGTCTAACAGAGCCATAACTTTTTAGAAAATACATATTCGTTAATTCCGATTAGAGTAAACGATATTACGTCAACAATTATTATTCTACCTACGCCTTTAACGCCAACAACATTATTATCATCACCAACAATTGTATCAAAAATTCAAGATAATAGTACAAAAATTGAGCAAACACAATCGACATGCCGCTGATCGACAAGAATAAAAATTAACCAAAAAAATAAATAAGACAAATCTTTCGAAAATTCGAAGATTACTGTAATAAAAAATGCCTACCTGCGGGCAAACAGAATTTTTCTCTACACGCTGGAAAGAAGAACCAGCTTTAAAATTTTGTGTAGATGCCCACGATGTTATAGCCAGCTGATATGTGCCAAAAGTGAGGGTGTGCTTTCAAAAGGATATGAAACAACCACTGCAAGAAAAAATGCCGCCAACAAACGAAAAACCACCACTGAGATGGCAAAAGAGACATTGTCGCTACTTATCTCTATATTATCCGTAGTGGAGAAACATACAGAGAACAAGTAGTCTACGCACACAATCAAAATAAAAGTAATAATAAAAATAATATTAATAAAAAGGACCATATTGTTGATAATACATTCGACCAAAGATAAAATGCTATCGTTGAAGCGCTTGATAACAGGTCAATCGATGGAAAATAAAATTTATGATATTTGAATTATTGCAAATAATTCTTTTTAACTTTTGTTAGTAACGTGAGTGGATAATAATAAAGTGTAAAAAAATAAAAGTTGTCTCCTCAAAATCGGTCCACTGGACCAAAACTCACCAAAACTTTTCTTGAATGAAACAAATTCACTTCATCACATTCCGAGCTCGAGACCCCAACCCAACTAAAAATCAAACCACACCACCGCGAGCAACGCAATCCGCCAAGATAACACGAGCGCCGTGACTTGAAATGCAAAAGGAACACATAGGCTCACCTATAAAAACAAATCGAATAGGGTAAGATGAGGTTAACTGAACAGGTAGGTTAACTGAATACTTGCATATCTCTGCCATCTCTTAGTTACTTATCGGCTCTAATTTTGACAATTCAAAGACTTTCCAATAAATGTCACTTTAAGTTTATAATATATTCCAGAATATTAAAAATCCCCTAATCATAGCCTAAAATAATTTTTATCGCGGCTGTGTAAATTTTTGAACTCTTACATATTTGGTTTTACGTGAAAAAATCAGTATTTGACCATTGATTATCATTATTGGTTCAAAACAATGTCTCAAATTAGGAAAAACCTGCAAACTTATTTTTTACGCCTCTATCGGGCAAGTGTTCAATTGCATATTTCAAATGCGGCGTGAAAAGGAGGTTTTTTCACCTAGCGTTTGAAAGAAAGTTGTGATTATTTTATAATATGTTGGCATTCTTGGTTATATTTTGTACGTCAAATTGAATTAAAATTAAATAAGTATTACAAATTTTTGAGATAAAAGGCATTTTTTAATGCAATTATAATACAGATCACTTATTATTTTATAATTATATAATGTAAGTATACTACATTTTTATTATTAAAAGCAGTGACAAGATTGTCGCTACACCATTTCATAAATCACTCGTATTCGTACCAGTATCGGGGTGCGGATTTTTCTGGCAATGAATTACCAATAATCCTTTCTGCCGCTGCTTTAATGTGTACTGGTGTATCCATTATCACAAATATTATCACAGCAGCAATTTTATAATACAACACAATACAAAATAATTAAGTTTAAACGTCAAATTTCGAATTCAAATGGGCTACTACCAACAAAAACAAATCCTTAATACCAAATATTTCGAAAAAATAATTAAATTTTATGTAACAAATTATAGAAGTCGGCGTAAAAAATTACGTTTATCATGCGGCAGGAAACTGTTTTCTGAGTACTCGTTTTCCGAGGCCTCGGCCTGTAAAAAAACTCGTACTCAGAAAAATTCAGTTTCCAGCCTAATGATAAAAATAACTATATTACAAATACTGATAAAAAAGAAAATAGAAACAAAGTATTATTTAAAAATTGCAAATAACATCATCGCACATTTGACATTGAGCCATGTTTTCCATTTTCAAAATAACACACAAATATAAACATAACGTAAAAAAGACCTACCGACTCCTAACGTCCATCCAGAAGCGTTTAACCGTGGTTATTCTGGTACATGCACCTGGTAAATTTAGTACAATTTCCGAAAGCGTGTAAAATTTACCGATCGAATTTTCGAACGCAAGCGGTGAAAGCGGTATCTACCGGTCATCTACCTGATCAATTTTTGAAAACGCGTTTTGAAGTTGGTGCTAGATAACGATCATTTCTTCAAGAATGAACCACGAAGAATCCAATAAAAATACAACAAATGTTCTACGAGAACATAAACTATGATAATAAATTAATTTAACCCTTATGTTAATACCCGGGTACCCGCCGTGTTGTATTTGCATGAAAATAACTGAAAAAAAATTAAATTTTTATTTTGAGCTCCCGGATCGTCGTTATTTAGCTCAAAATCAAGCAAAACATGAATTCAACTTATTATTATTATAATATTATGACCCATTGAGGATATATTCAAATTCAAAAATACACTTTCCTCAATTAAAATTTATTAATTTATAATGGACTAGTTTCGACTAATCAGTCTTTATCAACATATTCCTATAAAAATTATAATTAAATTAAATTAAAATTAAAACTACCCTGACATCTTACCGTCAAATAAAATATTACAAATATTTATTTAAATATTTATTATATATTTTTTTAAATTAGTTTAAAGTTCAGCCATCGCTGCACTCGCACCCGGGTACCCACAACGGAATTTCTACAAGATACTTTTAAAATTATTTTTATTAACGCATGGAAGTAAATTTTATTGTAAGAATAGAGAATCATTACAGTTATTTTTTTATAAATAATATTATTTATTGCATTCCATACATTTTATAATATTTGTTGAATGCTCATCACAAACCGGCAGTTGACATTCGTTACAGCTCTTGCGCGTTTTTCATCGTCTTTTTATAGTAAGTTTATAGCACATTTATACAGCATTTTTTCTTCTCAAAGTTTTTTAGATACTCAATAACAATGTATATTTAATATAAAATAATATTTTAAAACACTTCCCTTTACTGAAATATTAAAAATTTGAATATTACTATAAATGGGTACCCGGGTACCCCGGGTGCTAAACAACGTCGGTAAATTTGGGTATTAACATAAGGGTTAAATAAAAATTGTAAAAAATATTTGTTATAGAATGCCACAACTTTAGTTACGAATAACTCGGCGAAATATAGCATATATTTATAGCAATAAGAGCATAATTTTTTTGTATTAGTTGTTTTCATACCGAACTTGGTATACGAACAATTTTCACCTGTTTAAATCTGTTATTATGCCTTTTTTATATGTTTATATACGCTATAGTGTATACTGTATAGTATAGGTACACTATAGTGTATAGTGCACCCCAGGTCCTCGTGGTATTAGTATCACATTTTCCGCTTTCTCGCTTGTGGTGCTGCACAAGTTATAATACATAATAATTGTGTAATATTAGTTCTAAAAATATTAATATGTTCAATGAAGACCATGTTTTAGCCTTATTAGTCTATGGAAACGTATCTAACATTGGTGATTTTGAAAATGATAACAAATGTTCATCCGCGCTTTGATAAAGAAAAGTAACTGTTTCCAAGATTACCTTATTCAAAAATAATATTAGTTGTTTAATTTTATGTTTTTAATATTTTTTAGTATTTTAAAAGTAGGCACTAGTACAGAATTATTGTTTGCAAACCAATACGAAGATTTATATAATTTTTATTTCATATTTAAAAAAAAAGTATTAAAAAAATGTCATCACTCTCTGCCGCAATACCTCCAATCACCAGCACACCAAATTTTGTCCGGAGATACGATGACATAATATTCATTTTTGTTTTCTATTGTGGTAGCTTTAACAAAGATATTGGTAGCCCTGGCAAAGATATCTATATACATCACCCGTCACCCCCTACCCTAAATCTATCTATAAAAGTTTTTTAAACAAAATCCAAAATGAAAAAAATTTTTAATTTTTGTACGCCACTGAATTTTTTCCAAAATTTTTATATAAGTCACATAATACCGTAAGAAGTCACAAATAAAATTTCTCCAAGATTGGTACAACAAATTTTTTCGATCATCTAGCGGATTTTTCGAAAATAAATTTTTGTAAATTACTGACTGTCGATTTACTGATTCTGAAAACATTTTCGAAAAAATTTAACAAACAGCCTAAACTTGGTCGCTACCTAGTGGCAGAACCTTTTACTTATAAAGTAACGTTCCGTCAGTCCGTACGACGATATTATAAAATATTTCCCACCGAACCACCTATTTTTGTATTCTAAAATAAATTGTTACAAGCCCTAACTCAATTCTTATGCTGCACTCGGTATACAAATCAACATTAGCCTAATTTTGACACATATGTCACAAAATTATGACGTTTATTAAAATTTTGAATATATTGTTTTATTTTTACAAGCCATCTGACAAATTCTCACAAAAAATATATAAATTAAGATTTCAGTTAATATTTTCTGTAATTTTTCTGACCTGGCCGCTCTGTTACAATTGGCTCGGTTTGTTTTCTCACCAATACTTATACTTTCAAAGCTCCATCGACACACCAAATTTTAGCTGAATCGTTTAAACATTTCCGGAGATACGACGACATTTTCATTTTTTTAAATTTATTTTATTGTGGTGGCCCTGGTGATGATTTCTCTGGCAAAACCTTATTTTCACCATTCCATCCCACGAGGCATACGTCCAATAAGTTTGATTGCAATCGACGCAGAAATGCCGAAGAAAATCGATCGACAAAAACTTTTTTCATGTTTTTGCCAAAAAAGTTAATTTTATTTTTTTCATGTTGCATTACTGATTTCTATTGAAGGATTACATATGCTCTCATATCCATTAGGATCAATGTACCTACGTACCAAATTTGGGTAAGATAATTGGGAATTATCGGTAGGAAAGCATATGCAAAAATTTAGATCTATAGCGCGCAAAAAAAAATTCTTGTAAACAACAATTTGTTGAAAAAATTGGTAATAGCTCTAGTGGTAGAAAAAATCCTATATACACTTCGGTTGAGAAGGCCATTATTCACCGCGCACATTATATCCTTCGGCGCTACGCGCCTCAGGATATAAACTTGCTCGGTAAATAATGGCTCACTTCTCAACCTAAGTGTATAATATACTATTAAGGCCTTTAAAATAACCATCACAAGACAAAATATTTTTTAAAAATCCCGTATTATTTTCTTGTGGTGGCACTCCTGATTGCTAGATCGCGACGAAAACCTTATTTTCACCTTTCCACCGTGAACCCTACCACCATACCAAATTTGGTCGTAATTGGTTGGATGGTTCGGAAGCAAATCCATCGACAAAATTTGACGACCGACAGACAGACAGACACAGAAATTTTTATTTTACTTTTTGCAGATCTTTGCGTTTCTGAACACGGTGATCTCGAAAATGCAAAAAAAAAAGTTGAAATTTTTTTTCGATTACCATACCTTTATTTTTAAAAATTGATTGGAGGTAAAATGTAACTTGTGTACAATTAATTTTTTAATAAATTATTATTTTTATTAAAACTTAGTATCAGGTGGTGTCCTGGAAATTAGCACGTCGGCGCTGTTCACATTTGTGTAGTGACGATATATAAGATTCCACATGAATTGCGGAACCAATTTGCTGTAATTGTGCACATAATTAAAAGTTACATCATAGTATGCGGCACTGATGACGACTAATGAGTCAGAAAGACCACTTCGTGTGGTTTTTTAGTTGGTAAGTCAATGGTGTCTGTCGCTCTATTTTAATTATGTTAATTTCATATAATTTTAATTAATTTTTTGTTTTAATTAATATTAACATGTTTAAACTTGAATTACTGTTTGTTTACAATAAATAAAACATTTTATTAATAGAAGTATTTGCTAAGTCATTTCATAAAATGCATTCCATGAGATTTTCCATTACACGGCACGTCGCACACGGTAATTCGTTTACCAATTCATTTGCCCGATCACAAGAATGTCTATTTCACCGAAACTCAAGAAAACGGTGCCGTCGAAAAGAGTGCCAACAAAAAATCCATGCTGGAAGATTGGTTCGATTTTAATACGAGAAGCTGCGGTGAATAAATATTTGTACACCGAAATTCCGCTAAATAATTAAATAAACCTTTTATTAACTTGGTTTATTACATTTTTAATAAGTAATAATAATTAGAAGGTTATCGGAAGATAATAGTATTAGGGATTTTTAATAAGATTATATTTCACAAGTTAAGAGTTTATTTATTTACATTACTCCAAGTTACATCGAATTATTTTACATGATAATTCTTTTGTTGAATGTAAGAGGCGCACGAAGATTTGAGAACCATCGACGCGACGGCGTCACGATGTCAACATTCAAAGAAGCGGTGGTGGCCAGAAATTTGATGGATTCCGACAACGCGTGGATCAATTCGTTACGAGAAGCTGCCGAACCACAAATGCCTTCGCAGATGCGAAAACTGTTTGCGTACATAATGAGTTTTTGGTAATGTTTCCATTGATGCGATGGCTTTGTGGAACATATTTAAAAACTATATAATCGAAGATTAGGAACGTCGATGATCGTCGAATCATCGTCATCATTGATCGTCGTCAAGGTTTTAGCGTCGGTCGGTCGGAAAAGTCTACGAAGAAATGCGTCTTCCCAATATCGAAAACGAAGAAATTGAAGACGACGAAGTGCTTTTGTCGAGAAGATCGCGACGAGGCGAGAGAGACTTGCAACAGAAATGTCGCATTATTGAATTGGAGAACAAATGCCGATATTCGATAAAGTAATGAATGCAATTATTGACGATCAAAATGAATGTAGATTATTTTATGTAGACAGAGCGGGCAAAACGTTCGTCTACAATACCATTTTGGATGCCCACTATAACTCCGACGTCGAATTTGCCTCCGTCGCGTGGACCGGTATAGCCGCAATTCTCTGAGATGGGGCCGAACGCTGACATCCAAATTTAAACTGCAGATAAATTTGAAGAATAATTCCTCGTCGTCCATCACTGCCAAATCGCTCCCAGCGAAATCGTTGCGCCGCATCAAACGTTTGGGACGAAATTACGATGACCGCGGGGAAACGATTGTTTCAAGATTTGTGCGATAACAAGAAACCGCAATTCTGGAAGCTTCCGTTACCAACAGCAACGTATGGTCCAAATTCCAAAACGTCCAATTGAAAACCAGCGTGCAAGCGTAGGACGAAGAAATCGAATTTTCCAAATGGCTTTTGGATTTTGGCGACGGAAATTTGATTGCACAACCTCAAGATATTTTACCGAAAGACAGCGTCGTGATACCGCCGCAATGCATCGTCGACGGCGTAGTTACCGCGGTATACGGTACAATAGAAAAATACATAGAAAAAGATGTAGACAACTTTGCGACGCGTGCAATTTTATCGTCCACCAATAACAGCTGCAATCAAATCAATGACAACGTCATCAAACGATTTCCGGGCGAAACGATGACCTACTACAGCGTAGACAGCATTGCCAGTGACGACGAACAAGAGGAGGCCAACTTTACGACGGAATATTTGAATTCAATTACGCCGTCCGGCATGCCAAATCACGAATTGAAACTGAAACGAAATATTCCTCAAGAAATTTCTCAATAGCATGACGGATGCTATTGAGAAATCTCGAAAGACGGAACTCGACTTATCGTTAAAAAGCTGACTGCAAATTTGTTCGATGCCGAAATTGCCGACGGCAAATCGAGAGCAAACGAGTTTTTATTCCGAGAATGTATTTATCTTCAAACGACACGAGCATTCCGTTCGATCTGATGGGTCGACAATTTCCACTAAAAGTTTGCTTCGCCATGACCATCAATAAAGCGCAAGGACAAACTTTCGAATAGGTGGAAATTTATCTACCAAATCCGGTCTTTGGACACGGCCAACTTTACGTGGCATTCTCCAGAGCGAGATTATTACACAGCAAATTATCGATTCGAAGTAAAAAGGCAAATTTCAAAAAAATAATTTCAAAAATATCACTTAAAAAAATATCAAGAAAATATTTTTCATCATAAATAACTTCAAATAATAAAGCAATCAACATAGTAAATTATATAAAATTACACAAGAAATTTTTCAAAATTTATTAATGATAGCAGTAGTGTCGACTAAACGCTTTGATATCCAAATATAACGGCCGTATTCACCAAGCTCTGTTAAGTTGCTATCAGCGAGTTAAGTCAATAACAGTCTGTTAATGTGATACTTTCGTATTCACCAATGACTGTTAGCAGTTAAGAGTCTGTCAAGTCGTCTAATAAGTTAACAGAGCAATATGGAGCTGATACCTTGCTAACAGACTGATAAATAATATTTATGTGTCAAAATTTGACAGTTATAAGTATTATTGACACTTATAATTTATAAACATACATTATTATTGTAGTGAAATGGACAGAGTGGATTTTCATGATAATATTAAAGTTCGTTTTCGCAGACGATCCAATCAGACGGCGCACAGACAGATAAATCACTCAAAAAGCTGGTCTTAAGTCTTTTTCGTAGAATTCAAAATATCATCGATATTTTTTTCTACCTGGCAAAAGAACCCTCCCCTCCATTAGAAAACAATAGAATGACCCTGATAACTCTACCTGCGTGGCCGACAGCTCAGTCGAAATTCATCTGTTCTCTGTAATTCGTGTTTTCTCGGCGCTCACAAAATTTAAATAACTTCAATAACTGTGTTTAAAAACTGTGTTCTTCAGTTTTAACTAAAAAAAAATTATGGATCCATTAACTGATGGTATGTACTCTATATTTTATGTATTATTTATTAAGTTATCATTAATTTTCATTCATAACTTCCCTATTAAAGTAGACTAATTTTTTGCAAGTTTTTTCTTTGGTTTTGAGATAAATTAGTGTTTTTGAATATCGGTTAAATAGAGTTAAACAACAATTTAAATGTGAAGATATTGTATAGACCTTCTTTTAACAATATCCGTAAAAAAAAGTTCTGCCTTTTTCGGCCTTGCCATTTTATAACCATTTGAAATAGTAGAGTCACACGAAAAAAAAACGAATGTGTCAAACGTTAGTCAAACGTTTTTGTACTGACTTTTGTTTTTGTTTGTTTACAGATACTTATGTTGAATCATCCATCGAAATGTCTAGGGAAGATATGTTCAACATCATAAAACAATGTGAACAGAAGAAAATTGACGAAAAGTTAAAATTTCTTCAGAATAAACTGTTCGAAAGAACGAAATGTCCCGAACACAAAAAACATTTAGTCAGTGAAAGTGTAAAGTCATTTAAACATTATTATAAACTTAAGTGGGTTGATGCAGGTTACAAAGAGTGTCGCTTCCGGAAAAATAATGAACAATGGCTTAAGGGTACGATTACGCTACCTGCCTGGACAGTTCCCAGATCGGGCCGGCCAGCAAAGGACTTTAAGGAATGCAGTGAAAGAACAAAGAGGCGAAAAACTGAGCATCTCAGGTCAGAAATGACTCATGAGGAGCTTACGTTTGCTGCTTCAATGAGTGAACGAGCTGCAGGTAACACCGACCTATCAAGTATTATCAAAGATGCCGCTGTGACTCCTACTAGAGCAACGAAGTATAAGAAGGTAATTCGCTCGGCTCAGAAGGTTACCAAATATGTAAAGCTTTCACCAACTGAAGCTTTAGCAAAACTCGTTGAAGCTGGCCTCACCCGTAATCAATATAATATAATGAGACATGGACTGGAGCATATATATCCATGCTATTCCATAGTGCAAGAAGAGAAAAAGAAGTGCTACCCTACTGATATGATCGTCACAGAAACTACGGCTGAAATCAAACTGCAGAATCTCTTAGACCATATCACACAACGCCTTTGTCTTTATTTACAAGACGTTTTAATCAACGCAACCGAATGTGAGAAACAAAATATGGAGCTTATTTGCAAGTGGGGATGTGATGGGTCCAAGCAACAGGAGTTCAAACAAAAGTTTACCAACTCGTCAGATTCGGATTCTCACGTTTTTATTAGCTCTTTAGTACCATTGAGACTGATAAGCATTGATGTGAACGGAAAACATAAAGTATGGTGGCAGAACCCGGTACCTTCATCACCACGCTTCTGTTCTCCAATAAGGATGCAATACATACATGAGAACAATGACGTAACCAAATCAGAAATAAGCCATATTGAAACACAAGCTCAAAATTTGAATAAAACAGAAGTAGAAACTGGCAATGCACCAATCCACGTTAAGCACACCCTTGCTTTGACAATGGTGGACGGTAAAGTGTGCAACGCGGCGACTGATACCAGTTCAACAATGCGATGCTATATTTGCAAGAAAACTTCAAAATCGTTCAACGATTTAATAGAAGTAGATGACAGCGACATAGACCCAAACTCACTCAGGTTTGGTTTATCGATTCTACATGCAAGAATTCGCTTCTTTGAATCAATATTGCATATATCTTATAAACTGCCATTTAAAAAATGGCGGTTGAATAAAGACGAAAGAAAAATGGCTGACGAGAGGAAGAAACATATCCAGGAAGAGTTTAAAAACCAAATGGGATTGCTTGTCGACATACCGAAAGCAGGGTTTGGTAACACAAACGATGGAAATACATCGAGACGATTTTTCGAAGATCCAGAGACGTCTGCAGACATCACTGGAATAGACATTGGATTAATCAAGCGATTCAAATTAATATTAGAAATCATTTCTTGTGGGTTTCCCATCAAATTAGAGAAATTCTCAAAATACTTATCATCTACAGCCAAATACTATGTAGATTTATATGCCTGGCATCCCATGACTCCAACAATGCATAAAATTCTCGCCCATGGTGTTTTAGTAATTAAAAATGCTCTGCTGCCAATAGGACAATTGTCAGAAGAAGCAGCCGAGTCTAGAAACAAACATTTTCGATTATATCGGCAAAACTTTACTAGGAAGTTTTCCAGAACACAATGCAATCAGGATGTTCTTAATCGGCTGCTTCTTACTTCAGATATATTTCTAAGTTGCAGCAGGGTAAAACTACCCAGTAAACGAAAACCTTTATCAACTGAGGCCCTTGAGTTTTTAGAGTGTGAAGAGATACCCAATGAAAATGTTAATGTTTCTGTTGATGATGATGTTTGTGATGATGTTTTTGATGATTGTGATGATTTTAATCTTTTTTATGATGTTTAATCTGAATAAATGTTTATGACTACATATAATCATTGCATTTTTTTTTTCATTTTTTTTTTTATATAATTTAACTTCAAAATATTTTAGGTCACTAATTTGCACCCCCAGAAAACCACCCTACTTATCAATGTAATTTTTATCATTATTTTTTCATGAATTTGTAGGTTAAATTCTCAATATATCAAAAGTTTCATAACTTTATTTTGTTATTTTGATTTACACCCCCAGAAAACCACCCCTATTTATCAATGTAATTTTTTTAATTATTTTTCTATGAATTTGTAAGTCAAATTCTCGACATATTGAAAGTTTCATAACTTTATTCTGTTATTTTAATTTGCACCCCCAGAAAACTACCCCGTTTATCAATAAAATTTTTTTCATTATTTTTTCTAAAATCTGAAGCATATTTTGAACTCATTTGGTGAGTTTCACAGTTTTGGCCAGGTTTTAGGGTCAAATACCCCACTGTGCGGCGCAGAATACTTCAACGACGAAATAATTTATTGGAAGAGTTAGATGGACAGAGTGGATTTTCATGATAATATTAAAGTTCGTTTTCGCAGACGATCCAATCAGACGGCGTAGAATACTTCAACGACGAAATAATTTATTGGAAGAGTTAGATGACGCAGATTTCAGAAAACGATTTTGAATGAGTAAAACCATTGAAAGGTTGTCTAATATGCTGCAAAGGGTGTTCGAACCGGTCGACAAACTAAACAACCCAATATCTAAATTAAATCAAATAATAATTTGCCTTCTGAATTGGTTTTTTTGTTTTCCAATATTTTAAAATATTGTTTCACCAAATTTAGAAGAATTTATTTTTCTAAATTGGTGAAATTACAAGCTAGCTTTCGTTCTTCATCCATTTTAACTTAAATGTACGTCGACGACAACCTGAACATGACAGCAACGTGACGACAATTAAACTTTTAAGGTTAATTTATACATGATTTTAAATCAATGAAATTAGGTGAGATGAGTTGCACCAACAAAAATTCTAGTTACTTTTTAATAACCGCTTCTTTACTATTTTAACTTTGAAATGTGATGGTGAATACGAATTAATTTTAACAGACTGTCAAGTATTAACAGTTTGTTACTTATCAGACTGTTAAGTTAAAAATGGTGAATACGGCCGTAAGTCTTTGCTGTACCATAAATTACTCAAAATATAATTGGATTCAAAATGAATCTAAACCTAAACCGGAAGAAATCACACAAAATGAAACAGAAAGGGTAGAACAAAAAGAAGAAACTACGCGAAAACGCAAGATACGCTGCGACGCTGGAAAGAAAAGGGGCCCAAATAAAAAAAGCGTGGGTGCCCTCATCTTCCATCGTGCGAGGGACAGGCAGCAGCTGTTTCCGAAATAGAATCAGACTATAATAAACCCGATACAAAACAGCAAAAAATAGATAAAGCCGTGCCGCAAAATACTCCAAATTATCAAGTATGAACTAGTGCTGCAATTGCACTGCACTAGAATTGAAATAAAACGTAGTCGATATATAGAGGTATAAAATATTTTTGGTCAGGTTTTGGGACCCAATACCACACTGTGCACTGTTAGAATGCGTATTCTTAACGTGCAGCTATAATTATTAATACTTTCGGTATGTCTCAGAGGGGAAATCAAGAATGAGGAAGGAGGCCCGAAAAAATCGAAAGCAGTTCATTCAAACGAGTGGTGATGGTTTCACACTCCAAGATTTGAGTAAAATTGAAAACCCTTCAATTGGTGCAATCGTATGGGTAACGATTGTTGGGAATGAGGAACTACGTCAAGAAATAGACCCAGGGATTATTCATGTAGAAAATGTGGAGGATGACGAAATTGTCCAACAAGAGGACTCAATTGCCTAAGAAGTGAATACACACTTACTTCTAAATACTTCAAATACAAGTATGCTCCTCACTTCTTCAACAGTAACTTAAAATGAAGACCATTATTAATTTGTGTTATAGGAAACAATACAATGCAAAGACCGAGGAAATGCAAAAGGACTTACACTAGCAGTAAAAGTCAGTTACAGCAATCCACAGAGAGAATAAGTATAGCTGTAAGATTAAACGGCGCGCGCAAATTATTGTTTACTTTGACGATGATTAGATAGTTAGCAGTAACAAATAGTAGTAATTCGAAGAATTTTTAATGTTAAGTACCTTCGTCAATAGAAATAAAAGAAATTGCATAAAAAAATATTTGAAGAAGTCGTACCGAATTATAACGAAAATTAATTAAAAAAACATTTTCGAATTTCAAAAAATTTATTTCAAGATTTAAATTCAAATATAAGTATTTATCACTTATCAATAGTACCATGGTATTTAGAATAAAAACAATATAGGAGTCGCCAATACAGAAATAGTAGGTTTTGCCAATCTCGGGTTTTTCCTACATAAGTTGCTTCTGCACTCGCTACACTACCTATTTTGTCGGAGTAAAAAGTGTAGTCCAGAGTAATCCTGAACTACACAGATTTTGCATAACAAACGGTTTACACTAACTGCACTTTTTACACTGATGTATAACAAACGCTTTTAGTGCAGTAAGTGTAGTTCGGGCTGCACTAGGACTGTCATAACAAACACAGCTTATGTAGTTAGCAGTAACAAATAGTGGTAATTCGTTAGCACAGAAATATCTGTTACTTTTTCCATAGCACAAAATAAACTGAAATTCATAAAACAAACAGTAAAAAGTATTTTGTTAAATTAACAAAAAAATGTTGTCCCAGCAGGTCACTACAATTTTTTGTTATATTAGCAAATTTATTACGCAGAATAACAACTCCTAAAATACAAATTATTAACTTATTATATTTTATAAGTATTTATGTTACTAATAAAATTTGTTAATATTACAAAAAATTATTTAACAACTGTATATTCTGTTAAATTATCAAAATACTTTTTACTGTGTAAATGTTAAATGTTGAGTATAAATCGACCAGATTCTATACCTCGACAGGAAATGTGTCCTGTTTATGTCGAGGAATAGGTTCTACTGTACATATTTTTGATAACAAACGGCACGACTCGCAGTTGTTTGTATAAAACAATTTTATAATAATTTGCTTTGTTTTAAATTACATTAATTTGTTTTATATTAATATAAAAAGAGTGTCGGTTATGATTTTTTTTTTTTTTATTTTAATATTAACGTGCATGAACTACTATGGTTATTAGCACCTGGCCACAACGTGTTGATGCACACCGGAAGGCCGAGCTAAGAAATCTCTGTGGCTGTGGCTGGAGGATCGAACCCAGAATTTCCGCTCTGTAACTCAACCAGCGATCACACCAATCCACGACTGTGGTTGATTATGATTTTGTTTATTAAATCTTACAAATGCCTACTCACCATTCGCTATTATTTCTTATTGTTTATAGCAATCTAAAATAAACTCAAAACTTTGCAAATTCATTATCGAAAAACAATTTTGAAGGTTTTCGAAAGGTTTTTATTATCATTCTTATCATTTTATTTTGCATTGTATTTTAGAAATTAAATATGTATAAATAAACTTTTTATAAGTGTCGCGATTATTTATTGCCAATGAAGTAATGATAAAAAATTATCGAAAATAATCAGTAATTTATTGTGCAAATTACTAGACATTGGTAGATTTCACAAGACAACTTAAATGTTCGCTAAATGGAAATTCGTTTGGATTACATTTTTGAAATGAAATTTGGTGATTGGGACACAGGTTAGTTATGACGTCAGAGGGAGATAGTCAGAAAAATTAATAATCGTGAAAAAAGTGTATCTGTGGCAACCCTACTACAGTTGTGCAGATATGATTCAATCCAACAACTTTTAAAATTTATTGAGAAAAATTTTTTGAAAATTTGAATATTTAAATAAATTATGTTATAGTTTTAGATTAGAGCTTGTAACCTCGAATTAAACTAATTGTTTTTCGGATCGTTTTTGCAAACCTACGTACAATTATTACTTCACATCTTATCATGAAAATATTTTTAAAACAAAAGTCCACTATTGCCAATAAAAACTTAACTACTAAAAATATGATTAATAAAAATATAAAAATTATATAGATATGCAACTCACCAGTAGAAATTCCAATCTATTCCAGTTGTGAAAACAACACAAAGAATCAATGCCAGAATTACATTATCGATTTAGTTCCAACTCTTATATTTTTGCATATCGGCAGCATTAGTTCCGTCTTAAAAAGTTTTTTCCAAAATTGGCAACCCTGTAAAATATTAAATATTAAGATATATATTAAATATAACGGGTGTAGATTACAATCTGTGTTTAATAGTTTGGAATAACAGTAACTAAAAGCGAATATTTGAAATTAGCTCAAATTTAAGCCTCGAAGTTATAATCGCATGCATTATTCACATCAACCAAAGTATTCCTACCAAAACCAGAAAGTACTTTAATAATTGAATTACATAATGGTGGTATATATACAAACACCATAATAATGCTGCATATGCGTGAAAGACATTTTGCAAAATAAAAAATAATATCAGGTATGCATTTTTACCACAAACTGTTTGACATCTTGGTAAAACAATTTTACGTATGTTTGTATTACTGAATTGCTGTCATCGAACACTTTCACTTTAATTATTGGCATTTTACGATAATTATTGACTTTTTCAAACACTCCAAACTAATTCGTTATTGTAATGACTTCCCTACTAACAACCACTAACAACTTAATCGCCATTTTAGTTACAACGATTAAGCAGTTATCTACTAAAACTAAAATTATCTACTTTACCAACAATAAACAAGCAGTGGCGTAACCGGCAGGAAAACGTATACTTAAAACATGAGTTTTATAATAATTTTTATTATAACTATTTTGTACTGTTGCATATACAGTAGAATCCGCTTAATGTGATCAGTTTGGGTCAAGAACAATTTGAAAGTATTAACCGACTGATAACAATGAGCAAATTTTAGACAAAATCGTATTTTAGAAACGAAATATTAGAGAATCTTAATTTATTCACAATCAGTTAGTAATCGATACATTCCCGATTTTTAATAAGTTGGGAAGCAGTTTATTATTTACTTTCATTTGCCAACCAATCAGAGCTATTTTGTTTTACTTCCCAACCTACCTCAGGTCGGGAAGTGATCACTTCCCGACCTGCAAAGTCGCATGTTGGCAAAAAAAGGAACTAACAAATAATGTGCGTCAAATTAATTAAGATTATGTCAAATGTCAAGTACAAATTTAGTGCAAGTTAACTGTAATCTAATATTATTTTAGTTACTTTAAAAATGTAAGTTTTATAACAATATTGTTAATTTAGCCAGAATAATTAAAGTACAATTATGTCAAATGTTTACCATCATTTTGTTTGACATAAACAGCAATTTGCTTATTTTTTATACCTACTTGATAAACTAGTTTATCTTTTCAAAAATGAAACAAAGTGAAAAGCAGCGTATAATTTAATACAAATTTTAATTATTTGTTATTTACTATCTGATTGTGAATAAAATAGTATACATACCTCGGTGTCAAGCTTCATTCCAGCGTCGCGCTTATAGTTGACTTCGGCGCTTCGCACCTCAGTCAACTAACTAGCGCTCGGCTGTAATGAAGCATTTTCCACCTCGGCATGTAATATACTATTACAGTGATTTTCGATAATTTCCACCTTCTATTTTACCTAGAGCTCTTTCGCTTTTTCGTTAACATCGTAAGAAAAGCAAGAATAAACTAAATTTATAAATTACAATGCATAAAGCAAAGTTCTCTTTTAGCAAAATAAAAATAGAAACACCCCATGAAATGGGAAACTTCATTAGTTTTTGTATAGAAATTAAAATGAGTGGCGTGTTTTGTAAAAATATATAAAATTTCAATGACAAATCAGAAAAAAATACTTATTTGAATATGTTTTGACCATCAAGTTAGCGAAGCACCCATCGACAATCGAATCACGATTGGGTGGATAATTAGCCGCTAATTAGTTGTGGAAAATTTGATTTTATCGTTTTAATTTTTTTGCTTTTTTGAGAGTTTCGTTAACTTGATATAAAGTTAGCGAAGCACATCTCTAAGAAATGACTTTAGGGATTTAATAGAAAAGTGTCACCTGCATGATAATTTGCCGCTAATTAGTAGCTAATTAGATAAGGTAAAATTAATTGTGTCATTATTTTTTTTGTTCTTTTGTGGGTGCTTCGCTAACTTGATACGAAGAAAAATGACTTTGAGTAGTTAATAGAAAAGTGTCACTCTATGATAATTTGCCGCTAATTAGTCGCTAATTAAATGTGGTAAAATTAATTTTGTCGCATAATATTTTTTTTGTTTTTGTGTGTGTTTCCCTAACTTGATACGAAGAAAAATGACTTTAGGTAGTTAGTAGAAAAGTGTCACCTGAATGATAATTTTCCGCTAATTAGATGTGGTAAAATTAATTTTGTCGCTATTATTTTTTTTTGTTTTTGTGGGTGCTTCGCTAACTTGATACGAAAAAAAATGACTTTAGTTAGTTACTAGAAAAGTGTCATCTGCATGATAATTTGCCGCTAATTAATCGCTAATTAGATGTGGTAAAATTAATTTTGTCGTTATTTTTTTTTGTGAGTGCTTCGCTAATTTGATACGAAGAAAAATGACTTTGGGTAGTTAGTAGAAAAGTGTTACCTGCATGATAATTTGCCAGCTAATTAGTCGCTAATTAGATGTGGTAAAATTAATTTTTTCTCCAACCGTATTAAAAGCAGTACATTTTTAGTAGCATTACCTCAACTAAAAGTTGACGTTTTCGTTATTAATATAAAAATGCGAAAATTGCTAAGCAACACTTTTTTTTACGTGCACTAAATAGTATATTATTTAATGAGTGTATAATGAAGGCCATATTACACGAGAATTGTTTAGAACACGAGCGAACGTAGTGAGCGAGTTTTGTAATTATTCTCGTGTAATATGGCTCATTATACACGAATTGAATACTATTCTTTATCTACGACTGTTAAACAATAACTAAGACTGCATTATCTAATTATTTAAGTTAAAAATTGTATTGTGTTTATTAATTTTCAACTATCGAATCAAGTTGCCATTTGTCATTTATAAAGAAAATAAATAAAAATTGCCAGCAGCCGTAGATAATGAACAGGAGCCGTGGATAATGAATCCATTATCCACTGTAGAATATGAGCTAAGTTATGTATTCATGGTTACACATATAACTATTGTTTGACAGTCGTAGATAATAGTATATTACATGCCGAGGTGGAAAATGCTTCATTACAGCCGAGCGCTAGTTAGTTGACTGAGGCGCGAAGCGCCGAAGTCAACTATAAGCGCGACGCTGGAATGAAGCTTGACACCGAGGTATGTATACTATTTTATTCACAATCAGATAGTAAATAACAAATAATTAAAATTTGTATTAAATTATACGCTGCTTTTCACTTTGTTTCATTTTTGAAAAGATAAACTAGTTTATCAAGTTGGTATAAAAAATAAGCAAATTGCTGTTTATGTCAAACAAAATGATGGTAAACATTTGACATAATTGTACTTTAATTATTCTGGCTAAATTAACAATATTGTTATAAAACTTACATTTTTAAAGTAACTAAAATAATATTAGATTATAGTTAACTTGCACTAAATTTGTACTTGACATTTGACATAATCTTAATTAATTTGACGCACATTATTTGTTAGTTCCTTTTCTTGCCAACATGCGACTTTGCAGGTCGGGAAGTGATCACTTCCCGACCTGAGGTAGGTTGGGAAGTAAAACAAAATAGCTCTGATTGGTTGGCAAGTGAAAGTAAATAATAAACTGCTTCCCAACTTCTTAAAAATCAGGAATGCATCGATTACTAACCGATTGTGAATAAAAGACTTTTTTGTGCATGACTTAAAAGTGATTTTGTTTTTTACTATTTTTTGTGCGCGATTGATCTAAATTTTTGCATATGCCTTCCTACCGGTAATTCACAGGAGTGTGTCTGTGACGAGGGGGGAGAATTTTTTGCTCAGTTTTTTGATATCTAGCGCCGTTCTCGAGTTATTGCTAATTCAAACAATATAGAAAAAGCACTCTTCGAAATTACACAATTTTTAAATGTCAAAGTGACTTTTCTAATATTACGTCAAATATTGTTTTAAAATTAAGTATTTATATTTTAAATTTTATTTAATTTTTGGTTGGAGAAAAAGTAATATGTCTCATTTGGATTAAAAGTCTCTTTGTTTGACGTGCAATTATTGCATTCGCTCGGCTCCGCCAGCGCTCCGCCTCGCAAATGCAAATATTGCTTGTCATACAAAGTTTCACTTTTAATCCGAATAAGACAATGTACTATTGTCGCTATTATTTTTTTGGGAACGGCCCCAATCGGCGCAGACGTTTCGGCGCGGGTGCAGTTCGGCGCGAGAATAGTTTCTTTTCTTTTTTTTTCTTTCTGTCTAATACTGGTGGAGGATTTTGATAACCGCGATATCATCTACTTTTTACGCGGATTAGCGCATAATTTTGCTATGCGCGACTAATTTTTTTTAAATGGTTTTTTAGGATTATTGTTTTTTTATTTATTTATTTAATAAAATTATTTTTTTTTAAATAAAGTTAGAATTAGAACTGGACTCCGAACTGGACTCACGCCGAAACGGTTTTTTTTAAATGGTTTTTTAGGATTATTGTTTTTTTATTTATTTCTTTAATAAAATTAATTTTTTTTTAATAAAGTTAGAATTAGAATTAGAACTGGAATCCGAACTGTACTTGCGCCGAACCAGTTTAGCGTCTAAACGGCTGCGGCGAAATGGTTGCGTCGAAACGGCTGCGCCGAATAGTACCCGACCCTGCAGGTGACACTTTTCTTCTAATTACCTTCTTCTTATTCTTAAGGTGCCGCATCCGCTAAGGGAGCGTTCATAAACCACGTAGTTTGATTTTGACCTCTTTAGAACTCCTCCCTCCCATCATGTAGCTTAACGTAGCTTTTACCATGATAACCCTACCCCCCCCCCCTAGATGGAACGTAGTTTTTTTTCCTATAAAGTCCAGAAGACATGGTATGTTTTCTGTTAACAAAACTATTTAAAAATTATTTGGTATAAAAAATGAATAACACTGATATTTGTTTTTAAAACAAATAGCGCACCTATATAAAATATAAATAAAAAAAATCCAAATACGGAAAAAAATATCCATATTATGTTGTCGCTTATATTCTGAAAATTGCTTTCATAATAAATGAAGAAAACTACGTAGCTTGACTATAATCCCCCCGTACCCTCACGTAGCCCTGCGTAGCTTTCTACCTAACCCCTCCCCCCCCTTGGCCAAACCACGTAGTTTATGAACGCTCCCTAACGAACGTTGGCTATCATACTTGGCTGAAGCCAAGATGACGTACCAGGGAATTCAATTAATTTTCCCGTTGCCTTCCCCACAGCCCACAGATCTATCTTTGGCTTTAGATCACAGCAGCGTATTCGACTCGACCAGGATGTGAACCGCGGTCACCCGCTTTCCAGTCGGCCGATGTAGGCTTTACGCTACACTGCTGGTCTTACTAATTGCTTACTAAAAGCTTACTTACTAATTACCTAAAGTCATGTTTCTTTGTATCAAGTTAGCGAAGCACCCACAAGAACAAAAAAAAATAGGGTCGGGTACTAACTTGATACGAAGAAACATGACTTTAGATAATTAGTAGAAAAGTGTCACCTGCATAATAATATGCCGCACAATTAGTCTGTGGTAACAATAAAATCTCCAATTCTGTTGATGGAATGGATGAACAAGCATGGACACGTTTCTCTTGTTGATATTATTGCTTCCTTTTCTACGCAGGGAAGAGCAGGAACGCTGTGTGGTGGTGGTCTGTGATAGGTGACGCGCACTTAGCCGAAGCGTCACGAACGGAAGCGTTGCGAGAGACGAAACGAAGTGTCATTTAGCTGATGTCCGCATACCGAGCTCAAGCGTCGCGTCACGTCTCGAACGGCGCGTCCCGAATTTTATATATTTTAGCATTTGAACGCAGTACGTTGTCTAGTGAGGTACGATTTATGTACTAACATTTTCTGTTTCAACCAATCAATTTTTTACTTTTTCAGGTCTACTTAAGATGGCAACATAGTTGTCGAAATACGTATTTATGCTTTCTAAATATTATTGTGGTTTTTGGATTCATATAATTTTGTATTTTAGTTTTTAGCCACAGTCCCCGAATTCTCACTCGATCTGATGGAAGGATAATCAGCGGCAAATAATCATGTGATTTTTCTTCATAGATATCGAAGTAACAAAAACCCCTGAAAACAACGTCATATTTTTTCGTATCAAGTTAACGAAGCACCCACAAAAACCAAAAAAAATAATAACGACAAAATTAATTTTACCACATCTAATTATCGATTAATTAGCGGCAAATTATCATGCAGGTGACACTTTTCTACTAAATCCCTAAAGTCGTTTCTCAAAAAGGCAGCATTACAAGATGTGCTTTGCTAACTTTATATCAAGTTAACAAAACTCCCAAAAAAAGCAAAAAAATTAAAACGACAAAATCAAATTTTCCACAACTAATTATCCACCCAATCGTGATTCGATTGTCGATGGGTGCTTCGCTAACTTGATGGTCATGAATATTTTTTGAATATTTAAATAAATCATGTTATCGTAACGCTTTTAAATTAGAGCTTGTAACCTCGAATTAAACTAATTGTTTTTCAGATCGTTTTTGCATACCTACGTACAATTATTATTTCACATCTTATCATGAAAATATTTTTAAAACAAAAGTCCACTATTGCCAATAAAAACTTAACTACTAAAAATATGATTAATAAAAATATAAAAATTATATAGATATGCAACTCACCAGTAGAAATTCCAATCTATTCCAGTTGTGAAAACAGCACAAAGAATCAATGCCAGAATTACATTATCGATTTAGTTCCAACTCTTATATTTTTGCATATCGGCAGCATTAGTTCCGTCTTAAAAAGTTTTTTCCAAAATTGGCAACCCTGTAAAATATTAAATATTAAGATATATATTAAATATAACGGGTGTAGAATACAATCTGTGTTTAATAGTTTGGAATAACAGTAACTAAAAGCGAATATTTGAAATTAGCTCAAATTTAAGCCTCGAAGTTATAATCGCATGCATTATTCACATCAACCAAAGTATTCCTACCAAAACCAGAAAGTACTTTAATAATTGAATTACATAATGGTGGTATATATATGTACAAACACCATAATAATGCTGCATATGCGTGAAAGACATTTTGTAAAATAAAAAATAATATCAGGTATGCATTTTTACCACAAACTGTTTGACATCTTGGTAAAACAATTTTACGTATGTTTGTATTACTGAATTGCTGTCATCGAACACTTTCACTTTAATTATTGGCATTTTACGATAATTATTGACTTTTTCAAACACTCCAAACTAATTCGTTTTTGTAATGACTTCCCTATTAACCTTTAATTAGATAGACTGCATTTCGTAACGTAAGTAGGTAAGTGGGGTGCTCACAACACCCCAACTAAAACTTACATTTACAGTAACAATTTTCACTCATTTTTTCTATTGTAGGTAAATTCACATTATTTTGGATATTATTATATACCCAAATGTAAAAATAATAAAATTTAAGACTTTTAAATAGAAGTTTTTACAAGTTTTAATATTTACTCTTCGTAACAACCTTATTGATACTGCGTCACTTCTATGTTACCAACGTAAGTTGAAAGTTTTGAAGCCGTTTTTTGTCATATAACAATCGATTTTAAAGCAAAACTTTTTTAATATTTTTTATTGAAAATTTCATTTTCTTCTATTTTGTTTATATACATTTTTCTATTTTGTTGCACCGTTTCCGACTGACAGCGACTTAAACAAGACTCGGTAAAATCCAAAAAATATTATCATCTATATCTCGGAAACGGTGCGACCAAATAGAAAAATGTATATAAACAAAACTGTAAAGAATGAAATTTACAAGAAAAATAGTATATTCTGCAACAAGTTTGGAATTAGGCATATTCCGCACGAGGGAAAAGTTTGTCACCCGAGCCGGCAGGCGAGGGTGACGGTTCACGAGTGCGGAATAGCCATTCCAAACGTGTTTCAGACAATACTTTCTATACGACTATTAAAATAATAAGCTGTATAAGTTTTGACCGTAATTAGAATTTGTAAATATGAGAAAATTTTTTTTTGCGCGATCGATCTGAATTTTTGTACATGCTTTCCCACCGTTAATTCACAGGGGGAGAATTGAAGCGAGGGGGGAGAAGTTTTTGCTCAGTTTTTCTATATCTAACGCCGTCTTCGAGTTATTGCTAATTCAAGTTTGTGTGACGGAAACGCAGCAATAACTCAAGAACGGCGCTAGATATCGAAAAACTGAGCAAAAAATTGTCCCCCCTCGTACACAACCCTTGTGAATTATCGGTAGGAAAATATGTGCAAAAATTCAGATCGATCGCACGCAAAAAAGTTTACTAATTTGACAAACTTGACTTTTGTTGATATGTAAATAAATTGAGTTCAAAAATTTGGTAATAGATGTCACTTCAAATAGTAGTCTATTCTTTGCTCTAATTGGTCTAATCTGTGTGAGAATAATTATTCTCGCACCGATATCGGTGTGAGAATAAAAAAAAGAAAGAATGTAGATATTCTGTATTTACAAATAGAATCAGAATGCCCAGATTCTATGATAGTTGTATAGAAATTTCATATTCATATTTTTATTATGATGCACCGTTTTCGAGATATAGATGACAATATTTTTTGGATTTTACCGAGTCTTGTTTAAGTCGCTGTCAGTCGGAAACGGTGCAATAAAATAGAATGTTTGGGCCAAATCTCACTTCTAAAAATATAGTGAGAATGAAAAAGTGGACTGTATATTAGGTTTATGATTGCGTAATAGATGTTAAGAATAATAGTGACTTACCAGAGAATTCTTCTTGCTTCTCCTCTCTCTTCGGATAGGAAATAACATATAGGGTGAAGGGAAAGGATAACAATAGGATGATCACCGATAAGCACTATTATAATGTAGCGAAATGTTCCTTGATTAATCAGCTGGTCAAGGTTGGTTGTTGGTCACAAAACACTTGAAAAAACCGGGAAAATACCACAAAACTGATATTAGAACAAATTGTTGGTTCTTCCAATATGGCGCGTGTTCTCGACTCTTGGCGCATACTCAGATCGCCTCGACGGGAAGAATTTGAAAAGTGGCGTAAACATCCTGCCGGCCCGGGCTTGAATTATCAATTCAAGAAGGAATATTTTTATAAACAAACAAAAGGAATTATCATTAAAGAAGAAAACAAATAAGGGAAATTCCAAATCAAAATTAACATAAATTCAATGCAGGCAAAATTAAATACGGATCCAAAAAAAAACAAAAAATGAACAAAACTAAAACCATTGGTTACTGGTTTGGAAGTGGGCAAAGTTTACCAATGGTCGGCTATAAAACACTCGGTAGATAAGTCGTAAGCCATCTCGAGATGAACAGCTTTTGTTGCTAGACACACAAAGAGGCAGACGTAGGCTTTCTGGGTTCGGACACCTCGACGACGATTTAACGTAATTTGAAAGGCTCCTGTGAAATCAACTCCTGTTGATATAAAGGCTTGAGCTTGGTTAACTCTTTCAAATGGTAAATTAGCCATCAAAGGAATTGTAGGCTTTGGAGATAAACTAAAACAATGATTGCATTTCCAAATGCATCGGCGGATTATACTTCTTGCTGATAAAATCCAGTAATTTTGCAGTAACAAAGATTGCAATAAATATGCTCCCGCATGATGATGTAGTTTGTGATAATAGGTAATTAACATGATTACCAACGGGTCTGATTTGGGCAATAAAATAGGATGTTTGTGGTCATAACTAACAGCAGCGTTGGCTAACCGCCCTCCAACTCGGATAAGACCGTCTTTTATAAACGGACATAAACGACGTAGGTTGGATGGAACGACTTTATTATTCCTTAAACTATGAAACTCGCTTTGAAAATAACGTTGTTGAACGGCTTTTATGAGAAACATTTCGGCAGTTTTTAAATGCAAAGTGATAATCGATGTTTGGTTTGATAAAACTTTTATAAATCGAAGAACATAAACGGTGGCGTTTAGAAGTTTGGTCCAAGGCGAGAAATAATTTATCAATGAATACAATGGAGAAATCACATTTGGAACGGTAAGAAGCACTAATTCTTTCTTATCATCATCATCGGGAGGGACTATAATCTCACAAAAGGGTTTAATTGGCCATTTGGAACGAGATGATGTCAACCAAAGAGGGCCAGCAAACCATGTAGGATGGTAAAGTAAAGTTGAAGGAGTGAGTCCTCGAGAGGCACAATCAGACACATTCAATTTCCCTGGAACGTAATACCAATGCAACGGAGGTAAACAAGTTTGTATCTTTGCTACTCTATTTCCAACAAATGGTTTTAATTTCTTAGTAGTCGAATTGATCCAACATAAGGTTATACTGGAGTCGGTAAATGCAAAAATATTATTTATTTTTACTCGATTGGAATATATATCTCGAACATGTGCTAAAAGTTTAGATAATAACGTAGCGGCGCAAAGTTCCAAACGTGGAAGGGTAATTTTACACATGGGGGCAACCTTGGATTGAGCACATAGGAATCTCACATTAATTTTATTGGACGAGTCAATAGTTTGTAGATAAACTACTGCAGCATATCCGGATTGACTTGCGTCTGCAAAACCAATTAATGTCACAGGAGTCTTCTCAAATACCAAAACATGACGTGGAATTTCTAACTTGTTTAGAAGAACGAATTCATTTTGGCATTTTGTCCATATTTTTCCAATTTCCAGAGGTGCTGGGGTATCCCAGTCGATGCCCATCTCCCACAACTTCTTAATTAACAATTTAATCAATAACGTGATAGGGGCCAAAAAACCTAATGGATCAAACGTACGTGCTACTAAAGATAACATTTTCCTCTTAGTGCAGGGTAGAATATTTACAGTTATCTTAAAATAAAACTGGTCTGTCACGGGATTCCAACGTAAACCAAGAATTTTTACGTTATCTTGATTAAAATCGAAAGGCTGGATTAATTTAAATTCATCTGGAATACGTTCTAAGAAGTTGGACGAATTTGAAGTCCATTTTGTTAATTGAAATCCACCGGACTTGAACATATTAATTAGGTCAGGGTATAATTCAATTGCTTCTTTAATAGTGGGTACACTAGAAATCAAATCATCCATATACATATCTCTGTTAACATAAGCTACAGCTCGAGGATAGGACAAAGATTCGTCACTTGCTAATTGTTTTACTGTTCGTAAACTTAGGAAGGGAGATGATTTGACACCAAAGGTTACTGTATTTAATTCATAAATCTGGATGGGATCTTCCGGATTGAATCTCCATAAGATGCGTTGATATGGTCTGTGTGACTCGATCACATTAATTTGACGATACATCTGTTTGACGTCTGATGAAAAGGCAATTGGAAATAAGCGAAAATTTAGCAAGATCGGTATCGAATGATTTTGCAATTTAGCGCCGGTATATAAAATATCATTCAATGAAAGTCCATTATCAGATTTCATACTTGCATCAAAAACTATGCGACATGGGGTTGAAACGCTTTCCGGTTTAAATACACAGTGGTGAGGAATATAATAACCAGGAGAATTTAAACTACTTTCTGGTGCTAACAATATATGCCTTTGGCTTAAGTAGTCTTCGATGACGGAATTATAAAGCATTCGAAGATTTGGGGATTTTAGCAATCGGTTTTCCAAAGAAATTAATCTTCTTTTAGCAAGAAAATATGAATCACCTAACTTCTCTGGATCATCCTTAAACGGTAAGGCCACTGTATAACGCCCATTCTCATCACGCTTCACATGGTTTACAAATATTTCTTCGGCCACAGTATCTTCTTTAGTTGACGCAGGAGGATTGAAATCTTCAAGTTGAAACATTTTTTCTACTAAATTATCTAAGGTTAAGAACGTCGATCGGTTCAGAGGACTTATGTTGGTTTTCATTTGAGAAATATTGCCCAGAATCACATATCCTAAGGTGGTTTGAATGGCTGTAGGGGTGTTAAGGGTTCCCGGTATTTTGTGAGTACCTAATATCTCAGCAAACATGGCTGCTCCAAGAAGACCATCAATTGGACCAGGAATATTAAATGTCGGATCAGCTAATGGTAGAAATTTTAGGTGATTGTAGAATTGAATATCTACTGGAAAGCTTGGCAATTCGTCACTAATTTTATCGATGAGTAACACTTTAATTGGGTATTTAAAATTGGAATTCAAATTTGAAGAAATAGTTAAACTTGTTCGTCCACTAATGGGTTTGGTAGCTGAACCAATTGCAATGGCACATGTGGATAATTTGGTGAAAGATAATCCTAATCGGTTACAACAATTGAAGGTCAAGAAATTGGACATAGACCCGCTATCGATAATGAATCGAAGTGTACGCTCTTTATTCCATTTATCCTTTACTTTAACTAGGGCTGTGCTTAACAAAACGTAATTGGGACTCGGATTCTTAACTGACAGAACGTTAGTGCATAAACTGTGAACCGCTTCGTTGTTAGAATTCATTGCGGCATTGGAAATTTCGGTAGATGAAGTAGGGGTTGCCAAACTAATTGGATTGGTTTTATGCAATAAGGTATGATGTCTTTTATTGCAGATGGTGCAGCTAAATCTAGATGGACACGAAGATGCGCAATGTTTAGATGAAAAACAATTAAAGCAAAGATTATTATCTTTTAATAGGCCAAACTTGTGTTCGTGTGTGCTATTCCTGAAGTGAATACAATCTTTCAGCAAATGTGGTTGTTTATTACACGAAATGCAATTTCGAAAATTGGTTTTCGAACGAGAGTCGGTACTATTAGTGAAGAAAGTCTTAGGATTTTTGAAATGTGGATCACTAACAGGATGCTTGTCATGTTTTATAACGATTTTGCTTTGCTGACGAACAAAACTTATCAATTGGTCATAAGTTGGCATATCTGTAGTCTTGGAATTAATCAATTCAAAAGCATTAATGGTTTCTTGAGATAATTTTAACATAGCCAGGTAGGTGATAATGTAATCAGCGAGGTTATCAATTTTCAATCTCTTCAAGCTGCTGACACTGGTATCAAAGTTTTCCAAAAAGAATTGTAATTTTGTAGGATGATGCATTGATAATGGACGAAATTTGGTTATTCTATCTAAATACAAGTTAGATAAGAATGTCTTGTCATGGTAGGTATCTTTTAGGAGTTTCCATATGATATCATAATTATCAGGTACGGGTTCTATACCGCTGCATGTTTTTAATGCTTTACCGTGTAAACTTCCTAATAAATACTGGAGTTTTTCACTTTTGGAAAATTCAGGTTTAGCATGGATCAGGTTCTTAAAATTACCATAAAAAATTGGCCAAAGCGACATATCAGTGCCATCAAACTTAACCAATTCAATCTTGGGAAGCTTCACTTTTGGTCTGTGTTCATTATTAGCTAATGATGTTGTGGATAAATTATTTGCACCAGGTTTTAACAATTCGGAAGCTAGGTATTGGATGGTATCGTGCATATCATCAAAACCATGGAACAAAGCATAATCAGGTTTTTCCTCTGGATTTAGGTCAAACTTTAAATTTATTATTTCTTGCGTAGTTTCCTTATAGTCCATAACTACTTTTTCGATGGTGTGGTATCTTATTTTAAAGTTTTCCTTGTAGGTGCGGTTAGAAATATCATTTCTGAAGGTTACTGCAGCATCATGACATAATTGTATTCGTCTAAATATGTTTTCTCGCTTCGCAGACAAAATTTCTAGCCGTTTTTTCATTTGGGTTTTTGTCATTTTGGTAATCTTCTTAGTTTGAATTTAAAAAACAAATTCGGTTTTAACTGGTAAATATTTAACGAACGTGATAAAACTATCAATGCAGCTGCGGAAAGAAATATCGTTTCGATTACGATACTCAATTTAACAAAATCGGAAATTTTCAAAGAAATAATTTTGTAATAAAATCAAAAAATTGGATTAATCTAATCTTCAAAATTAGAATCGAACAAATGGTGGAATTAAAACTTTAACAAATCGCTGAATAATCAAGAAAATGATCAGAAAAGTTAACACAATCAACTGGGCCGAAATCACTGAATTGAGTTGGAAAAAAACAAACAATAACCCAATTCGGCTCGAAGGAACAAATGTTTGGGCCAAATCTCACTTCTAAAAATATAGTGAGAATGAAAAAGTGGACTGTATATTAGGTTTATGATTGCGTAATAGATGTTAAGAATAATAGTGACTTACCAGAGAATTCTTCTTGCTTCTCCTCTCTCTTCGGATAGGAAAAAACATATAGGCTGAAGGGAAAGGATAACAATAGGATGATCACCGATAAGCACTATTATAATGTAGCGAAATGTTCCTTGATTAATCAGCTGGTCAAGGTTGGTTGTTGGTCACAAAACACTTGAAAAAACCGGGAAAATACCACAAAACTGATATTAGAACAAATTGTTGGTTCTTCCAATATGGCGCGTGTTCTCGACTCTTGGCGCATACTCAGATCGCCTCGACGGGAAGAATTTGAAAAGTGGCGTAAACATAGAAAAATGTATATGAACAAAATTTAAGACAATGAAATTTCCAACAAAAAATGTCTACAAAATTTTGCTGTAAAAGCGATTTTTAGGTTTAAAAAAAACGTCTCGAAAACGTCAAATTAACATTGTTAAAAAGATCCTGAAGATTAAGTTTTCCTCCCTTGTATGTGCCGGCAATTATCAGTAACCCAAAAAGCGATCTGATTTCACTCGAATTAGCTTTCCGACATACGCTTTTGTTTAAAAATTTATTTTCAATCGATGCTATGTAAATATTTGTACAGTCTGAAATTAAATCTACAATTGAATCGCCAATAAGAAGATCGAAACATTCTCTTGGGATTTTAGCTGATTTAGCTACTGTCTTAGAACCTGGCAAATGAGTAATTAAATTACATTTTCTTGTCCTTATAGCAGTGTTTCCTGGTGTTCTTCCCCATTAAGTTTTTAAATCCTTTCCAATCATATATTTTTGTTTATTTTGTGGCAAACTTTCGTCACAATCTGATTGTTCGCTGTCTGTTTGATGGTCACTTTGTTCACAATTATCACTTGCATTGTCATCCAAATCAATAAATTGTTCATCATTATCATTAGAAATAATATCTTGTAATGCGTTCTGAATACGCTCCTGTTCCTCGTGAAACATTTTCAAAGCACACTGAACAAATTAAATGATTGCATGCTATTATATGCATAAAAGCTCAGACAAAACAAAGTCGGAAATTGTAACGTAAGTAGGTAGCCGGGGTGCTCACAGCACCCCCGCATAATAAAGGATCTATCACTGCTTTCTATGTGAATATAAATATGCAAAAATCAGCCTAATATATAATTCGATAAATAACAGGAAGGTAACAATGTGATCAGCTAATTTGCAGATCTAGAAGTACTAAATAATTTAGAAATTAACACGTGGGGTGTTGTGACCACCCAGCATACCTAATTAAAGGTTAACAACCATAACAACTTAACCGCCATTTTACTTACAAAGATTAAGTAGTTATCTTCTAAAATTCTCTACTTTACCAACAATAATCAAGCAGTGGCGTAACTGGCAGGAAAACGTATACCTACAACATGAGTTTTATAATAATTTTTTATTATAACTATTTTGTACTGTTGCATATAGTTAAAAACCAAGTTCTCAAATTCGTCCGTCTCTGCACATGACGTCACTGGAACGTAGCAGTTGGCAATTCACTATAAGAAATACTTTATTTCTACATGTTTTAACGCAATTCATTGATGCCACTTATTAGTTGTAGTAGCGACAAAGAAACTCATCCACAAGAGTCGCACGAGGTTCCAGTAGATGGTACTGAAATTTTGGAACGAAGTTCCTTAACGCGGCTTATTAACTTATATGGTAGGACCAAAACGGCAGAAATCGTCACGCATTTTATACCCAGACGCCTCCATATTAGTTTACTGTTTTGTTTATATCTGTGAAAAATCGTAAGCATTATTGGATTTTGCAATTTTGCATGTCAAATCATTTGCTTTTGCACTGCTTTTGCAATTTTCGTTTAAAAGATACGGGGTTCGCAAGGAAAGTAAAAAAAATCGAAAGAGGTATCGTTGGACACTCGGTTGGAACGAAGTTCCTTACGCTGTATTATTTTCATCATTTTTTCAATGAAAAAATGTCAAGTAAGGATTTCGAGCTATATACGAAAAATAATATATTAATGGCCAAGCATTGAACTAATCCGTTGCTGGGAGCGCAGCTATATTAAAAACCGAGCGTAAACGAGCTTTTTAAAGCTGTAAGCCCAGTAGAGGATTATTTTTCGAGGAAAGGTGATTATATTTTTACCTCCAATCAATTTTAAAAAAAAATTGGAGGTATGGTAATCGAAAAAAAATTTCAATTTTTTTTTTTGCATTTTCGAGATCACCGTGTTCAGAAACGTAAAGATCTGCAAAAAGTAAAATAAAAATTTCTGTGTCGGTCTGTCGGTCTGTCTGTCGTTGGATTTTGTCGATCGATTTGCTTCCGAACCATCCAACCAATTACGACCAAATTTGGTATGGTGGTAGGGTTCACGGTAGAAAGGTGAAAATAAGGTTTTCGTCGCGATCTATCAATCAGGAGTGCCACCACAAGAAAATAATACGGGATTTTTTTTAAATATTTTGTCTTGCGATATGTTATTTTAAAGGCCTTAAAAGGCTTTATCCAGAATAGGTAAAATTAATCTTCTATCTGTCGTCTGTCAAAAATCACAAGTTGTCAAAGTTGAAACTTTAAGAGTGAATAACTCAAGAAATGCTGAAGGGATCTTACCCAAATTTGGTACGTAGGTACATTGATCCTAATGGATATGAGAGCATATGTAATCCTTCGATAGAAATCACTAATGCAACATGAAAAAAATAAAATTAACTTTTTTGGCAAAAACATGAAAAAAGTTTTTGTCGATCGATTTTCTCCGGCATTTCTACGTCGATTGCAATCAAACTTATTGGACGTATGCCTCGTGGGCTGGAATGGTGAAAATAAGGTTTTGCCAGAGAAATCTTCACCAGGGCCACCACAATAAAATAAATAAAAAGAAATGAAAATGTCGTCGTATCTCCGGAAATGTTTAACCGATTCAGCTAAAATTTGGTGTGTCGATGGAGCTTTGAAAGTATAAGTATTGGTGAGAAAACAAACCGAGCCAATTGTAACAGGGCGGCCAGGTCAGAAAAATTGCAGAAAATATTAACTGAAATCTTAATTTATATATTTTATTATTATATTAGGTTAATGTTGATTTGTATACCGAGTGCAGCATAAGAATTGAGTTTAGGGCTTGTAACATTTTATTTTAGAATACGAAAATAGGTGGTTCGGTGGGAAATATTTTATAATATCGTCGTACGGACTGACGGAACGTTACTTTATAAGTAAAAGGTTCTGCCACTAGGTAGCGACCAAGTTTAGGCTGTTTGTTAAATTTTAAAAAATTTTAATTTTTATTTTGTTAAAACCTCGTGCAGGATCCTCTAAACGAAAACGGTTCATATATAATTTTATAACTATTAAATAATTTGAACATTATATAATTTTTGAAAAGTTGCCTGTACCTTTACACAATTATAAGATCTAAATAAAGTATGTGCAAAATATTAGCAGGAATTCACTAAATGATAGTCTTTAATAAATAAATTAGAACGGAAAAGGTGGGCTTTTGCGGACAACGACAAAAGACGCCAAATTTCAACTAGCGCTTGAACCAGAACGGTTTGTCGGAAAAAAATATATGGTTAATAAAATTTGTAGGAAATTTTATTTACTTTAATTTTTAATAGAAAAGTTATTTACAAACAGTTGATAGTTTTCGAATTATAAGCAACAAACCGCTAAAAAATGAAATTTTTTATCTTTTTTTCCATTTTTTTCAATGTTGCGTGACGAAATTTTGTTAGCAAACCTCAGATTCGGATTCAGCACACCAAAAAACATAAGTAATGGAAAAAATCAAAACTACCCCAAAACTTTCAGGTGAAAAATACAATTTGACTGTATTATTGGCCACAATTTGTACCGTGACATGACGTTAAAAGGTACTGTCAAATTAATAATGAAAAAGTTGACATTTTTTAACTTCACCTTTCCTATAAGTTGTTGAAGTTGTTATGGTAACTTTAAAACACGCGCGTTTTTGAAAGTTGGATTTAAGCACGCTATTGCGTACTTTAAATAAGCAAAATAGGATACCAACAAAAAAAATCTTATAAAATGTTTGAAAGAACTGAATTGGATCTGATCAATTAATTTTTTCTTCTTTGAATCATAGGTAGTCTTTGTCATTTGTCTTGGGTTAAATAATAAATAGGGCCTCATGGGTCTATTATTTGTTTAAATACATTATCGATTTGATCCAAATATGCAGTAGAATTATGAGTTAATATCCTAAACTAAGTTTGCTGCGTGAATCACATGGTATTGACGGTCATGTTGTTGCAAACTTTTTGTTTGTTTACATTGAATAATAAGTTTTATGGATAAAATAAAGGTTTTCTCGATGTGTGCAAACATTTTTTGAATTTAAATTGACTGTTTATTGCTTCTATGTATCTCATTATGTTGGTAAGTACCCGTTATTTATATAAGGTAAATGAAGGCAATAACGCCAAGCTGGCAATAACGCCATATAGTCATATTTTCGCAAATACAACAATTTACCGATATATGGCAATAGTGATCTTAAGAACTCTATGGCGACGATCAAATTTACAATACCTATTTTTCAACACCGTAGCCATATGAAAAAGTCTATCGTAGCGAATCAGCGAGCTATTAAATTTAATCGCAACAACAAGCTATCGGTAATTGATTTTTTTTTTTCAAATGTCTTAATCAAATACTACTTTTTCTAGAGAACACTATTATGGTGTAATTAGATTTTTTTGTTCAGTAATGCTTTTACCTAAAATAGTTGAAAAAAATAAATCTTGTATAAAATAAAAAAATAAATATTATTATGTTGAGCAATAACGCCAAGTAAGTGGAATAGCAATAAAGCCAATGTCACCATATGTTTTCGCCAGCATAGTGCTTCGGTATGGTATAAAGATTAATACCATGCGTATTCTTTATACCATGATGCTTCAGTATACTCGGACATATTGTCGCGACCAAATACACGCAGTCCCAAAATAGTGCTTTATACTCTATTAGATTCCACAAAAGTAACTTTCCATATAATATGGTTACATTTAAGATTTGCCATCTTCTAATACGGTTTTCAGGTTAAATATTTGAATAAAAAGGTTAGACTAAGTCTAATTTGTAATTGGCGTTATTGCTGATAAGGTGTTGTCAATAACGCCAATTTGAATCTTTTGAAAAAAAGGTCCTACAAGTTCAAATGCAATATAATTTTCAACAGTATTTTTTCTGTGCATTTGCAAATGACTACTTAAGAGACTACCCTATTTGTTTTTTTCCTAAGGCCCAGTTGTTCAGTTGCAGGTTAAAATTTCGGTTAACTTAAACCATTTTTGCTTTAACCACGCCCCTTTGTTTAAATTTTATTATAAACGTCAACGATGAATTTGAAGAGGTTATGTTCCTTTGGCTTGTATTACGTCTTGTACTTGGCATTATTTTAGATTAATATTTTTAAATAAATAAGTATAAAAGTATAATGGATTGGTCAAGTGATGACGAGGATGTTATAAATTTTGTGAAACATCTTGGAAGACCACGGAAGGAGAGACGGGTACAGACGCGTAAAAATCATTTCACATTTTGGAGTGATTTTGAATTTTTTCAAAAATTTCGTTTATCGAAAGCGTGCGTGACTGATATTTTAGTTCATATTGAAAGTGAAATACAATCAGCTACAACTTGGTATATAAATTGATAATTTTAGTATTGACCGTTGTTACTTCATAAGTTGGAACTCGTAGGAATCAAGCATTATCACCGATGGATATGTTATTAATAACATTACGTTTTTTCGCTTGTGGAAGTATGTTAGTTGTTGTAGGAGACTTCATGGGTATCCATAAAAGTACAGCAAGCCGAATAATATTTAAGGTAATTTGGAATTATTTTTGAATCGGTTATTTATCTACTTCCGGTAAATAAATACGTACTTATCTCCATCAAATGGCGTGGATATGACGGCGGTTACTGGCTGCGTTGATTAATATTTACAAATTTTCCAAGGGAAGTAATATTCTCTGACGTTTGTAATATAATATATCGACATACATATATAATAGATGTCACTTAGCATAAAACTGCACGACAAGCAAATAAACATGAATAAAATTGATAAGATTTTATAAAAAAATGCACATAATCAGAACTATTGATGTGTAACTTTACAATTTATTTTTAAATTTTTCAAATATAATAAAAATAATAACGTTTAAATATAACACAACGAACCAGAATTAAAGTAATGTGACGTAATTAAACATTAGAAATTAGAACTTTGGTGAACGTGTACAGTTATGTTTACATCGGCACAGTTCATAATATTAAACATACGCTGATTTTCATCTCGTATGATCGTGTGAGAAGCTGAAATTAATGATGCGGTTGACGGATTTCCATAGGCGCTTGGTCCACTTGACGTTGTTGGTACTACAGCAGCTCCTACATCGCGTTGACCAAATATTTGCTCAGCTATATCTTTTTTGTTGTTGACCGAATTTTCCACATATCCCTAGTCAACTGTTGCGGACTTCCAACCTCCATGCCGCTTGAGAATGTCAACCGAAGCCCCCGAATCCGCCAACAAGGAAGCTGAAGTGCGTCTAAAACTATGTCCAGTGTATTCGGATGGATGGGGTAGGTTCAAGTAAGCTGCAATATTTTGGGCAACTTTTTCAAGCGTATTTTTACCCACTGGTTGGGTTGTACACTCCCCATCCTTCAATTGTACAAAAAAAACGAGAATGACCTGTCTCAGGTTTCCGAAGTGCCATATACTTTTTGCACAATGCTACAAATCCAACAGAATTTTTCTTTGAATTTTTCACTACGAAATTTCTTTCAATGTTATTTTTAGTATTTGATATGGTAAATAGTATTGTAGAACCCAAATCGGTAACATGGTTTAAAGACAATTTGGTTAACTCAACCCCTCTGCATGCTCCTGCCACACCCAAAATAAGTGCAACCTACAAAATGCTTTATTAAAATTGTTCTTATAAAATGCTTACTTTGTTTATTTACTTTCATCATCAGATATTGATTGCCTGGCGCCTCGGTAAGAAATTTATCCAACTGTTCTGTGGTTAGTACTTTCGTCTTTTTAGGTTTATAACCTACATTTTTTCTTTTCAGAAATGCTATTAATTTGGGGTATTTGCTAATATCGACATCATGTTTTATGTTAAGGGTTGATTCTAGCATTGAATAATACGCCCAAAGCGAAGCACTGCAAACCGATTTTAATTCTTCGCTAAAATAAACTAGTAGCACGTTTTCATATATAATTTCCCATGTGCATAGAATATTATCGATCATTTCGTTCGATTACATATTTTTGATAACAATTGGCCCGACTCGCAGAGGAGGGCCGATTGCAATCAAAAATATGTAAGAGAACAAATAATAAGATAATATTCTGTGCAAAAGGGAAATTCCAATGAGAATCGCCCGCACCTGTCACATGACCGACATGCACCAATGACATTGTCAAAAACAATTGAAAAGTAGCCAATCCCATTAAAATTAAGTGAAAATTTGAAAAACGAATATTTGGCCCGGGTGATTGTCAAAAAATGACAATTACCCGCTACCCTTGGCAGCATTATTAATAATATTGTTTTTTAAATGTAAACAGTTTCTTTAATAAAATTAATTTTTACATAATTATATTCAACTCGCATAATATTATAAAAACTAATTTGAAATATTAAATGTACAATTATTATATACATTTGAATGCTTTGGTTCTTGGAGAAGTCCATTGCTTGTGAATAGTTTAGGAACATCTTTCAGTACAGCTTCCGTTCGTATGTTTTGTACAATTCTCTTGTGGTATTCTTCATCCATCTGCAAATATGGTTTAAGGGAAGTACTACTTGAATGTCCAGTAATTTTAATTAGTGATTCCTCTTGTATACCAGCTTTAGCTAAATGCGAAATAGTGGTCGATCTATGTGAATGATTTAAAATTTTGACAGTTTTGGTATCAATACCAATAGATTCCGCTGCAGCTCTAGTCCATCTTGCAATAATGTTCTTCCCTATTGGTGAATTCTTAAACCATAAATTACCTTTTTCCCAATTGGGATTAGGGGTAAGAAACGGTCTTTGGATATGTACATTTTCACCTCTTTTCGAAATCAATTTTCTTAGCAATCTGTTTTAGTATAAATTTTGTTAGCTAATTTAATATATTATTATAAAGAACTTGTAATTCTTACCTTACTGGGCACAATGATTTGTTCTCATTCACAATTAGCCATTTAGAATCTGTAAGTTTTTTTGATCCTCCTTGCGCTGTCTTTGAAACAATAGGATTGTATTCAATTCTTCCTTTAAATTCGCCTTTGTTGTCAAATTCTTCACAAAAATAACTGATCAAGCAAAATACGGCTTCCCCACCTCGCCAAGCTAATTCATGGGCCGCTATATGGTAAAATTTCTTATTTAACCCATCTGGTGTATTTTCGTCGTATAGATTAATAATTTCTTGAACTTCAGATTCGCTAAAAGCGGCAGAACTAAGTTTTCTAAATTCAGGTAATAATTGCAGTTTTTTTCTAATTGAATTTCGAGCACTTCTTGCATTAGCAAACCCAATGCCTTGAAATGGGTCAATCTTTATATTAAACCATTTAAAATAAATTGTCTGCAGTTGTTTCGCAACCGAATTCCACATCTGTTTCACAACCGCTTCTTTATAATTTGCACCATCCTTCTTTCTCATATTAAAACCCCAATCATTTAATATATCATTTAGATTTTCTACAGGTAACGCGGTACTGATAACATCATAGTTTCTTGACGCACAAAATTTGTCAAATTGAGACCATATTAATATTAATATGACCATATTAATTGGTGTACTATTATTTATTTCTTCATCAATATTTGCTAGCGATTCTTCACCAAACCGGGAACACATTTTAGTTTTTAATACAATGACAAAATAATAATTTGTTTATCGTCACGTCGTCCTAGTTACTATGTACATATTATTTTACTTGAGTCAAAGCTTTCTAAATTTTTAAAATACAATTTTTTCGTTTTGGCGATTCTCTTGTCAAATATCCCGCTAGACAGGCATATATTCTGACAATTTTTCCCGCTCCCTTACACGCGTGATTTTTGTACCTAAAAAACTGCCCGCAGCACTTGAATATATGCCTGTCTCTTGGGATATTGTATATGACTATCTCCCTCTGACGTTATAACTAACCTGTCCACCAATCACCAGATTTCATTTCAAAAATGTAGTCCAATGAGATTTCAATTTAGCGAGCATTTAAGTTGTCTAGTGAAATCGACCAATCACGAGTAATATGCACGAATTACCGATCATTTTCGATAATTTTTCATCCTTACTTTATTTACAATAAAAATAATCGTGACACTATTATAATAATAACGAATGGTAACTAGGCATTTGTAAGATTTAATAAACAAAGTCATAATCGACACTCTTTTTATATTTTTACATTGGACTAATAGGCGAATACAAAATCTAATATAATCTAAAGACCACTTAAAGTCACTGTAACCTAGAGCTAGTAGTAATTCAAATGAACTAAAAAAATAAATCGCCATTTTGTTTACCACAAATTTTTATTTTTCTCGGTGTAATAATTCGATTGGAATGTATTTCGACAATAAAAAGATTGATACATATACCTCGAGGTTATCAGTGTTATCTATTATGTTGATACTAAATTACTATAAAACATTCTTTCAATAACATTCTTAAGTTAGTGCTGTTTATACTTTCTATTGATAAAATGCCTCAATTAAAATTGTTGGCATTTATATTACTGTTATGTAATGTATTTGCACAAGAATACGAAGTTGAAAAAGAACTTGGTAAGTTATGTAAAATCTTCAAATTACACTTGCATTCTTAATATAAATAAATCTAACGACAGATCAAATTCATTATATTATGTTTAAATTACATAACAGAACATTAATTTTTAATAATTGTTTTTTTATTAGATTCATTACCATATGTTATAACGGAGGCAAGACTTAGAGATATTCGAAGTCAATTTATGTATACGTATTCTGACTTTGGTGGCAGCAACGATCTAGGAGACTGGCAAAATACAATTAGTTCCTATACAACTCGAGTACACAAAAATTTAAACTTTCAGTTACCGTTTTTTGGTTTTCGATTTAATTACACTCGTATGTCTATCAACGGTTATTTGGAGTTCAGCGATCCGCCACAAGATTATTTAAGTTATCCATTAATATTTCCAGTAAAAGATTGGCCCAAAAACAGCGATCCTTCCTTTATTGGAATTTTCTTGAGTAAATGTCGTTTGGGAGTTTTGCGAGAACAAGATTTAGATAAAAGAAAACCTGGAGTTTATTTCCGACTTGTTAGCAATCTTGGAGTTCGTACAGATAAGTTTGGAGTAGAAGTGCGAGAAAGAGTTAAGTGGGATATCAGAGAAGGAATTATTGGATCAGAAACGTTTGAACCCAAACATGTTATTATAGCAACATGGAAAAATGTTTCTTTTGCCGGCGGAATAGATCGATCATTGACTACGGTAAATCAATAAATAACTTAATATCTTTTACACTACGTGCAAACTTTTAATGTTTAGACTAACACATTCCAAGTTGTTTTGGCAACCGATGAAGTGTTTACTTACGCTATTTTCAATTATCTAGATCTTCAGTGGACCACACACACTGAAGCTATGGGTGATACTTTTAGAGGGGATGGTGGAGTTCCAGCTTTTGTGGGTTTTAATGCAGGAAACGGTACTAGAAGCTTTGAATATAACCCGTATAGTCAAGCTTCAGTTATTCGTGATTTGACCCGTACCGGATGGGCAAATGGATTTAAAGGCAGACATATCTTTAGAATAGATGAAAATATTATTCAGGGAAGCTGTAAAAAGGATATATGTAGGAATTTTTATAATAAAGGTAATTTTATCTTAATAAATTCCGCAAATTTGTAGATGGGGCAAATTTGCAACTAGAGTTTGCTCCTGAAAGTGGAAACATGTTAGGAGGTACAGTAGTTAATATAACAGGACCATGCTTTGAACCAGGCGATAGAGTTATTTGTAGATTTGATACCGAAGAAGTTTACGGAACAGTTATAAATGTAAATAGAGCTGTTTGTGTACAACCGAAACTGTCCGTCGAAGGTTATATTAGATTTGAAATAGCAATTGGCAATGACAGTGAAATGAGCAGGTTTAACTGGAAAGGGAAATATTTTGTTGGTAAATATTGATCCTTCATTTATTATAATTTCAGATAACAATTCCTTTTACTTTTAGAAACCCCCGATAGTGCAACGCAATTCATTTTTTTCGAAAGTAATGCAGTTAATCAAAAATATCCTTCGGAATTTAAAATATTCTGGAATAAATCTAATTTAACAATGAAAGACGACGCTAAAGTTCGAATTTCCCTTTGGGGTTACCGAGAACTTGCAACCCAACCCGAATTTTTATATATTGATGAAATTGCTAATGGTGTTGCAAATACAGGTGTTTATACAATTTCTTCTTGGTCTTATGGAGAACGGAATAATAAAAATATGACCAAGGTTGGATTTGGTTTTCTTCAGATCAGTTTGGAAGAATCAATTCTAAATGAAGGAACCGTTAGCAAAAGAATATGGAGTCGGCCTATACCATTGGGTTGGTATTTTGAACCGCAATGGGAACTTCAATATGGTAGAAATTGGTCTGAACAATTTTGTTCTGATTGGATTCAATATGACAGATCCTTAAAAAACTTTCTCCATGAACTTCCAAAATGTCCCTGTACCCTTGAGCAGGCGCTTACCGATAAGGGACGTTATTTGCCTGATCCAGATTGCGATGTCCATTCAAATCAGAAATGTCTATTTAATATGGGAGCGATCCATTGTGTACGAACAGCTTTTCCAACGTAATTTCTTTGCTACATGGCTTTTCTCAAATTGTAATATGTGAACTTGCAGATTAGGAGGTTCAGAACAACAATGCTGTTTTGATATAAATGGTTATCTAATGTTGTCACAGGATCAGCTTTGGGGTTCAAGTCCAAGTCGTTCGCATAAGCTCAGTTACAGGTTATTTAACGAAGTCGACCAAGTTCCATCTTTATCTTACTGGTATTACGACATGTTGCCTAAATTCTTCTGTTGCTTATGGCAAAATGAAAGGTCTGATGGTTGCGAAGCATTTCGTACTGAAAGACGTCCAACTCAAGATTGTGTTTCCTATCAAGGTCCAGAAGTTGCTGCAGTATTTGGAGATCCACATATCATAACATTTGATAACGCCACGTACACCTTTAATGGTAAAGGAGAATTTGTTCTAGTAACGACCAACAACCAGAGTAATCATTTAAACGTTCAAGCAAGATTTGAGCAATTGCCAATAAATGCGTATGGTGAGGTAAAAGCGACACAACTGACATCGATAGTTGCTTGTGGTAATTCTACTACAGCAATTGAAGTCCGATTAAGGCCTTCATATGCTCAATGGAGATATCGATTGGATGTCTTTGCAAACAAGAAGAGAATTTATTTTGACAGACCATCGTTAAAATTTCAAAATTTCGCTGGTATTTCAACAATTCTTTTCCTAAATTAGCAGATATATTATAATAGCCGAATAATTTTAGATGTACTCGTTTATACTCCATCATATGTTCATAATCAATCCGTGGTTATAATTATGTTCGATTCCGGTGCTGGAGTTGAAGTCATTGAAAATCATGGTTATATGACTGCAAGAGTATTTTTACCGTCTTCGTTTGTTGTAAGATCGCAATTAAACAAAATATCATCGATATTAATATATTGCTTTTAGAATCACACCAGGGGCTTATTTGGTAATTTCAATTTTAACAAGTTGGATGATTTTATTACTCCCCATGGTCAACAAATTACAGTAGCTAGCCCCGATCACGATTCTCGACTAATTCATGAAGAGTTTGGAATTAAGTGGATGTTGCATGACCGTGTAGACCCATATAAAGGAATTTCGAATTTTGTAAAAGAATATGGTAGAATTTCTGCTTACTACAACAACTTCACATTTAACCCCGAGTTCAAAATGCTTCCAGAAGAAATTTTACCTCCAAATCGTTCATACGAGATATATAAAGCATATGACTTTTGTGATCAAGATATTCAATGCTTATATGATCATACAATGACCGGAAGTAAACATTTCGCTAGTTTCACTTTGTTGTACAAACGTTCCTTACTAAAGTTGAAAGAAACTGTAAATAAGAAGATAATATCGTGCGGTGTTCTTGAAACTCCAAAATTTGGTCTAAAAAGCAGCTTCCACTTTGTTCTTGGAACAAAAGTGTATTTTGAATGCTACGAAGGTTATCGCCTTATTGGAGATAAAGCACGTATATGTACCTCAGAAGGTTTATGGAATGCACCAGAAAATGGTGTTACCCAATGTTTACCCATAAGTAATTGATTGAGCTAATATTTTAACTTTGATATAAATATTGTAACGTGAATTTGTAACGCTACTATTTTCAAAATTCAATTCAATAATTCAAACCATCCTGTATATCTTATTTATTTATTTATTTATTTTATTTATTTATAACAAGAATACATCCTAATCAGCAGAGCTGGTATAAGGATTAAAATTTACATTAAAATATAATAAAATATAAATAATAAAATAAAATAAAATATAATAGTATAAGGATTAAAATTTACATTAAAATATTAAAATATGATGGAGTGACCAGTGATTGATGGTGACGTAACGGGTATATTTACCCAAAACATGCAGATGAAGAAGAAGAAGAAGAAATATGAATATATGAATATTAAAATATTAAATACTAAAATATGAATTGGTACCTGGTTGAATTCTCGTAGTGCATTATGTTCAGTAGTTCTTTTTCCCAAATTTGTTCTGGCTGTAGTAATATCGTAATCATTTTTATTCCTTGTGTTGTGTTGATGAATTTTGTTTCTTCTTTTTAATTTTTTAAAATTTTTATATAAATTTTCTGTTGGCGTGAGCTTAATTACATCAAATACTATAGATAGATAATATGTACAGCTTCAGCCTATTACAATAGAATTTTCGTAGCCCAAAAATTAGCGCTACCTGTTTACCGGAGTTGGAACTGTTGGAAGTGAAACTGTAAAATTTTTTTTTGCACGATCGTACTATTTTATTTATTTACGAATAGTGTTTCTATGACAGTAAGTTGATTTTACTGGTTGCTACGCCTAACACGACGGTAAGTAATTTACTTACCGTTCTAAAAACGGTAAGTAAATAGATACGCAAGTATAATAAATAAAATTTCACATTAAAATATGATTTATTTAAAATTAAATGTACTGTTTCTACAGTTGGAAATGGAAATATTGCTTTTTTCGGTATTTGTATTAACACATAATTCCCGTGAAATTGAAGCACAAGTTGAAGATTGCAGTGTATTATTAGATGTATTATTATCTTAATGTAGAATCTTTTCCGCAAATAAACGATTCACGATCTTCTAAATCTTGAATAGTCATGTTACATAACTCTTCTCTGTGACATGCTACTCCTAATATCATTGCTACCTAAAAAAAATACATAGTCGTAAGCATATCCACGTGTTTTACCAATAATCTCAATTTACCTTATGAATTAAAAACAATTCGCCTGGTGCTTCAATTAAAAATTTACACATTTCATCTTTCGTAAAAACACTGGCTTTTTTAGGTTTGTATCCAACATTTTTTCTCTCTAGAAAAGCAATTAATGTGGAAAACTTTGAAATATCAATAGATTCGTGTAGAAAAATTGTAGCTTTCAACATTGAGTATTCGGCCCATAAACTACCAGCAGCTTTCAGTTTTCCATTTCTTTGGACCAAATATGCCAACAAAATATTTTCACTCGTATTTTGATTCTTGTCTACACACCATTTTTTAAAAATTGTGTAGGTCGTTTCATAACGTTCCCTAGATTTTTCGGGAATTCGAACGTTCAATATTCCAAGCTTCTTCTATATCACCATTTTCACTTTCAGGATCACTCATTTCGGTTTTATATTATATTTATATATTAAATTATAATATTATTGTAAAAACTGTTTTCTCAATTTTACAAATCACTCAATTTGTTTGTTTTGTAAACACAACCATGGCAACAAAATTAATTCAAAATTTTTACCTACTTTATAAATAATTACTAAATGTCAATAGTACTTATATTTTATTAAATTAATTTATTTATATACATTTCGATCGTGCAAAAAATGTTATAACCATCACGAACGGTAAACAATTTACCGGTTTTAACAACAAAATTAACATTGTTGTCAACCGGTAAATTGTACATACCGTTCTAGATACTTAATATACTATAATTTGACTTTAACATTATTCACATTTTTTTGTAAAAATACAATAAACATACTTTTAAAACTTTTAATTTTTCAAAGTTGTTCCAGGTTTGTTCTATATTGTTCCAAAATATTTTTCCTACTACCCCTGCCGTAACTAACTATTGCTATTCTAACAACACACATGTAAACGAAAGTAAAACGTTTGAGGACCCAGTCGCTAGCCACGGAAGTGAACACTTACGCGGCCTGGACAAAAAAGTAGATCGTCTTTTGTTACACCTAATTTGACAGATCATATTAATTAAATCAACATCTGTCAAATCACAGGCGACTCTAAAAAGAAAAGAAAGAAAATTTATAGTAATTAAATTAATTATTTAATGGTTTTGAATGTAAATGTGCAGTTTGTACAATTTGAAATTTTAATAGTTGGATTTTTTTCTATTGCATTTACCTCCACATTTTGAAAGTAATCTTCTCTATTTTCAATCACATTTGAAGACACATTATTCGCTGTGGTAACATTATTTTGATCTTCTTGCAAAGAATTAGAATTATTAGAATTACCGTGCAAAATTTTATTAGCAACTTCTACTTTATTTGTGAGTGAGTCTGCTATATAACTTTCTGCGACCGTAGATGACTTCCATCGCCCATGTCGTTTTAAATCCAAGATATCGACGCCTGATGCATTTGCTAGTAAAGTAGCCGACGTTCTTCGGAAAGAGTGCCCAGTGTATTCAGTTGCGTCTTTAAGATTTAAATATTTGGCGATTTCATACGGAACCTTAGAAATTGTATGTTTTCCTACTACTTGGTTAACACATCTATCTCGTTCATAGCGATAAAAAAATCGCTCATCTTGTGCATTTTTAGGTCTAAGTTGTGTGTAGTCATATTATTATATGACTAAGTTTTAACCACTTGACCTGTATGCCTGCATTGTTAGAAATTACAAAACTTCTTTGAATACTGTTTTTTGTCTCGAATATTTTAACAACTGCTACATCATCTTTATATTGTATGTCACTTATTTTCATTCTATAGAGCTCATCTGTTCGGCATGCTCCAGCTATACCCATTACCGCTATAACTTTCATCATCAGGTATCTTTGATTAGGCGCTTCAACAAGAAATTTACCAATTTCCTCTTTTGTAAATATTTTTGATTTTTTTGGTTTAAACCCATCGTTCTTCCTTTTAAGAAATGCCTTTAAACGTTCATATTTTGAAATGTCTTGAAATTTGTTTATTCGAATTGTTAATTTCAGCATGGAATATATGCACCACAGGCTTGATGGTGATTTCAAAGCGTTGGATTTTTCGAGAAAATACGCTAACATAACATTTTCAGTTATTTCGACTACATTATTACACTCACACCACTTCATAAATAATTCGTATGCTTGATTATATCTCATTTTAGATTTTTCTGGCAGAAGTGAGGCGCAAGCAATACTTGCTTTATCAATTTGCTTTATCAATTGCACTTTCAGTAAACATTTTCCACAATTTAATAACTTTCAAAATTGTCACTACAAACATGTGAATTTTTTGTTTATACGTTGCTAGTGAAAAAATTAAAATATGATCGGCCTACTCAATAATAAGTATACTGTTATATATACATCATAATGTTTATTTGATATAAGTACAATTTTAAATTGTGTAGTAGGAAAAGTCTAATACATCACATGCTGCTTAAGCATTTTTTTGGGCTCGGAGGATTACGGGCTTCGGCGTTGCCTCAGCCCTTAAACCACCCCTTGCCCAAAAAATTAACTTACGCAGCTAGTGATTTTTTTTTTTTTTTTTTATATTTCAATTAATATTTACAATCTGTTTATACAAACAATAAGTAAATCATTTGGCTTTAAAATAACACGTTGAGAACATTCCAGTGAATGCACTCATTTTAAGTTTTCAAAGTTGTTAACATAAATGCAATAATCTACATAATACGTATACGCACTAGCAGTTAGTTGAATCGAGAAGTCAGGTCCGATGGTTTAAAGCGTTTCAGTCTTCGAATCTCACGTGAATCATCAAGCAAGTCCACTGCCAATTCGTTCGGATGCATTTTTAATCGATCTTTATATTTTACGGAATAATTCTTAATTTCGCTATGTACTGAAGGAATTTTTAGGTCTTGATGGATTGTATCATTTGGCACATACCACGGAGCTTGTACAATTGTTCGAAGTGTCTTATTTTGAAATCTTTGTAGTATTTCGACGTTTGAAGTGCTCGCAGTTCCCCAAAGCTGGATTCCATATGTCCAGATCGGTTTAAGTATTGTTTTATAAATTAGTAGTTTGCTCTCTAAACTTACTTGTGAATTTTTACCTATTAACCAATACAGTTGTCTAAATTTTATTCCAAGCTGCTTCCTTTTATTAAATATATGTTTACGCCATGTGAGTCTTCTGTCTATGTGTAAGCCCAGATATTTTGCATCTTCAGCATGAGGTAGAATGCAACCATTTAAAGTTACAGGTGGGCAATCATCTCTTCTCATGGTAAATGTAACTTGCGAAGATTTTGATTCATTGGCTCTTATCCTCCACACTTTGAGCCACCTTTGGATTCTATCTAAGTGTTTTTGTAAGTTTGTTGAGGCGACTTTCGGATTAGTATGTGATGCAAGCACAGCGGTGTCGTCAGCAAAAGTTGCTACCATTGTTGATTTAGTTGTTGGCAGATCCGCAGTGTACATCAAGTACAAAATCGGACCCAGGACACTGCCCTGCGGCACACCTGACTGGATTGGATACATTTCGGAATATTCTTCACCATATTTAACTAAAAAGTGTCTGTTAGTCAAGTAAGATTTTAATACCTGATAATAATTGTGCGGTAAGTTCTTCTTTAATTTGTAGAATAGACCTTCATGCCACACCTTGTCAAATGCTTGGCTTATGTCTAGAAATGCCGCTAGTGATGTAAATAACTATTTTCGCCACCTAATTTTTGGTGCGTTCTATTTACCAAAAAACTAACTTTAACTTAGATTAAAATCTAAGTAGAGGGGGAAAAAATCTAAGTTCGAACTTAGCATTTTCGTGCTTATAACCTTACATTTAATTACAAAATAATTTAATTCATAAACCACATAAAATAGATAACTCAAATAAACAATGACATAACTACATAAAACCGCCAAGTTAGACAAACTTAGGAACTAAGGTTGATTTTTAGTTACCTTACGAAACAAGTAAAAAAAACTAACTTCCCCTCAAATGCTAAGTTGATAAATAGAACGCCATTTTACCTAACTTTAACTTAGATGAACTTAGATTATCTTAGATTAACTTAGTTTTTTGGTAAATAGAACGCCGCATTTGTATTCTAAAATTAATTGTTACAAGCCCTAAACTCAATTCTTATGCTGCACTCGGTATACAAATCAACATTAACCTAATTTTGACACATATGTCACAAAATTGTGACGTTTATTAAAATTTTGAATATATTGTTTTATTTTTGCCAGCCATCTGACAAATTCTCATATATAATTTCCCATGTGCATAGAATATTATCGATCATTTTGTTCGATTACATATTTTTGATAACAATCGGCCCGACTCGCAGAGGAGATTTTTTCGATAGAAGATTAATTTTACCTATTCTGGATAAAGCCTTTTAAGGCCTTTAAAATAACCATCGAAGACAAAATATTTTTTAAAAATCCCGTATTATTTTCTTGTGGTGGCACTCCTGATTGATAGATCGCGACGAAAACCTTATTTTCACCTTTCCACCGTGAACCCTACCACCATACCAAATTTGGTCGTAATTGGTTGGATGGTTCGGAAGCAAATCGATCGACAAAATTTGACGACCGACAGACAGACCGACAGACAGACAGACCGACACAGAAATTTTTATTTTACTTTTTGCAGATCTTTACGTTTCTGAACACGGTGATCTCGAAAATGCAAAAAAAAAAAGTTGAAATTTTTTTTCGATTACCATACCTCCAATTTTTACCTCCAATCAATTTAAAAAAATAAATAAATAAAAAATAATAAATAATAAAAATAAATATAAAAAAAGGTAAAAAATAGGAGGTAAAATAAATAAATAAAAAAATAAATAATGAAAAAAAAAAAAGTTGTGAGTGTAGAAAAGTAGTAGTAGAAATTTAGTGACGCGTAATTAACGAGATTCCCAGAGAATATTTTAGGAAAATCTATACCTTTGTAGAAAATCAAAATATGAACAATAGTCCGAAAGGATCTAAGAAGCCATCTAGCACGAGAGCCAACAAAGATTCGGAAATTGAAGATCTAATGGTTGCAAAACTAATTGAAGAAGAAAATAAACAGCTCGAAAAAAGAATGCAAAGCATCAGAAACGAAAAGAAAATACAAATTATTCGGAACACTCAGCTAAAAATGCCTGAAAATAAGAAGAGGACCAGGTCCACGGATGAAAATCAAGAGCAGGAGGAAATCTCAGAATCCAAAAAATGCAGAAAAGAACTGCAAAAAATGGAAGAAGTACTCTCCGAAGAAGAAGTACACATAGGTATGGGAGGTACGCAAGAACGTCAATCTGACGAATCTGACATTGAAGCTCCAAAGAAAAAAGCAAATAAGAAAAATAAAGCAAAAAGAAGAAAAAAAAAAAGAAAAGTATGAAATTACTCTCAGACTCCGAAGAAGAGGAGCCGCTGGAACAAAAAAATGAAGCCGCCAAAGAGTCTGAAACGAGCAACGAAACAATGGAAACAGGACAAATAGTGGAAGATACAGGAAAAAAGCAGAAGTCAGCACAAATTATGAAAATAACAAAAGCAAATTGAACACAAGAGTGGCAAAAGTGGAGAAATTTATGGTAGAACTTAACACCCACCTAGCTGGAAGTAAAGACCGACTAGAAAAGAAGAACTCCCTAATTGCTTCCGGAGCCGAAATCGCCTACATCTTCCATGAGATGGCCAGGGAAATAGTAGAATTAAACACCTTCATATCCTGCACGAAACCCACAACCGTAGATAAACCTAAGGTAAGTAACAACAATATTAGCACCAATAACTCCAATAACATTGCAACAATAGTCAAGGCCACTGTTGCGGAAGTTAAGGCACAAGAGCAGAGGAAAACCCTTCAGGTCAAAACCAAGCCTCCAACCTTAACATCTGCAACAACCCAACCAGAAACACCCACCCAACCTGCATTCCAAAACCCAAGAGACTACTTGGCAGCTCTTAAGGCAAAGGCAGCAAACCCAGTACAGGGGCCGGAACCCACAAAGAAGCACCAAGTCCTTGTTTTCCGATGGAGGGTAGCACCTCCACCTCTTCCAAAAATACCAAAAAAATCCTCACGCAAATCCCACAACATTCACTCGGAATCAA